>JBBGZY010001826.1:417500-1017500 GCA_037952925.1 Lithobates clamitans
GCAGCATTTGATGGGGCACAGTAGCGGCAATTGATGGGCACAGTAGCTGCGCTTGACGGGCACAGTGGCTGCGTTTGATGGGCACAGTGGTGGCAGTTTCTGGCACAGTGGCTGCGTTTGATGGCACAGTGGCTGCAATTGATGTTTTTTTTTTTTTTTTGCGCCCCCCCCCCAAAAAAAAATTTTGAGCACCAACCGCCACTGGTACTACCACATGTGCGCTGCCATGCTGGCACCAGGAAGAAGCACTATAAAAAAGAGGTGAGCAAGGTGAGGGGGTGTTGAGTTTCAGATAAAGTAGCCTTAGAGCAGTGATGAGGAACCTTGGCACCCCAGATGTTTTGGAACTACATTTCCCATGATGCTCGACTACACTGTAGAGTGTATAAGCATCATGGGAAATGTAGTTCCAAAACATCTCGGGTGCCAAGGTTCACCATCACTGCCATAGAGTATAGATTTTATATATATATATATACACAGTGGGGGAAATAATTATTTGATCCCCTGCAGAATTTGTACGTTTGCCCACCTATTCAGAAATGAAGGGTCTATAATTTTTTATCATAGGTGTATTTTAAATGATAGAGACAGAATATCAACCAAAAATCAAGAAAAGAGCACATAAAACAGATGCTATAAATTTAAGTTGCAGTTCAGTGAGTAAAATAAGTATTTGATCCCCAAGCAAAACATGACTTTAGTAGTTGGTGGAGAAACCCTTGTTGGCGATCACAGAGGTCAGACGTTTCTTGTAGGTGGTGATCAGGTTTGCACACATCTCAGGAGGGATTTTGGTCCACTCTTCTTTACAGATCTTCTCTAAATCCTTAAGGATTCTTGGTTGTTGCTTGGCAACTTCAGCTCCCTCCATAAATTTTCTATGGGTCTGGAGACTGGCTGGGCCATTCCATGACCTTAATGTGCTTCATCTTGAGCCACTCCTTTGTTGCCTTGGCGGTATGTTTTGGGTCATTGTCATGCTGGAAGACCCATCCACGACCCACCTTCAGTGTTCTGGCTGAGGGAAGAAGGTTCTCATCCAAGATCTTACAATACATGGCCCCATCTATTGGCCCCTCAATGCGGCAAAGTCGGCCTGTACCTTTAGCTGAGAAACAGCCCCAAAGCATCATGTTTTGTTCTTGGGGTCATAGTCACCATTTTTCCTCTTTCAAACATGGCGGGTCGAGTTAATGCCAAAGAGCTTAATTTTGATCTCATTTGACCACAGCACTTTCTCCCAATCCTTCTCTGAATCATTTAGATGTTCATTGGCAAACTTGAGATGGGCCTCTACATGTGCCTTCTTGGAGGGGGACCTTGCGGGCGCTCAAGGATTTCAATCCATGGGGGTGCATTGTGTTACCAATTGTTTGGTGACTGTGGTCCAAACTGCTTTGAGATGATTCACAAGCTCCCCCAATGGAGTTCTGGGCTGATCCCTCACTTTTCTCATGATCATTCTTACCCCATGAGGCAAAATCTTGCCTGCAGCTCCAGACCGAGGGCAATTGATGGTTATTTTGTATTTCTTTTATTTGGAAATTATTGCTCCAACAGTTGTCTTCTTCTCACCAAGCTTCTTGCTGATGGTCTTGTAGCCCATTCCAGCCTTGTGCAGGTCTACAATCTTGTCCCTGACGTCTTTTGACAGCTCTTTGGTCTTCCCCATGATGGTGAAGTTTGAATGGAAGAAAGAGATTGTGTGGACAGTTGTCTTTTATACACAAGTTTTTTTTGGAACTTGGATGGGCAAAGGGATTAGTGGGATACTCCAACTGAAACTATTCACAAAGTATAAGGACAACTCTCACTTGGCCTCGCTGGATTGGTAGTAGAAGCAGTCACACTGCTTTGACCATGCAGCCACATGTATGGAAGGGTTAAGTCTTCTTGCTCTCACTAGCAGCAGACTTGATGCACTAAATTATCTTCAGGACAGTCTCTAGCATCCCCTTTACTGACAACCGTCCACTGACTCTTCTAACAGAAGAGGGCGGCCCTCACTCGACAGGCCCCAAAAACACAGATCTGTACTCACAGTAAGCAGAATCAGATCCTTCTTGGTGTCTTCCTTCTAGTCAGCTTCTAGTCAGCTCCGCAGGACCTCTGGGTTCAGCTTCTCTCTCTCTCTATAGGCCGCTGGGTCCACCACCCAGGGCCGCATGGCCTCCTCCGCGGAGGAGAGGGCAGCTGCCCCCTCCCTCCTGAACTCTGTTCCCCGGCTCAACTAACTCTGAGCACATGTACTCTGGCTTTATATACAGTATCCCAACATGCAATGCAGCACTTTTCCTCTGCCAATTGCTATGGCTGTAACAAAGCCTGTGCATTCACTTGTCAGGTCCCCTCCCACTGTCCAATTTGCCTCCCTATTGGACCAGCGAGGGACAGTCAGAGCAAGCTGAGCTGCACCTGAGTACAATGAGCAGACCTAACCAATAGATCCTGCTCCCTGGTAGGCAGAGAGCACTCTAAATTTTAGCTGACCATCTTCCTGGTAAGCAGAAAGACCAACAACTATACTCTCTTCTAGCACCTATTTAAGAGGGTGCTACATATAAATGCTACAAAGCAGATAACAGAATAATCAATCTCTACTATATACAAAGATCAGCCATAGCATTATGATCACCCACCTAATATTGAGTAGGTCCCTCTTTTACCTCCAAAAGAACCCTAACCCATCGAGTCAAGGACTCCACTAGACCTCTGAAGATATGCTGGGGTATCTGCCACCAAGCCGATGTTTTGAAGAATACACTTCTAACATACTCCAGAATATACTCCTAACACAGACAACACATGCAATGGTTTTAACAATGTGTTTTCTCCTGATTGATATGGATTTGAATACAAAAATCTCTTTATAAAACAATTATCTATCTATCTATCTATCTATCTATCTATCTATCTATCTATCTATCTATCTATCTATCTATCTATATATATATATATATATATATATATATATATATATATATATACATACATACACACAGTCATGCTCATAAGTTTACATACCCTGGCAGAATTTATGATTTCTTGGCCATTTTCAGAGAATATGAATGAATGATAACACAAAAACTTTTCTTTCACTCATGGTTAGTATTTGGCTGAAGCCATTTATCATCAATCATCTGTGTTTACTCTTTTTATATCATAATGGCAACAGAAACTACCCAAATGATCCTGATCAAAAGTTTACATACCCCAATTCTTAATACCGCGTATTGCCCCCTTTACCATCAATGACGGCTTGAAGTCTTTTGTGGTATTTGTGGATGAGGCTCTTTATCTTCTCAGACGGTAAAGCAGCACATTCCTCTTGGTAAAAAGCCTCCAGTTCCTGTAAATTCTTGGGTTGTCTTCCATGAACGGCACGTTTGAGATCTCCCCAGAGTGGCTCAATGATATTGAGGTCAGGAGACTGAGATGGCCACTCCAGAACCTTCACTTTATTCTGCTGTAGCCAATGACAGGTCGACTTGGCCTTGTGTTTTGGATCATTGTCATGTTGGAATGTCCAAGTACGTCCCATGCGCAGCTTCCTGGCTGATGAATGCAAATGTTCCTCCAGTATTTTTTGATAACATACTGCATTCACCTTGCCATCAATTGTCACCAAATTTCCTGTGCCTTTGTAACTCACACATTCCCAGAACATCAGAGATCCACCTCCGTGTTTCACAGTAGGAATGGTGGACCTTTCATCATAGGCCTTGTTGTCTCCTCTCCAAATGTAGTGTTTATGGTTGTGGCCAAAAAGCTCAATTTTGGTCTCATCACTCCAAATGACTTTGTGGCAGAAGGTTTGAGGCTTGTCTCTGTGCTGTTTGGTGTATTGTAAGCGGGATACTTTGTGACATTTGTGTAGTAATGGTTTTCTTCTGGAGACTCGACCATGCAGCCCATCTTTCTTCAAGTGCTTCCTTATTGTGCATCTTGAAACAGCCACACCACATGTTTTCAGAGAGTGCTGTATTTCACCTGAAGTTATTTGTGGGGTTTTTCTTTGCATCCCAAACAGATTTCCTGGCAGTTGTGGCTAAAATTTTAGTTGGTCTACCTGACCATGGTTTGGTTTCAACAGAACCCCTCATTTTCCACTTCTTGATTAGAGTTTGAACACTCCTGATTGGCATTCTCAGTTCCTTGGATATCGTTTTATATCCCTTTCCTGTTTTATACAGTTCAACTACCTTTTCCCGCAGATCCTTTGACAATTCTTTTTGCTTTCCCCATGACTCAGAATCCAGAAACATCAGTGCAGCACTGGATGAAAGATGCAAGGGTCTGTCAGGAGTCCAGAAACTCATTGACCTTTTATACACACACACTAATTACAAGCAAACAGATCACAGGTGAGGATGGTTCCCTTTAATAGTCATTCAAACCCCTTTGTGTCAACTTGTGTGCATGTTATCAGGCCAAAATCACCAGGGTATGTAAACCTTTGATCAGAGTTATTTGGGTAGTTTCTGTTGTGATTATGATTTAAAAAGAGTAAACACAGTTTATTGATAATAAATGGCTTCAGCCAAACACTGACCATGAGTGACAGAAAAGTTTTTGTGTTATCATTCATATTCTATGTGTGTGTGTGTATATATATATATATATATATATATATATATATATATATATATATATATACACACAGTATATACCTAAAGCGGCGGCCGGTCCATAAGGGGTGCTGGGGCCACCCCCCTAATCTCTATGTACCGGCCCCTAATCTCCATGCGGGGCGCCGGACGCATAGATTTCTACAAGTTTTTTTTTTTTTTTTTGAAGCACATGATTAGAGGCTGAGGCTCTATTTGGCTTCCAAAATGGTGGGCTTGGTGCTATTGTCTTCCTGCTTCTCCTTCCGGCCAATCAGAACAAGAAGCGGGTCCTAAGACCAGATTGGTCGGGAGAAGAAGCGGCTGGATTACCGATCAGCCATAACTGTATGACCACCCACCTAATATTGAGTAGGTCCCCCTTTTGCCACCAAAACAGTCCATGGACGCACTAGACCTCTGAAGGTATGCCATGGTATCTGGCACCAAGCCAATGTTGATTTGTGAGTGAAGGGCAGCGGTCTGCATCTAAAGAATATACTCTTAACACGGACAACGCGTGCAATGATTTAAAAAATGTGTTTTCTCCTGAGCTGTATCTGATTTGAATAAAAAAATCGAGATATAAAAAAGTTGCACTTGGTGCCACGTAGATAGCTGAGAGTAACCAATCTCTACTATATACACAGATCAGCCATAACATTATGACCACCCCCCTAAAATTGAGTAGGTCCCCCTTTCCTGACCCCTCTAGGCATTAACTTCACTAGACCTCTGAGGGTTTGATGTGGTATCTGGCAACAAGCTGTCAGTAGCAGATCCTTTAAGTCCTTTAAGTTGGGAGGTGGGGCCACCATGGATTGGACTTGTTTTTTCAGCACATCCCACAGATGATCGATTGGGTTGAGATCAGGACAATTTAGAGGCCAAGTCAACACTGCAAAATTGTTGTTGTGTTCCTCAAACCAGTATTGAACCATTTTTGAAGAGTGCATTATCCTGTTGCAAGAGGCCACTGCTATCAGGGAGGGGTGTACTTGTTCACCAACATTTAGGTAGGTGGTACGTGTCCAATAACATCCACATGAATGGCAGGCCCCAAGGTATCCCAGCAGAATATTAGCCAAAGCATCACACTGCCTCCGCCGGCTTGCCTTCTACCCATACTGCATCCTGGTGCCATCTCTTTCCCAAGTAAGTGACGCACATTGCCATCCACATGATGGAAAAGAAAAGGAGATTCATCAGACCAGGCCACCTTCTTCCATTGCTGAATGCTCCAGTTCTGAGGCTCACGTGCCCGTTGTAGGTGCTTTTGGCTGTAGACACGAGTCAGCATGGGCACCCTGACCGGTCTGCGACCACACAACCCTATATACAACAACTTAACCTGTCAGTGATTACAAAGTTATGGCTGCTCAGTATGTATATATACTGTATATATTGTGACAGAGGTAGACCCTGTCACTGTGAAATTAGAGGAGAATGTGACACAGGATTTGCATGAAGGGTTAATACGAGGTTCAGGACTAGGGAGATTAGAGAAGTAAACAAGTGGCTGAAGAGCTGGTGTAGTAAGGAGGGGTTTGGGTTCCTGGAAAACTGGGGCGACTTCTCAGTCGGTAACCGGTACTATAGAAGGGACGGACTGCACCTAAATGAGGAGGGTGCAGATCAGCTGGGACTGAAGATGGCCGAAAAGTTAGAGGGGTTTTTAAACTAGGCGATGGGGGGGAGGGTCCAGAGGTAGAGCTAGTCAGCACGGAACATATTCCAGAGGGTAGTATTGGGGGCATTAGTGGTAGGTTGACTAAAGCACGTAAACCCGAGGTAAGTATAGTAACAAGTCCTAGTTGCAATCTCGGAACACCCAATAAGGAGACAGTATATGACCGGTCTAAACTATGTGGCATGTTCACCAACACCAGGAGCCTGGCGGACAAGATAGGTGAACTAGAGATACTGTTGTACGAGGAGGATTTGGATTTTGTAGGAATTTCAGAGACCTGGTTCAACAGCTCTCATGATTGGCTGGCAAACATTCAAGGGTATTCCCGATATCGCAGGGATAGAGAGGGTAAAAAAGGGGGAGGGGTATGCCTATATATCAAGAATAATGTACAAGTGAATGTGAGAGATGACATCACTGAGGGAGCTAGAGAGGAGGTGGAATCCTTATGGGTAGAGCTACAAAGGGATGAAACTAAGGGGAAAGTAAGACTGGGAGTATGCTATAGGCCCCCTAACCTGAGGGAGGAAGTGGAGACGGATCTCCTATCACAATTTGGATTAGCAGCAAGGATGGGAAGTGTTTTATCATAATGGGGGATTTTAATTATCCAGACATAGACTGGGCGGAGGAAACCGCGCATTCATCTAAGGCTCGCCAGTTCCTAAATGTCTTGCAGGGAAATTTTATGGGTCAGATGGTAGACGCACCAACTAGAAACAAAGCGTTACTGGATCTACTGATTACCAACAATACAGACCTGATCACGGATGTGGAAATACGGGGCAATTTAGGTAACATCGATCACAGGTCAATTGGCTTCAGTATAAATCACACAAATAGGAAACATAAGGGGAATACAAAGACACTGAATTTCAAAAGAGTCCACCTCCCTAAATTACGATCCTTGCTAGAAGGCATATATTGGGATAAAATCTTAGGAACAAAGAACACAGAGGAAAAATGGGTATGCTTTTAAGAGCATATTAAATTATATTTAAATTAAAAATTTTAAAAATTTTATTGAATTAAAATTAAAGTGTATTAGCCAGTGCGTCCCACTGGGAAATACATTTAAAAGAGCTAATTAAAGTCCTGGGTAGGGATGAGCTGAACACCTCTCCTGGTTCAGTTCGCACCAGAACATGCGAACAGGCAAAAAATTTGTTCGAACACGCAAACACCGTTAAAGTCTATGGGACACGAACATGAAAAATCAAAAGTGCTAATTTTAAGGGTTAATATGCAAGTTATTGTCATAAAAAGTGTTTGGGGACCTGGGTCCTGCCCCAGGGGACATGGATCAATGCAAAAAAAGTTTTAACTATGGCCGTTTTTTCAGGAGCAGTGATTTTAATAATGCTTAAAGTGAAACAATAAAAGTGAAATATTCCTTTAAATTTCGTACCTGGGGATGTCTATAGTATGCCTGTAAAGTGGCGCATGTTTCCCGTGTTTAGAACAATACCACAGCAAAATGACATTTCCAAAGGGAAAAAAAGTAATTTAAAACTACTCGCGGCTATTAATGAATTGTCGGGTCCCGCAATACAGATAAAAGTCATTGAAAAAAACAGCATGGGATCCCCCACAGTCCATTACCAGTCCCTTTGGGTCTGCTATAAATATTACGGGGAACCCCAAACCAAAATTTTAAAAGAAAAATTGCGTGGGGGTTCCCCCAAATTCCATACCAGGCCCTTCAGATCTGGTATGGATTTTAAGGGGAACCCCGTGCCAAAATTTAAAAAATGGCGTGGGGGTCCCCCCAAAAATCCTTACCAGACCCCTATCCGAGCATGCAACCTGGCAGGCCGCAGAAAAAGAGGGGGGGACGAGAGAGCGCCCCCCCTCCTGAACCGTACCAGACCACATGCCCTCAACATGGGGCGGATGTCCCCATGTTGATGGGGACAAGGGCCTCATCCCCACAACCCTTGCCCGGTGGTTGTGGGGGTATGTGGGCGGGGGGCTTATCGGAATCCCCTGATCCTGCCACCCCCCCTGTGAAGTGGTAATGGGGTACAAGTACCCTTACCATTTCACAAAAAAAGTGTCAAAAATGTTAAAAAAGACAGTAGTCGGTTTTTGAAAATCCCTTTATTAATGTCTTCTTCTTTCCCCGCTTCTACTTCCAACTTCTTCTGGTCTTCCTTCGATTTTCTTCTTCTTCCTCCATGTTGTTCTTCCCCCGCTTCTTCCTCTATCTTCCTCTGCTTCTTCCTCCGGTCCTCTGCTTCTTCCTCCGGTCCTCTGCTTCTTCCTCAGGTTTTCTCCTCCGGCTTCTTTTTCCCTGCTTTGTCCTCCGCCATTTTTTTTTAAATTTTGGCGCGGGGTTCCCCTTAAAAGCCATACCAGACCTGAAGGGCCTGGTATGGAATTTGGTGGGGCCCCCATGCAATTTTTTTTTTTTTAATTTAGGTTCGGGGTTCCCCTTAATATTCATACCAGACCCAAAGGGCCTGGTAATGGACTGTGGGGGAATCCCATGCCATTTTTTTCAATGACTTCTATGTGTATTGCAGAGACCCGACAATTCATTATAGCCGCGAGTACTTTTAAATTACTTTTTTTCCATTAGAAATGTAATTTTGCTCTCAGACTGTTCTAAACACGAGAAACATGCGCCACTTTACAGGCATACTATAGACACCCCCAAGTATGAAATTTAAAGGAATATTTCAATTTTATTGTTTCACTTTAAGCATTAATAAAATCACTGCTCCCGAAAAAACTATTGTTTTTAAAACTTTTTTTTGCATTGATCCATGTCCCCTGGGGCAGGACCCGGGTCCCCAAACACTTTTTATGACAATAACTTGCATATAAGCCTTTAAAATTAGCACTTTTGATTTCTCCCATAGACTTTTAAAGGGTGTTGCACGGCTTTCGAATTTGCCGCGAACACCCCAAATTGTTCGCTATTAGGCGAACGGGGAACAGCCAATGTTCGAGTCGAACTCATGTTCGACCCGAACATAAAGCTCATCCCTAGTTTTGGGTGGCTTAACTTCAATGTAAAAATCCATATAGAAGCAAAGGAGAAGGCCTTCAAAAAATACAAGGTTGAGGGATCATCATCAGCATTCCAGCTTTACAAAGAATGCAACAAGAAATGTAAGGGTGCAATCAGGGCAGCTAAGATAGAACACGAAGGTACATAGCGGAGGAGAGTAAAAAAAATCCCAAGAAATTCTTTAACTGCTTCAACCCCAAAAGATTTGACCCCCTTCCTGACCAGAGCACTTTTTACAATTTGGCATTGCGTTGCTTTAACTGACAATTGCGCGGTCGTTCGACGCTGTACCCAAACTAAATTTGCGTCCTTTTTTCCCACAAATAGAGCTTTCTTTTGGTGGTATTTGATCACCTCTGCGGTTTTTATTTTTGCGCTATAAACAAAAAAAGAGCGTCATTTTGAAAAAAAAACAAAACATTTTTTTTACTTTTCGCTATAATAAATATCCCCAAAAGTTTTTTTTTTTTTAAACAAATTTCTTCATCAGTTTAGGCCAATATATATTCTTCTACATATTTTTGGTAGAAAAAAAAAACGCAATAAGCGTTTATCAATAATATTGATTGGTTTACGCAAAAGTTATAGCGTCTACAAACTATGGGAAAGATTTACGGCATTATTATTATTTTTTAATTTTTTTTACTAGTAATGGCGATCTGTGATTTTTAGCGGTACTGCGACATTACGACGGACAGATTGGAGACTTTAACAGTTTTTTGGGACCATTGCCATTTATACAGCGATCAGTGCTCTATAAAATACACTGATTACTGTGTAAATGTCACTGGCAGGGAGGGGGTTAACAGTAGGGGGCGATCAAGGGGTTAAATGTGTGTTCCCCCAGCATTTTCTAACTGTGTGGGGATGTGAGTGACTAGGAGAGGAGCCATGTCGATATGGCTCCTCTCCTCTGACAGCACAGAGATTTGTGTGTTTACACACACACGCTGGCACTTGTGCACGCGATCGCGCATGGCCGGCGGCGATCGCGCCCATCGGTCACGTGCATCGGGTCCCCTGCCATGCAGCAGGCTCACGTGCGCCCTCTGGTGGCCGAAAACGGGTAGGACATACCCGTATGGGATTTTGCCCAGAAGAGCCTTTGTGCTGCAGTATATCTGAGTGACACGGTCGGCAAGTGGTTAAGTACATAAATAGTAAGAAAGGGAGGACAGACCATATTGGCCCCATAAAGAATGAGGAAGGACATCTGGTTACAAAGGATGGGGAGATGGTGAAGTTTCTTCTCCTCAGATTAGGAAGACTGCCTAGCAACACAGGTTTCAGGTAAGTAATTTTTTTTTTAAAAGAATTTTAATGCTATTTTTTATGTTAGGGTGGCCCTCCACTTTAATAAATTACCGGGACCAGATGGCTTGCACCCGAGGGTCTTTAAGGAACTCAGTCAAGTAATCGCCAGACCATTGTTCCTAATTTTTACTGACAGTCTACTGACTGAAATGGTACCAGCTGATTGGAGAAAAGCCAATGTAGCACTAATATGTAAAAAAGGGCCAAAATATATGCCTGGGAATTACAGACCAGTTAGCCTAACATCAATAGTATGTAAGCTTTTGGAGGGGATGGTGAGGGACTATATACAAGATTCTAGTAATGACAAGGGCAGTGGCGGCCTGTCCATAGGGGGCGCACGGGCACCGCCTCCCCAAGCTGTAAAAAAAAAAGTGCCTTTTAAGAGTGTTCGGGCACCGGACACACAGCGGTCTATAGGAGGCTTCATAGCTTGCAATCAGCTGATTGCAAGCTTGGAAGCTGATTTGCCCGTGCTTAGGGTGTGTTCAGGGCACAAACGATGTGCCCACAAAAACTCCCACTCTACACTGATTTGTCTCTGTCCTCCCTTCCTGTATTTTAATTGGCATGCTATGATTAAGCACTTGTTATAGTGTGAAACGCGCCAGCTTCCCTGTACTTCTCGCTGTGGCATGTATTTTTGTTGTTTTTATCAATAAAGGCAATTATTATTTTGAGTGCGGCTGTCCAGGATTTTCTCACATTCATCGTTATAAGCATTGCCGGAGTCTTGCTGAGATAGTTCCCCCGGCGGATAAGGACCCCCGTGTACTGCGCATGTGCACTACGAACGACTACGGAACCGCCGAAAGTCTCCGAAGTTGAACAGCTGATCGCCAGCTCTACACGGCGCCTGCGCACTGAGTCCAGGTTTAAGCCCCACCATCCAAGTGGACATAGAGTTAGAAAAAAAATATGCAGAGCGAAGCGAGGCCGTGCCCGAAGCGTGGCGAGTGAAGTGAGCCCGCGAGCGACCCTGTTACAGGTGCCGTGTACAGCTGACTCACAGGTGTTCAGCTTCGGCTCGTACTGCGCAAGCGCTGCGCCTGCGCAGTACAGGGGAGTCCTTATCCTCCGGGGGGAACTTACTCTGCAGAACACCGGCGCCTGAAGCTTCCAGTTTGGAGGAGAGGTTCCTGATTGACCTTCTTAGAGCAGTGATTTTTCTTTTCCCATTTGTTCTGTGAAGCCCTCAGAGGTTTGTTAGAGAACCTTAGTGAACAAACAGCATCATGAAGGCCAAGGAACACACCAGACAGGTCAGGGATAAAGTTGTGGAGAAGTATAAAGCAGGGTTAGGTTATAAAAAAATCTCCCAAGCTTTGAACATCTCACGGAGCTCTGTTCAATCCATCATCGGAAAATGGAAAGAGTATGGCACAACTGCAAACCTACCAAGACATGGCCGTCCACCTAAACTGACCGGCCGGGCAAGGAGAGCATTCATCAGAGAAGAGCCAAGAGGTCCATGGTAACTCTGGAGGAGCTGCAGAGATCCACAGCTCAGGTGGGAGAATCTGTCCACAGGACAACTATTAGTCGTGTTCTCCACAAATCTGCCCTTTATGGAAGAGTGACAAGAAGAAAGACATTGGTGAAAGAAAGTCATAAGAAGTCCTGTTTGTATGAAGTGCAGTTTTCGGGAAGCCATGTGAAGGACACACCAAATGTGGAAAATTTCAAGGGGTATGAATTCTTTTTCACGCCACTGTACAAGACTGAAGGGAAGCTTTAAAAAGATACATTTATGATACATTAAGGAACACAAAGTTAAATTATTTGTGTCTTTTATATCAGCCTGAAGTTCAGCTTTTAAATCTTTAACCCTTACTATTGGCCTTCACCTCCTCTCTTCTTACCTGCTTGTGTACTGTAAATCTTATTGCCCTCCACCACTTACTCTCAGGTTTTATTTTCTTGCTCCTCTTACAGAAGGGTGCAGTAAGAGCGAGTCTCCAATCTTCTTCTCCATTTACACTTTACATGTATAGACCCCAAATCCCTTTTAGATTTTTTTTTTTTGTGCCCTATTTAAGCACGAGAGCCGCCGCCGTCCCGGATCCCACTGATCCTCCTCTTTCCCGAAGACCTCAGAAAATCTCTCTGTCCTAGAACAGCCGCCATTGAAGTTAAAACCCATTTTTTTTTTTTTATCTCCTCTTTTATTTTTCACCATTCCCGTGTCATTGCGGCGAGGCTCTCGGGAGACGCTCCTGATGAATGAACGCGGCTTTCTCCCTTTTTTATATATTAACCGCAAAGTGGATTCAACTGAAGATCCGCATTGAGCCACCTGAAAAATAGGCCGCCATAATTAGGAGATGCGCCGCCTGCAGAGCGACACGACGATCGACTTTGATGTCATTTGATAATTACATCTCAGGTGTGCGCGGGGAACGGCTCCCAATTAGACGGGAAATAAACCGCCTTTATCATTGGAGGGAACGCAATCTTCCTTTTATGTTGTTCTTTATAACGAGTTCTTCTTCATGTAACATCCCCCAAATTGGATACAAATGACTTTGATGGCGCCCCGTGACTCCTAGGTAGCGGTGTGCCGTAGGGATGAGCCTACTGGGGGAAAGTTCATAGGAGGTTCTACCAAAGCCAACCAGAAGTCCACAAATCCCGAACATCGATGTGTATGGGAAGTGAATCCATTTTTCTGGCCTCTTTAGGGCCCCGTTCACACTTTGAGTTCCCCAAATGTGTGTCGAAACGCACAGGAAATGCAGAGGAACCCCTGGCCACCCGATTCTATAAATAATCCACGTTTTGCCGCACATTTCAGAAAAGCGCGAAAAAACACGGTGCAAACGCACATAGTGCTTGCGGTGCCAAGAACTGTTTATGGTACCCAGTACTGGGACAAGGTCATCTAAAGCCCAGGGCGTACATTGGGGCCCCCCCCCTATGATGTATGAGCATTATGAGTCATCAAAAATCCCCACCCCCCAAAAAATGGAGCGCTAATCTGCATGCTTAGCTCAAATCCTCTGATTCCACATATGCCCCCAACACAATCCCCCCCCCAAAAAAATCCCCCCTCTCTAGTACAAATCCTCTATCCCTCAAATTTCCCCGCCGAGCACAAATCCTCTCCTTACCACTCCAATGTCCCCCCTCCCAGCACAATCCCCCTCCCCAAAAAAATCCCCCCTCTCTAGTACAAATCCTCTATCCCTCAAATTTCCCCGCCGAGCACAAATCCTCTCCTTACCACTCCAATGTCCCCCCTCCCAGCACAATCCCCCTCCCCAAAAAAATCCCCCCTCTCTAGTACAAATCCTCTATCCCTCAAATTTCCCCGCCGAGCACAAATCCTCTCCTTACCACTCCAATGTCCCCCCTGCCAGCACAATCCCACTCCCCAAAAAAATCCCCCCTCTCTAGTACAAATCCTCTATCCCTCAAATTTCCCCGCCGAGCACAAATCCTCTCCTTACCACTCCAATGTCCCCCCTCCCAGCACAAACCCCCTCCCCAAAAAAATCCCCCCTCTCTAGTACAAATCCTCTATCCCTCAAATTTCCCCGCCGAGCACAAATCCTCTCCTTACCACTCCAATGTCCCCCCTCCCAGCACAATCCCCCTCCCCAAAAAAATCCCCCCTCTCTAGTACAAATCGTCTATCCCTCAAATTTCCCCGCCGAGCACAAATCCTCTCCTTACCACTCCAATGTCCCCCCTCCCAGCACAATCCCCCTCCCCAAAAAAATCCCCCCTCCCTAGCACAAATCCTCTATCCCTCAAATTTCCCTGCCGAGCACAAATCCTCTCCTTACCACTCCAATGTCCCCCCTCCCAGCACAAACCCCCCCCCCCCCAAAAAAAAAAGGAGCGCTAATCTGAATGCTTAGCTCAAATCCTCTGATTCCACATACAGTATGTCCCCAGCACACCCCCCAAAAAAAAAATCCCCCCTCCCTAGCACAAATCCTCTACCCCTCAAATTTCCCCTCCAAGCACAAATCTGCTCCCCCCACTCCAACGTCCCCCCTCCCAGCACAACACCCCCGCCCCCAGTTCCCCATTTTAGCACAAATCTGCCCCCCCCCCCAAATTTACCCTCCTGACACAAATGGCCCCCAATCAGCCCTACTAGCATAAATCCCTCTTCCAAAAAAAAAAATCCCCTCTTAGCACAAACCCCCCAAATCCCCCATACTAGCACAAATTCTCTTCCTCCATCTTCCCTCACAAATCCCCACTCCTAGCACACCTCCCTGAATTTTCCCTAGTAGAACAATTCTTAAGTCCCGTGACCCCCCCCCCTCCCTCAAATCAACCCTCCCAACACAGATCCCCTCCCCGCAATTTCCTTGTGGTGCCCCCGAAACTCACATGATACCACAGTGCTCAGGTCAGCCGCTGCTCTTGGCCACCACTCATCCCAGTCCTGATGACACCCCAACAAATCCCCCAGTTCCCCATCTTAGCACAAATCTACCCCCTCCCCCCAATTTACCCTCCTTGCACAAATGCCCCCCCATCATGCCTACTAGCACAAATCCCCTTCCCCCCAAAAACCCCCTCTTAGCACAAATCTCCCCACCACATTACCTTTTCTATCACAAACCCCCCAAATCGCCCATCCTAGCACAAATCCTCTTCCCCCATTTCCCCTTCCAAGACAAATCCCCCCCAAATCCCCACTCCTAGCACACCTCCCTGAAAACACGATTCACGCGGCAAACGCTGCATGCCCGAAATAGTGGGTTTTCTTTGACGCATTTATCATGCATAGAGCACCCCTTTCCAGTGAATAGACTGCCCTATGCTCAGACATGAAATCTGAACAAAATCTATCCCTCTATAGTGTGTACTTGTCTCAGTCCAGAGCACTGAGTGTAATTTCTGTCTGCTGCCTCCTTCCTCTGCTATCTGCATGAATCACTTCTGACAAGTTTTCCTGACACCAAGAGAAAAATGGTGACAGGGGAGGGACCTCCAGCTGACTGACAGCCTCAGCTCTGTCCCTGTTTGCTATGTGGAGGGGGTGTGTTTCTTCCCTCCAATCAGCTCTCAGAGCTCTCCTCACTTAGCTCTGCAGAGTGTAATTTCAGCTCTCCGCTGGCCTTTTTTGGAACTCTTAGAAATACATATAAATTCTGCACTTTAAATGGATGTAGAGAAAATAAGACGGCAGATAACCAGGTACAACCTATGTAGGATGATTTTTTTAAATCTCTGTATATCACCTGAGGATAATCCCTTCCCTGGCTGTATGGAAGGGTTTACAACCATTTTAAAGAGCAACACTGAAAATATACACATCCTTTAAATAGCATACTTGGGAGTTGCCTTAAACCTGTCCTTGAGGTTATGGAACAGAACGATTAAACCTTTTAAAAAAGAAAAGAAAAACAGACCCCATCCACCATGCCAGGGTTGTGGTGGTGAAACTGTTTTCCCAATCAACATGGCGACATGTGCCTTGCCAGGCTCCCAAATTTTAACCCATGTAGCTTGGTACGGTTCAAGAAAGGGTCCCTGGAAGACATTAAATTTGACAAAACGCGTAGGGCGGAGCCACGTTACATTATCAGACTGCCAAGGTATTCCAATGGAAGTGCGATTCAGCCATATTTGATGTTGTACACAGCGCTGTGTTGCCCATATTGATGTGAGTGTATAATACTTTTATAAATAGACGGCTTTATTGGATTTCACACTATGTGGAGCGTTTGTCTCCTTTCTTCTTTATAAACATGCTGTGTTTGTGAGCGTGAGTACCAGAAGTCCTGTACTGGTCGCATCTCTAGCTGGCTGTTCCCAGGTCTGAGCTTGTGTCCTGCCTTCCATAGCCTGGATTGTTAACATCATGCCTCATATAACTTCTCTATAATTTGAGAGTCATATTTGTCCGGTAAGCCTTGGCTGTATCTCTGCGGTGGTGGCAGTTCTGGTGACTTCGCTGGAGACTGAGATTGACGTGGAGTTCCTTGGACACCATAAGTCACGCAGATGACTTCGCTGGAGACTGAGATTAATGCTGAGTTTGATGGATTCCATAAGTCACGCAGAAGACTTCTCCGGACGCCATGTTTGACGTGAACTTCTCCAGACACTGTGATTGACATGGATTTTGATGGATGCCATAAGTCACGCAGATGACATCGCTGGACCCCGTGATGGATGCAAACTACTAAGCTGGACGCCATAATGGACGCGGACTTTGGTATATCTGACACAGATGACTTCGCTAGACGCTGAGATTGACGTGGAGTTCGATGGACGCCATAAGTCACGCAGATGACTTTGATGGACACTGAGATTGACACAGAGTTTGGTGGACTTCTTGGACACTGAGATTGATACAGAGGTCCGTTGACACCATAAGTCACACAGATGACTTTGATGGACACTGAGATTGACATGGAGTTTCGTGGATGTCATAAGTAGCACAGGTGACTTCGCTGGACACTGAGATTGACGAGGAGTTCGGTGGACGCCATAAGTCACGCAGATGACTTCCTGGACACTGAGATTGAAGCTGAGGTCCGTTGACACCATAAGTCACGCAGATGACTTTGATGCACACTGAGATTGATGCAGAGTTTGGTGGACGCCATAAGTCACGCAGATGACTTTGATGCACACTGAGATTGATGTAGAGTTTGGTGGACTCCATAAGTCACGCAGATGACTTTGATGCACACTGAGATTGACGTGGAGTTTGGTGGACACCATAAGTCACACAGATGACTTTGATGCACACTGAGATTGATGTAGAGTTTGGTGGACACCATAAGTCACACAGATGACTTTGATGCACACTGAGATTGATGTAGAGTTTGTTGGACGCCATAAGTCACGCAGATGACTTTGATGCACACTGAGATTGATGTAGAGTTTGGTGGACTCCATAAGTCACGCAGATGACTTTGATGCACACTGAGATTGAGGTGGAGTTTGGTGGACACCATAAGTCACACAGATGACTTTGATGCACACTGAGATTGATGTAGAGTTTGGTGGACACCATAAGTCACACAGATGACTTTGATGCACACTGAGATTGATGTAGAGTTTGGTGGACTCCATAAGTCACGCAGGTGACTTCCTGGACATGGAGATTGATGTACAGTTTGTTGGACTCCATAAGTCATGCAGATGACCTTGATGCACACTGAGATTGATGTAGAGTTTGGTGGACTCCATAAGTCTCTTGGATGACTTCACTAGACGCTGAGATTGAGGCGGGGTTCTGTGGATGTCATAAGTCGCACAGATGACTTCGCTGGACACTGAGATTGACGTGGAATTTATTGGACACCATAAGTCACGCAGATGACTTTGCTGGATGTCATCTTTGACACGGAATTTGCTGAACGCCGTGATTGACATGGATTTTGATGGATGCCATAAGTCACGCAGATGATTTCACTGGACGCTGTGATTGACACGGATTGCTGTTGCCAGATTTCGCAGTCCTTTCACAGCGTTTCAAACTGCACCTATTTATAAAATGATCCTGCAGGTTTTTCCCAACTTCCTCCAATAAATGTGGGCGGGGCTGCGGTGAGCTCAGAAAGAGGGCGGAGTTGGAACCAGGGAACACGC
Source organism: Lithobates clamitans (assembly GCA_037952925.1). NCBI lineage: Eukaryota > Metazoa > Chordata > Amphibia > Anura > Ranidae > Lithobates > Lithobates clamitans. Next base: position 435,700 of record JBBGZY010001826.1, read on the forward strand.
GGGCTGCATTTTCATGGCCCCGGGATATGGAAAACGGCGGGGATTCAACTTGTCACGCTCCTTTTTCTCCTTTAAAACGTTGAAAATCAGAAGCCATCGGAAAGGAGCGGGAGGCCAGGCGACTCATCTACGAGGAAAACCTACAGCGGGATGGCAGCGCTGCCTCCTTCCACCGCAATATTTCTCCAGCCGAGGACGTCCCCCGGGACTGTCGCCGTGAATTATGTGCTCAGGATGAAAAGGAAAATCTACCAGTCATTTGTCGGAATAAAATCACATTGTATAAAATAAAACAAACAAAGTCTTGACTGCTGATTTTTTTTCTCTCTCTCTGTGTTGTTCTGTTGTTTGTTTTTTACTTTTATATTTAAACTTACAAAAAAGCGAGTAGAAAAAAAAAACACACACACACAGCGGCGAGGACGGCGAGCGCCGAGAACCCCCGACAGGCGCCATTTGTATGTAGATTGTCCTCCCGACGTGACCCCGCTCTCGTTATAAAGAAAAGACGAATATTATTTGTTTGGAGACAAAGCCAATTTCCAGCTCCGAGTTATTGAAAGGTGAAGAGAATATCATTTAATGAGGGAAAAGAAACATTCGATGCGAGCCGAAGGGAGAATATACTGGGAGGAAACAAAGTATCGCCAGCGTGATCACTAATCCCTGCGCTCTGATTGGTCGGTCACTTACATTTGTTTGATTGTATTTATTGGGGTTACATTAAAACATTTCCTATGTAAGATGGAGCTACGGGGAAGACTTTTATAGATCGATCCCAATACTAAAATCAATCGATCCATTGATCGCTATTAGACATGTGAGGAACGAAACTAAATTTATTTAGTTTAGTTTCGATTCGTTATTTGCATAAATTTGTTTCGTTAAATTCGTTTTCAGAATTTCTTTCCTTTATTCAAATTTGAATCGATTCAAATTTTCCAATTCAAATTTGAATTTCTTTCAAAATCAAATTTATTGTACTCGAAATTTCAATTCTGGAAGATGGTTATATTCTTTCTATTTCATTCTAGTCTATTTTCTATTCTATTCTTTTCTTTTCTATTCTTTTCTATTCCTTTTCTATTATATTCTATTTTTTTCTTATTCTATTCGAATTTCAGAAGATGGTTATATTGTTATATTCTTTTTTTTCTATTCCATTCTATTTTATTGTTTTTTCTATTCTATTCTTTTCTTTGCTATTATTTTATTTTCTGTTCTATTCTTTTCTTTTCTATTATATTCTTTTCTATTATATTCAATTTTTTCTATTCTATTCGAATTTCAGAAGATGGTTATATTGTTATATTCTTTTTTATTCTATTCCATTCTATTCTATTGTTTTTTCTATTCTATTATTTTTTATTCTATTTTATGTTCTATTCTATTACTTTCTATTCTATTCTTTTCTATTCTATTCCTTTATTTTTTATTCTAATGGATATAGAAAATTCAAATTTAATCCAAATTTTGGAAGATGGTTATATTGTTATATTTTTTTTATTCTATTCTATTTGTTTTTTATATTCTATTATATTTTTTTTCTATTCTATTCGAATTTCTATTCTATTATCTTCTATGCTATTATTTTATTTTCTGTTCTATTCTTTTCTATTATATTATTTCCTTTTCTATTATATTCTTTCCTTTTCGAATTTCAGAAGATGGTTATATTGTTATATTCTTTTTATTCTATTCTATTGTTTTTTATATTCTATTATTTTTTAATCTATTTTATTTTCTATTCTATTTCTTTCTATTCTATTCTTTTCTATTCTATTCCTTTATTTTCTATTCTAATAGATATAGAAAATTCTAATTTAATTCAAATTTTGGACGATGGTTATATTGTTATATTCTTTTTATTCTATTCTGTTTGTTTCTTATATTGTATTATTTTTTTTCTATTCTATTAGAATTTCTATTCTATTATTTTCTATGCTATTATTTTATTTTCTGTTCTATTATTTTCTTTTCTATTATATTCTTTCCTTTTCTATTATATTCTTTTTCTATTATATTCTATTTTTTTCTATTCTATTTGAATTTCAGAAGATGGTTATATTGTTATATTCTTTTTATTCTATTCTATTGTTTTTTCTATTCTATTATTTTTATTCTATTTTATTTTCTATTCTATTTCTTTCTATTCTCATCTTTTCTATTCTATTCCTTTATTTTATATTCTAATAGATATAGGAAATTCAAATTTGATTCAAATTTTGGAAGATGGTTATATTGTTATATTCTTTTTATTCTATTCTATTTGTTTTTGATATTCTATTTTTTTCTATTCTATTCGAATTTCAGAAGATGGTTATATTGTTATATTCTTTTTATTCAATTCTATTGTTTTTTCTATTCTATTATTTTTATTCTATTTTATTTTCTATTCTATTTCTTTCTATTCTATTCTTTTCTGTTCTATTCCTTTATTTTCTATTCTAATAGATATAGAAAATTCAAATTTGATTCAAATTTTGGAAGATGGTTATATTGTTATATTCTTTTTATTCTATTCTATTTGTTTTTGATATTCTATTATTTTCTATTCTGTTCGAATTTCAGAAGATGGTTATATCGTTCTATTCTTTTTATTCCATTCTATTGTTTTTTTCTATTCTATTTTTTTCTACTATTTTATTTTCTGTTCTGTTCTATTCTTTTCTTTTCTATTATATTCTTTCCTTTTCTATTATATTCAATTTTTTTCTATTCTATTCGAATTTCAGAAGATGGTTATATTATTATATTCTTTTTATTCTACTCTATTGTTTTCTTCTATTCTATTTTTTTTTATTCTATGTTATTTTCTATTCTATTTCTTTCTATTCTATTCTTTTCTATTCTATTCATTTATTTTATATTCTATTTTATTCTCTTTGGAAATTCGAATTGAAAACTAACAAGTTGAAACCTGGACCCCCCTGCTGACCCAATGGGGCCCCCCTGCTGACCCAATGGGCCCCCCCTGCTGACCCAATGGGCCCCCCCTGCTGACCCAATGGGGCCCCGGTACAGGGCAGGTTCTTCTCTCTTGGTGACAGGTTCTCTTTACTGAGACATAAGAGGACTTTTAGACCCCTCATGTCTCACCTGCCCTCCATTGAACATGGAAGAGAGAGTAAGGTCACAGCTCCACCTCTCCACCTTTCCAATCAGAGAATCTTCTGCATCCATTCAGAATATACAAAGCATTCTCTGAATGGCACCTGTGCCCAGAGACCGACCTCCAGTGCTTACAATGCATCAAGCCATCCACTTGGCACAGGACACACAAGCAGGGGCGGCCTGTCCATTAAGGGCGCATGGGCGCTGCCCCCCCCCCACCCGTCCATCGCACCGCCTCCCCTGTCCATGTGTCCGGCACCTTTCAGGACATTGGTGCATGAATTCCAAGGGGGAGGGGCTGCTTTTTTTTTTTTTTTTTTGAAGCATCGATTAGAGCCAGAGGCTCTAATAGGCTTCAATATAGGGTGGGCTCGAGGCGCAGAGCATTGCACTCACAGCCCACCCAGGTGTGTTAGAAAATCGAATGAATATTCGCTATTCTAACACTGATCCTCATTCTGGCTAATCAATAAGTGGGTTTTGACTCCTGTCACCCGACTGGCTAAAAAGGACAGGCGATCCTATTGGACACCTAGGAGGAGGAGGGGAGGAGTTGGAAGCCGCCATGGAGGAGAGGACTCTGAGCCGAGCCGCTGCACCACACTGCCCACCACCCGTCACGAGTGCCAGACTGACCGGCAAACAGCGGGGGATGGGGGCTGGTAATTGTTTGCCCCCACCAAAAAAAAACACCAGCCGCCTCTGCCCACAAGCTAGTGGAGAACACTGTAGTACCAGTGTAGTAGTGTAGTACCAGTGCAATAGTAGAATAGTTCCAGTGTAGTAATGGTGGAGTAGTAGTATAGTACTAGTGTAGTAATGGTGGAGTAGTAATGCAGTACCAGTGTAGTAATGGTGGAGAAGTAGTGCAGTACCAGTGTAGTAATGGTGGAGTAGTAGTATAATACCAGTGTAGTAATGGTGGAGTAGTAGTATAGTACTAGTGTCGTAATGGTGGAGTAGTAATATAGTACCAGTGTAGTAATGGTGGAGTAGTAGTGCAGTACCAGTGTAGTAATGGTGGAGTAGTAGTGCAGTACCAGTGTAGTAATGGTGGAGTAGTAGTATAGTACTAGTGTAGTAATGGTGGAGTAGTAGTGCAGTACCAGTGTAGTAATGGTGGAGTAGTAGTATAGTACCAGTGTAGTAATGGTGGAGTAGTAGTATAGTACTAGTGTAGTAATGGTGGAGTAGTAGTATAGTACCAGTGTAGTAATGGTGGAGTAGTAGTGCAGTACCAGTGTAGTAATGGTGGAGTAGTAGTATAGCACCAGTGTAGTAATGGTGGAGTAGTAGTATAGCACCAGTGTAGTAACGGTGGAGTAGTAGTGCAGTACCAGTGTAGTAATGGTGGAGTAGTAGTATAGTACCAGTGTAGTAATGGTGGAGTAGTAGTGCAGTACCAGTGTAGTAATAGTGGAGTAGTAGTGCAGTACCAGTGTAGTAATGGTGGAGTAGTAGTATAGTACCAGTGTAGTAATGGTGGAGTAGTAGTGCAGTACCAGTGTAGTAATGGTGGAGTAGTAGTATAGCACCAGTGTAGTAATGGTGGAGTAGTAGTGCAGTACCAGTGTAGTAATGGTGGAGTAGTAGTGTAGTACTAGTGTAGTAATGGTGGAGTAGTAGTATAGTACCAGTGTAGTAATGGTGGAGTAGTAGTATAGTACTAGTGTAGTAATGGTGGAGTAGTAGTATAGTACTAGTGTAGTAATGGTGGAGTAGTAGTATAGTACCAGTGTAGTAATGGTGGAGTAGTAGTGCAGTACCAGTGTAGTAATGGTGGAGTAGTAGTATAGTACCAGTGTAGTAATGGTGGAGTAGTAGTATAGTACCAGTGTAGTAATGGTGGAGTACCAGTGTAAGGCCAGGTTCACACTGGTACGACAAACGCTCCGATATTGGGAGCTCATGTCACATGACGTGTGAAAATCAATGTTTCCCTAAATGCTCCCTGCACTACTTTGGTCCGACTTTTATCCTAATTCAGCCCATTGAATATCACTGAAGTCGGATCAAAGTCAGATCCTTGTCCTCACCATCCGACTTGTGACATCGGACATGGTGATTACAGCAACACTAAAAGGAATTTATGTCACTCTGGGATTGTTTTGATTGGCCAAAGGACAAGTTGTACTATCTCAAAGTCGGAGCAAAATCTTATCTTGTTCATTCAAGTCGGATTGGAAGTAGGACGGATGTAGCAGGGCAAAGTAGGATGATAGTCGTACAACAGTCGTGTCGTACCAGTGTGAACCCAGCCTAATAGTAATGTAGTATAAATGTAGTAGTGGTGCAGTAGTCATGTAGTAGTGGTGTTTGTGGCAGTGTAGTACCAGTGTAGTAGTGGTGTAGTACCAGTGTAATAGTGATGTAGTAGTATTGTAGTACCAGTGTAGTAGTGTTGTAGTACCAGTGTGGTAGTGGTTAGGTACCAGTGATGTAGTGGTAGTGTTGAAGTTCCAGTGTAGTAGTGTTGTAGTACCAGTGTGGTAGTGGTTAGGTATCACTGAAGTAGTGTTGTAGTTCCAGTGTAGTAGTGGTGTAGTATCAGTGTAATAGTAATGCAGTAATAATGTAGTACCAGTGAAGTAGTGTTGTAGTACCAGTATGGTAGTGGTTCAGTACCAGTGAAGTAGTGATGTAGTGATAGTGCTGTAGTACCAGTGTAGTAGTGGTGTAGTACCAGTGTAATAGTGATGCAGTAGTAATGTAGTACCGGTATAGTAGTGTTGTAGTAGCAGTGTAGTAGTGTTGTAGTACCAGTGTAGTAGTGGTGTAGTACCAGTGTGGTAGTGGTTAGGTACCACTAAAGTAGTGATGTAGTGGTAGTGTTGTAGTTCCAGTATAGTAGTGGTGTAGTACCAGTGTAATAGTGATGCAGTAGTAATGTAGTACCAGTATAGTACTGTTGTAGTACCAGTATAGTAGTGGTGTAGTACCAGTGTAATAGTGATGCAGTAGTAATGTAGTACCGGTATAGTAGTGTTGTAGTTCCAGTGTAGTAGTGTTGTAGTACCAGTGTAGTAGTGGTGTAGTACCAGTGTGGTAGTGGTTAGGTACCACTGAAGTAGTGATGTAGTGGTACTGTTGTAGTTCCAGTGTAGTAGTGGTGTAGTACCAGTGTAATAGTGATGCAGTAGTAATGTAGTACCAGTATAGTACTGTTGTAGTACCAGTATAGTAGTGTTGTAGTACCAGTGTCGTAGTGATGTAGTACCAGTATAGTAGTGTTGTAGTACCAGTGTCGTAGTGATGTAGTACCAGTGTAGTAGTGTTGTAGTTCCAGTGTAGTAGTGGTTAGGTACCACTGAAGTAGTGATGTAGTGGTAGTGGTGTAGAAGAAGTGTAGTAGCAGTGTAGTAGTGTTGTAGTACCAGTATAGTAGTGTTGTAGTACCAATGTGGTAGTGTTGTAGTAGCAGTGTAGTAGTGTTGTAGTACCAGTGTAGTAGTGTTGTAGTTCCAGTGTAGTAGTGGTATAGTACCAGTGAAGTAGTGATGTAGTGGTAGTGTTGTAGTACCAGTGTAGTAGTGGTATAGTACCAGTGAAGTAGTGATGTAGTGGTAGTGTTGTAGTTCCAGTGTAGTAGTGTTGTAGTAGCAGTGTAGTAGTGTTGTAGTTCCAGTGTAGTAGTGGTATAGTACCAGTGAAGTAGTGATGTAGTGGTAGTGTTGTAGTACCAGTGTGGTAGTGATGTAGTGGTAGTGGTGTAGAAGAAGTGTAGTAGCAGTGTAGTAGTGTTGTAGTACCAATGTGGTAATGTTGTAGTAGCAGTGTAGTAGTGTTGTAGTAGCAGTGTAGTAGTGGTGTAGTACCAGTGAAGTAGTGATGTAGTGGTAGTGTTGTAGTACCAGTGTGGTAGAGGTTCAGTACCAGTGAAGTAGTGGTGTAGTACCAGTATAGTAGTGTTGTAGTACCAGTGTAGTAGTGTTGTAGTGCCAGTGAAGTAGTGGTGTAGTACCAGTGAAGTAGTAATGTAGTGGTAGTGTTGTAGTACCAGTGTGGTAGTGGTTCAGTACCAGTGAAGTAGTGGTGTAGTAGAAGTGTAGTAGAAGTGTAGTAGCAGTGTAGTAGCGGTATCTACCACAGTGGTTTCCATCTTCCGGGGCGTTGGCCAGGTACGGTACACACACCTTGTAGATGGTCCAGGCTGGAGTAATAAATATCCATAGCTGGTGCAGCGCTTACCCCTATAGAAGCCACTGATGGATGGGTCCAATGATTCCGTAACCCTTCCGGTGATGACAATCCCCCTGACACACCGAGATTAAAGAAGAAGGATTTATTTTGGAAATGTCTCCCCCACAAAGCAACAAACAGATTGTTAAATAGAAATAAGAAATAACATCAATTTTGTACAACTCCACAGACAATGAGAGAATCTCTGCACCTAAACCCTGAACCTAGGGAGGTCCTCACTAAAGGGGCGGTACTGGAAGGTAAGAGGTTAGATGGGGGCGGGGCTCTGTCTGACTTGCTGCAGCTTGTAATGCACATTGTGAGAAGCTCACAGTGTGCGGTGACATCAGAGGAGGCCAGGAGAGGAGCCTGTGGGATGTACATGTGGGATTCTGTGTACTGATTGGAGGGGTGTCCTTCTCATATATACTTTGTGTTTTGGGGTTCCCTCTCTCTCTATTCTCAGTATGGTGGATAGGGATGTGATGTATGGAGCCAGACTAGCACAGGTTTGCACAAAAGGACACTCCACAACAAGCTAATGACCTCATCCATGTCCAGCTGCTCCCTTATTGTCCAATCACAAGCTGCAGAAATACGAGTTCACTGACCCCCCCCCCCCCCGGGCCGTACTGCCTGGCGGGTGTACCTCATATCCCAGGACTGGCTGAGCAGTGTGTTACGAATCACTCGGGGGGTCACCTTCTCCTCCCCTCATTGTGCGTTTTTTTTTTTCTGCTCGGCGTTCCATTTTAATTTCGTATTTTCTTTCGTTTCCTGCCGCAAGAAATCCATCCCCGCCGCCTGCGACCCGCCGCCAACTCGTCAGATAATTCCAAAATGATCTTTCTGAAATTAAAAGACATTAAGGGGCAGAAGAAAAAAACCCGCACAGTTATTCGGCTCGCGTTCAATTTTTTTTTTTTTTTTTTGTTTATTGACATTTGCGCCGAGCTCATTTCGGCGGCAGATAACGACCGTTTCCAGCGTCAGATATATATCACCTCCGTCTCCTTATCCCTTTGAATCTGCATTAAGATCCGGTCATTAGAGGGCCGTTATGATCTCCGTGGAATGGATTTATGGCGGGAGTCGCGGCGTTCGGCGCGGCCCGCCATGGAGCCGGGTAATTGATATGTATTTTTCTTTTTACGGCGCTGTTTATGGAGTTCATGTATTATTTCGTGTCGTTAACAGATACCTCCCCGGGTAGCAATTGGTAATTTCCGGATAATAAACAACCCCGGCGATATTGTTATTAGTTATTTATACGGCGGTAATGGCGGGTGAAGAAGCGGACGGGGGGGTGGGAGGGGGGGGTCGCCATGGCTCGCCAAAAACGCCTTTTGTTCTCCCGACTGAGGTCTTAAAGTGAAACTCCGAGCAAATGACAAAATTCAGCATTAGATGCAAAATGGAAATGCTATTCGCCCCCCATGTGCTCTTCGGGGGCGTGTGCTTTTGGAAAATGAACTGGACACAGTATTCAAAACGAGGTTTTGCTACAGACCTATAATAGAAGTATCAGGTTCTCCTTCCTCCTTCTGGTGACCCCTCTAGTGATATAAAGATCTATATAGAGGAATCAGGACCTCCTTCTTCCTGCTGGTGACCCCTCTAGTGATATAAAGATCTATATAGAGGAATCAGGACCTCCTTCCTCCTGCTGGTGACCCCTCTAGTGATATAAAGATCTATATAGAGGAATCAGGACCTCCTTCCTCCTGCTGGTGACCCCTCTAGTGATATAAAGATCTATATAAGGGAATCAGGACCTCCTTCCTCCTGCCGGTGATCCCTCTAGTGATATAAAGATCTATATAGAGGAATCAGGACCTCCTTCTTCCTGCTGGTGACCCCTCTAGTGATATAAAGATCTATATAGAGGAATCAGGACCTCCTATCTCCTGCTGGTGACCCCTCTAGTGATATAAAGATCTATATAGAGGAATCAGGACCTCCTTCCTCCCGCTGGTGACCCCTCTAGTGATATAAAGATCTATATAGAGGAATCAGGACCTCCTTCCTCCCGCTGGTGATCCTTCTAGTGATATAAAGATCTATATAGAGGAAATGGGACCTCCTTCCTCCTGCTGGTGATCCCTCTAGTGATATAAAGATCTATATAGAGGAATCAGGACCTCCTTCCTCCCGCTGGTGATCCTTCTAGTGATATAAAGATCTATATAGAGGAATCAGGACCTCCTTCCTCCTGCTGGTGACCCCTCTAGTGATATAAAGATCTATATAGAGGAATCAGAACCTCCTTCCTCCTGCTGGTGACCCCTCTAGTGATATAAAGATCTATATAGAGGAATTGGGACCTCCTTCCTCCTGCTGGTGATCCCTCTAGTGATATAAAGATCTATATAGAGGAATCAGGACCTCCTTCCTCCTGCCGGTGATCCCTCTAGTGATATAAAGATCTATATATAGAGGAATCAGGACCTCCTTCCTCCTGCCGGTGACCCCTCTAGTGATATAAAGATCTATATAGAGGAATTGGGACCTCCTCTGTAATCAGTAGAGCAAGGGTTGATTGTTCTAGCCTGCTCAGTGCTACACAGGTAGCTGGTCTGATTGCTTCCCTCTGCATTCTGGAAAGTTCTAGAATTAAAATGGGAAGAAGAATGTGAGAACAGCTTGAATACATATGGCAGGGATATGCAATTAGCGGACCTCTAGCTGTTGCAAAACTACAAGTCCCATCATGCCTCTGCCTCTTGGTGTCATGCTTGTGGCTGTCAGAGTCTTGCTATGCCTCATGGGACTTGTAGTTCTGCAACAGCTGGATGCCCGCTAATTGCATATCCCTGACATATAGGAACCCAGCCAATCCCTGGTGGGGTGTGTCCAAAAGGCGATTGGAGAGCCAATAAATAGTATGAAGCATCAAAGCAGGAGGCCTTTGGATCCTGGGTGAGCCCTGCTGGAGGAGTCCCCTGTCTGAGGGGCCCTGACCCTTTGCACAGACTGCTGAGATGCTGCTCTTATCACCGAGGTCCCAATCTTGGCTTTGGCTGGGGGGAGGAGGGGTTTCCTGTTTTTTTGGTCTGGAGATACTGGGTGAGCCTGTATGAAAGTGGGTCCAGTGCCTGTGGTATCGTGAGTCTGCGTCTCCCTCATTCAGAAGCACTCAGTGGATGTCAAAAGGTGGCAGCTGATGATCCTGAGGCCTGTGAGCAATGACCTATGTTCTGTGCCCCAGAGATTGGATGCAGGGTTCCTCTATGGTTTCCTGGATCACTGAGGAAGCTATCCTATTGGATGCTACCACCCCAAGTGACTCTGGTGGCCATCTTGGGTCAGGCAGAGCCTATTGAAAGCCCTGGCTCCTGGGTTTGGAGCTCATTTAGTGAGTGGGCAGTGTAGGGGAAGGTACCCCACCGGTAAGGGACAGTGTTAATGGTAGGGAAAGGTTCCTGACGAGCAGGGAAAAGGAAGGGTCCGCAACTCCTCTGTACATCTTCCTGATTGGGCACAAGACAACCAGGCTGCATTTGACCTCTTTGCAGGTGCTGTCATTCCGGCTGAGCATCACTCCATTCACATTGCTAAATACCGGGAGTGCACTCGGTTGGGAGGCTTTCCCTCCGGTTTCTGTTGTGAACTGTTCCTGCATACTTCAATACAAGTTCTTTATTGCACCCTGGGAGTCGGGGCCTTAAAAAAGGCTCTACTTGACCCAAGATGGCTGCTAGAGTCACATGGGGCAGCAGCATCCAACAGGATAGCTGCCCCAGTGACCTGGCAAACCATAGAGAATCCTGTTCCTCTTGACTTCCTCTCCAACTGCAGTGAAGAGCGCCACCTGTAGTGGAGAAAGTAGACAGCACCTGCCTACAAGTGGCTCCTGCAGGGGTAGCGCTACAAATACAAAATCTGCAGCTGAAGGCCTGTGGTTGTCTACTGTCCTCCTGCCGGGCACTACCAACACTCAACTCTCGACTAATAAACATTTTTTCTGTACACGGTACCATGTTTAAGAGCGTTTTTTGTGCCTGCAGTGTACCCCTTAACATAATATGTGCCCATCAGAGTGCCCCTTTACTTAAAATGTGCCCGCATTGTGCCCTATTGTTGTGCCCATCAGAGTGAACCTTAACATAAAATAAGGGGGCACGCTGATGGGCACATATTATGTTAAGCGGGCATGCTGATGGGCACATATGTTAGGGGGGCACTCTGATGGGCACATATTATGTTAAGGGGCACGCTGACAGGCACATATGTTCAGGGGGCACTCTGATGGGCATATATGTTAAGGGGCACTCTGATGGGAGACACCTGATGTAAGCTGGCACTGTGATGGGGACACCTGATGAAAAGGGGCAATCTGATGACGACACCTAATGTAAGGAGGCACAATGATGGGCACATAATATGTTAAGGGGACATGCTGATGGGCACATATTATTTTAAGGGTGCACTCTGATGGGGACACCTGATGTAAAGGAGCACTCTGATAGGCACACCTGATGTGATGGGGACACCTGATGTAAAGGGGCACTCTGATGATGACACCCAATGTAAGGAGGCACAATGACGGGCACATATTATGTTAAGGGGGCACTCTGATGGGGACACCTGATGTAAGGTGGCACTTTTGATGGGGACACCTAATGTAAAGGAGCACTCTGATAGGCACACCTAATGTGATAGAGACACCTGATGTAAAGGGGCACTCTGATGACGACACCTAATGTAAAGAGGCACAATGATGGACACATATTATGTTAAGGGGGCATGCTGATGGGCAGATCTTATTTTAAGGGGGCACTCTGATGGGGACACCTGATGTAAGGTGGCACTTTGATGGGGACGCCTAAAGTAAAGGAGCACTCTGATAGGCACACCTGATGTGATGGGGACACCTGATGTAAAGGGGTACTCTGATGATGACACCCAATGTAAGGAGGCACAATGATGGGCACATATTATGTTAAGGGGGCACTCTGATGGGGACACCTGATGTAAGGTGGCACTTTTGATGGGGACACCTAATGTAAAGGAGCACTCTGATAGGCACACTTAATGTGATAGAGACACCTGATGTAAAGGGGCACTCTGATGACGACGCCTAATGTAAGGAGGCACAATGATGGGCACATATTATGTTAAGGGGCACGCTGATGGGCACATATGTTGGGGGGGGGGGCACTCTGATGGGCACATATGTTAAGGGGCACTCTGATGGGGACACCTGATGTAAGCTGGAACTGTGATGGGGACACCTGATGAAAAGGGGCACTCTGATGGGGACACCTAATGTAAAGAAGCACTCTGATAGGCACACTTGATGTGATGGGGACACCTGATGTAAAGGGGCCCTCTGATGATGACACCTAATGTAAGGAGGTATAATGATGTTCACATATTATGTTAAGGGGGCATGCTGATGGACAGATATTATTTCAAGGGGGCACTCTGATGGGAACACCTGATGTAAGGTGGCACTTTAATGGGGACGCCTAATGTAAAGGAGCACTCTAATAGGCACACCTGATGTGATGGGGACACCTGATGTAAAGGGGCACTCTGATGACGACACCTAATGTAAGGAGGCACAATGATGAGCACATATTATGTTAAGGGGGCACTCTGATGGAGACACCTGATGTAAGGGGTTACTGTGATGGGGACACCTGATGTAAAGGGGCACTCTAATAGGCACACCTGATATTATGGGGACACCTGATGTAAAGGGGCACTCAGATGGGCATACCTGATGTGATGGGGACACCTGATGTAAAGGGGCACTCTGATGACGACACCTAATGTAAGGAGGCACAATGATGAGCACATATTATGTTAAGGGGGCACTCTGATGGAGACACCTGATGTAAGGGGTTACTGTGATGGGGACACCTGATGTAAAGGGGCACTCTAATAGGCACACCTGATATTATGGGGACACCTGATGTAAAGGGGCACTTTGATGATGAAACCTAATGTAAGGGGACACTCTGATGGGGACAAATGATGTAAGGGGGCACACTGATGAGTGACATCAGATGTAAGGGGGCCTTCTGATGAAGAAACCTGATGTATGTGGGCACTCTTATATAAAGGGGTACTCTGATGGTGGCAACTGATTTATGGGGTAGTCTAATGGGGGCACCCAATGTAATGAATTAGGCTGGTGTAAGGGGGGATACAATTGGGGACATTTACAGCGTAATACCAGAGTGTGTGGAGGAAACGGTAACAAAAACACCAGAGGGCGCGGCTTGCGCCAACAAAAGGAAAGTGGAACACGTAAAATCTTTCATGGCACAGGCTAGAGATTCGGACCTCGGCCGGAAGAAAATTTTAGTGACCGAGAATGGGCATCCTTCCTCCTCGGAAGCGCGGCTCGTACACGCGCCGGGGGCTCTTTAAAATCAAACAAAATCCATTCTGAAGCTTAATTAACAATCTCGGAATAGTTATAAGGAAATATGCTTTAAAATCCCGAGAATAAACATATCATTTCCCAGCCAGCTTAACGCTTGTTGTTGATGACATTAATGACAGCATAAATTAAGCCAGCGAAATATAAATTTGATTTTAATTGTTTCCTGCACACGCCACTGGGAAGGAACTGATTGGATACAGTTCACAAGCGCCATGTTAATTCCTTTTTTTTTTTTTTTCTTCCCTTGAAATGCACTCTTTGCGCAGAACACCTTTTCCTTCAGATTTAAAAAAAAAAATAATAATAAAAGTTCAGCCGTTTAGTCAAGAGAAGCAGAAAATTGACATCAAACGTTGCCCCTTCTTTGCATAAGAAGTGTAATGTGGTCCAAGGGAAGGTGTGCGCCGCCAGAAAGAAAAGCGTTTTATGAATTATACGCCGGCTGTTTAAGGTCCTCTTTCGGCCATTCTTTCCACTGCTTGGATTTAATGAAATTGAGTTACAGAAGAATTGAGGTTGGTGAATGGAGCTGGAGCGGCATTGATGCTCCTCTATGGAGAAGCAGGACTGTGAAGACTTCTAATGGAAGGTCGGCAATCAGCAGATACCGGTATTAAGGCCGCAGCCATAATGAATCCCATAAAATGGTAAAGGTAAAAAAAAAAAAAGCTGCTAAGATTTCAAGGTTTTTTGACCAAGCCCATTTGAGGCAATCCTCGGGGAGAGGGAAATGATTGCTCAACTTTAGCAGGCTATTGCCTCATCTCTTAATATTCAGTCAAGCACAAAATTCTCATTTTTCTTTTCTTTTTTATTTAAAGACGGAGTCGTAATAGACTGCGGCGGCGCTGGCGATGGGGATGAGGCTCGTCTTTTGGTTCAAAGTGAAGCACAGAGCAAGCTTTGAATAGGATGTTATTATCTGAATATAAATGGTTTTGCAGTGATAGGGTGATGTCCCTAAAGATGGCGGCTTAGTGGAAGTAGAACATTCGCAGTATTAGGACCCCGGCTCTCTCTGCATGGGGTTTGTATGTTCCCTCTGCCTGACTTCTGGAGCTCATCCTAGTCTATTATTGTGCAGTAATGGGTATCCTGGCTTACCCACAAAGTGGGATGAGGATTCAACAGGACCTGTCATAGACATGAACATATCTACAAGTCATATTGCAGAGGATTCCCAATGAAAACCTTTGTAGGTTGGGGCTTGGTTTCTACTTGTTTGCCAGGCAGGGGTGATAGTAGCCGACTCTCAGCCTCTTGTACATGGTAGAAGACTCTCAGCTTCTTGTTACTTGGTAGCAGGCTCTCAGCCTCTTGTTACATGATAGTAGACTCTCCGTCTTCTGTTACATGGAAGCTGACTCTTAGCCTCTTGTTTCATGGTAGAAGACTCTCAGCCTCTTGTTACATGGTAGAAGACTCTCAGCCTCTTGTTACATGGTAGCAGGCTCTCAGCCTCTTGTACATGGTAGAAGACTCTCAGCTTCTTGTTACTTGGTAGCCGGCTCTCAGCCTCTTGTTACATGATAGTAGACTCTCCGTCTTCTGTTACATGGAAGCTGACTCTTAGCCTCTTGTTTCATGGTAGACGACTCTCAGCCTCTTGTTACATGATAGAAGACTCTTAGCCTTTTGTTTCATGGTAGAAGACTCTCAGCCTCTTGTTACATGGTAGAAGAGTCTCAGCCTCTTGTTAAATGGTAGAAGACTCTCAGGCTCTTGTTACATGGTAGAAGACTCTCAGCCTCTTGTTTCATGGTACAAGACTCTCAGCCTCTTGTTACATGGTAGAAGACTCTCAGCCTCTTGTTTCATGGTATAAGACTCTCAGCCTCTTGTTTCATGGTAGAAGACTCTCAGCTTCTTGTTACATGATAGTAGACTCTCTGTCTTCTGTTACATGTAAGCTGACTCTTAGCCTCTTGTTTCATGGTAGAAGACTCTCAGCCTCCTGTTACATGGTAGAAGACTCTCAGCCTCATGTTTCATGGGAGAAGACTCTCAGGCTCTTGTTACATGGTAGAAGACTCTCAGCCTCTTGTTTCATGGTACAAGACTCTCAGCCTCTTGTTTCATGGTAGAAGACTCTCAGCCTCTTGTTACATGGTAGAAGACTCTCAGCCTCTTGTTTCATGGTAGAAGACTCTCAGCTTCTTGTTACTTGGTAGAAGACTCTCAGCCTCTTGTTTCATGGTAGAAGACTCTCAGCCTCTTGTTACATGGTAGAAGACTCTCAGCCTCTTGTTTCATGGTAGAAGACTCTCAGCCTCTTGTTACATGGTAGAAGACTCTCAGCCTCTTGTTAAATGGTAGAAGACTCTCAGCCTCTTGTTACATGGTAGAAGACTCTCAGCCTCTTGTTTCATGGTAGAAGACTCTCAGCTTCTTGTTACTTGGTAGCCGGCTCTCAGCCTCTTGTTACATGATAGTAGACTCTCCGTCTTCTGTTACATGGAAGCTGACTCTTAGCCTCTTGTTTCATGGCAGAAGACTCTTAGCCTCTTGTTTCATGGCAGAAGACTCTCAGCCTCTTGTTACATGGTAGAAGACTCTCAGCCTCTTGTTTCATGGTAGAAGACTCTCAGCTTCTTGTTACTTGGTAGAAGACTCTCAGCCTCTTGTTACATGGTAAAAGACTCTCAGCCTCTTGTTACATGGTAGAAGACTCTCAGCCTCTTGTTACATGGTAGAAGACTCTCAGCCTCTTGTTTCATGGTAGAAGACTCTCAGCCTCTTGTTACATGGTAGAAGACTCTCAGCCTCTTGTTAAATGGTAGAAGACTCTCAGCCTCTTGTTACATGGTAGAAGACTCTCAGCCTCTTGTTTCATGGTAGAAGACTCTCAGCCTCTTGTTACATGGTAGAAGACTCTCAGCCTCTTGTTAAATGGTAGAAGACTCTCAGCCTCTTGTTACATGGTAGAAGACTCTCAGCCTCTTGTTACATGGTAGAAGACTCTCAGCCTCTTGTTTCATGGTAGAAGACTCTCAGCCTCTTGTTACATGGTAGAAGACTCTCAGCCTCTTGTTTCATGGTAGAAGACTCTCAGCCTCTTGTTACATGGTAGAAGACTCTCAGCCTCTTGTTAAATGGTAGAAGACTCTCAGCCTCTTGTTACATGGTAGAAGACTCTCAGCCTCTTGTTTCATGGTAGAAGACTCTCAGCTTCTTGTTACTTGGTAGCCGGCTCTCAGCCTCTTGTTACATGATAGTAGACTCTCCGTCTTCTGTTACATGGAAGCTGACTCTTAGCCTCTTGTTTCATGGCAGAAGACTCTCAGCCTCTTGTTACATGGTAGAAGACTCTCAGCCTCTTGTTTCATGGTAGAAGACTCTCAGCTTCTTGTTACTTGGTAGCCGGCTCTCAGCCTCTTGTTACATGATAGTAGACTCTCCGTCTTCTGTTACATGGAAGCTGACTCTTAGCCTCTTGTTTCATGGCAGAAGACTCTTAGCCTCTTGTTTCATGGCAGAAGACTCTCAGCCTCTTGTTACATGGTAGAAGACTCTCAGCCTCTTGTTACATGGTAAAAAAACTCTCAGCCTCTTGTTACATGGTAAAAAAACTCTCAGCCTCTTGTTACCTGGTAGAAGACTCTCAGACTATTGTTTCATGGTAGAAGACTCTCAGCCTCTTGTTACATGGTAGAAGACTCTCAGCCTCTTGTTTCATGGTAGAAGACTCTCAGCCTCTTGTTACATGGTAGAAGACTCTCAGCCTCTTGTTTCATGGTAGAAGACTCTCAGCCTCTTGTTACATGGTAGAAGACTCTTAGCCTCTTGTTACATGGTAGAAGACTCTCAGCCTCTTGTTTCATGGTAGCAGACTCTCAGCCTCTTGTTTCATGGTAGAAGACTCTCAGCCTCTTGTTTCATAGTAGCAGGCTCTCAGCCTCTTGTTACATGGTAGCAGGCTCTCAGTCATTTGTTATTTAGTAGCAGGCTCTCAGTCTCTTGTTACATAGTAGCAGGCTCTCGGTCTCTTGTTACTTAGTAGTAGGCTCTCAGTCTGTTGTTACTTAGTAGCAGGCTCTCAGCCTCTTGTTACATAGTAGCAGGCCCTCAGTCATTTGTTATTTAGTAGCAGGCTCTCAGTCTCTTGTTACATAGTAGCAGGCTCTCGGTCTCTTGTTACTTAGTAGCAGGCTCTCAGTCTCTTGTTACATAGTAGCAGACTCTCGGTCTCTTGTTACTTAGTAGCAGGCTCTCGGTCTCTTGTTACTTAGTAGCAGACTCTCGGTCTCTTGTTACATAGTAGCAGGCTCTCAGTCTCTTGTTACATAGTAGCAGGCTCTCAGTCTCTTGTTACATAGTAGCAGGAACACATCCTCTTGTTACATAGTAGTGGGCTCTTAGCCTCCTGTTACATAGTAGCAGGCTCTCAGTCTCTTGTTACATAGTAGCAGGCTCTCAGTCTCTTGTTACTTAGTAGCAGGCTCTCAGTCTCTTGTTACTTAGTAGCAGGCTCTCAGTCTCTTGTTACATAGTAGCAGGCTCTCAGTCTCTTGTTACATAGTAGCAGGTTCTTAGCCTCCTGTTAAGTGGTAGCAGACTCTAGCAGTCTCATTTGACACAACAGTAATCTTTAGAAAACTCCTGCAACTGACAATCAGTCTTTGTAAGTCTCAAAGGATATAGTGTGATGTGTCTATGTGTAGGAGCACCAAAGTACCAAACGTTCAGAGATTGAAATGTTTTATTTTGCCATCTACCTGAGAGCTAAAGTCATATAATACTTACCTGCTGCCGACCCAGACTGATCTGACTACTCTCTTGCTTGCTGTCCACCTAGAACATTAATTGGCCCTGAATACTATCTTGCTTGCTGTCTGTCTACCTAGATGTCTGCTCAGTCTTGACTACTCTCCCACCTGCTGCATGCCTCAATCTCTGCCTGGACCTGACTACTCTTTTGCCTGCTGTCTGCCTCGACCCCTGCCTGGACCTGACTACTCTTTTGCCTGCTGCCTTCCTCAACCCCTGCCTGGAACTGACTACTCTTTTGTCTGCTGCCTGCCCTGACCCTTGCCTGGACCTGACTACTCTTTTGTCTGCTGTCTGTCATGACCCCTGCCTGGATCTGACTATTCTTTTGCCTGCTGCCTGCTGCCTGCTCCCTGCCTCGACTCCTGCCTGGACCAACTACTCTTTTGCCTGCTGCCTACCTTGACCCCTGCCTGGACCTGACTACTCTTTTGCCTGCTGCCTGCCTTGAATCCTGCCTGGACCCGATTACTCTTTTGCCTGCTGCCTACTATGACCTCTGCCTGGACCTGACTACTCTTTCATCTGCAGGCCTGTGAACAGTCTCTGCGCCATAGCCTCTCCATTTCCACCATCCCATCAGTGAGGCAATCATGAGGTCCATGACCTGGCATAAATTTGCAGCAAAGTAAACCAGAACCACCAGGGTTCCTGGCACCATCTCCACCATCAGGAGCACTGGTGAGGACCAACTGCCACTTCTGCACCTCGGTTGAGCCTGTGTCACCTGCCTGAGGGGTGCCATTAGATGAGGACTACAGCCTTGTTGTGTTAACCTATCTACAGTCTCTATCGGTCACTTGAAAATTGGAACAGGTCTACAACAATCAGTTAAACATAACAATAGCATCTATCGGCCTCCTGTAATAAGGCAGCGACCTCTAGAAGTCACCAGTAACTTGAGATCTAATTTTTGGTGATCTAGGGACCCCTTTTGCACACCTGTTAGCAATGCAGCAGAGCTATTCTCAAACATGCCCCCTGCAGGCTTTCTGCTATCTCTCACATACAGAAGGTTTGATTGATAAGGTGGTCAGAAGGGTGGAATTAAGTAGCATTGGCAGTCAAATACTTGGTTTCATTCATCATGTGGATATCCCAATACAAACTGCCCTCTAGGTAGAGAAATAAAAATGGCCGAATGACCAGAGCGCTGGTGACGGCAGTACAATAGAAGCCTTATTACACGAACAGTCACATATCACAAATTGGAAACATAAAACCTCGGTGTAATTTAGTGCCACCTTGTTTCTCCTTCATCCAATTTAATTACTTCACCGCCAAAGGGCCCGTCAGGCACGTCTCATGTCTGCACTCTTCGGGTTTGGCGGGAGTTAACCGTCAGCCACCCCAGAAGGCGCCTTCCCCCCCATATTATTACACTCTGTGCTCCGATAATTGAAAGGCGCTGCTAGAGAGCAACCTGGAATGAATTAGCGACATGTAAACATCAATTAAAACTTGGAAGTGTGAAGAGCATTTTATTATTTTTCTCCTTCTTTTTTCTTGGTGGCCCACCTGCCCCCTCGCTGTCGCTTTTCTATCAACAAAGCTACAGTTATTGAAAAAAAAAAAAAGAGGCTAAATTAGAAGTTAATGAGACTTATCGTTTAGACTGTGTGAAAGCAATTTCCTGCAAGACTTGAGAAGTGAGATGAAGGCTCTCGGAGCTGGCCAGCCGGCACAGCACTATGAAGGGGATTCCATTCTCTGAGCCGGGGACAAAGGAGCCTGTGCCGTAGCATAGAGCCCCATGCAGACTGACCATGGTGGCCTTCTGGTATGAAAGGGTCGCTCTCCTCAAAACCAATATTTCAGTGTTCTGTGGATGCCGGAGGGTTACCCTACCCTGGATGCTACATTATTAAGAGCTCCCATTTTCCTTTCCAGAGTTTCAGTTTTTTTAAATATTATGAGAACTGTAACAACAGGAGTGAAACTACCCCAAGGTGGGCGGCCATATCCAGAACTCCATCTTGGACAAAAACATACAATGTGGGGCTCCGCATCTTGCCTGCTATCCAATGAACTGTGAATGACTAGAGAACAGCTTCACTTTAATTAGATTGGAGAACCCACCTTTAAAATGAACCCTGCTTTAGTTACTTTACTAACCAAAGACATATCAAAATATATAGGATCATTGTTCAGAAAAGCTCCACTTTTTATCTTTAAAAATCCATCCTGGAGATCCAGTCAATGACTTTGCCTTCGCTGAGATGATGTCATCAGTCTGCTGCAGGCATGCAGAGTTCATTACACTGAAGGTCGCAGGTCTATACATCTTTCATGGCCAATATGGGGGGCTCTGGCTCTCCCTGCTTTCAAGTGTGTGCAGGAACACCCAAAAATCTAAGGAAGGCAATAACAGTGCCAAGAATTTGACTTAAAGATCTTGAAGCCATTCCCAACCAGTGATATGGATCCTTTAGAGGATTCCTCTCTAGGATTTGTTCAGAGTGTTCATCTCTAGGGTTCGACCAGAGGGTTCCTCTTTAGGGTTTGACCAGAGGGTTCCTCTCTAGGGTATCTCCAGCAGGTTCCTCCAGAGGATTCCTCTCTAGGGTTCCTCCAGAAGGTGCCTCTCTACGGTTCCTTCAGAGGATTCCTCTCTAAGGTTCCTCTCTAGGGTTCCTCCAGAGGGTTCCTCTTTAGGGTTTGTCCAGGGGGTTCCTCTCTAGAGTTCCTCTTTAGGGTTTGTCCAGAGGGTTCCTCCAGCAAGTTCCTCCAGAGGGTTCCTCCAAAAGGTTCCTCTCTAAGGTTCCACCAGAGGTTTTCTCTCTAGGGTTCCTCCAGAGGGTTCCTCAAAAGGGTTCTTCAAAAGGGGTTCTCTCTAGAGCTCCTCCAGTGGGTTCCTCTCTAGGGTTTCTCCCTAGGGTTCGTTCAGTGGGTTTCTGTCTAGAGCAGTGGTTCTCAACTCCAGTCCTCAGGACCCACTAACAGGCCAGATTTTAAGTATTACCTTGGGGAGATGGAGACTAGAATACTGCAATCACTGAGCAGCAAATGATATCACCTGTGATGTATTTCAGTTATCTTGCAAACCTGGCCTGTTAGTGGGCCCTGAGGACAGGAGTTGAGAACCACTGGTCTAGAGGTTGTCCAGAGGGTTCCTCTCTAGGATCCCTTCAAAAGGTTCCTCTCTAGGGTTCCTCCAGAGGGTTCGTTAGGGGTTCCTGCAGTCAGGCGGAAGCATTTCCTCAGTGATCAGACTGTACATTGTACCTTTGTAGCATCTCACAAGGTGAGAGGCTGGAGCAGGGGACTGACTTGTGTCAGACATTTGTGAAGACAGTCAAGAACTGCACAGGCACCAGGACTTACAGGATTGTATTCTTCTAGTTTAGGCAATAGATTGTGACCTTGAATGATGCCTGAACAAAAATGGCGCCATCCTGCTAGAGTGAAAGGATGAAATTTGCAAATAGAGTGCTCAGAGAGGTAATAAGCACTATACTATAGACCAGTGATGGCGAACCTTGGCACCCCAGTTGTTTTGGAACTACATTTCCCATGATGCTCATGCTCTCTGCAGTGTAGTTGGGCATCATGGGAAATGTAGTTCCAAAACATCTGGGGTGCCAAGGTTCACCGTCCCTGCTATAGACTATATATCTGATGACAGGTCCACTTAATGGTATATCCAGTTATAAAGACATACCAGGAGACTCACAGCAGTTCACTCATATAAACTATCTAGATTACCACTGCTGACTCATTTCTGAAAATGCTAATTTCCTGGCTACTATGTTGGCCCAAACCAAATCTGCATTTCAGGAATGACAGAAGCCCCTATCTGCCTGCAGAATGCCATCCTATTGGCTGGTTATGTTCATCCCTCCACCAAGAACTACAAGTCCCAGCAATTCTCAGTAAAGGTTCCTTCAGAAATCTAATAATGGCCGCTCGTCCCAGGATCTATTCTATCCGCTCCTTCCATCATCTCCTTCCCCCTCTTCTGTTCCCGGGATCGGGTCGCGCTGAGTCATTATCCTGGTAATCGGTCGCACTGCTCGGGTCAATTACCGCAGTTCTGGTCGCGCTGGGAAAAAAAAAAAGTAATTTAAGCAATGAGTCCTGACAGCTGAGCCATTACTATCCCATAATGCTTTGAGTGATTACTTATTTGCAGCAACAGCAAATATCAACTGCGCTGGAATGGCCGACTAATGACCCCCCCCCCCCACCAAAAAAAAACTCCCAAAAACTTTATTGTCCTGAGTGTGAAAAACTTCCACCTACATTGTAACAAAATGATAAACTGATCGTTATATCGATAGAAAGGTAACGCTTTAAAGTGAGACCCTGCCAAATTCCGAACCACGAGCACCTGCCCAATTCACGTCAAACCTCCGCACAGCTCGTGGACCCCCTCCCCCTCCCCTCCACCTCTATAATATAGCAGGCAGAAGCAGAGAACCAATTCTTATCCTGTGTTCAGCCCGACTCCATCACTGACCTGTTTAGGAATTGGTTTACATCGGGGGGTCCAACCTTTGGACCTTCCTGGGGGATGAGCAGTTCCTCCTGCGGATCTCAGGGGGTCCGTGCGGCTGCAGGGCTCGTTCACTATAATGACAGGTCACCGGTGGCTGCACCTATTTGCGGCTCTCTACACAGCCAGCAATTACCTGTGGTGATCACTACCGGGCGCAGGCAAATTGGGCCAGGGACAATGGGTAACTCGGCGGAGGGGGGAGTACCTGCACCTATTCTCTGAGGGAAAAAAAAAGCCCTGAGGTCCAGTATGGAAGGAGCTGGGCCAACATTAAGGGGACTAAAGTTCATACTTAAAGAACTAGTCTAAATATTATAATATAGTTACAATGTATTCATCAATGAAGTTAACAAATGATGTTTGCTGGAATCATTCATGCATGAGACCAATATTCCTCCCACACATGGATGCATGGATGTGATGGGTCAGGACTCGAGCATGAACAATGGGTCAGGAGCATGGATGAAGGGTCAGGAGTATGAACAAAGGATCAGGAGCATGGACAATGTGTCAGGAGCATGGATGATAGGTCAAGAGTATGGATGATGGGTCAGGAGTACGGACAATGGATCAGGAGCATGGACGCTGGGTCAGGAGCATGGATGATGGGTCAGGAGTATGGACAATGGGTCAGGAGCATGTATGCTGGGTCAGGGGTATAGACAATGGATCAGGAGCATGGATGATGGGTCAGGAGTATGGACAATGGGTCAGGAGCATGTATGCTGGGTCAGGGGCATGAATGTTGGGTCAGGAGCATGGATGATGGGTCAGGAGTATGGACAATGGATCAGGAGCATATACACTGGGTCAGGAGTATGGATGATGGGTCAGGTGTATAGACAATGGGTCAGGAGCATGGATGATGGGTCAGGAGTTTGGACAATGGGTCAGGAGCATGGATGCTGGGTAAGGAGCATGGGTGATGGGTCAGGAGTGTGAACAATGGATCAGGAGCATGGATAATGGGTCAGGAGCATGGATAATGGGTCAAGAGCATGTATGATGGGTCAAGAGTATGGACAATGGATCAAGAGCATGGACGCTGGGTCAGGAGCATGGATGATGGGTCAGGAGCCTGGACAATGGGTCAGGAGCATGGAGTATGGATGATGGGTCAGAAATATTGATGATGGGTTAGGAGTATGAACAATGCATCAGAAACATGGACAATGGGTCAGGAGCATGTATGATGGGTCAGGAGTATAGTAGATGGGTCAGGAGCATGGACGATGGGTCAGGAGTATGGATATTGGGTCAGAAGCATGGACCCATGGGAAATGGGTCAGGAGTATGGGCGATGGGTTAGGAGCATGTTTGCATGGATGATGGGCCAGGAGCACGGACCCATGGGCAATGGCTCTCGAGTATGGGTGACGGGTCAGAAGCATGGATGCATGTATGAAAGCTCAGCACTGAATAGCCATGGCCAGCTCTTTCCATCCTGTACAATCGTCTATATACCCCCCCTTCTTCCCATCATCTTATAAAGCAGCCACTCCCACTGAAAGGCTGACTTCTGCTTTCAGCTGGCATGGGCATTAAGCTGAACACATGGGTTAAATGCAGAAATGATTTCTAGACCTCAGAAGGCGTTCACGAGTGATGAGTATTTTTATATGTTTGTTGCGGCTGTACAAACTGTCGATTGCTTTTTTTCCTCCAGTGTCAGCGTTTATCTCGGACGCGCAGAACCTCCCAGGAAAACGGCGTAGTGTCCAATTTTCTTCCACTCTGCGCCTTCTCCTCCACATACAATGGCAGCGGTGACCGCGATCATCACCTCAGATCCTGGCTGGTGTCTCACCACTGGCTGTGGTAATGGAAAATGGTGAATGAGTCCGAACAGAGAAAAAACAGACGCTCAGATTCTTCCTGCCAACTTCATCCTTATTAAAAAAAAAATACATTTCGAGCCGCCAGAATGGCCGCCGACTACCTGTGAAAATATTTATTCATGCCCATTCTGTTTGTCGTGTCACATGACTCATTTACCGCGAACAGGGACTCCCATTTCCCGAACCTGCAATTTCACATTTGCACCATAATATCTTCCCACGAAGGGATGAGCTTCAGGTCCAGGTTACATTTTTTAAAATTAATATTTGAAAATAAACATTTCTTTGGGTACCGATCTACCCCGTAATCGTTACCCTGGTGGGTTGATATCTGGGGCCCCCTTATTATAAAGGAAGCTTCCAGATTCTGATAACCCCCCCCAACAGCCATTTTGGGCAGAGAATGTAGAGATGGGGCCTTGGCTCCCTCAACATTTAGGAGGGAAAAAGGTTTCACCAATGTCTTTCTTCTTGTCACTCTTCCATAAAGGGCAGATTTGTGGAGAACACGACTAATAGTTGTCCTGTGGACAGATTCTCCCACCTGAGCTGTGGATCTCTGCAGCTCCTCCAGAGTTACCATGGACCTCTTGGCTCTTCTCTGATGAATGCTCTCCTTGCCCGGCCAGTCAATTTAGGTGGACGGCCATGTCTTGGTAGGTTTGCAGTTGTGCCATACTCTTTCCATTTTCCGATGATGGATTGAACAGAGCTCCGTGAGATGTTCAAAGATTGGGAGATTTTTTTATAACCAAACCCTGCTTTATACTTCTCCACAACTTTATCCCTGACCTGTCTGGTGGGTTCCTTGGCCTTCATCAGGGTCGGCCCTACCATGGGACCCAATGGGACCATGGCTCCAGGCGGCATTTAACAGGGGGCGGTAGCCAGGCCGGCAAGAAGTTGCGTAGTGTGTGGGGTTAAGGGGGTGCCGTTGACCCGACATTTAGGGGGGCAAAATTTCACGCCAGAATGTGTCACTACTGGCTGCCTCCTCCTAATTTTAAGTTCCTGTGTCCCCCGCGCTCCGGCCGCCATGTTCAGTGTCCCGTGCCCTGTGATTGGGCGTATGGGGATCATGTGAGGCGTAGGGCTGGCCTGTCTGCGATCGCGGTTGTGCCTGAAGTCCCGCCTCCGCCCATGACCCCCTAATGCCCAATCACAGTGCGCCGGACACTGAACAAGGCATCCAGAGTGCGGGGGGAGACAAGCAAAAATGTGAGCCACTGCGGCCGCTGTCTTCTCCTCCTCCTATCCTCCAGACCAATGCAGGCCAGGACAAGAAGGTGAGTGAGACTCCCTTGTGAGAGTCGTGTTACTGGCCCCAGGAGGGATGAGAGAGAGCTGTAGGCAGGACAGTATAGTGTAGAGTGTAGTATAGACAGTACAGTGGTCAGTGTAGTATAGTGGTCAGTGTAGTGTAGTGGATAGTATAGTGCAGTGGCGCTTTGCCGGCGGTCCGGAGGCGCTGCCCATTGATTTCAGTCGGCAGGGGCGCTTTACAGCGCCTCAAAGATTTAATTCAATTTAATTATCATGATATAAAATAATGAATGTGGGGGCCATTTGGTGGGCGTGATTTTTTTTTTGGGGGGGGGGGGCAGCATTCCATTCTTGGTCCCAGGCAGCACCATGTCTTGGGCCAGTACTGGCCTTTATGATGCTGTTTGTTCACTAAGGCTCTCTAACAAACCTCTGAGGTCTTCACAGAACAGCTGTATTTATACTGAGATTAAATTACACACAGGTGGACTCTATTTACTAATTAGGTGACTTCTGAAGGCAATTGGTTCCACTAGATTTTAGTTAGGGGTATCAGAATAAAGGGGGCTGAATACAAATGCCCCCCACACTTTTCACATATTTATTTGTATCATATATCATTTTACTTCCACTTCACAATTATGTGCCACTTTGTGTTGGTCTATCACAGAAAATCCCAATAAAATACATTTAAGTTTTTGGTTGTAACATGACAAAATGTGGAAAATGTCAAGGGGGTATGAATACTTTTTCAAGACACTGTATGGTTACCCTCAAAATCATAAATAAATGTCTAAAAAACACATATATTTAAAAACCAAGGATCAGAACAAAATAATAAAATAATAGCCACACTGAAAAATATACAGTTAAATAATCACTAATAAAGCAGTTTAAATCTACTTCTATGTTTAAACCTGCAGGTTCCAAGGTTTGTAATACATATATCCATTTAGTTTCACATCTGGAGAGGTTTTTCCTAACTAGGATATCACTGGGATTTATAATTCTATCATTGGCAAAAGAGGACTACCATTGGACTTTTTTTATCTTATGTATGCGTTCATGTCTGCGCACAAAAACGGAGGGATAGGGTGCTTTAAAAAAAATTGTTGTACTTATTTCTTTGACTTTTTATTTTTTAATTTTACACTGTCCCTTTATATCATGTACCCGGAGAACGACCGGAATGTTGTGGAGGCCTCTATTGCACCTTCTGCCCAACACTCCTGAAGGTGGAGACAGAGAGTGTGAGGGCACGGAGTGGCACGAGTCCCGGAATAGCTGGCTGGTGAAGTCCACACTTAGGTGGATAAAGCTGGGGGGGGGGGGGTCGCAGTCCTAAGAACAGGATACTGAAGCAGTTTGGCACCAGAGTAGGAGATGGTAGCAGAGCCGGTATGCAGGCAGCGACCAGGCAGCAGACGGGTAACAAGGGACCGAGTCAGTAGACAAAGCAAGTTCAGGAAGGTGGCCAAGGTCAGTAACAGCCCGGGCAGCGCAGTACAGAATCAGCGGGCAAAGACAAATCCCATAAACAGGTCAAAGAAGTCAGGAGAACAAGGTTAATGCAGGAGCAAAGGCAAAGTCCTGGAGAAAGCCGGGTCATACACAGGTAAGCAGGTTGAATGGATCAGGTCAAAGGAATACAGGTACAAGCTGAAGACCATTCAGCAACTGTTCAGCCAGTTTAAGTAAGACAGCTGGGCGGCAAGTATGCACACTAATTGGTATGTGCATGTGCGCATGCGACTACGCACAAGAAAGCAAGCACGTTGAACAGGAATAGTACATATTTGTCTAGAGGTATTAGGGTGTGAATAATGCGCACGAATATTAGCATAAGCTCACACTGGCGTTGGGAATCTGGTTCACCTTACACTTTATTTATTTTTTTGATCCCTTTTATACCTATTACAAGGAGTGTAAACTTCCCCTATAATAGAAATACGGGATGACAGGTCCTCTTTATAAAGAGATCTGGGGTCAAAAGGACTCCAAATTTCTCATTTACCTTTCATAGCAAAAGCAAAAAAAAAATTGTCGCTCCGGTCCTCCAAGGGCAAAGAGATGAGTGGCGGCCATCTTGGCCTCACTCTTCTCCATACCCAGCTACTGCCAGTTTCGAATCACTCCTGGGCTTCACCGATTGGTCAGGTGGGCCCGGGAATGACCAGGACGTGGCGGTATGGGGGGCACCCCTCACGCCACTTCTAAAAGCAATCCAGCGGCGAGTTCGCCCATGGGTTCACTTCAATCCGAAAGAGAATCGCCTATCGTAAAAAAGAAAAAAAATGTACTGGTGCGCACTCATGTTGGAACAGGAAGGGGCCGTCCCCAAACTGTTCCCACAAAGTTGCGAGCATGAAATTGTCCAAAATGTCTTGGTATGCTGACACCTTAAGAGTTCCCATCACTGGAGCTAAGGGGCTAAGCCCAACCGCTGGAAAACAAACCCCACACCATAATCTCCCCCTCCACCAAATGATTTGGACCAGAGCACAAAGTAAGGTCCATAGAGACATGGATGAGTGAGTTTGGGGTGGAGGAACTTGACCTGGCCTCAACCCGATAGAACACCTTTGGGATGAATTAGAACAGAGGCCTTCTCGTTCAACATTAGTGCCTGACCTCACAAATGCGCTTCTGGAAGAATGGTCAAACATTCCCATAGACACCCTCCTAAACCTTGTGGACGGCCTTCCCAGAAGAGGTGAAGCTGTTATAGCTGTAAAGGGCGGAACCAACCCAATATCGAACCCTACGGACTAAGACTGGGATGCCATTAAAGTTCATATGCGTGTAAAGGCAGGTGTCCCAATACTTTTGACAATAGAGTGTGTGTTGAGTTAGGTACACAAAAGCCAAGTGTGGTCTGAGAAAGGCTCCAGCTACTTCAGTGGAAAACAGTTCTTTTCTCCAAGCAGCGAATCCAGAGACTTTCCTCTCAGAGTGGCGGAGAAGCAGAAAGCGGCTTGGTAAATATTGGAGGAGTTCTCAGGAGACGCGGATCACTCCGAGATGATGGATCCAGCAGGCGTTGGGAGCGGAATGGAGCCGGGATACCTCTCTTCCTTCTCACAACTCATCGCAGTTTCCAGTGATGGGTCTCATCCACTAAAGTCTCACTTGTGCTGCTGGTAAAGAGGGTCCAGTGTCTGATGTTCCTCACCAGTTGCTGGCGCGCCCCTCACATGAGGCCCGGTGGCATGGTAGACCATCATTGGATGATCTTCTGTCAAAAACTTACTGAAGAGAACAAATAAATATAGCTAATAAACTAATTTAGGAAATAACAGAAAAAAAAACTTTATTTATCTTTTAAAAGTTAAAATAAAAATCTGTGAAAACA
The DNA here is from genome assembly GCA_037952925.1 of Lithobates clamitans. Classification (NCBI taxonomy): domain Eukaryota; kingdom Metazoa; phylum Chordata; class Amphibia; order Anura; family Ranidae; genus Lithobates; species Lithobates clamitans. Next base: position 465,108 of record JBBGZY010001826.1, read on the forward strand.
TTTGTAGAATCTGAATCACCGCCCAGGAGGCAGAGACAGACCTGGTGGAATAAGCCTTGACCGCTGAAGAGGGTTCTAGGCCTCTTGCCCTGTACGTCTTTTGAATTAACTTCACTATCCAGGAGGCTATCTTCCTAGGAGTTGCTTCTTTTACCCTTATTTTTGCCCCAGGGTATAATAAACAGTCTGGGAGACTTCCTGAAGGGGCCGTGGCCTGCAAATAGCATGTCAATATGGATGCGATATCCAAATCATGGAGAGAGCCGGATTTTGGATCTGATAATGTTGGTAGAGCCCAAGGTTCCAAGATACTAGCGGTAGTGGTGGTCTTAGGGATGAACCCACAACTGTCCTAAGCTCTACTCTGTCTGGAAAATATTTAATATGATCATGGTCTGCACCCAAGGCCTGCAGCTCTGACACTCTTCTACCTGACGCCACAGCGATCAGAAAGGATAGCTTTAGGGTTAGATTCCACAGAGATATTGATTCGTTTGGAACAAACGGTTGGCTGGTTAGGGATTCCAGGACATTAGATAGGTCCCATGTGGGAAAGCTTTGTCTTATAGGTGGACATATATTCTTAAAAAAAAAAAAACGGAATTGTCATAGGATCTTCGGCCCATCTTCTGTTGGTGGCCTGTTGGTTGGTGGCCGCCGAGATGGCTGGTACTTGCACCTTGAGCGTGCTTAACCCCACACCTAAGTCTAGGCCTGTTTGTAGAAAATTGAGTATCTGAAAGGGAGCATGGTTGGATCAAAGTTTCTACCAAGGATTTAAACTTTTTACACACTCTATCATACATGTCGTTTGTTGATGGCTTTCTAGCCTTGAACAAGGTTGAAATGACGCTAGCTGAGCATCCTAATTCCTGGAACCTCTGCCTTTCAGCATCCAAATGTGCAGGTTCAGTCTAAGTGGGGACGGGTGGATGTGAGGACCCTACGAAAGAAGGCGAGGTAGCCATGGTATTTTGACCGGAGGTATTTTGATTGCAGTTGCAAACCAAGGACGCCTCGGCCAATATGGAAGGACTGCTATTATCATTGTGTCCTCTATTGTAAGCCTCGCAAGAAACCTAGAGATAAGCGGCTGTGGGGGGAAAGCATAGGCTAGACTGCATGCCCAAGGGCTGGAGAGGGTAGCCACTGTCTCTGCCATGGGGCGTGGAAGATGTGTGATGAATCTTGGTAACTTCACATTGCTTGCTGCGATAAAGAGATCCAATTCGGAAAGACCCCAGAGGTCTACTATCCAATCGATGGCTCTCGGGTGCAGTGACCATTCGCTGGGATCCACAAACTTTCACGACAGGCGGTGGGCTTCTGAGTTTAGATGACCTGGGAGATAAACTGCTCTCAGATCGAACAGATTCTTTTCTGCCCACAGGATGATGGGCGCTACCTCTTTCAGGAGGGGGCTGCTGTGAGTTCCTCCTTGGCGATGAATATACGACACTGCAGCCCTGTTGTCCATCAGAAACAACTTTGCTTTCCCTCTGATCTGTTGAGTCAGAGCAATCAGAGCAAAGTACGCTGCAAGGACTTCTAGGATGTTGGACACTACCCCTGCTGTACTTAAGGCCCATCTCCCTTGTATCGCAATATGGTTGCAGTGGGCCCCCCAGCCTACCACACTGGCGTCTGTGGTAAGTGTGGTCCAAGAGATGTGACCCAAAGGGTGTAATTTTACCAGCATCTCCATCTTTGTCCACCAATGTAGGGCCCTGTGCATTGGGTTTGATAGGCATATACGTTGGGAGAGATAGGATCTGCTCCATTGGTTCAGGAATCCCATTTGAAAATGTCTTAGGTGCCAATGAGCACACGGCCACATGGCGCAGCCGCTCACTCCCACTCTACCAAACATCAAGAAGCACAATACAGCTGCAGCCTGGTAGGAAACACTACACAGCACTTTGGACTTCCCTTAGTCGGCATAGGCAGCGGGGCTTGCATGATCTCTTCACCATCTCTACATCATTAAGAAATACTACCACCCTTACTAAGCTCCTCTGCCCCAGCGCAGGAGAATATCTTTTCTGCGTATACCCTAATTTGACACAGACAGATAGGGCTGCAGTCTCACTCTATTCATTTTCAGAGTGATGACTGACACTTTCTGCGGAGGTAATAATACTGTCCCCTTGGTGGCATCGAAGCGGGTGCCCAGATAGATCATCTCCTGGGTAGGAATGAGGTGACCCTTTGCTTGATTGACCACCCAGCCGAATTCTGCCAGGGTTGACAGAAGGAGTGCCCTGTGTTTCATTAAGTAGTGGTGCACTTTGAGGCCTCTTTCTCGAAGTGGGGCCAGGATGGAAATCAACACCTTCGTAAAAACTCTGGGTCATGTACAGGGGCCAAAGTGGAGGCTCTGGAACTGCCGGTGAACTTTTCCTACTGCAAATCTGAGGTAGTTCTGAAATGCCGGAAGTATGGCAATGTGCAGATATGCATCCTGTAGGTCTAATTATATCATCCAGTCCCCCGGTTGAACTGCACGGATTATGGTCTGTAATGACTCCATTTTGAACCTCTCCTAAAGTATGTGGTGGTTTAATGTTTTGAGATCTATTGCGGGTCTCCAGCCTCCCGTCTTTTTGGGAACCAGAAAAAGGGCGGAGTAGAAACCCGAGAATCTCTGGGACGGAGATACTGGCACGGCTGCTTGCTGTTCCTGTAGAGAATGAAGGAACTAAAAGAGAGCCTCCGCTTTCTGTGGGGACCCCTTGGTGGCCTTGGCCTTGGTCCTTGGGTGGCTGGCTTGAGAATGTCCAAAAATGACCATACTGGGTGTCGAGACCACCCAGAGATCCATTCTGACCCAAACCTCGGAAAAGTGTTTGAGTCTGGCTCCCACTGGGATCACCTGGACTAACTTGGCTTCAAAAGGATTTTGTGGAATCCTGCGGGGTAGGTGTAAGCCCTTGTCTGCGAGACTTCATGAAAGTGGATTGTGTGCCTTTCCAATTTTGTCTCGAGCCCCTTCCTTGCCTAGACTGCCGGAAATCTCTGTTCCTGAAATGTTGAAACCTGGAAGCAAAAGTTCTAGTGCGCCTGGTTCTTTTATCCTGTGGGAGGAGGCCAGATTTACCTCCTGTGACATGGGAGATGGCCTTGTTTAACTTCTTTCCAAACAAGGCCTTCCCGTCAAACTGAATTTTGCACCAGTTCTGTTTGGATGCGTTGTCTGTTGCCCATGGGTTTTTGCCATCTAATCAATCTAAAGGATCTTTAAATGAAGCTGAATCGTCCATAGGAAGCGTGATGTTTTTCGCCAGGCGCACCACCGCTGCATCCACTGCTGGTGGGCCATCCAACAGAGCGGAATCTGATTCGGCTAGGGAGTACAGCAGTGACAACCGATTAATTGGAAATCTCTTTTCTGTCTTATTCCATTCTTCTTCGATGACACCTTTGATTTCGTCCATCAAAAGAAAAAAGGAGACTTGCTTTTTTAGAAAGGGAAAATAGCTTTTTGACCTTTCAGAAGGTGCGTCAGTCTCCTCCCAGCCGATAGCCAGCTTCACTGCCTGCACATAAGGCTAAACCCTGAGGTCTCTGGATCATCTGAGGACTCGTCCGACTGGACATTTCCCTCCATCTGTTCAGTAGAGGCACCGGGCCCAGCCTGAGAAGGCTCCACCGTAGAAGGGTCAGGGAGAGAGATGTTTTCAATCTCCTCCTGAGGTGGTGACTGTATCTGCTGTGTTGGGACTGTGGACATTAATTCCGCAAAAGAGTCTTCCACCACTTTTTTCAGCAAGTCGGTCACTTTTTGACCCTCAGAATCCCTGTCAGCTGCATATTCTCCGAAGTAGCCTTTGCAGACTAGTTTGCCTGGCAGTGGGGTGGCGCCACGCTCGCTTGACACCTTGCGGACTTTGGGCGTGGAGAATGAGAAGATCGTTTTCTCTTTTGAGGATGACTTTCCCCCGCTTGGACGGTGTCTAGACCTGGAAGATCTATCTGGGCTGGGACTTGAGTCCTCCCAACGCCCCAAGGTCCTCTTCTGGCGTACAGGGCTGAAATACATAAATGTACCAGCATAAGTGCTTACCTGGCCGTAGGTCCTTACCTTAAGAGTGAAGTAGGGTCTTGCTCAGATGGCACACGGCTCACTGTGATGGTTAGTGGAAGAAGCAGCTAAGAAAAAGGTAAAAGGAATTTTAATAAAGAAAAATAAGTGAAGGAAAGGATAGAGCCCTCCCGTTTATCCACTCATCCTCTATTAGCTATGCTGCATGTCCCGAAAGACCCTCAGAAGGGACTCCCTTGCTATTCAGCGCGTTTAGCAGCTCGAGCCAAGGAACTGCATCCGGGAGAGGCTAAGACAGGATGGAGGCACCAGGAAAAAAAAGCCTTCCTTACTCTATTCAAAATTTAAAAAAAAAAAAAAAAAATGTTTTGTCTATGGTTCTACTTTAAAAATAAATAAATAAAATAATAAATAAAACATATTTTAAAAGTAATAATAGTTATTTAACTATTACCATGCTGTATGTTATTATTAATATTAATATAAAAATAATTAAGCATAAAAAAAATATAAATAAAAAATATTTTAAAATTATTACAGTAATGTATTGTTATTGCTATTATTATTATTTATTCTGCATGTCCATGTATTTATTTATATTATGTATTCATGACTTAATATCCAATGGTTGCCACTGCCCACATTTCAGAGATAAAAAAAATGTGACCGGGTGCACAGCAAAGAACTATATAGTACATATAATCCAAAGGAGAGAGCGGCGCTCACGGGTCTTGAAAGGTCCTGAGGAAGACGAGCTTGTGCCTCGTCGGAACGTTGAAATAAAAACCTTAACTGTGCGTTCACCTTTCAAGACCAGTGAGCGCCGCTCTCTCTTTTGGATTATACGTATTAATGACTTAATTGATGATTTAATTATTATTTTTATCATTATTTTTGTTATTTTTGTTAAATTTTATCATTATTGTTATTATTGTTGTTATTATTTTTGTTAATAAATTATTAATTTATTAAATAAAAATAAATTAATAAATTTACCATTTAAATTTGTGATAAGAATTATATAATGCATGATATAATGATATAATGATATATCATTCTTATCACAAATTAAATGGTAAATTTATTAATTTATTTTTTACATTTTTTGCTTAGTTTTAATTGGTAATTATTTATTTATATTATTTATTAATACACTAAATAATAATAATAATAATAATAATAATAATAATAATAATACCGGTAATAATAATAATAATAATAATAATGATAATAATTGAACAAATAATTATAATATTATTATTATTGTTATACCATAAATTAAATCATTAATAAATAATTTCATTAAAAATAATAATAAAAAAAAAAAATAACTAAAAGGAGTGTAAGAACCTAATTCTGGTATCAGAATCTTGCAACCCCTGTATTGTAGAGCTCAGATTGAAAGGGGGGGGGGAGGTAGCGCAAGAAGCCAGTAAGGCATCACACATGCTGACAGGAGGAGAGGTCATAGTAAGGACCTCAGCAGTGCCTTGTTTCTACTTCGCTGTCCAATCAGCAGACTGGGGGGTGTTTTCTTAACCGAGCTAGACTTTCTGCTGCTGCAGCTGGGGTCGTTCATACTTTGCCTTATGGTGGAGGATGCTCCGACACAAGAAGTGCTAAATCGGGACAAACTTAAAGGACCAGTCCTCCATTTCCTGTCATTACGCCGAGGAGTCTTAGGCCCCATTCACACATGAGCGATTATCTGCTTGAGGTTTAAAAAATGCTGGAGGAGAAAAAAATCTGTTATTCTCTATGGAGACGGTTCACATCTCCACTCCATGGCGCCTAAAGCTCAAACAAGCTCTGGAGCTTTTTTTTTTTTTTTTTTGCTCGAATCGGGCAGATTTGGGCGTTTTTGGCGCGTTTGTATTCCCATATATATATAAATATATTTGGGCATTTATTGCGCATTTCTGCACACGCATTTGTGCGATTTTCTGCTCCAATGAAAAAAAGTAAAAAATGAAATAGTAATAATATATGAATAAAAAAATTTAAAATAAATACACAAATAACTAAAGATCATCATAAACAAGTAAAATAAATGAATAATATGAATATATGAATAATATGTAATAATACATTAATAAATAATAATTAAACTCTCACATTAAAAGATATTAAATACATTATTATAATTATCATTATTATTAATAATAATAATGATGATTATTATTAATAATAATAATAATAATAATAATAATAATTTATTTTGTGTTAGGGTGTTTAGTTATTTATTATTATTTTATTTTTTTAAAGGGTAAGGGTTAAAGTTAAGGGTTAATTATTTATTTATTGTTACTTAGTATTATTTTATTGAATTTCTTTTTTATCTATGATTTTTATTTATTTGTGTATTTATTTTACATTTATTTATTATTTTTCGTATAATAATAAATAAAATAAAAATAAAAAAATAACTTAAATAATATTAAATAACCCTAACCCCAACTCCTAAACCTAACCTAAACTCGAACCCCTTACCCTAACAAAAAAAAACATTATAATAAATGAATAATAATAAAAGAAGAAAAAAAAGCTAATGGAAAAGCTAAAAAAAGCTGAAATACCTAGTAATAAATGATGCAACAGATAGCAGTATTCTCTATTGGCAAATTAAAAAAAAAATGCCAAAGCCCAAAAAACGCTGCATGCAACTGCGCATTTCTGCACACGTATTTGTACGATTTTCTGCTCCAATGAAAAAAAGTAAAAAATGAAATAGTAATAATATATGAATAAAAAAATGTAAAAGAAATACACAAATAACTAAAGATCATCATAAACAAGTAAAATAAATGAATAATATGTAATAATACAGTAATAAATAATAATTAAACTCTCACATTAAAAGATATTAAATACATTATTATTATCATTATTATTATTATTATTATTATTAACAATAATGATGATTATTAATAATAATAATAATAATAATAATAATAATAATAATAATAATAATAATAATAATAATAATAATAATAATAATTTATTTTGTGTTAGGGAGTTTAGTTATTTATTATTATTTAATTTTTTTTAAGGGGTAAGTGTTAAAGTTAAGGGTTAATTTTTTTTTTTTATTGTTACTTAGTATTATTTTTTGAATTTTTTTTTATCTATGATTTTTATTTATTTGTGTATTTATTTTACATTTATTTATTATTTTTCGTATAATAATAAATAAAATAAAAATAAAAAAATAACTTAAATAATATTAAATAACACTAACCCCAACTCCTAAACCTAACCTAAACTCGAACCCCTTACCCTAACAAAAAAACAATATAATAAATGAATAATAATAATAAAAGAAGAAATAAAAGCTAATGGAAAAGCTAAAAAAAGCTGAAATACCTAGTAATAAATGATGCAACAGATAGCAGTATTCTCTATTGGCAAATTAAAAAAAAAAATGCCAAAGCCCAAAAAACGCTGCATACAACTGCGCAAAGTTGTGCAAAAATGCGCCAGAAAAAAGCGCTCCAAGACGCAATGCTCAGGTGTGAAGCCGCCTTATAGAGGAGGAGTGTGATGTCACACTGGCTTCCCAATAGACAGCTATGGGACCACCCGCACAGGAATGCATCCCCCCCGTGCTGGTAAAACACGGCCCTGCATAGGGGGCGGGTAAAATCGTCCCGCGTGAACCAGGCACCTGGCGCCTGCAGCGCAGTGGGCGGGGTTTGTGGCTCTTGACAAGTCCGGAGACTCTGCCCCAGAGGAACGCCCAGGAATTCAGAACTGGGTGGAGCTTTCTGTCTCGAGATTGTTTCTTTAAACGCATTTAGTAGACATTGTACATTAAAAACGGAGGATGGCTTTGTGCTAGCAGAGAAGGGCGGGGGAGGGGGGCAGGGGTCGAGTGTTTGGGGGCGGAGGGGGGCGGGGAACCCAGCAACAAGCGGCTATTTTTATGTATAATTAAGTCGGTCAGAGAAGAGTCCTCGGCTCGTTGTGTTTTTTTTTTTTGCACTAATTACTTCTTGTGGTTAAACATCGATCTCAGCGTCGCCTTTAATGGGCCTTAATGGACGGCTCTTACCATTCCGCCACGCTCCGGTCCGCGCCCGCATCCTCCACCTTCTATACATCACTTCTGCCCCTTAAATATATTACCATCGACAGATTTTGTCACAACCAACCGGAGGACAGGAGGAGAAAAAAAAAAACTCTTTATTCCGCTGAATAGATTGCTTAGCTATTTATTTCCTCCTAAGTAAATGCATTCAGTCTGGATTGTATTCAATTATAATTGTACATGACGTGGGCTGGGGGGCGCTGGGGGGGGGGCGGAGCTCGGGAAAACTCGCGCACTAACACGACGAGGAAGTTCACCGGAAATTTGATACGTAAATAACAACTCTCCTCACTTGTTGGGATTTTATTATTTAGCGCTTTTTTTTTGCACGCATGTTAAAACGCACATTTTAGGCCTGAAGATTCGTTAAAGCCCCCAAACATTATATTTACCCTTCAAAGTAAAAATGGCGCAGTAGTTGCAATTTTTTTTTTTTTTTTATAGATCTCATGATGTAAGCGCAACTGTTTATCAAACCTTTATTTTCAGGAAAAAATAAAATTGCCGTTTAAAACCCAAACTGTGGGAGACTTGAAAAGGATTCCTTTGGAGTGGGGCTCCGCCCACAGCGCAAGGGTTCTGTTCAGCTCATTTAGTCCTGGGAAGAGGAGAAGAGTATTTACTTAACCGATCCTACGCTCCCCTTTGCAAACGGCGCTTCCCCCATGCAGGGCCGGGACAAGGAGGGGGGGGGGGCAGGAGGGGCGGCTGCCCAGGGCACTGTGGTATCATGTGAGATGCGGGGGGCACTACTAAAAGATTGAGGGGAGGGGAATTTGTGCTGGGGGTTGGATTTGAAGTGGGGGGGGAGAAGATGTGTACTAGGAGGGGAAATTTTAGGGGTAGGGGTTTTGTACTAGGAGGAGGGATTTGGGAGGGAATTTGTGCTGGGGGAGGGATTTGAAGTGGGGGGATGTGTAGTAGGAGGGGGAATTTAAAGGGTAGAAGATTAGTGCTAGGAGGAGGGATTTGGGAGGGAATTTGTGCTGGGGGGAGGGATTTGAGTTGGGGGAAGATGTGTACTTGGAGGGGAAATTTAAGGGGTAGAAGATTAGTGCTGGGAGGAGGGATTTGGGTGGGAATTTGTGCTGGGGGGAGGGATTTGAGGTGGGGGGGGTAAGATGTGTACTAGGAGGGATTTGGGGTGGGGGGGGTAAGATGTGTACTAGGAGGGATTTGGGGTGGGGGGGGTAAGATGTGTACTAGGAGGGATTTGGGGTGGGGGGGGTAAGATGTGTACTAGGAGGGATTTGGGAGGGAATTTGTGCTGGGGGGAGGGATTTGAGTTTGGGGGATGTGTACTAGGAGGGGAAATTATTTAAAGGGTAGAAGATTAGTTCTGGGAGGAGGGATTTGGGAGGGAATTTGTGCTGGGGGGAGGGATTTTCGTTGGGGGGATGTGTACTAGGAGGGGAAATTATTTAAAGGGTAGAAGATTTGTTCTAGGAGGAGGGATTTGGGAGGGAATTTGTGCTGGGGGAGGGATTTGAGGTGGGGGGGTAAGATGTGTACTAGGAGGGATTTGGGAGGGAATTTGTGCTGGGGGGAGGGATTTGAGTTGGGGGGGATGTGTACTAGGAGGGGAAATTATTGAAAGGGTAGAAGATTAGTTCTAGGAGGAGGGATTTGGGAGGGAATTTGTGCTGGGGGAGGGATTTGAAGCGGGGGGGGGGGGTAAGATGTGTACCAGGAGGGGACATTTTAGGGGTAGGATATGTGCTAGGAGGGGTGATTTTTTTTTGGAGTATAGGGGGGTATTTGAGCTGGGGGGATTGTGCTGGGAGGGGGGATTTCAGCAGGGGGCAGATTTGTACTGGAAGGAGGGTGAATTTATGCATAGGGGCAAACATGCAGATTAGTGCTTACTGTTTTTGTGGAGGGGGTTTGCTGACACATGATGCTCATACATCTTGGGGATGGGGGGGGGGGCATGTTTGGCATGTAGGCCCTGGGCTCTAGATGATCTTGTCCTGGCACTGCTTCTGATTTACTACTGCTGATTACTCGGCACCAACAACACCAGCGTGAATGGAGGATGGGATTTCTGCAGTGTCTCAGATTGCTCCACAACACCGTCATTCGGCCTCTCATCTGCCACATTCAGCTGAAGCGGGACATAAATCATTCTAATCTCCCCGAATGTCAGGTCTCTCATAATTATCTGCTAATAAGCACCGTGTTTGGCGCTAGGGACGGCCATGTACCGCCATTCTGAAGACACGGGGGGGGGGGGGGGGCGTTTCAGGTATCTGCAGACGGACTTCTACTAATCCATCTTCCCGTTTAGTTTGTTGATTAAAAAATAGACCAATAATCCGGGACAAAAGGCTCTGCGGTTTCCGCGAGGAAGACGGATGGAGATGAGGCGGTCGGAATGTCCCAGCGAGCGCGCAGATGCTTTCTTATTGGATCGCCGTCCAAATCCATATTTCAGCCACAAATAAAACATTTGGGAAATAAATTTCAAAGCTGCAATCAGAAAACATATTGCCACTGATTTGATTTACAATGGATTGCTGCTGCTGAAGAACATTACTCTGGGTAATCGGGCAGCGCTATGGAGGACAGCGGCAAGATGGGAACTCATCCAACTGCGCCGGTGACACTACAGTGCCGCTCACAAAGAAGACATCGGGGGGGGGTTTGAGTATGCAGGAGGATCTAGGAAGCGAGTGTGAAGTCCACGTACCCCCAAATTAGCGCCAAACCCCATTAAAGTCCAAGGGAGGCTCCATGGGAGTTCCCCATAACTAAGCTCCAGGGGGGGAGCGAAACGCGTTGGGTGATGCCTGGCCAGAGTCCAGGCTGAGGTTGCCACTCATACACTTATTCCAGGGATAGAATGGATGTGCGGCTGTAAGGAAACCTTTCTTTGCCTACGGGAGGCAAATGTTATTATGCTGCCCCTCCTTGCAAGATTCCCCCACCAATGTTAAAGTACATGCTGCTTGGTATGGTTCAGGAGCAGGACAGGGGTGCACATTTGCTGCCCTCTCTTTCCTGGCCACCAAGGCTGCATGCCTGATTAAGGGTATGGTATGAATAATAATGGGAACCCCATGGTATTTGTTCCCCCCCCATATTTAAAAATGTGTACAGCCCCTTCATGTAACGTCCCTTCATGTAACGTCCCTCCATGTAATGTCCCTCCATGTAACATCCCTTCATGTAACGTCCCTTTATGTGACGTCCCTTCATGTAATGTCCCTCCATGTAATGTCCCTTTATGTAACGTCCCTTTATGTGACGTCCCTTCATGTAATGTCCCTCCATGTAATGTCCCTTTATGTAAGGTCCCTCCATGTAATGTCCCTTCATGTAACGTCCCTCCATGTAACGTCCCTTCATGTAATCTCCCTCCATTTTACATCCCTCCATGTAATGTCCCTCCATGTAATGTCCCTTCATGTAACGTCCCTCCATGTAATGTCCCTTCATGTAACGTCCCTTCATGTAACGTCCCTCCATGTATTGTCCCTTCATGTAACGTCCCTTTATGTAACATCCCTCCATGTAATGTCCCTTCATGTAACGTCCCTCCATGTAATGTCCCTTCATGTAACGTCCCTCCATGTAATTTCCCTTCATGTAACGTCCCTTCATGTACCGTCCCTCCATGTAACGTCCCTTCATGTAACGTCCCTCCATTTAACTTCCCTTCACGTAACATCTCTTCATGTAACGTCCCTTCGTGTAACATCCGTCCATGAAACGTCTCTTCATGTAACGTCCCTTCATGTAACATCCCTTCATGTAATGTCCCTCCATGTAACGTCCCTCCATGTAACATCTCTTCATGTAACGTCCCTTTATGCGACGTCCCTCCATGTAACGTGCCTTCATGTAACGTCCCTTTATGTAACGTCCCTCCATGTAACATCTCTTCATGTAATGTCCCTCCATGTAACGTCCCTCCATGTAACATCTCTTCATGTAATGTCCCTCCATGTAACGTCCCTCCATGTAACATCTCTTCATGTAACGTCCCTTTATGCGACGTCCCTCCATGTAACGTGCCTTCATGTAACGTCCCTTTATGTAACGCCCCTCCATGTAATGTCCCTTCATGTAACGTCCCTTTATGTGATGACCCTCCATGTAATGTCCCTTCATGTAACGTGCCTTCATGTAACGTCCCTTTATGTAACGTCCCTCCATGTAGTGTCCTTCATGTAATGTCCCTCCATGTAACGTCCCTTTATGCGATGTCCCTCCATGTAACGTCCCTTTATGTAACGTCCCTTTATGTAGTGTCCCTTCATGTAATGTCCCTTCATGTAACATCCCTTCATGTAACGTCCCTCCATGTAACGTCCCTTTATGTAGCATCACTTCATGTAATGTCCCTCCACGTAATGTCCCTTTATGTAGCGTCCCTCCATGTAATGTCCCTGTAACATCCCTTCACATAACGTCCCTCCATGTAACGTCCCTCCATGTAACATCCCTCCATGTAACGTCCCTTTATGTAGCGTCCCTCCATGTAATGTCCCTCCATGTAATGTCCCTTCATGTAATGTCCCTTTATGTATCATCCCTTCATGTAATGTCCCTCCATGTAGCATCCCTTCATGTAATGTCCCTCCATGTAATGTCCCTCCATGTAACGTCCCTCCATGTAACGTCCCTCCATGTAAGGTCCCTCCATGTAAGGTCCCTCCATGTAACGTCCCTTTATGTAGCGTCCCTTCATGTAATGTCCCTTCATGTAACTTCACTTCATGTAATGTCCCTCCATGTAATGTCCCTTCATGTAATGTCCCTCCATGTAATGTCCCTTCATGTAATGTCCCTTCATGTAACTTCTCTTCATGTAATGTCCCTCCATGTAACGTCCCTTTATGTGATGTTCCTCCATGTAATGTCCCTTCATGTAACGTGCCTTCATGTAATGTCCCTTTATGTAACGTCCCTCCATGTAATGTCCTTCATGTAATGTCCCTTCATGTAATGTCCCTCCATGTAAAGTCCCTTCATGTAACGTCCCTCCATGTAATGTCCCTTTATGTGACGTCCCTCCATGTAATGTCCCTCCATATAACGTCCCTTTATGTAACATCCCTTTATGTAGTGTCCCTTCATGTAATGTCCCTCCATGTAATGTCCCTTCATGTAACATTCCTTCATGTAACGTCCCTCCATGTAACGTCCCTTTATGTAGTGTCCCTTCATGTAATGTCCCTTCATGTAACATCCCTTCATGTAACGTCCCTCCATGTAACGTCCCTTTATGTAGCATCACTTCATGTAATGTCCCTCCACGTAATGTCCCTTTATGTAGCGTCCCTCCATGTAATGTCCCTGTAACATCCCTTCACATAATGTCCCTCCATGTAACGTCCCTCCATGTAACGTCCCTTTATGTAGCGTCCTTCCATGTAATGTCCCTTCATGTAATGTCCCTCCATATAATGTCCCTTTATGTAGCATCCCTTCATGTAATGTCCCTCCATGTAACGTCCCTCCATGTAACGTCCCTCCATGTAAGGTCCCTCCATGTAAGGTCCCTCCATGTAATGTCCCTTTATGTAGCGTCCCTTCATGTAATGTCCCTTCATGTAACTTCCCTTCATGTAATGTCCCTCCATGTAATGTCCCTTCATGTAATGTCCCTCCATGTAATGTCCCTTCATGTAATGTCCCTTCATGTAACTTCCCTTCATGTAATGTCCCTCCATGTAACATTCCTTTATGTAATGGGAGGGCATAGAAGGTGAATGTGATAGGCCACCTAACTTCTAAATACTCAAGAAGATGCTTATCAATAAGGCATTTCTGATATGCCTGGACTATAATGGCTTTATACTGAGACCTGAAGTTAACAGATCCTCGGAAACCGGTTGATACCACTCTGTATTGCTCAGGATTGTCTCACACATCTGTATGTACTGATTCCTATCCATCATGAACACATTACCACCCTTATCGGCCAGTTTAATAATAATCTGGTCATTCTGGATAAGGCTGGTTAGGGTCTGTTGTAGCACTTGTGTGAGGTTACCGGTAATTTGACGTGGGAGGGAAAAACTATCAATTTCCTTCATGGGTTGTTTAAGAAAAGCCCAGATCGCTGGGCATGTCGGAAGCTGAGGGGATTTTTGGGACTTAGCTTTAAATTTCACCGGTTCTGGTTCCACCTCAATATCCATGTCCTCCTCATCCGAAAAGGAAAGGGCCATTTGCTCAGCTCCACCAGCTCTTTCATTCTCGTCCAGTAGCTGGATGAGAGTTTTTAAAGTTTGGAAGTCCTGCGCCTTGAAACCTTTATACATATCCTCCTCCCGTGTTCCTGTTTGCCCCCAATCTTTATCAAAGATATATTTATAAGTTAGATTTCTTGCAAATAAATGCAAATTTTTTACCAATTCAAATCTGTTAATCTTTTGAAGGGGACAAAAACTGAGGCCCAACTTTAGTACCTCAGTTTCAATTGTAGACAAAGGGTAGGAGGATAAGTTAACTATATCTAATCCTGGGTCTGTTTGACCACAAATGGGTCTATCTTCCCCATTCTTGTCTGTACCATAGGGGTTTGAGGGGTGGGAGCTAGGCCTAAAGGGGCTGTACCTGAGTTGGTATTTGGTTTGGTTGGCTTTTGGGGTTGCTCCTTGTTCTTTATATGCACTTGGGTTAGCAATTTCTTTCATCCTCAAACATCGACATAAGAGCTGTGCCCATCACCAATTCATGTAACGTCCCTTCATGTAACGTCCCTCCATTTAACTTCCCTTCACGTAACATCTCTTCATGTAACGTCCCTTCATGTAACATCCGTCCATGAAACGTCTCTTCATGTAACGTCCCTTCATGTAACATCCCTTCATGTAATGTCCCTCCATGTAACGTCCCTCCATGTAACATCTCTTCATGTAACGTCCCTTTATGCGACGTCCCTCCATGTAACGTGCCTTCATGTAACGTCCCTTTATGTAACGCCCCTCCATGTAATGTCCCTTCATGTAACGTCCCTTCATGTAACGTCCCTCCATGTATTTTCCCTTCATGTAATGTCCCTTCATGTAACGTCCCTCCATGTAATGTCCCTTCATGTAACGTCCCTCCATGTAATGTCCCTTCATGTAACGTCCCTCCATGTAATTTCCCTTCATGTAACGTCCCTTCATGTACCGTCCCTCCATGTAACGTCCCTTCATGTAACGTCCCTCCATTTATCTTCCCTTCACGTAACATCTCTTCATGTAACGTCCCTTTGTGTAACATCCGTCCATGAAATGTCTCTTCATGTAACGTCCCTTCATGTAACATCCCTTCATGTAATGTCCCTCCATGTAACGTCCCTCCATGTAACATCTCTTCATGTAATGTCCCTCCATGTAACGTCCCTCCATGTAACATCTCTTCAAGTAACGTCCCTTTATGCGACGTCCCTCCATGTAACGTGCCTTCATGTAACGTCCCTTTATGTAACGCCCCTCCATGTAATGTCCCTTCATGTAATGTCCCTACATGTAACGTCCCTCCATGTAACATCCCTTCATGTAATGTCCCTCCATGTAACGTCCCTTTATGTGATGACCCTCCATGTAATGTCCCTTCATGTAACGTGCCTTCATGTAACGTCCCTTTATGTAACGTCCCTCCATGTAGTGTCCTTCATGTAATGTCCCTCCATGTAACGTCCCTTTATGCGATGTCCCTCCATGTAACGTCCCTTTATGTAACGTCCCTTTATGTAGTGTCCCTTCATGTAATGTCCCTTCATGTAACATCCCTTCATGTAACGTCCCTCCATGTAACGTCCCTTTATGTAGCATCACTTCATGTAATGTCCCTCCACGTAATGTCTCTTTATGTAGCGTCCCTCCATGTAATGTCCCTGTAACATCCCTTCACATAACGTCCCTCCATGTAACGTCCCTCCATGTAACATCCCTCCATGTAACGTCCCTTTATGTAGCGTCCCTCCATGTAATGTCCCTCCATGTAATGTCCCTTCATGTAATGTCCCTTTATGTAGCATCCCTTCATGTAATGTCCCTCCATGTAGCATCCCTTCATGTAATGTCCCTCCATGTAATGTCCCTCCATGTAACGTCCCTCCATGTAACGTCCCTCCATGTAAGGTCCCTCCATGTAAGGTCCCTCCATGTAACGTCCCTTTATGTAGCGTCCCTTCATGTAATGTCCCTTCATGTAACTTCACTTCATGTAATGTCCCTCCATGTAATGTCCCTTCATGTAATGTCCCTCCATGTAATGTCCCTTCATGTAATGTCCCTTCATGTAACTTCTCTTCATGTAATGTCCCTCCATGTAACGTCCCTTTATGTGATGTTCCTCCATGTAATGTCCCTTCATGTAACGTGCCTTCATGTAACGTCCCTTTATGTAACGTCCCTCCATGTAATGTCCTTCATGTAATGTCCCTTCATGTAATGTCCCTCCATGTAAAGTCCCTTCATGTAACGTCCCTCCATGTAATGTCCCTTTATGTAGTGTCCCTTCATGTAATGTCCCTCCATGTAATGTCCCTTCATGTAACATTCCTTCATGTAACGTCCCTCCATGTAACGTCCCTTTATGTAGTGTCCCTTCATGTAATGTCCCTTCATGTAACATCCCTTCATGTAACGTCCCTCCATGTAACGTCCCTTTATGTAGCATCACTTCATGTAATGTCCCTCCACGTAATGTCCCTTTATGTAGCGTCCCTCCATGTAATGTCCCTGTAACATCCCTTCACATAATGTCCCTCTATGTAACGTCCCTCCATGTAACGTCCCTTTATGTAGCGTCCTTCCATGTAATGTCCCTTCATGTAATGTCCCTCCATATAATGTCCCTTTATGTAGCATCCCTTCATGTAATGTCCCTCCATGTAACGTCCCTCCATGTAACGTCCCTCCATGTAAGGTCCCTCCATGTAAGGTCCCTTCATGTAATGTCCCTTTATGTAGCGTCCCTTCATGTAATGTCCCTTCATGTAACTTCCCTTCATGTAATGTCCCTCCATGTAATGTCCCTTCATGTAATGTCCCTCCATGTAATGTCCCTTCATGTAATGTCCCTTCATGTAACTTCCCTTCATGTAATGTCCCTCCATGTAACATTCCTTTATGTAATGGGAGGGCATAGAAGGTGAATGTGATAGGCCACCTAACTTCTAAATACTCAAGAAGATGCTTATCAATAAGGCATTTCTGATATGCCTGGACTATAATGGCTTTATACTGAGACCTGAAGTTAACAGATCCTCGGAAACCGGTTGATACCACTCTGTATTGCTCAGGATTGTCTCACACTTCTGTATGTACTGATTCCTATCCATCATGAACACATTACCACCCTTATCGGCCAGTTTAATAATAATCTGGTCATTCTGGATAAGGCTGGTTAGGGTCTGTTGTAGCACTTGTGTGAGGTTACCGGTAATTTGACGTGGGAGGGAAAAACTATCAATTTCCTTCATGGTTTGTTTAAGAAAAGCCCAGATCGCTGGGCATGTCGGAAGCTGAGGGGATTTTTGGGACTTAGCTTTAAATTTCACCGGTTCTGGTTCCACCTCAATATCCATGTCCTCCTCATCCGAAAAGGAAAGGGACATTTGCTCAGCTCCACCAGCTCTTTCATTCTCGTCCAGTAGCTGGATGAGAGTTTTTAAAGTTTGGAAGTCCTGCGCCTTGAAACCTTTATACATATCCTCCTCCCGTGTTCCTGTTTGCCCCCAATCTTTATCAAAGATATATTTATAAGTTAGATTTCTTGCAAATAAATGCAAATTTTTTTCCAATTCAAATCTGTTAATCTTTTGAAGGGGACAAAAACTGAGGCCCAACTTTAGTACCTCAGTTTCAATTGTAGACAAAGGGTAGGAGGATAAGTTAACTATATCTAATCCTGGGTCTGTTTGACCACAAATGGGTCTATCTTCCCCATTCTTGTCTGTACCATAGGGGTTTGAGGGGTGGGAGCTAGGCCTAAAGGGGCTGTACCTGAGTTGGTATTTGGTTTGGTTGGCTTTTGGGGTTGCTCCTTGTTCTTTATATGCACTTGGGTTAGCAATTTCTTACATCCTCAAACATCGACATAAGAGCTGTGCCCATCACCAATTCATCACGTAGCTAGTTGTGTCCCCGTATTCCCCCCATGCTTTGGCCCTGGAGGGGGTGCCTGAGGTGAAACAATACGCTTCTTATTGGTACCACCTTGTGTATCATACCCACCACCATTACCACGTTTCCATGCACGTCCCCTTCCAGTGGTTCCTTTGTGTGCCAAGTTGTGTGATCTCTGGGAAGAAACAGAGGAGGAAACGGAAAGATCAGATTTGGATCTATACATTGGTGTTTCTTGGTTAGAATCTTGTCTAAAAGGTTTACCTCTTCTACCGTTGAACCCTTTATGCCATATATATGCATAGCCCCCTGAAAAAGAAAGTTTATCCTTGTAGAATTTTTGGTCCTTTTTCACCACTACGTTTTTATTGTATTTTTCCAGATGTTGTACCAGATCTTGCTCTTTCTTTTTATAGTCAGGATTTTGAACAAACTGACTTCCACTGGCACGTAATGTCTCAATGTGCCTGTCTAAATCTGCCAAATCTAGTCTATGTTTGTCCCTCAACATTTCCATGATTGTTGCAGAGCATTGTGTCAAATTTCTTTCCCATTTTTCACGAAATGTGACATCAGTCACATCAAATGATGGAAAAATTTGTACTCGTAAACCCAGTGGATCCACTCCCTCTCTCAAATACCGGTCAAAAAAATCGCACATGCCACCCAGGGTTAGATTTTTTTCTCCATTAATTTTTTTAAGTTTAAGGAAGAAGACATCAAGTCCTACCTCTGTTTGTACCTGTGGAGTACAAGTTTTCTGGATAGAGTCCAAAAAGCTTTCCCTATTAGGGCCAGAAAACTGCAACATTGCCAATCACTGAAGTAACTCACAACAAAAAAACCCAAAAAATATATACGAAACAAAAAAGGAAAATAATATCTGGTAAAACACAACAAAGAGATATACAGTGCCTTGCAAAGGTATTCACCCCCCTTGGCATTTTTCGTGTTTTGTTGCCTCACAACCTGGAATTAACATGGATTGTTTGAGGATTTGCATAATTTAATTTATGGAACATGCCTACAACTTTAAAGATGTTTTTTTTAATGTGAAGCAAACAACAAATAGGACAAAATAACAGAAAAAGTCAATGTGCATAACTATTCACCCCCCTAAAGTCAATACTTTGTAGAGCCACCTTTTGTGGCTATCACAGCTCCAAGTCGCTTTGTATAAGTCTCTATGAGCTTGCTACATCTTACCACTGGGATTTCTGCCCATTCCTCCTTGCAAAACTGCTCCAGCTCCTTCAAGTTGGATGGTTTGCGCTTGTGAACAGCGATCTTTAAGTCTGACCACAGATGTTCTATTGGATTGAGGTCTGGGCTTTGACTAGGCCATTCCAACACATTTACATGTTTCCCCTTAAACCACTCAAGTGTTGCTTTAGCAGTGTGTTTGGGGTCATTGTCCTGCTGGAAGGTGAACCTCCATCCTAGCCTCAAATCACACACAGAGTGGTGCAGGTTTTGCTCAATAATATCCCTGTATTTAGCACCATCCATCTTTCCCTCAACTCTGACCAGTTTCCCAGTCCCGACTGCTGAAAAACATCCCCACAGCATGATGCTGCCACCACTATGTTTCACAGTGGGGATGGTGTTCTTTGGGTGATGTGATGTGTTGGGTTTGCGCCAGACATAGCGTTTTCTTTGATGGCCAAAAAGTTAAATTTTAGTCTCATCAGACCAGAGCACCTTCCTCCATACATTTTGGGAGTCTCCCACATGCCTTTTCACAAACTCAAAACGTGCCATTTTGTTTTTTGCCGAAAGTAATGGCTTTCTTCTGGCCACTCTGCCATAAAGTCCAACTCTATGGAGCGTACGGCTTATTGTCGTCCTATGTACAGATACTCCAGTCTCTGCTGTGGAACTCTGCAGCTCCTGGCAGGTCCGTGAGTTTTGGTGTGCGGCCGTCTCTTGGCAGGTTGGCTGTTGTGCCATGTTCTTTCCATTTGGTTATGATAGATTTGATGGGGCTCCTAGGGATCATCAAAGATTTGGATATTTTTTTATAACCCAACCCTGACTTGTACTTCGCAACAACATTGTCCCTTACTTTGTTTGGAGAGTTCCTTGGTCTTCATGGCAGTGTTTGGTTAGTGGTGCCTCTTGCTTAGGTGTTGCAGCCTCTGGGGCCTTTCAAAAAGGTGTGTCTATGTAATGACAGATCATGTGACACTTATGCCGCGTACACACGGTCGGACTTTTCGTCTACAAAAGTCCAACGGACGCTGACGGACTAAAGCTGGCTGGTAATCCGATCGTGTGTGGGCTTCTCCGGACTTTCAACTGACTTTTTTTGCCTCAAATCCGACGTACTTTAGATTTGAAACATGCTTTAAATCTTTCCGACGGACTCGAGTACGGTCGAAAAATCCGCTCGTCTGTATGCTAGTCCGACGGACAAAAACCCACGCTAGGGCAGCTATTGGCTACTGGCTATCAACTTCCTTATTTTAGTCCGGTGTACGTCATCACGTAAGAATTCGACGGACTTTTGTGTGATCGTGTGTAGGCAAGTCTGTTCGTTAGAAAGTCCGCCGCAAGTCCGTCGAAAGTCCGCCGCAAGTCCGTCGAAAGTCTGTCGGACAGGCTGTCGGACTTTTGTAGACGAAAAGTCCGACCGTGTGTACGCGGCATTAGATTACACACAGGTGGACATCATTTCACTAATTATGTGACTTCTGAAGGTAATTGGTTGCACCAGAGCTTTTTATGGGCTTCATACACTCCAATTTGCAAGCATGTAGTTCCTAATCATAGCTACGACCCTTCAGTCGTTTCCTTTTTTGCCCTAGAAGTAATTTCCCAGCAAGAACGGGGAGGGGATTTTGACAAAAAGATCCTGCAACAGGAGGCTAAGTGGATATATAATCAAAGAGCAACCAGCCCCCCAGGAATGAATACAGCACTTTCCTTCAAACCATTCTGGTAGAGCTGCAATAATATCTAGAGGGATTGCCAGGATCTGCTCATACCCTTGCCGTAATTTCCGACTAAGTCACATGGGATTCTCATGTTTATAAATCACTATTAATGTAACTTTTGCAAACGTATTACTTTTTGTTGTGTTTTATTGTTTGTGATTTTCCTTTTGAGAGATATATGTTTTAATACTACTAATTCTGTTGTTGACTCGTTGCGACTCTTTCTCTTCCTTCTTCTCTTTTTTCTCTCTTTGTACTCTTTGGTTTCATCCCCACCCCCTTTCCTTTTCTGTTCTCCCCTTGTCACTCAGTACCCAGTGTGGATATAGTCTATTTTATGTCCCTACATATATGACGATGTAATGGATCTTGCATCTGAATACATATGTTTGGTTCTATAGATAATCAATGGTTTAATACTATCCTGCCTTGGATATGATCCAGTGCCCACCAGACCGTTTTGCTGACTCTGACATCACCGTTTAATTACCGGATGAGGGTCTGTTGACTCCTTTTTGATGCTGCAGTCGGTACAGAGTTAATGTCATAGAATTTGGTGAGCACTTATATTATTGTTAACAAATTTTGTATATATATATATATATATGATGAGTAAATGTATTATTTATTGTAATTGATACTAATGTTATCTTCTTGTAACTTGAATAATGATATAGATGCAAGTTGAGCTACCCAGAAGAAGCAGATAAGAAGTCTGCGAAACGCGTCGGCTTACTGTACATACAAGCATCTTTCAAGTTTGATGGATTGAGTATCATTTTTGGTCAATTCTCTATATGGCCTAATGGTACCATCAAACAAGTTTTTATACTGTGTATACTTTGTAATAAATTCATATTTTATTATCATCCATTGTGTATGTGCTTACCTCTGAGACAGTGACATATCCAGGAAAGTCTCATCACATCATGAGGGAGTGGTGCTCTCTCTAATTTTGTTTTAATAGCTTAACAAGATTCAACCAAAATAGCCTAAAACAAATGCCAAAGAACAGTCAACCAAAAGAGAAAACTGACTAAAACTATTTCCTAACAACATTCAACCAAATTAGCCTAAAACAATATCATAACAACGTTCAATTAAAATAGCCTAAAACAGTATCCCCAGAACATTCAACCAGGAGAGAAAATTGACTAAAACAATATCTTAACAGCATTTGATCAAAATTGCCTAAAACAGAAGCCCAGAAACATTCAACCAGGAGAGAAAATTGCCTAAAACAATTTAACAACATTTGATCAAAATAGCCTATAACTAGAGCCCAAAAGCATTCAACCAGAAGAGAAAATTGCCTAAAACAATATCTTAACAAAATTTGATCAAATTGCTTAAAACAGTGACTCAAGAACATTTAACCAGGAGAGAGAATTGAGTAAAACAATAGTTTAACAACATTCAACCAAAATAGCCTAAAACAAAAGCCCAAGAACAGCCATTTAAAAGAGAAAACTGACTAAAACGATATCCTAACAACATTCAACCAAATTAGTCTAAAACAATATCACATTCAATTAAAAGAGCCTAAAACAGTATCCCAAGAACATTCAACCAGGAGAGAAAGTTGCCTAAAACTATTTAACAACATTTGATCAAAATAGCCTATAGCAATAGCCCAAAAGCATTCAACCAGAAGAGAAAATTGCCTAAAACAATATCTTAACAACGTTCATTTAAAATAGCCTAAAACGGTATCCCAAGAACCTTCAACCAGGAGAGAAAATTGCCTTAAACAATATCTTAACAAAATGTGATCAAATTGCTTAAAACAGTAGCTCAAGAGCATTTAACCAGGAGAGAAAACTGACTAAAACGATAACCTAACAACATTCAACCAAATTAGCCTAAACCAATATCCTAACAACATTCAATTAAAATAGCCTAAAACAATATCCCAAGAACATTCAACCAGGAAAGAAAATTGACTAAAAACAATATCTTAACAGCATTTGATCAAAATAGCCTGAAATAATAGCCCAAGAACATTCGACCAAGAGAGACAAAAGCCTAAAACGATATCCTAACACCATTCGACTAAAATAGCCACAATGGCCCAAGAAGAGAATATACTCCAAGAACAATAATTATTTTTTATCCCCACAGCAGCCGCATTTTTCACGCTGTGGGAAAAATCCCTAAAACGAATGAGCGAATGCCAGTTCAATTCACACAGAGCACATATACATGCAGATTTGATGGATGAATAGCTATGCAATTTATTTTACTAGACCCCAATATATGAGTTCAGGGTGGAGTGACCCTTTAAGGCGGCTTGCCATCTCCATCTCTAAAGCTCTGGCTCGGCGCCTTCGAATATTATACGTGCGTTCGCTTGTCTCCCCGCTGGAAATGACGGTCCGGCTTGCTATGAAAGGGTCACCAGCGCGATCTTTTTTATTTTATAAACTCATTTCTGCCAAGTGATATCCTGATCCGGCCCAGATAATGAATCACAGACTCGTCCCCCAAGATTGCGCTGCAAATGTCAAAGCCGACAGGAAATTGTAATTAAAGAAGGGAAATTGCTACAAAGAAGCACTTGATCTTAAAACGAGCCGGGCCCGGAATGGGAGACGCATTTAATTACGCTTCAGCTTCTCCCCACCGCTTAGCGGCAGCCGAAGATCGCCTCGCTTTAACTCTTCCCCCCCGACGAGTTGTGCGTGGCAACGGAAATTAAATAAACGCCACAATTTATGAAAATGTTTCCATTTCATGGCGGCGCTGTAAAAATAGACGTAAACATAAAGATAACATTGATATACAGTATAATCATTTCATTACTGACGACGCTTTGTTTATTGGTAACGTGCTTTGTGTTAACAGATTCCTTTCCTGAAGAAGTCACAGAAAATAGATGGCGGGCTTTCAGTTCATGGTGGGCAATGGTGAAGCCTCACAGTCCACGGTGCGTTCTTATGGTCCAAGGTGTCATCTT
The DNA here is from genome assembly GCA_037952925.1 of Lithobates clamitans. Taxonomy (NCBI): domain Eukaryota; kingdom Metazoa; phylum Chordata; class Amphibia; order Anura; family Ranidae; genus Lithobates; species Lithobates clamitans. The sequence goes on from JBBGZY010001826.1 coordinate 489,205, forward strand.
ATAGTTTTGCAGTCCATGGTGTCATCCAATGGTCCAGGGGGGGTTCTTATGGTTCAAGGTTTGTTCTTATGGGCCAGAGTGTGTTCTTAAAGTCCAGAGTGTGGTTTTATAGTCCAGGGCGGGCTCCTATGGTCCTAAGTATGGTCTTAGGGTCCAGGGTGCGGTCTTATAAGGTCCATAGTGTGTCCTTATAATACAGGGTGTGGTCTTATAGTACAGGGTGTGGTCCTATATTCCAAGGTGTGGTCTTCTAGTTTAAGATGTGATCTCATGGTTCAAGATGTGGCCTAATGGTCCAAGGTGTTTTTTATGGTCCAGGGTGTGGTCGTACTGTCCATGGTGTGAACTCATCCACAGTGTGCTCTTATGGTCCAAGGTGTGTTCTTTTGGTCCAGAGTGGGTACTTATAGTGGAGGGTGTGGTTTTATAGTACAGTGTGGCCTCTTATGCTCCTAGGTGTGGCCGTATGGTCCAGGGTGTGTTCTTATGGTCCAGAGTGTGTCCTTATGGTCATAGGTGTGGTTTTACATTACAGGGTGGGCACTTATGGTTCTAGGTGTGGTCTTATGGTCCAAGGTGTGGTCTTATCCTTCAAGATGTGGTCTTAGGGTTCAAGGTGTGGCAAAATGTGTTCTTATGGTCCAGGGTGTGGTCTTATGGTCCATGGTGTGACCTACTCATCCAAGGTGTGGTCTTATGGTCCAAAGTGTGGTATTGCAGTCTATGATGCAGTCTTGTGGTCAAGGGCGTGGTCTCAAAGTCCAGGGTGTGGTCTCACACAAAAAAGTGGTCAGTGGGACGAATGCTCCTTACATTGGTGATCATTGGGAAGAATGTTCCTTACATTGGTGATTAGTGGGAAGAATATTCCTTACATTGGTGATCAGTAGGAAGAATGCTCCTTACATTAGTGATCAGTGGGAAGAATGTCCTTTACATTGGTGATCAGTGAGAAGAATGTTCCTTACATTGGTGATCAGTGAGAAGAATGTTCCTTACATTGGTGATCAGTGAGAAGAATGTTCCTTACATTGGTGATCAGTGAGAAGAATGTTCCTTACATTGGTGATCAGTGGGAAGAATGTTCCTTACATTGGTGATCAGTGAAAAGAATGTTCCTTACATTGGTGATCAGTGAGAAGAATGTCCCTTACATTGGTGATCAGTGAGAAGAATGTTCCTTACATTGGTGATCAGTGAGAAGAATGTTCCTTACATTGGTGATCAGTGGGAAGAATGTCCCTTACATTGGTGATCAGTGGGAAGAATGTTCCTTACATTGGTGATCAGTGAGAAGAATGCTCCTTACATTGGTGATCAGTGAAAAGAATGTTCCTTACATTGGTGATCAGTGAGAAGAATGTTCCTTACATTGGTGATCAGTGGGAAGAATGTTCCTTACATTGGTGATCAGTGAGAAGAATGTCCCTTACATTGGTGATCAGTGAGAAGAATGTTCCTTACATTGGTGATCAGTAATAAGAATGTTCCTTACATTGGTGATCAGTGGGAAGAATGTTCCTTACATTGGTGATCAGTGAGAAGAATGTTCCTTACATTGGTGATCAGTGAGAAGAATGTTCCTTACATTGGTGATCAGTGAGAAGAATGTTCCTTACATTGGTGATCAGTGAGAAGAATGTTCCTTACATTGGTGATCAGTGAGAAGAATGTTCCTTACATTGGTGATCAGTGAGAAGAATGCTCCTTACATTGGTGATCAGTGAGAAGAATGCTCCTTACATTGGTGATCAGTGGGAAGAATGCTCCTTACATTGGTGATCAGTGAGAAGAATGCTCCTTACATTGGTGATCAGTGAGAAGAATGCTCCTTACATTGGTGATCAGTGGGAAGAATGTTCCTTACATTGGTGATCAGTGGGAAGAATGCCACAGTTTGTATAATTGGCCATAAGCTGCTTCCATACCGAAACCTGCCGGAAGACATGGCACAATGGGATGTCGCACTTTCTGCTGCAAAGCCTGATGTGTAAAGATTGTGAACTAATCGGGAATTTTTGTGTAGTGATGAGCGAATCGATTCACAAATCTGGTAAATTAAAATGATTTGTTTTACTGATCTGTAAATAATCCTGAATCACGAAGACCAGACAGATCTACGGGGAAATGTTTGGGTGACTCCACCAAAATTGGTTTGCCTTTAGGAAACGGTGCTGAATATATTGTACCTGTACCACGCCGGGGCCCCCGATCATCAGATTTCAAACCCAAACTTCAACATCGTCAAGCCTTTCCGTGGTTTGGTGGATCTTTCACCTCTTTGTATCAGTAGGAACGTTTCCTCTTCCTCCCTTCTGCGCACCACGTGAAAAGCTGGGCAGATGTTCTCCTCCAATCAGAAATAATTTGTGTCAAGGGGAAAACATTTTCTTTTTTTTTATAATGGGGAAGATTCAGTCTCCTGTAGAGGCTCTGATGCTGGTGACTGGAGGTCAGTTAACCTCCATAATTAATTCCGTTACTAAATTGTTTACACAACTCCGTTAGCGCTCCAAGCGCAGCATAAAAAGGCCGCTCTGTCCGGCGGCCAATTCTGAAGCTTGCTTAGTGTGTTATTGTGATCGTCATACATATTTAATGATGAATACCTGCAAAGATTATCTGTTCCTTCAGATGTTACGACTTCCCCTGGGGGGGGGATAGTGGACCAAACCGATTCCCTGCAAGAAAATATCAGTAATTAGGATGCAGAGAACTGCAAGCTTGGACACAAATAATGTTTCTTATGCATCTTAAAGAGGAACAGTCAGTAAATTTACTAGCCTAAATAATCCCTGACATGTCACAATGTACAGAATCAGGATCATTGTTCAAAAAAGCTCCACCATTTATCATTGAAAAGCCGTCCTTGAGCTCCAGTCAGTGGCTTTGCCTAGGCTGAGAGGATGTCATCAGTCTTCTGCAGGCAGGAGGAAGCATTTCCTCAGTCTCCTCCTCCCCCACTGACTTTGCCTAGGCTGAGATGATGTCATCAATATGCTTCAGGCAGGAGGAAGCATTTCCCCAGTCTCCCCTCCCCCAGTGATCAGACTGCAACATTGTAACTTTGTAGAAGGAGGGGGAAGCATTTTCTCAGTCTCCCCTCCTCCAGTGATCAGACTGTACATTGTAACTTTGTAGCAAGTCACAAGGTAAGAGGCTGCAGTAGGGGATGATCTGTGTCAGACATTTGTGAACACAGCCTAGAACTGAACAGGCACCAGGATTTTCATCAGTGGCGGCCCGTCCAGAAGGGGCGCAGGGGCGCCACCCCCCCAGATCCATGCACCCGGCCCCTACATGCAGGGTGCTGGACACATGGATTTCAATGTGTTTTTTTTTTTTGAAGCACGTGATTAGAGCCTGAGGCTTTAACTGGCTCCAAAAAAGGGTGGGCTTTGGGAGCAGAGCACTGTGCCCTGAGCCCACCCAGTTGTGTGACAATAGTGAATTAATATTCGCTATTGCCTTCCTGATTCTCCTCCCGGCCAATCAGGAAGCAGGTCCTGAAACCTGATTGGCCAGGAGTCTTAGAAATCCCGGCCAATCAGGTCTCCGGACCCACTTCCTGTTCAGCTGGGAGAAGAAGCCCCGGCTCTTCCCCCAGCAAGCTTTATATCAATGAATGTAGGCGAAGGAAGAATCATCACGCCAACATTGAGTCTTCCTCAGGAGTGTGCACAAGGTGACTCCAGTGGGACCACACAAGTTAGGGGTCCACCCTGAAAAGAGAAACTGGACCAGCAGTCAGGGGAACCGGATGAATCTCGGCAAGCTCCTAAGGTAAGGCCTCTGATCGCTGCCTCCTTCCTGTACTCCTCCCGGGTAGGGGGGTGGTATCGGCTGTGGCAGCGGTGGTGGTGTGAGTGAGGGGGCAGGTTTTTTTGCTGCCCCTCCCAAATATTGAGTACCAGCCACCATTGATTTACATGGCTGTGTCATCTCTGAGCTGACATCCCATTCTAGGAATGGTGACCCTCCTGGATGATGCCTTGAACAAAGATGGTGCTATCTGGAGTGAGAAGGAGGGGAAGGCATTGTCAGTCATTGTCACTGCCATGGCCAATATGAGGGGCTCCTGCTCTCCCTGCTGGAAGCATCAAATGTGTGCAGGAACACCCAAAAATCTAAGGAAGGAAAAAACAGGGCCAAGATTATTACATAAAGATCTTGAAGTAGATCTTGAAATAGATCAGCCATTTCCAACCATGGATCTGTGGAACCTGAGGGTTCCTCCAGAGGATTCCCATCTAGTGTTCCATCAGAGGGTTCCTCTCTAGAGTTCCTGCAGAGGGTTCCTCTCGAGTTCCTTCAGAGGGTTCCTCTCTAGAGTTCCTCCAGAGGGTTCCTTCAGAGGGTTCCTCTCTACTAGTCTCTAGGGTTTTTCCAGAGGGAGGCTCCTCCAGAATGTTCCTCTCTAGGGTTCCTCCAGAGGGTTCCTCTCTAGGGTTCCTCCAGGGGGTTCCTCTCCAGGGTTCCTCCAGAGGATTCCTCTCCAGGGTTCCTTCAGAGAGTTCCTCTCTAGGGTTCCTCCAGAGGGTTCCTCTCTATGGTTCTTCCAGAGGGTTCCTCACTATGGTTCCCTAAGTGTTCAGGAAGTTGTGGCTGATTTGCCTGCATAGTTCCAGGGTGGAGCCAGCTGCAGTAACCAAATCATTTTTTAGTGGTCTATAAGGATGGCATTCTGACTACCACTGTAAGGGGGACATTCTTCCCATTAGCCACCAATGTAAGGGGCATTTTCCCCATTGACCACCAATGAAATTATTTTTGCATGTGTTCCCTGAGACTTGGCAATTACTTCAAGGGTTCCTTGTGAAAGGCTGCGCTAGAGTAACAATAAAAATAAATATAATACGGTATATGACCAAAAGATTTGTGAACCCCTAACCACCCCACCTATTAGAACTTATTAGACATCCCATTCCAAAACCATGGCCATTAATATGGAGTTGCCCTTCCCTTTGTGGTCATGACATCCTGGAGGGTGTCTGTGGGAATCTGTGCCCATTTTGTGAGGTCAGGTACTGATGTTGGATGAGAATACCTGGCTCATGATCAGTGTTCCAATTCTTCCCAAAAGGTAATCAGAAGGGTTAACATTGCGGAGGTAGTTGAGGAACACCATGGATAAATTATTATTATCCAGGATTTATATAGAGCCAACAGTTTGTGCAGTGCTTTACAACATTAAGGCAGACAGTACAGTTACAATTCAATTTAATACAGGAGGAATCAGAGGGCCCGGCCCAGAGCTTACAATCTAGTATATAATTAGCAAGTCTTTAAAACTGGATACGGTTGAAGAGTAATTATCACTTTATTGGTATTGTCATAAAACATGGCCAATGTGTTTCAGGGAATTAGGGCTCCTCCTTCTTCTGGCCTTCAGGGGTGTTGGATCTATTGGTTGTGGGCCGCAGTCTGTGTGTTAATATGTTAATATGATATCTGTGTTCTGAAATGTCTGTTGTTCCTGCAGCTGTCATATCCTCCACTCTTCTGGGAAGACTTTCCACAGGATTTTGGAGGGTGTCTGTGGGAATTTGTACCCATTTGTAAGGGTCAGGTACTGACGCTGGATGAGAAGAGCTGGCTTACACCTTGGGCCCCATCTTCGGTGCCCAGAAAAAGACCTGGCTCACAATAGACATTCCAATTTATCCCAAAGGTGATCAGTAGGGATGAGGTCAGGGCTCTGTGCAGGACACTCAAGTTCCTCCACACCAAACTGGTCAAACCATGTCTTTATGGAGCTGGCTTTGTAGACAGATGCACAGTCATGCTGGAATAGAAAAGGGTCTTCCCCAAACTGTTACCACAAGGTTCGAAGAGCATAATTGTCTACAATGTCTTTGTATGATGTTGCATTACTAGTACTCTTCACTGGAGACACCTAAACCCCATAATTGGGAAAGGGGTTCACGTTCTTTGGCCAAGATAATGTATTTGGTTGGAGTGGGATGACCCTATTACCGTTATTGATAGTGTTTTTTACTCATGAACCTCCAAAGACAGGACTTATGTTGGATGAGAAGACCTGGCTCACACGTTGGACCTCACATTGGGCACTAAAAAGAAGACTTGATTCACCATCAACATTCTTATTTACCTCAAAAGTGTTCAGTAGGGTTGAGGTTGGGGCTCTGTGCAGGAAACTCAGGTTCCTCCACACCAAAGGGGTCCAACCATGTCTTTAGGGAGATGTTGGGTGAGAAGACCTGGCTCATTCCAATTCATCCCAAAGGTGTTCAGTATGGTTGAGGTCAGGACTCTGAAACTGCCTTAAGTTCCTCCACATCAAGTTGGTCAAACTGCGTCTTTATGGGGATGTTGGATGAGAAGACCTGGTTGGTTCTAATTCATCTCAAAGGTGATCAGTAGGGATGAGGTCAGGGCTCTGTGCAGGACACTCAAGTTCCACGACACCAAACTGGTCAAACCATGTCTTTATGGAGCTGGTTTTCAGATGCACATTCATGTTGGAACAGAAAAGGGTCTTCCCCAAACTGTTACCACAAGATTTGAAGAGCATAATTGTCTACAATGTCTTTTTATGATGCTAGTACTCTTCACTGGAGATATCTGAACTTCGTCATTGGAAGGGATGTTGAGGTACTTTTGGCCAGAAAACGTATCTGGTTGGAGTGGGATGACCCTATTAACATTATTGATTGAGTTTTTTAATCATGAACCTCAAAAGACAGGACTGATGTTGGATGAGAAGATCTGGCTCACATGTTGGACCTCATATTGGACACCAAAACGAAGACCTAACTCACCATCAGCGTTCCTACTTACCTAAAATGTGTTCAGTAAAGTTGAGGTCAGGGCTCTCTGCAGGACACCGGAGTTCCTCCACACCAAACTGGTCCCACCCTTTCTTTATGAAGCTGGCTTTCTACACAGGAGATGGTGGAACAGAAAAGGGTCTTCACCAAACTGTTACCACGAGGTTGGAGGAGCACAATAGTCTACGAAGTCTTTGTATGATGGAGTATTAACAGAATCCATCACTGAGAACACCTAAACTCCATGGTTTGGAGTCAATGTCCATTCTTTCTTTTTGTTTGTTGAAGATCATGAACCTATTTACTACAGAATATAGAATAAAAGAGTAAAGTAATGAAATCCCTTCTGCACAATGCTGGCTGTGTTGGGTCTCTTAGACTCCCGATGATATTGCACGGCGTAGATGCTCTTGTTGCCCTCCAGTTCATGCCTTATAAAGGTGAAAACACATTTAAAGGGTCTGATCTATTTTTATGGACTAAACGGCCCTCTGTTAAATGGAAGCGGAAATGGAGAAGCTGTAAAACGTCGCCATTACAACCCATCAACAAGCTTTCAAGCCGACTCGAAGGTTAAATATTGGGGGAAGAAAGCAATTTCTCTTGTCTGCGCGGCTCAGCGGCGTGCTGGATTGCGTTGCAGAGTGTTTTGTGGAGGGAACGCGGCGAAGTGCGCTAATCATTCCCCACCGTAAAGAATCTCCGCGCCTTACAAGGTTCCCTGCCCTTCGGGCTCCCACCGGCTTCCTCCCACCGGCTTCCCCTAACTCCAAAAAAAAAAAAATCGGTACGAATGACAACCGTGACCCGCGGCCGGGAGTGAAAAGCGGAGTCACCTCCCAGGATTAATCTGTTCCTGGGTGGAGGACGCACGGGAAATAATGAGATAAAAAACTCGCAGACGAACCGCCTCGCGAAGAGGTTTCCCTCTCAGTGCGCCCGTCGTCAGCTTATCAAATAAAAGGATTCATTTTTTTTTTTTTCCTCCGGATCGCCTGCCGTTGACATTGAGAAAATGAGCTATCAAGCACTATGATTAAGCGTCAGCTGACATAATTGTCGCGCGGCCAGCTGCAACGCTAAAGCAATTTTTTTATTTTTTTTTTTTGTTAGCCGATGCGGCACGGCTGACTAGTGATACTCCATCTGAACAGGTTGTTGCTGCTAGCTAGAGAAACAAGGCTTGAAATTAACTTTTTCCAATCCGCGGACAAAATTAAACAGAGTTGTTTGAGGCGCTCGGCCGCGAGATAAATGGGATCTGCTGGAAATTGCTTTTTTTTTTTCTTTTCTATTTCGCTGAGAGGCCATAAAAGTGACACCGACGTCTTCCCGTAATTCTGCCGAAATCCAGGTGATACCAGGAGGTCAGCCGAGAGAGGAGCCCGGCATAGAGAGAGGAGGCCAAACATGACACCCAGGGCAGAGGACAAGAGAAGTGGTACTGTGCAGAGTCCATACATACAGAATAAGAACAGATACCGAGAATTACATCCGACATACAGGACAAGAGAAGTAGTACTGTGCAGAGTCCATACATACAGAATAAGAACAGATACCGAGAATTACACCCGACATACAGGACAAGAGAAGTAGTACTATGCAGAGTCCATACATACAGAATAAGGACAGATACCGAGAATTACATCCGACATACAGGACAAGAGAAGTAGTACTGTGCAGAGTCCATACATACAGAATAAGAACAGATACCGAGAATTACACCCGACATACAGGACAAGAGAAGTAGTACTGTGCAGAGTCCATACATACACAATAAGAACAGATACTGAGAATTACACCCGACATACAGGACAAGAGAAGTAGTACTATGCAGAGTCCATACATACAGAATAAGGACAGATACCGAGAATTACATCCGACATACAGGACAAGAGAAGTAGTACTGTGCAGAGTCCATACATACAGAATAAGAACAGATACCGAGAATTACACCCGACATACAGGACAAGAGAAGTAGTACTGTGCAGAGTCCATACATACAAAATAAGAACAGATACCGAGAATTACACCCGACATACAGGACAAGAGAAGTAGTACTGTGCAGAGTCCATACATACAGAATAAGAACAGATACCGAGAATTACACCCGACATACAGGACAAGAGAAGTAGTACTGTGCAGAGTCCATACATACAGAACAAGAACAGATACCGAGAATTACACCCGACATACAGGACAAGAGAAGTAGTACTGTGCAGAGTCTATACATACAGAATAAGAACAGATACCAAGAATTACACCCGACATACAGGACAAGAGAAGTAGTACTGTGCAGAGTCCATACATAAAGAATAAGAACAGATACCGAGAATTACACCCGACATACAGGACAAGAGAAGTAGTACTGTGCAGAGTCCATACATACAGAATAAGAACAGATACTGAGAATTACACCCAACATACAGGACAAGAGAAGTAGTACTGTGCAGAGGGTGTGGCTGCTTGTGGAGCAGCTGAAGTCTGTGTGGTGCTGAGCTCCTCTGATGTCTGGTACAAGCCCAGGGTTGGGCTCCCCTGGGCGGGGATCTCTCTCAGGAGAGTCCCAGGCTTTCCGGCCTACACAAGGACTGTCAGGTGAAGCTGTGGTTGGTGGTGAAGTGGGAGGACAGAGCTCTGGGAATGGGAAGCAATCTGCAGAGACTGTAAGTAGACATGGAAATGGTTGTATGAAAAGTACCGATAATACTGATAAGAGGAAGTCTGATGATGTTATTCAGCAAAAGAGTTCTCAGTCCAGCCAGTCATTGCAGGCCCAGCAAGCCCAGCACAGTGCAGCTCAGTCTGTTCAGAGACATGTTATTATCGCTCAGCACAGTCCAAACTCTGGAAGTACAACTCAAAGAACCCCTCAGAGTGGGGCTCATTCAGTCCAGGAACTTACTAATACCACCCAGTACAGTCCAAGTTCTGGAAGCGTGATCCAATCCAGCCATCCATTACAACCACAGCAAGCTCAGCAGAGTGCAGCTCATAGAGCTCAGAGTGGAGCAGAGACATCGGTTTCTCCCAGTACTCCTCGTAAATACACCAGAACTTCCTTAGAACAGAAAACCATTAAAGAGAACTTACAACAGTGTGTAATGGTGGGCAGCAGCCAGGGACGTTCATCGCGCTCCAAGCTGCAGCAGAATAAAGAGGAGGGTGGTAATAATTTTCCACAATCCGCCCCAGTGAAACCATCTACACCCAGCAGAGACCCTCAGACCAGCACTGGTAATGGGAAGGTGGACCAGAATTTCAAGCGTCCTGCAGCCGCGAAGCAGAAAGTGTTAAAGTCTGAACCTGCGCTGCACCTGGCTGACAAGATTCCTTTCCTGGTAAAAAGAATGGCGTCCCTGAGAAAAGCCAAGACTAGGATCCAGAAGCAGATTGAATGTGTTTATAGACTTAAAGCTGCCAACCCCAAGAAGGAAATTTTATATGACAGCAAACTGAACTCCCTGGGCATTGAACTGGCCGGTGTGTCAAAGGACATTGATGCTGTTCTGGAAGAACTGGGACCAGTGGCGGAGGTGTACCACAATCGTGATTGATTTGAGGCGGGATTGAGTGGAAGGATTGAGTCTTCTACAGAGTCAGACTCTGGGGAACCAGTCCAACGCACGCAGCCACCACATGTGTCTCCTGAAGGGAAGACTGTGCAGCCTCTGGAGGACAGTGAGGTTGGAGTAGATCCTCCTGCTGGACTTCCAGCTCTGGAGGGTGGTGGGAACATCAGTATAACCCAGCAGACATTCACAGTACAGGAGACTCAGAGGAGTGACATGGTGGACTCCCAGCACATGGATTGTGAGAACAGTGCTGCTGCTACTAGTACTCCGGGTGGGAGCCATGCTGGGGGGACTGGTGTTCATGGTGGGAGCCATGCTGGGGGGACTGGTGTTCATGGTGGGAGCCATGCTGGGGGGACTGGTGTTCATGGTGGGAGCCATGCTGGGGTGACTGGTGTTCATGGTGGGAGCCATGCTGGGGGGACTGGTGTTCATGGGGGGAGTAACACTGGGGTAACTAGTAATGATGATATGAGGTGCAGTGATGATGTCACTAATATTGATGTGGTGAATAATTCTGATGGTATCAATGCTGGTATATCTGAATGGGGTCATCAGCAGTCTGAGGGCTCTGAGAATGTAGCGATGGAGGAGTCAGTTCAGAATAACTCTCAGGACTTCCCCCCTTTGGTGGATCCACCACCTGCTCCACAAGGGAATGCTGGTCCATCTGGTCATGTCCCTCCTCGGAATGCCTGAAGCCGTGGGGCCCCTTCTTTTTCCACCAGTAACAATTATACTGGTCAGGCCTTTAAGAGAAGGAATGTGGTGAGATTGAAGCATAGGGGTTCCAGAGAGGAGCTCCCTGATAGGAGGTTTGTAGTAAGGGAGTTGCTGTGTCATCAGATGGGGTTTGCTCCTGCAGACATACTGGCAGTCATCAATCTCCCTGACAGACAAGGTTATGATGTCAGCTTTAAGCTCATGTCTGACTTAGACAGGTTCTGGGCCAGTTTCAGTGGTTTGAGGGACAAAGAGGGTTGGAGGAATTTCATCTTTATTCCCATCTCCAAACCTGACACAGCAAATGTTACCATCATGTTCTGGAATGAGTCTGTGCCCCCCCAGGATGTTGTCATCTGGCTTAGAAGACATTGTGAAATGGTTTCTGAGTTGACAAAAACTAAAGACAGTGATGGGATCTGGACGGGTGGTTGGAGGGTTCTTGTTAAGTTGAGGCAAAGTAACAATGTTACCCATCACCTGCCAAACTCTTTTTTCATTGGGCGGGAGAGAGGAGTTTGCTTCTATGCAGGTCAGCCCAGGTTATGTTATAAATGTGGTAAATCTGGCCATGTGGCGAATGTTTGTACGATCCTGAAGTGTAATCTTTGTGGGGAGGTTGGCCACATCAGTTCTACCTGTGAGAAGGTTAAGTGCAATCTATGTGGTGGGCTTGGCCATTTCCATAGGGATTGCCCGGAGGCCTTCCATAATAAGGATGGGGAATCTGCAGACAATGAATTGTTGGATGCAGCAGAACAACTAGAGGAGGAAGCTTTAATGAATGGGGCTGTATTGACTAGGGAGGAGGTGGTCCCGGAGGTCCAGGAGACTACTCCCGGGCGGACGGACAGTGTTCAGCAGGCTGAGGAGCAGCCGGCCCCACATTCCTCTTCTGTTCCAGTTCCTGTCTCTGTGAAGATCACTGGTCAGAAGAGGAGGAATAGGAAAAAAGATAAATCTACCCGTAAACCCGAAAGTGACTGGATATTAGTGCAGAAGTCATCTAAAAAAGTGAAAGGGCCACCAGAAGTGGGTACGGCACTTTCCACCAATAGGTATGAAGCGTTATCAGATTCGGATGCTGACTTCTATTCTCTGGAGGACCAGGAACTGGAGCAGGAATTAAAAAGAGTGGGAAAGGAGTATGTGATTGGCTCAGAGGATGACCCGCCCACTAAGAGGCGTCCGCCCCCTGATCCTGGATCCGCAGAATCTGATATGGAAACTGGTAGTCAGCAGAGTGACTCCGATTCTGACTTATAATGGAATGTTGGAGAAGTATAGATTTATGGAAAGGAGTCTTATTGTCACATTTATTCCTATTGATGCCCTTTAACTGCTAAGTTTTTGACCTAAACAACATGTCAGTAATTGTTGTATTTATGTTATTTTCAGTCAGTTAGTTTGTTATTATGTATCTTGTTTGTTTTTTACAAATAAAAATCTCCATACATACAGAATAAGAACAGATACCGAGAATTACACCCGACATACAGGACAAGAGAAGTGGTACTGTGCAGAGTCCATACATACAGAATAAGAACAGATACCGAGAATTACACCCGACATACAGGACAAGAGAAGTGGTACTGTGCAGAGTCCATACATAGGGACTATTCTATGAATAATGATCTCTATTTTCAGAGGAGAAATGACTCGCAGTCCAGAAGCCGCTTTGGCCCCTCCTCCAGTCATTAAACTGAAATGAACTTGAATAAAAGGAGGTTTGAGTTGCGTTGTTTTCGCAGAGTTACGGGAAAAAGAGTTGACATTTCCAAACATTGTCCGGCTGGGGGGAGAAGTTTGCCACCTCCTCACTAATAAAAGAAATAATGAGTAATGAGTCACACCTAATGATGGCCAATTCCTCGGATGACGCCGGGACAACACCAAATTCTGTCCTCACCCCGGACTCCGCCATGGTGATGGCTCGGCTATCGGGAGGCCATAGTGATGTCATAGTACGGCCAAGACTGGAAAGACCCGACTGGTGTCCTCTGTACCTAATACAATGATACAATGTATACAATGATACAATGTATACAATGTATATGATGATACAATGTATACAATAATATAATGATACAATGTATACAATGATACAATGTATACAATGTATATGATGATACAATGTATACAATAATACAATGATACAATGTATACGATGATACAATGATACAATAATATAATGATACAATGTATACAATGATACAATGTATACAATAATACAATGATACAATATATACAATAATACAATGATACAATGTATATAATGATACAATGATACCCTGTATATGATGATACAATAATACAATGATTCAATGTATACAATAGTACAATGATACAATGTATATAATGATACAATGATACAATGTATATGATGATACAATGATACAATGTATACAATAATACAATTATACAATGTATATAATGATACAATAATACAATGTATATGATGATACAATAATACAATGATACAATGTATACAATAATACAATGATACAATGTATACAATAATACAATGATACAATAATACAATGATACAATGTATACAATGATACAATGATACAATGTATATGATGATACAATAATACAATGATACAATGTATACAATGATACAATGTATATGATGATACAATAATACAATGATACAATGATACAATGTATACAAAGATCAGCGCCGGCTTCAGATGTATCCAATCAGTAAAAAAGAAAAAATGTAATTATTCAATAAGCTCACTAATGGAGGCCATACACACTTCAATAAATATTGATTTATTTTCTAATTAGTCTCTTCTGATAGGAATAATCAATCTATAATCAATATCCCATTCGATTGATATGTCACAATCATGGGACTGGATTTTAGTTGATAGTTAAAGGGTCACTCCACTTTCATGGGGAAAAAAATGGCTAATAAAAAAAAAAAAAAAAAGAATCTAGCACATACAATTCCTGGACAAGTCATATTGTAAATAAATGTTATCCTTTCATTCTGCAGCCGCTGTACTTTTTTGTAAAATGCAATATGTCCACCTGGAGGCGCTCTGTACACAGATGGTATTCAGAACGCCCCTCCCCCAGAAATGTAATTTCCTGCTTTGTGTGATTGGCTCACTGATTTTCTCAGAAGTCTGCATTAAGATCCAAGTCAGATTTTGGGCATCCCCTGCAACAACAATGTCATGTTTGGTGAGATACTCCCTAAGGAAAAAAAATCACATCTAAAGGGATGTAGGACCTGCCACTTTCCTCATCAGAGCCCTGCAGGTGCAGCAGCTAATTGATAATTTTAAAGCCAGTCCCAATCACATGGACACAGAGAAACAAACCGCTATTTCTTCAGAATAACAAAAGGTCGGAATCTGCAACAAAGTTTGTTACAATCCCTGAAATGTACAGAGATCACCCAGAGGGGGAGGGGTTTTATTTATTAAGTGGAATTACTCTTTAGGATATGATCATAAGTTATTGATCTCATCTCTGTTTCCACCATGTGCTCTCATGAGATCTCAGAATCCGATCAATCGAAATATGATTGTATTTGTTAAAAAAGTATCTCAGTGCCGATCTATATATATATATATATATATATATATATATATATATATATATATATATATATATATATATATATATATATGTATGTATGTATGTATATATATATATATATATATATATATATATATACAGTATCTCACAAAAGTAAGTACACCCCTCAGTCACATTTGTGTAAATCTTTTCTTCTCTCTTTTCATGTGACAACACTGAAGAAATGACACTTGTCTACAATGTAAAGTAGTGAGTGTACAGCTTGTATAACAGTGTAAATTTGCTGTCCCCTCAAAATCACTCAACACACAGCCATTAATGTCTAAACCGCTGGCAACAAAAGTCAGTACACCCCTAAGTGAAAATGTCCAAATTGGGCCCAAAGTGTCAATATTTTGTGTGGCCACCATTATTTTCCAGCACTGCCTTAACCCTCTTGGGCATGGAGGTCACCAGAGCTTCACAGGTTGTCACTGGAGTCCTCTTCCCCTCCTCCATGATGACATCACAGACAGGGCCGTCTTTATTATTGATTGGACCCTGGGCAAAACTTTTCTTGGGCTGCCCCCCCCCCCCCATGCAGTTTCGCTCTCCACCTGCTCTGAGACATACAATAAATAGCAGCTAGACTCAAAATCAGTTTACTGAATCAGATCAGGCAGTGATTGCGGTTGGTTGCCAGAGGTTACAGCGTATCATTACTGCTCACTGACTGGTTGCTAGAGGTTACAGCACACATTACGGTTCACTGATTAGTTGCTAGAAGTTACAGCACATGATTTATGTTGATTGGTTGCTAGAGATTACTGTGGATATGACCTCAGGGGGGCGTGATATACATATGAATGCCGCCGGCCGCCTCTGTTTACATATGAATGCTGCCGCTATTTACATGTGAATGCCGGTAATTTACATGTAAACATAGGGTCTGCAGGTGAGTCATCTGTACACAACAATAGGGCAGAGCTGGGCAGCATTAGTAGCAGCACTTCACACTGAGATATTGGGACTCAGCACGGGACTAAAACTTCAAGGGATGAGGGATTTTAAACCAGGATAGTTGGCAAGTATGAGGCAGCTGCTTTGGGCCCCACAACAATGGCAGGACCCAGGGCAGCTGCCCCTTTTGCCCTGCCTTAAAGACGGCCCTGATCACAGAGCTGGTGGATGTTAGAGACCTTGTGCTTCTCCACCTTCCATTTGAGGATGTCCCACAGATGCTCAATAGGGTTTAGGTCTGGAGACATGCTTGGCCAGTCCATCACCTTTACCCTCAGCTTCTTTAGCAAGGCAGTGGTGGTCTTGGAGGTGTGTTTGGGGTGGTTATCATGTTGGAATACTGCCCTGCGGTCCAGTCTCTGAAGGAAGGGGATCATGCTCTGCTTCAGTATATCACAGTACATGTTGGCATTCATGGTTCCCTCAATGAACTGTAGCCCCCCAGTGCCGGCAGCACCCATGCAGCCCCAGACCATGACACTCCCACCCATGGGCGGACTGACAACTCATGGGGCCCCCGGGCAATAGGGGATCATGGAGCCCCCTTTGTCCCCACCCACACACAAGCCTCACTCTCACAATGCCGCACGTATATATTGCCCTGCTACATTACATGCATTGGTCACAGAATTTCTCTACTGTATGTTCAAAATAAATGTTTAAAGAGTTAAGAAAATAAAAAAAAGTAAACTCACATTAACCACGTACATTTACTGCAGGGCTGCATCTCCTGTGAGCAGAATCACGTACAGATACTTGATTCTGCACTTGCGGGTCTGCGTGCTGTTTGACCTGCTGCCACTGTGATTGGACACACCGAAAGCTAATCAACGGGTCCTGCGGACCCGATGTCCGCTGGGCCCCGGCGATCATTTCCAACAGAGGCAGAATGGTGGTCTGCCGATGTAAAATAGTCCCCAGAGAGCCTCTCCCACTTACAGCAGGGTCCCCAGAGAGCCTTCCCTTACATCAGGGTCCCCAGAGAACCTCCTCTTATATCAGGGTCCCCAGAGAACCCCCTCTTACATCAGGGTCCCCAGAGAACCTCCCCTTACATCAGGGTCCCCAGAGAGCCTCCCCTTACTTCAGGGTCCCCAGAGAACCTCCTCTTACATCAGGGTCCCAAGAGAACCTCCCCTTACATTAGGGTCCCCAGAGAGCCCCCCTTACATCAGGGTCCCCAGAGAGCCCCCTCCTTACATCAGGATCCCCAGAGAGCCCCTGACCCCCCTTACATCAGGGTCCCCAGAGAGCCCCTCTCTTACATTAGGGTCCCCAGAGAGCCTCCCCCCTTACATTAGGGTCCCCAGAGAGCTCCCCCTTACATCAGGGTCCCCAGAGAGCCCCCCCTTACATCAAGGTCCCCAGAGAGCCCCCCCATACATCAGGGTCCCCAGAGAACCCCCCCACACATCAGGGTCCCCAGAGAGCCCTGCCTTACATCAAGGTCTCCAGAGAGCCCCCCATACATCAGGGTCCCCAGACAGCCCCCCATACAACAGGGTCCCTAGAGAACCCCCATACATCAGGGTCCCAGAGAGCCCCCCATAGATCTGGGTCCACAGAGAGCCCCCCCATACATCAGGGTCCCTAGAGAGCCTCCCCATACATCAGGGTCCCCAGAGAGCCCCCCTATACATCAGGGTCCCCAGAGAGCCCCCCATACATCAGGGTCCCCAGAGAGCCCCCCCTTACATCAAGGTCCCCAGAGAGCCCCCCCATACATCAGGGTCCCCAGAGAACCCCCCCACACATCAGGGTCCCCAGAGAGCCCTGCCTTACATCAAGGTCTCCAGAGAGCCCCCCATACATCAGGGTCCCCAGAGAGCCCCCCATACATCAGGGTCCCCAGACAGCCCCCCATACAACAGGGTCCCTAGAGAACCCCCATACATCAGGGTCCCAGAGAGCCCCCCATAGATCTGGGTCCACAGAGAGCCCCCCCATACATCAGGGTCCCTAGAGAGCCTCCCCATACATCAGGGTCCCCAGAGAGCCCCCCTATACATCAGGGTCCCCAGAGAGCCCCCCATACATCAGGGTCCCCAGAGAACCCCCCCACACATCAGGGTCCCCAGAGAGCCCTGCCTTACATCAAGGTCTCCAGAGAGCCCCCCATACATCAGGGTCCCCAGACAGCCCCCCATACAACAGGGTCCCTAGAGAACCCCCATACATCAGGGTCCCAGAGAGCCCCCCATACATCAGGGTCCCTAGAGAGCCCCCCCATACATCAGGGTCCCTAGAGAGCCCCCCCATACATCAGGGTCCCCAGAGAGCCCCCCTATACATCAGGGTCCCCAGAGAGCCCCCCCCTTACATCAAGGTCCCCAGAGAGCCCCCCCATACATCAGGGTCCCCAGAGAACCCCCCCACACATCAGGGTCCCCAGAGAGCCCTGCCTTACATCAAGGTCTCCAGAGAGCCCCCCATACATCAGGGTCCCCAGAGAGCCCCCCATACATCAGGGTCCCCAGAGAGCCCCTCATACATCAGGGTCCCCAGACAGCCCCCCATACAACAGGGTCCCTAGAGAACCCCCATACATCAGGGTCACAGAGAGCCCCCCATAGATCTGGGTCCACATAGAGCCCCCCCATACATCAGGGTCCACATAGAGCCCCCCCATACATCAGGGTCCCCAGAGAGCCCCCCTATACATCAGGGTCCCCAGAGAGCCCCCATACATCAGGGTCCCCAGAGAGCCTCCCCCCTTACATCAGGGTTCCCAGACCTACCCCCCCCCCAGAGGTTCCCCTCTACCTGGCTGTGCACCTCCAACCCCCAGCACAGTGGGAGGTGGCAATCGGCAGTTCTATGGTGCCTTTGGATCTCCCTGGGGTTTGTAGTTCTCTTCCTGATTCTGTACAGTGGAGAGGGGAGGGGCCTCTGACCCAGGCAGCAGCACAACGGCTCCACCGCAGCACTGCCAGCAGCATACCCCTAGATCCATTTCTCAGGAGCTTCTCACGGGCCCCCTACTGGCCGCGGGCCCTCGGTCAGCGTCCGAATGCCCGAATGGTCAGTCCACCCCTGCCCCACCACCATGCTTGACTGTAGACAAGACACACTTGTCTTTGTCCTCCTCACCTGGTTGCCCCCACACACGCTTGTCACCATCTGAACCAAATACGTTTATCTTGGTCTCATCAGACCACAGGACATGGTTCCAGTAATCCATGTCCTTAGTCTGCTTGTCTTCAGCAAATTGTTTGCAGGCTTTCTTGTGCATCATCTTTAGAAGAGGCTTCCTTCTGGGATGACAGCCATGCAGACCAATTTGATGCAGTGTGCGGCGTATGGTCTGAGCACTGACAGGCTGACCCCCCACCCCTACAACCTCTGCAGCAATGCTGGCAGCACTCATACGTCTATTTCCCAAAGACAATCTCTGGATATGACGCTGAGCACGTGACCTCAACTTCTTTGGTGGACCATGGCGAGGCCTGTTCTGAGTGGAACCTGTCCTGTTATACCGCTGTATGGTCTTGGCCACCGTGCTGCAGCTCAGTTTCAGGGTCTTGGCAATCTTCTTATAGCCTAGGCCATCTTTATGTAGAGAAACAATTCTTTTTTTCAGATCCTCAGAAGGTTCTTTGCCATGAGATACCATGTTGAACTTCCAGTGACCAGTATGAGAGAGTGAGAGCGATGACACCAAATTTAACACACCTGCTCCCCATTAACACCTCAGACTTTGTAACACTAACGAGTCACATGACACCGGGGAGGGAAAATGGCTAATTGGGCCCAATTTGGACATTTTCACTGAGGGGTGTACTGACTTTTGTTGCCAGCAGTTTAGACATTAATGGCTGTGTGTTGAGTTATTTTGAGGGGACAGCAAATTTACACTGTTATACAAGCTGTACACTCACTACTTTACATTGTAGACAAGTGTCATTTCTTCAGTGTTGTCACATGAAAAGATAGAAGGAAATATTTACAAAATGGGAGGGGTGTACTTACTTTTGTGAGATACTGTGTATATATATATATATATATATATATACACTACCGTTCAAAAGTTTGGGGTCACATTGAAATGTCCTTATTTTTGAAGGAAAAGCACTGTACTTTTAAATGAAGCTAACTTTAAACTAGTCCTAACTTTAAACAAATATACTCTATACATTGCTAATGTGGTAAATGACTATTCTAACTGCAAATGTCTAGTTTTTGGTGCAATATCTACATAGGTGTATAGAGGCCCATTTCCAGCAACTATCACTCCAGTGTTCTAATGGTACAATGTGTTTGCTCATTGGCTCAGAAGGCTAATTGATGATTAGCAAACCCTTATGCAATCATGTTCACACATCTAAAAACAGTCTAGCTCCTTCCAGAAGCTACAAAACTGACCTTCCTGTGAGCAGATTGAGTTTCTGGAGCATCACATTTGTGGGGTCAATTAAATGCTCAAAATGGCCAGAAAAAGAGAACTTTCATCTGAAACTCGACAGTCTATTCTTGTTCTTAGAAATGAAGGCTATTCCATGCGAGAAATTGCAAAGAAATTGAAGATTTCCTACAACGGTGTGTACTACTCCCTTCAGAGGACAGCACAAACAGGCTCTAACCAGAGTAGAAAAAGAAGTGGGAGGCCGCGTTGCACAACTAAGCAAGAAGATAAGCACATTAGAGTCTCTAGTTTGAGAAACAGACGCCTCACAGGTCCCCAACTGGCATCTTCATTAAATAGTACCCGCAAAACACCAGTGTCAACATCTACAGTGAAGAGGCGGCTGCGGGATTTTGGGCTTCAGGGCAGAGTGGCAAAGAAAAAGCCATATCTGAGACTGGCCAATAAAAGAAAAAGATTAAGATGGGCAAAAGAACACAGACATTGGACAGAGGAAGACTGGAAAAAAGTGTTGTGGACGGATGAATCCAAGTTTGAGGTGTTTGGATCACAAAGAAGAACGTTTGTGAGACGCAGAACAAATGAAAAGATGCTGGAAGAATGCCTGACGCCATCTGTTAAGCATGGTGGAGGTAATGTGATGGTCTGGGGTTGTTTTGGTGCTGGTAAGGTGGGAGCTTTGTACAGGGTAAAAGAGATTCTGAATAAGGAAGGCTATCACTCCATTTTGCAACGCCATGCCATACCCAGTGGACAGCGCTTGATTGGAGCCAATTTCATCCTACAACAGGACAATGACCCTAAACACACCTCCAAATTGTGCAAGAACTATTTACAGCAGAAGCAGGCAGCTGGTATTCTATCGGTAATGGAGTGGCCAGCACAGTCACCAGATCTGAACCCCATTGAGCTGTTGTGGGAGCAGCTTGACCGTATGGTACGCCAGAAGTGCCCATCCAACCAATCCAACTTGTGGGAGCTGCTTCTAGAAGCGTGGGGTGCAATTTCTCCAGCTTACCTCAATAAATTAACAGCTAGAATGCCAAAGATGTGCAATGCTGTAATTGCTGCAAAAGGAGGATTCTTTGATGAAAGCAAAGTTTGATGTAAAAACAATGTTATTTCAAATACAAATCATTATTTCTAACCTTGTCAATGTCTTGACTCTATTTTCTATTCATTTCACAACGTATGGTGGTGAATAAGTGTGACTTTTCATGGAAAACACAAAATTGTTTGGGTGACCCCAAACTTTTGAACGGTAGTGTATATACACACACACACAGTATATATTCATAGCCTTAAACAATTTATTTTAAGATTAATATCATTTATTTTAAATAAAAAGGTGCAATGCAGTCAAAATTTTAAGTGCCCATCCATTCATATAAAAACTATTGGTCCATGGTAAATGATCTAATTAGATAGTTAGACCCCATAAATTATACAATCAGGGGCCATTTAGACTCATAAAATAAACATGACACATTTACAAAACCATAAAAGACAGAAATGAAATGGAAAAAATAAGATAAAGTCATAAAATTATTATTAATAGAATTAATAGATAATGATAATAAAGTGACATGATCCAAAACGACCTGATTATTAGATTATACTATGTTATATTTTTATGTTAAATTGTTATATTATATTGTACTATATTATTTATAATATATTATGTTATATTTTTATATTCTATAGTATTAGACTATGTTATATTTTTATATTATATTCTATTATATTATACAGAATACAGAATACTTTATTAATCCCAAGGGAAATTGGGACACAGCCACACTCAACAAAGACAACACAAGATCATAATAACAATGAGCAGAATAAGATACAAAAACACAACAAAATTACCAATAACAGCCATTAGCACCAAATAACACAAATTAAAACAACACTACAAATAAAACCACCTATACTATTAAAATACAACATAGAATAAATAACAGAAAGTCAAACTACCAAACGCAAATAGTACACCACTTACTCTAAAATTACCCCAAATAATAATTAACATTATAATATATATGGAGCTGGTCATCATTCAGCCCCCTCCCTCCATCCCCTGGTCTTCATTCAGCTCCCTCCCTCCATCCCCTGGTCTTCATTTAGCTTCCTCCCTCCATCCCCTGGTCTTCATTGAGCTCCCTCCCCCCATTCCTTGGTCTTCATTCAGCTCCCCGCCTCCATCCCCTGGTCTTCATTCAGCTTTCTCCCTACATTCTTTGGTCTTCATTAAGCTCCCTCCCTTCATCCCATTGCCTTCATTCAGTCCCCTCCATCCCCCGGTCTTCATTCAACTCCCTCCCTCCATCCCTTGGTCTTCATTTAGCTTCCTCCCTCCATTCTTTGGTGTTCATTCAGCTCCCTCCCTCCATTCCTTGGTCTTTATTCAGCTCCCTCCCTTCATCCCGCCTATTCTACCAAACTCCACTTCTTCCTGCAATCTCACCTTTAAGTCGGATATTTTTCTTTTTTTTTTTTTTTTGGCGGCAGGAAATTTGAGAGAGAGAAGATTAAATAATGAGAAAGTTTAGCATATTGAAATGGGGAAGAATCCCCCTTGCCTTCATTCAGTCCCCTCCATCCCCCGGTCTTCATTCAGCTCCCTCCCTCCATCCCCTGGTCTTCATTCAGCTCCCTCTCTCCATCCCCTGGTCTTCATTCATCTCCCTCCCTCCATCCCCTGGTCTTCATTCATCTCCCTCCCTCCATCCCCTGGTCTTCATTCATCTCCCTCCCTCCATCCCCTGGTCTTCATTCAGCTCCCGCTCTCCATCCCCTGGTCTTCATTCAGCTCCATCCCTCCATCCCCTGGTCTTCATTCAGCTCCCTCTCTCCATCCCCTGGTCTTCATTCATCTCCCTCCCTCCATCCCCTGGTCTTCATTCATCTCCCTCCCTCCATCCCCTGGTCTTCATTCATCTCCCTCCCTCCATCCCCTGGTCTTCATTCAGCTCCCTCTCTCCATCCCCTGGTCTTCATTCAGCTCCCTCCCTCCATCCCCTGGTCTTCATTCAGCTCCCTCTCTCCATCCCCTGGTCTTCATTCATCTCCCTCCCTCCATCCCCTGGTCTTCATTCAGCTCTCTCCCTCCATCCCCTGGTCTTCATTCAGTCCCCTCCCTCCATCCCCTGGTCTTCATTCAGTCCCCTCCCTCCATTCCCTGGTCTTCATTCAGCTCCCTCCCTCCATCCCCTGGTCTTCATTCAGCTCTCTCCCTCCATCCCCTGGTCTTCATTCAGCTCCCTCTCTCCATCCCCTGGTCTTCATTCAGTCCCCTCCCTCCATCCCCTGGTCTTCATTCAGCTCCCTCCCTCCATCCCCTGGTCTTCATTCAGCTCCCTCCCTCCATTCTTTGGTGTTCATTCAGCTCCCTCCCTCCATTCCTTGGCCTTTATTCAGCTCCCTCCCTTCATCCCGCCTATTCTACCAAACTCCACTTCTTCCTGCAATCTCACCTTTAAGTCGGATATTTTTCTTTTTTTTTTTTTTTTTGGCGGCAGTCATTCAGTCCCCTCCCTCCATCCCCTGGTCTTCATTCAGCTCCCTCCATCCCCTGGTCTTCATTCAGCTCCCTCCATCCCCTGGTCTTCATTCAGCTCTCTCCCTCTATCCCCTGGTCTTCATTCAGCTCCCTCCTTCCATCCCCTGGTCTTCATTCAGCTCCCTCCCTCCATCCCTTGGTCTTCATTTAGCTCCCTCCCTCCATCCCTTGGTCTTCATTCAGTCCCCTCCCTCCATCCCCTGGTCTTCATTCAGCTCCCTCCTTCCATCCCCTGGTCTTCATTTAGCTCCCTCCCTCCATCCCTTGGTCTTTATTCAGTCCCATCCCTCCATCCCCTGGTCTTCATTCAGCTCCCTCCACCCTCTGGTCTTCATTCAGCTCCCTCCCTCCATGGGGAAATCCTGATGGTGTAACTTGTTTTCTTTTTTTTTCCCTCTGATTTATTAGAAACAATGTAGCAGTCTTGGTACAATGTTTATGATTGTTGATGGAATTAACTGGGCTGGAGCTGGATGAACTTGTCTCTCTTTTTAACAAGATTAACCATGTAACTATGTAACTATGTAACCAATCATAGCTTAGGAGAGCCCGGGAACATCCTGCCCCCCCCCCCCCCCCCGCCCCCGCCTATTCTACTGGACTGCACTCCTTCCTGCAATCTCCCTTTTAGGTGGACTGACCCTTTAAGTTGGATATTTCTCTTGTTTTTGGCGGCAGGAAGTTTGCGGAGAGAAGATAAAATAATGAGAATGTTTAGCATATGGAAATGGGGGCCCAATTCTTCCAGGCAAAGGAGGAGCGTGATTTAATTTAGTGATAGCGGCGATATATGAAGAGATTGGAGGGGGAAGACTTCACGCCGCAGAAGAGTCCAAGATAAATGTATTAATTAAGACGAAGTTGGCAAAGTTAATCTAATATTTCCTGTAAACTTAATTAGTTTGGAGCCAGAAAATCTGCGCCGGGTGCAAGAGGCCTAATTATCGGAGGTACGAGCCGGCTGCGAGCTTTTATTATTTATGCCGCGCATAAAAACAACAAACAGTTCTCAGAGTTTTCTGCAATCAGAAAGAAGTACGCGTCCCCGAAAATCTTCATTGGGCCGTCCAACATCTGATATATTAAAGGGGGCCCCCAGTCAAAATCATCAAACTTTATTCGTATTTGTAATAGACACAGTCTGCCTATGTGGCTGCTGTACCATAACAACTTAGAAGAGTGATGGCAGAACAAGTGGTCGATCGATTTTCCCAATTTTTAAATTATTTTGGTCAGAGTGCAGATCCACGTTGTCCCAACATGTTTAACCACTTGCCGACCAGGCTTCTTCTGGAACTTTTAGTTTACAAGTTTAAATATGAATTTTTTTTTTGCTAGAAAATTACTTATAACCCCCCCAAAACATTGTACATTGTTTTAGCAGAGACCCTAGGGAAAAAAATGGCGATCGTTGCAATTTTTTTTTTGTCACACGGTATTTGCGCAGTATTTTTTCAAACAATTTTTTGGGTAAAAATTATATTTTAATGAATTAAAAAACAAAAGCAAAAAAACCCTACAATATTTACCCCAAATTATATTGTAAAATATAAAAGATGATGTTACACCGAGTAAATAGATACCTAACATGTCACACTTTAAAATTGCGCGCGCTTGTGGAATGGCGACAAACTAAGGTACTTAAAAATCGCCATAGGCAACATTTTAAATGCTGTACCATAACAACTTAGAAGAGTGACGGCAGAACAAGTGGTCTATCGATTTTCCCCATTTTTTTTTCACTTTTTTGCAGATCCACGGTGTCCCAACATGTTTAACCACTTGGCATTCGCGTTATAGCCGAATGACGGCCACAGCGCGGACCTGAATTTCCGGGAGGTCGTCATATGATGGCCTCCCCTTTGCGTGCCCCGCGCTGTGATCACCGAGTCATTGAGACTCGGGTGATCACAGATCCGAGTAAGGGGCCGATCCCGATATGCAGGGGGGATTGAGGACACTAGAGTAAAGGGGGTCTGTAATGTGAGGGGGCTGTTATGTGAAGGTGGGGGCTGAAATGGGAAGGAGGGGTTGTGATGTAAGTGGGGAGGGGGATATGCAGGGGGCACTGAGGACACTGATGTGTTGGGGATCTGTAATGTGAAGGGGGGCTGTGATGTATAGAAGGGGACTATGATAAAAAGGGAGGGGCTATGATGAGAAGGGGGTCCAGATGGAGGATGGGAGGTGCCCAACATTTTAAGTTAACAAGTGGGTGATTGGTTGTAGGACTGCCCCAAGGAGGGGCTGTGATGTACGGGGGGGATGTGATGTGCAGGGGGCACTGAGTACAGATGTATTGGGGGTCTGTAATGTGAAGGAGGCTGTGATGTATAGGAGGGGGCTATAATGTAAAGAGGGGGCTCTGATGGGAAAGGGGTCCAGACGGAGGGTGGGAGCTGCCCAACTTTTTAAGTTAACAAGTGGGTGATTGGTTGTAGGACTACCTCAAGGAGGGGACTATGATGTAAAGAGGTGGCTGTGATGTAAGGGGGGGATGTGATGTGCAGGGGACACTGAGGACAGATGTATAGGGGTCTGTAATGTGAAGGGGGGCTGTGATTTAAGGGGGGGATGTGATATGCAGGGAGCACTGAGGACACTGATGTGAAGGGGGGCTGTGATGTATAGGAGGGGACTATGATGTAAAGGGGATCTGTAATGTGAAGGGGGCTGTGATATATAGGAGGGGGCTATCATAAAAAGGGGGGGCTATGATGGGAAGGGGGCCCAGACGGAGAATGGGAGGTGCCCAATGGTTTAAGTTAACAAGTGGGTGATTGGTTGTAGGGCTGCCCCAAGGAGGGGCTGTGATGTAAGGGAGAGATGTGATGTGCAGGAGGCACTGAGGACAGATGTATAGGAGGTCTGTAATGTGAAGGGGGGGGGGGGCTGTGATGTATAGGAGGGGACTATGATGTAAAGAGGGGGCTATGATGGGAAGGGGGCCCAGATGGAGGGTGGGAGCTGCCCAACTTTTTAATTTAACAAGTAGGTGATTGGTTGTAGGACTGCCTCAAGGAGGGGGCTGTGATGTAAAGAGGGGGCTGTGATGTAAGGAGGGATGTGATGTGCAGGGGCCACTGAGGACAGATGTATAGGGGGTCTGTAATGTGAAGAGGGGCTGTGATGTAAGGGGGGATGTGATGTGCGGGGGACACTAGGGACGGATGTATAGGGGGTCTGTAATGTGAAGAGGGGCTGTGATGTAAGGGGGGGATGTGATATGCAGGGGGCACTGAGGACACTAATGTGAAGGGGGGCTGTGATGTATAGTAGAGGACAATGATGTAAAGGGGCGGCTGTGATGGCAAGGTTAATGAGTGGGTGATTGGTTGTAGGACTGCCCCAAAGAGGGGCTTTGATGTAAGATGGGAGATGTGGTGTGAAGGGGGTTTGTAATGTGAAAGAGATACTAAGGAATGTGCTGTAAAGGGGGGGTCTGTGATGTAAGGGGGGCTGTGATGTAAAGGAGGGGACTATGATATAAAGGGGGGGCCGTGATGGTTGGAGGGAGTCCGGACGGAGGGTGGGAGCTGCCCAACTTTTTAAGTTTACAAGTTGGTGATTGGTTGTAGGACTGCCCCAAGGAGGGGCTGTTATGTAAGGGGGGATGTGATATGCAGGGGTCACTGGGGACTCTGATGTAAAGGGGGGGATGTGATGTGAAGGGGTAATTTGGACACTGATGTATTGGGGCACCATGATGTAAAGGGGGCACTGTGATGTGAAGGGGGTCAGTAATGTAAAGGTGGGGGGGTTTGTGATGTGAAGGATGTGAGTCTTAGCACAAACATGGGATTAGGACCACAGGATTGCCGTGGTATGTAATGTCCATGCAGAGTCCACTCACAGAATCTCACGTGGATTTCCCACCTTCACACGACGTTCTTCAGACCTCCTAGTCAGAGATCTAAACCAGAGATGCTGAGAGACCTCCATTTTCCACTGCCGATTTCTTGGCACCAGCATCTTGTGAGAAGATTGTTTTGGTCGTGTTCTCCGATCTCGTGTTCCCAGGTGACGAAGTCAATTTAAAACTTGCCAAATTCTGTTTATTTGCTTTCTTTTTGGTTGCTGTAAATACCGGAATCAGAAAAAAAATAATTCAGAGTGATCTACAGTAAACACGCACTTCAGATTTCCATCATTCCGCTCCTAATCCGCCGTCACTTTTCCCCGGAGGGCCTCCGCCAGCCTCTGTACCGCCGCGCTTATCCGCAAGTGAACATTTTAGTCAAAAGCGAAATAATGTATTCATTGAAAAGATTACCTACAATTATCATGCCTGCTAAAGAGCCGTGTTTAATTAGATTGTGGAAGTTGTTGAAATTTCAAGTCGTGTTTGTATAATTTCCTGCTATAACACTTAACGGGTTGCAAACGCGCTTGTAATTGGGTCTCGCGGTTTATTTACTGAGCGAGATTTTTTTTTTTCTTCTTCTTCTTATTTTCTTTTCCCTTTCCTCTCTGAAAAGACGACGTTCTGGGTTTTAGTGGCGGCGCAACGTAATTTCTAATCAGGCAAATTAGCCCTGATAAAAAGCCTCATTGCGGTAATAAAATGCAGACGCACGTTTCGTGGACCTGTCGCGCCATATGCGATGTAATTAGCACGCTATGAGCCCTTCATAAAAACAAAATATATTTATTAGTCTGTAAACAAATGAAGATGAAAATGAGCTCGGCGAATCCATTAATTTTACTTACAAGACAATGAGGACCCGAACGACCCTCCGAGCAGGTGGCCGCGTCCTCTGCAGGACGCCGGTCACGCGGCGGGTATAAATAGGCTTTCAAAGCTTCCGCCACTGTTGGTGTGGATGAATGTTGCCAAGGGGAGGGGAATCGGAGATGCTTCGGAGGGAAAAAAGTAAAAAGCTGGGAAATATAAGGCCAAAGAACCTTTATAATATTAATAATATATAATATAAATAATAATAATTAGGGAGGAGCTTAAGGTTGGATTAAGCATAACCTTGGCTGTTTGTGCATTTGGATGACCGAACCTTGGCTGCTTGAAATCCAGCAAGCAATGTTTTTTTTCCTTTTAGTGGGTGTTGGGATTGTGATTGACTTAGAGCTACATCATTGGGCATGATGGATGTACTTCATGGGACGTTTTTTATTTATTTTTTGTCAAAAACTGTTTGTTTTCCTTTTTTTGAATGGAGGGGGCAGTATCTGGGTGCCCCCATATTGTTAAAGGGGGCTTCAAGGTTACAATACGTCACCCAATCCGCAGATCCCCAGCAACCACTGGGCCAGAGTTGTGGAGAAGAGGCCCTTGTCCTCATCAGGGTTGTGGAGAAGAGGCCCTTGTCCTCATCAGGGTTGTGGGATAGAGGCCCTTGTCCTCATCAGGGTTGTGGAGAAGAAGCCCTTGTTCTCATAAGGGGTTGTGGAGAAGAGGCCCTTGTCCTCATCAGGGTTGTGAGAAAGAGGTCCTTATCCACATTAGGGCTGTAGAGAAGGGGCCCTTGTCCTCATCAAGGTTGTGGGGAAGAGGCCCTTGTTCACATCAGGGTTGTGGAGAAGAGGCCCTTGTCCTCATCAGGGTTGTGGGGATGAGGCCCTTGTTCTCATCAGGGTTGTGGAGAAGAGGCCCTTGTCCTCATCAGGGTTGTGAGGAAGAGGCCCTTGTCCTCATCAGGGTTGTGAGGTAGAGGCCCTTGTCCTCATCAGGGTTGTGGGGAAGAGGTCCTTGTCCTCACCAGGATTGTGGGGAAGAGACCCTTGTCCTCATCAGGGTTGTGGAGAAGAAGCCCTTGTCCTCATAAGGGGTTGTGGACAAGAGGCCCTTGTCCTCATCAGGGTTGTGGAGAAGAGGCCCTTGTCCTCATCAGGGTTGTGGGGAAGAGGTCCTTGTCCTCATCAGCGTTGTGAGAAAGAGGGCCCTGTCCTCATAAGGAGTTGTGGAGAAGAGGCCCTTGTCCTCATCAGGGTTGTGGGGAAGAGGCCCTTGTCCTCATCAGGGTTGTGGGGAAGAGGCCCTTGTCCTCATCAGGGTTGTGGGGAAGAGGCCCTTGTCCTCATCAGGGTTGTGGGGAAGAGGCTTTTGTCCTCATCAGGGTTGGGGGGATGAGGCCCTTGTCCTCATCAAGGTTGTGGAGAAGAGGCCCTTCCTTGTCCTCATCAGGGTTGTGGGGAGGAGGCCCTTGTCCTCATCAGAGCTGTGGGGAAGAGGCCCTTGTCCTCATCAGGGTTGTCGGGAAGAGGCCCTTGTTCTCATCAGGGTTGGGGGGATGAGGCCCTTGTCCTCATCAAGGTTGTGGAGAAGAGGCCCTTGTCCGCATCAGGGTTGTGGGGAAGAGGCCCCTGTCCTCATCAGGGTTGTGGGTAAGAGGCCCTTGTCCTCATCAATGTTGTGGGGAAGATGCCTTGTCCTCATCAGGGTTGTGGGAAAGAGGCCCTTGTCCACATTAGGGCAGTGGGAAAGAGGCCCTTATCCACATCAGGGCTGTAGAGAAGGGGCCCTTGTCCTCATCAGGGTTGTGGGGAAAAGGCCCTTGTACTCATCAGGGTTGTGAAAAAAAGGCCCTTGTCCTCATCAAGGTTGTGCAGAAGAGGCCCTTGTCCTCATCAGGGTTGTGGGGAAGAGGCTTTTGTCCTCATCAGGGTTGGGGGGATGAGGCCCTTGTCCTCATCAAGGTTGTGGAGAAGAGGCCCTTCCTTGTCCTCATCAGGGTTGTGGGGAGGAGGCCCTTGTCCTCATCAGGGTTGTGGGGAAGAGGCCCTTGTTCTCATCAGGGTTGGGGGGATGAGGCCCTTGTCCTCATCAAGGTTGTGGAGAAGAGGCCCTTGTCCGCATCAGGGTTGTGGGGAAGAGGCCCCTGTCCTCATCAGGGTTGTGGGTAAGAGGCCCTTGTCCTCATCAAGGTTGTGGGGAAGATGCCTTGTCCTCATCAGGGTTGTGGGAAAGAGGCCCTTGTCCACATTAGGGCAGTGGGAAAGAGGCCCTTATCCACATCAGGGCTGTAGAGAAGGGGCCCTTGTCCTCATCAGGGTTGTGGGGAAAAGGCCCTTGTACTCATCAGGGTTGTGAAAAAAAGGCCCTTGTCCTCATCAGGGTTGTGCAGAAGAGGCCCTTGTCCTCATCAGGGTTGTGGGGAAGAGGCCCTTGTCCTCATCAGGGCTGTGGGAAAGAGGTCCTTATCCACATTAGGGCTGTAGAGAGGGGGCCCTTGTCCTCATCAAGGTTGTGGGGGAGAGGCCCTTGTTCACATCAGGGTTGTGGAGAAGAGGCCCTTGTCCTCATCAGGGTTGTGGGGATGAGGCCCTTGTCCTCATCAGGGTTGTGGGGAAGAGGCCCTTGTCCTCATCAGGGCTGTGGGAAAGAGGCCCTTATCCACATTAGGGCTGTAGAGAAGGGGCCCTTGTCCTCATCAGGGTTGTGGGGAAGAGGCCCTTGTTCACATCAGGGTTGTGGAGAAGAGGCCCTTGTACTCATCAGGTTTGTGGGAAAGAGGCTCTTGTACTCATCAGGGTTGTGAAAAAGAGGCCCTTGTTCTCATCAGGTTTGTGCAGAAGAGGCCCTTGTCCTCATCAGGGTTGTGGAGAAGAGGCCCTTGTACTCATCAGGGTTGTGAAAAAGAGGCTCTTGTCCTCATCAGGGTTGCGCAGAAGAGGCCCTTGTCCACATCAGGGTTGTGGACAAGGGGCACTTGTCCTTGTCAGGGTTGTGGGAAAGAGGCCCCATGTCCTCATAAGTGTTGTGGGGAAGAGGCTCTTGTCCTCATCAGGGTTGTGGAGAAGAGGCCTTTGTCCTCATCAGGGTTGTGAGGAAGAGGCCCTTGTCCTCATCAGAGTTGTGGGGAAGAGGCCCTTGTCCTCATCAGGGTTGTGGAGAAGAGGACCTAGTACTCATCAGGGTTGTGGGGAAGAGGCTCTTGTCCTCATCAGAGTTGTGGGGAAGAAATCCTTGTCCTCTTCAGGGCTGTGAAGAAGAGCCGTTGCCCTCATCAGTTTTGAGGGGAAGAGGTCTTTGTCCTCATCAGGGTTGTGGGGAAGAGGCCCTTGTCCTCATTAGGGTTGTGGGGAAGAGGCTTTTGTCCTCATCAGTGTTGTGGGGAAGAGGCCCCTTGTCCTCCTCAGGGTTGTGAAGAAGAGGCCCCTGACCTTGTCAGCAGGCGCGGACTGACAACTCATGGGGCCCCCAGGCAATAGGAGATTATGGGGCCCCCGGGCAATAGGAGAAGATTATGGGGCCCCCGGGCAATAGGAGATTATGGAGCCCCCAGGCAATAAGAGATATTGGGGCCCCCAGGAAAATAGATTATGGGGCCACACAGTATACACACACACACACATGCAGTATACACATACAGACACACAATATACACACACACACAGTATACACACACTAAAAAGGTACTGGAGAAGCGGGGCGCTATATTCTTGGGATTTTTTTAAAAGGCACAGATTTTTACATACTGTCCCTGGTTCTATTGAGGCTGGCAACCCTGATGGGGCCCCTTAGTGGCATGGGGCCCTTGGGCAGTTCCCGAGTGCCCGAATGGTCAGTCTGCCCCTGCTTGTCAGGGTTGTGAAGAAGAGGCCCTTGTCCTCATTGGGGTTGTGAAGAAGAGGTCTTTGTCCTCATCAGGGTTGTGGGGAAGAAGCCCTTGTCCTCATGAACATGGTCTCCCCCTAGTAAGAAACTTCCTCCCGGTCCTTTCTCTAGGGAGCGGAAAGGAGTGTAAATACCCAGAGGTTCTGTCAGATGCATGGAGTCCATGTTATTTAGGGCTTTATAAATAGGTAGACCAGTTTTAAAGGATATCCTCTATTTCATTGGAAGCCAGTGTAGGGAGCAAAGAATTTAGGTGATGTGGCGGTGACGGGGTTGGTGGGTGGGTAGCCTGGTGTGATGCAGCCTGCATACTTACCTGTCAACCAGTGGCCCTCACTGTCTGCTTCTGGATTCCTCTCAGCGGAGGCGTCCCAGTTGCTAGGCATCTGCACACAGTGCCACTCCTCTTTTTCTCGGCTAGCTTTCCAGTTGCTGGACAACGGTACTCAGCCTCCCAGCTTCTTCTAACATTTACTTTCCCCATTTGCTGGGCAATGGGTCTGACCCCACACCCCCCAGCTCTGGGGTCGGTCCTTGATACAAGAGCCAGATTATTTAATGTTGATCTCCCTGTACCTTGGTTCTTGTGATAGCGCTTCCTACTGACCAACCACTCCTGATTAGTTTGTTTTATGTGTTCCTGACCTTTGCTATGTTCACGGATACCTCTATTGTCTGCTGCTTGCCCTGAACTTTTCTACATTCTTGGATTTCTCTACTGACTGCATTTGCCTTGACCTTTTCTACATGTTTTGATTTTTCTACTTTATGTCATCTGCCCTGACCTTTGCTACATACTTGGATTACTCTACTGTCTGACACTTACCTTGACCTTTGCCACATTACCAGATACCTCTACTGTCTGCAGTCTGCCCTGACCTTTGCTACATTCCCAGATACCTCTACTGTCTGCTGCCTGGTGTGACCTTTGCTACATCCACAGATTCCTATGCCATTTGCTACCTTGCCTGACCTTTGCTATGGATTCCTCTACTGTCTGCTACCTGCTCTGATCTTTGCAATGTCTGTGGATATACTTACTGTGGGCCGTCAGCTGTATGCCATCCCTCCTTGCTCCACCGGAGTGCCCTTCATCTTGTTTCCTCCTTGGTTGTATGGTACTTATACCCTTTTCCCATCTTGGTTCATTTGTGACATTCTACAACCAGAGTATATAGCTGTGTGTATTAAGTCCATTGAAATCCATATTCCGTCGCCCTGTATGTAGATCAGGGGGCCGGACACATGGATAGGGGGGCGGCACCTGTGCGCCCCTAATGAACGGGTTGCCACTGGTACTCAGGCACCAGGATCTTGCTTCCAGCTGCCTTCTAGTAAGGTTTTGCAGACTGGATCCAACAGGTTAAGCCTTGGGAGGGTGTTGAAGATAACTTTAGGTGCAGGCCCCCCCAGCTCTGCCACAGCTGGGACCTCAATGAACAGCAACTGGACATTTTAAAATCTTTTACAGGTTAAGGGCGGTAGCTACCCCCCTCCCAGACAGATGGAAACCCTTCAACAGGAAGACCCTGCTATTAAAGAATTAACTTTATTTATCAGCCTCTCTAGCCACCTACTGGGTCACCCCCCTAGGGATTGGCTGGCTACCTATTTGACTCACTCCTCCCCATAATTCCAGAAGCCTCTAGAAAGCAAGGGGGAGAAAAGCTAAATCAGCAACCTGTGAGACCCAGAACAGCCCAAAGAAATCAAAAGCTGCTCTAATAACTACACAGCAGGGACGTGCAGTCAGGGGAGCCAGGTGAGGCAGAGCCTCATGGGCGACCGGGGGTGAGAGATACCCCAAATGTGGGGGGTATGTAGCTGAAGTCCTACCCCACCACTGGTCAAATTTGGGGCTCCTAGGTTGTGCAGCCTGTCAGAAGCTACATACAGAGCGGCCAGTATAAATACAAGCTGGCAAACTCTGTTTGCAGCACAGTGCCTCTCACTTCTTGTCAGAGGCACTGAGCTCAATGGACAGCTTGGAGTCTTGGACCAATGGTAAAGCACCATTGGCCCAAGCTGTCCAATAAAAATGCCTGCAGAAGAGGCACGCCTCTCACTGCGGTGTCATATGAGGGGGCGTGTGTCTCAAAGACAAATACTCTCTTCCAGCCCAGCCCTCTTAACTAGAAGGAAAAACATGGGTTTATGTGTATAGGATTAAACAGAAAAGGAAGAGGAAAGAATGGGACTTTATATGAGGCATGTCACTGAATAAATATCTAGTTTATATTGATCATATAATTGTTTATTAATTCCAGTTTAAGTTAAAAATGATCAATCTTTGGTAAAATTACATGATATACTGTAAATAACAGTTCACTTGTATACACATACAATTATTATACAAAGTAAAGTAGAACATGATTGGCAGTACAATTTCATAGATCATTCATCCATTAATAATAAACATAAGCAATTGCTCTAATGCCACGTACACACGATCGGAAATTCGGCCAGCAAAAGACCGATGAGAGCTTTTCGTTGGAAAATGCGACCGTGTGTACGCTCCATCGGACATTT
This sequence comes from Lithobates clamitans, assembly GCA_037952925.1. Taxonomy (NCBI): domain Eukaryota; kingdom Metazoa; phylum Chordata; class Amphibia; order Anura; family Ranidae; genus Lithobates; species Lithobates clamitans. The sequence goes on from JBBGZY010001826.1 coordinate 523,874, forward strand.
GCTGGCCAAATTCCAACCAGCAAAAGATTGAGAGCATGTTCTTACTTTTTCGGTTGGAAAAAGTTCCTTTCCGAAAATGCGATCGTCTTCAGCAATTCCGAAGCGCAAAATCCCTACGCATGCTGGGAAACAATTCGACGCATGCGCGGAAGCATTTACCTTAATTTTCTGGGCTCGTCGTAGTGTTGTACGTCACCGCGCTCTTGACGGTCGGAAGTTCAGCGAACTTTTGCCTGACCGTGTGTATGCAAGGCAAGCTTGAGCGGAATCCCGTCCGAAAAGCCATCATATCTTTTTCCGATGAGAATTCCGATCGTGTGTACGCAGTATTAGTGTGCCAAACTTGTCTGAGCATCAGTTCGATGTGTACCCGACGCACGTTTCATGGCTCACGCCACTCATCAGGAGTAAAATGCCCTGAAATTAAATCAATGACATATCTGTAAATATAGGATACCCTTTAAAAAGGGAACCATCTCTCAGAAAAAGGGGGGTCTATAACTTACAAAATGGTCCAATAGCGACACCCAACCTATATCCGAGGAAAGATGGGGAACAGGGATAAAGTTCTCCCCCCTCTGGGGCGGAGGTGAGGAATCCCATCCAAACTGGGGACAGCAGCCAGGTGAAGACCGGGCGACCAAATCACAACCATGTGAATCTTGTGTGTGCTTGACAACCCACACTGCTCTGCAAGGATATGTAAATGAGCCCCCCCTACTGAGCCCAAGGCCCTTCCTTCCAGTCCAGAGGCCCTTCCCACTGATCCCAGGGCCCGTTACTCCTGTATAAGCCCAGGATCACACTGCAACTTGCGACACATAAAGTCACATGACCAGCCAAAACACATGAATTTCAATGAGTGGCAACACAAAAAAAAAAAGGTTCCTGCACCAAATTTCTGTGACTTTGGTGTGATTTGAGTGCCATAGACTGTAAAAAAAAGTCACAAGCAAGTGGCAAGGAAATCCCAAGCAAGTTGCACAACTTTGGGGTCACAGCAGGGTGAACCGAGCCCATGTTCTGCAGAGGCCATCTTAGGGCCCCCAGAATGGCGGGATGCCAGGGCCCATTCGGCAGTGCAACCTTTGCGACCCTGGTAGTTCCACCAGTGCTCCAGGTTGTGGACATGTCCTGGGTGTGACCACCCAAAAAGTGGGCATGTCAAGCGTGGGCGAGGGTGATGGTGCCCCCAGAGACCGGGACTAATATGTTGGTAAGTATGAAGCTGCAATCTATTAAATTTTTTGTTTTTGGCCAATCAGATTTAGCAATCATCTGCGAGCTACATTCCATTTTCTAATTGGTCATGTGGTCAGAGCTGTGAAAAAGATCGTCGGCGGAATAAAATCGATGAGGCATCTTGAAGCATGTTTTCTTTTACAAGCATTTCAATGTTCAGTGCTAATGGATTGTGTTTAATCCGCACTCCCCACCAGCCACAACATGGGCTCCATGCAGCCAATTAATCAATATTCTCCTCCTCAGCACACAATGTATAGCTGCCATATGTTGCTTTTTTTTTTTTTTTTGCGGGTGTTTAACAAGCCAATTTACCACCCGCGGAGATGAGCCCCGGAAAGGGTTAATTCCTATTTATATTTACCTCCTCCGAGAGCAATTCGCATGTGATGAAACTGCAGAGATACAATGAAACAAAAGCACAATTATTATTACATCCACATCTGCGCGGCACCTCCCGGCATTACGCAAACACCTGAGCCAGCGACGCCGCTGGTGGCGAGTTCTGCTGATTGCCCATAAAGCTCATTTCAGCCGAACAATAATTAAGGTGCATTAAAACTAATTAAAACAATATAAAACATTGAGAATTGTTGACCTGGTAATAAAGTCCAGGAATTGTTTGCTGAGGTTAAACTTCTTTTTACATTTTAGGGAATCTATGTTTATATTGTTCAAATAAATTGTGGTTCGCCTGTAAGAGGGGGCTTTGCGATTGGCTAGAATTGGCACCAAGAGCACAAGTCCCCGCCCCGCTCGTGTCCTTGCTAGAACACTGTCCCTCCTGCTGAGGCCGAATCAGTGGCGACTAGTGAAATTTTTTTTGAGGGGGGGCGCCAAACAGTATACCACCGACCCCCACCCCCCAGTCGGTCGGTAGTTGGGACGGTCAGTCGCACTTACCCCATCGCGGCTTCCCATGCTCAGCGGCGGCCTCCCATTCCCCTGCTCTCCACAGCAGCAGCGGCTTCAGTTTCCTCCCTCCTTCTCAACGGCCAATCGGGAGTCTTCTCTTATTGACCAATCAGAAAACGGCTCTCACACCCGCTTCTGATTGGCTGGATTGTGGATCAGTGTTACAGCAGTAAATATAACACCTGGGTGGGTTCATGGCGCACCCTGTTTTGAAGCCTACTGGAGCCTATGGCTCTAATCAGGTGCTTAAAAAAAACCACCCGGAAAAGGGGCCGGATGCATGAAAAGGGAGTGGCTGCAGTGGACGTGAATCTATCCATTATTCATATAGGGAGTGGCGAGGATAGAGGGGGCGGCGCACAGGTGCCCCTAATGTACGGGTTGCCACTGTGCTGAACCCTCCGCTATATCATGTCCACTTCATGCCAGAGACCTCCACCTGACACTCCTAGCCATTGACCTTTATATCAGTTGCCGCTGGTGCTCCATTTCTTGAGAGGGTGGCAAACAAACCTTAACCAAACCTTAACCGCCACCACTCAGCCCACCCCCCACCCTCCTGCGCGCGCTGTCGGTCGGTTCGACAGTCAAACCCCCGTCGCTCCGTGGTTTGGCAAAACAACCAACACCACCCCCCCTAGTCACTCGCCCGTCCACCCACCAGCCCCGCACTTACCTCATTAGGTGGTGGGCAGCTTCGGCGGCTTCCCCCTGCGTCTCCTCCTCGGTGGCTTCCCCCTGCGTCTCCTCCCCAGTGGCTTCCCCCTGCGTCTCCTCCCAGGGGCTTCCCCCTGCGTCTCTTCCTCGGTGGCTTCCCCCTGCGTCTCCTCCTCTGCGGATTCCCCCTGCATCTCCTCCTCGGCAGGTTCCCCCCTGCATCTCCTCCTCGGCAGGTTCCCCCCTGCATCTCCTCCTCGGCAGGTTCCCCCTGCATCTCCTCCTCGGCAGGTTCCCCCCTGCATCTCCTCCTCGGCAGGTTCCCCCTGCATCTCCTCCTCGGCAGGTTCCCCCTGCATCTCCTCCTCGGCAGGTTCCCCCTGCGTCTCCTCCTCGGCGGCTTCCCCCTGCGTCTCCTCCTCGGCGGCTTCCCCCTGCGTCTCCTCCCCAGTGGCTTCCCCCTGCGTCTCTTCCTCGGTGGCTTCCCCCTGCGTCTCTTCCTCGGTGGCTTCCCCCTGTGTCTCTTCCCCGGCGGCTTCCCCCTGCGTCTCCTCCTCTGCGGCTTCCCCCTGCATCTCCTCCTTGGCAGGTTCCCCCCTGCATCTCCTCCTCGGCAGGTTCCCCCCTGCATCTCCTCCTCGGCAGGTTCCCCCTGCATCTCCTCCTCGGCAGGTTCCCCCTGCATCTCCTCCTCGGCAGGTTCCCCCTGCATCTCCTCCTCGGCAGGTTCCCCCTGCATCTCCTCCTCGGCAGATTCCCCCTGCATCTTCTCCTCGGCAGGTTCCCCCTGCATCTCCTCCTCGGCAGGTTCCCCCTGCATCTCCTCCTCGGCAGGTTCCCCCTGCATCTCCTCCTCGGCAGGTTCCCTCTGCATCTCCTCCTCGGCAGGTTCCCCCCTGCATCTCCTCCTCGGCAGGTTTCCCCCTGCATCTCCTCCTCGGCAGGTTCCCCCTGCATCTTCTCCTCGGCAGGTTCCCCCTGCATCTCCTCCTCGGCAGGTTCCCCCTGCATCTCCTCCTCGGCAGGTTCCCCCTGCATCTCCTCCTCGGCAGGTTCCCCCTGCATCTCCTCCTCGGCAGGTTCCCCCTGCATCTCCTCCTCGGCAGGTTCCCCCTGCATCTCCTCCTCGGCAGGTTCCCCCTGCATCTCCTCCTCGGCAGGTTCCCCCTGCATCTCCTCCTCGGCAGATTCCCCCTGCATCTTCTCCTCGGCAGGTTCCCCCTGCATCTCCTCCTCGGCAGGTTCCCCCTGCATCTCCTCCTCGGCAGGTTCCCCCTGCATCTCCTCCTCGGCAGGTTCCCTCTGCATCTCCTCCTCGGCAGGTTCCCCCCTGCATCTCCTCCTCGGCAGGTTTCCCCCTGCATCTCCTCCTCGGCAGGTTCCCCCTGCATCTCCTCCTCGGCAGGTTCCCCCTGCATCTCCTCCTCGGCAGGTTCCCCCTGCATCTTCTCCTCGGCAGGTTCCCCCTGCATCTCCTCCTCGGCAGGTTCCCCCTGCATCTCCTCCTCGGCAGGTTCCCCCTGCATCTCCTCCTCGGCAGGTTCCCCCCTGCATCTCCTCCTCGGCAGGTTCCCCCTGCATCTCCTCCTCGGCAGGTTCCCCCTGCATCTCCTCCTCGGCAGGTTCCCCCTGCATCTCCTCCTCGGCAGGTTCCCCCTGCATCTCCTCCTCGGCAGATTCCCCCTGCATCTTCTCCTCGGCAGGTTCCCCCTGCATCTCCTCCTCGGCAGGTTCCCCCTGCATCTCCTCCTCGGCAGGTTCCCCCTGCATCTCCTCCTCGGCAGGTTCCCCCTGCATCTCCTCCTCGGCAGGTTCCCCCTGCATCTTCTCCTCGGCAGGTTCCCCCTGCATCTCCTCCTCGGCAGGTTCCCCCTGCATCTCCTCCTCGGCAGGTTCCCCCTGCATCTCCTCCTCGGCAGGTTCCCCCCTGCATCTCCTCCTCGGCAGGTTCCCCCTGCATCTCCTCCTCGGCAGGTTCCCCCTGCATCTCCTCCTCGGCAGGTTCCCCCTGCATCTCCTCCTCGGCAGATTCCCCCTGCATCTTCTCCTCGGCAGGTTCCCCCTGCATCTCCTCCTCGGCAGGTTCCCCCTGCATCTCCTCCTCGGCAGGTTCCCCCTGCATCTCCTCCTCGGCAGGTTCCCTCTGCATCTCCTCCTCGGCAGGTTCCCCCCTGCATCTCCTCCTCGGCAGGTTTCCCCCTGCATCTCCTCCTCGGCAGGTTCCCCCTGCATCTCCTCCTCGGCAGGTTCCCCCTGCATCTCCTCCTCGGCAGGTTCCCCCTGCATCTTCTCCTCGGCAGGTTCCCCCTGCATCTCCTCCTCGGCAGGTTCCCCCTGCATCTCCTCCTCGGCAGGTTCCCCCTGCATCTCCTCCTCGGCAGGTTCCCCCCTGCATCTCCTCCTCGGCAGGTTCCCTCTGCATCTCCTCCTCGGCAGGTTCCCCCCTGCATCTCCTCCTCGGCAGGTTTCCCCCTGCATCTCCTCCTCGGCAGGTTCCCCCTGCATCTCCTCCTCGGCAGGTTCCCCCTGCATCTCCTCCTCGGCAGGTTCCCCCTGCATCTCCTCCTCGGCAGGTTCCCCCTGCATCTCCTCCTCGGCAGGTTCCCTCTGCATCTCCTACTTGGCTGCTTCTCCACCTTAGCACCTTCCCCCTGCATCTCGTCCTCGGCGGCTTCTTCTTGCTTCTCCTCCTCGGTGACCATATTGGCCGCCATCTCCTCCTCGGCCAATTGGGTCTTTAGATGGAGTGGCCACCACTGCTTTATATCCAAAGGAAGGAATGTCCACACACACAGTAGATTTGCTGCACTTTACTGATGGGATTTTGGGAAGGACATAACAGTCACATCACATTGACATACATTCCGGAGTCACTTGACAATACTTAATTAATCACATTTAGTGGACGATCCGCAGTAGTCACTTATGAAAGCATATGCAGCACTTTAAGCGACCATCCCCATCTAACAGTCTCTCCTTCCACCTGGGACCCTCCAGGGCTGCAGCCTCATTTAGGATACTTTGGCCTGGCTTAAAAAGCCTTGCAATCTGCCCTAACCCCCACCTCCAAGGGTCAGAAAGTCTACAGCCGGCGGCTCTCCTGGGTGCAGGTATACTTCTCTCCTGCCTCCTGCTCTGTCCAGTGCCTACACATTCTTTTTACATTTATACTGGAGTTGGTTGCTTTGCTCCCATGCCCCAAGTGCCTGTGGGCTTATCCCAACCTGGCTTATAACTGGAGACTGACTAACACATATCATCAGCGCAGGGGGGGGGGCTCTAACTAAAAAGGAGCCTAGCACCTGATGACACTGCCTGCTGTAATCAGACATCATTCTGGCACAGAGCCACCTAGTGGCAGACTAGCTAGCGGCACCTGCCTACATAACGAAATGACTAAAATCTAATTGTGTTTTCAGGTTATTCATTTAACAGCAAAAGAAATAATGGTCTGTATTAAAATTGGTGCTAGCTACCCTTTACTTTTCCCACGTTAAATATGATTTAAAGTAGAACTAGAGAAAACTTTTTTTTTTCATTCTGGATAGCATACAGGTGGGGGGGGAGGGTTATAATCCCTGTCAGGTTTTAATTTATCATCTGTGTCCCATTGGGGAGCTTTTTCTTCACCTCCTGTTCTATAGCTATGACAAGAAGGGACAGGAAGTTCTTGTCCTGCTGCCGGAACACAGCACTGTATACTGTATATAGCTACAGTGTATATAGAGCACAGACACTGCAAATGGTATTGAAGTTTACAGTTTGTTTGGACCAGCTTGGTCCAAACAACCTATTTAAAATTAAAATAAACCTTGCAATCTTTTTTGAATAACAAGGTTCGCTCCTTCATAGCCTTCAGTGGAGTTTTCCGAAAAGTCTATTTAGCACTTCCCCCATAAGGGCCACTGATTGTAACCGGTTCTACCCCAATGAGTACAGAGATTGCCTGTCCCCACAACCCTAACTCTATCCCTAACCCTAACTCTAGCCTTAACCCTAACTCTAGCCCTAACCCTAACTCTAGCCCTAACCCTAACTCTAGCCCTAACCCTAACTCTAGCCCTAACCCTAACTCTAGCACTAACCCTAACTCTAGCCCTAACCCTAACTCTAGCCCTAACCCTAACTTTAACCCTAAATCTAGCCCTAACTTTAATGTGATTGTAAAGGCAGAAGGTGCATTCTATGCATTAAGATATAAAACCTTCTGTGTGCAGCACCCCCCCCCTCAGCACCCCGTAATACTTACATGAGCCCCATCTCTATCCAGCAATGTTGCAGGAGAGACTCGGCTGCCTGGGACTCTGCCTCCTCATTGGCTGAGACAGTAGCGGAGCATCATTGGCTCCCACTGCTGTCAATCAAAGTCAGTGAGCCAATGAGGAGAGCGAGGGGGCAGGGCCCAGCCGCAGCTCCGTGTCTGAATAGATATATCGAACCCTAATTTGAATTCTAGTTCCAACTGTACTTCCAACCCTAACTCGAACCCTAGTTCCAACTGTACTTCCAACCCTAACTCGAACCCTAGTTCCAACTGTACTTCCAAACCTAACTCTAACCCTAACTCGAACCCTAGTTTCAACTGTACTTCCAACCCTAATTCTAACCCTAACTTGAACCCTAGTTCCAACTGTACTTCCAACCCTAACACGAACCCTAGTTCCAACTGTACTTCCAATCCTAACTTGAACTCTAGTTCCAACTGTACTTCCAACCCTAATTCTAACCCTAACTTGAACCCTAGTTCCAACTGTACTTCCAACTCTAATTCTAACGCTAACTCAAACCTTAGTTCCAACTGTACTTCCAACTCTAATTCTAACCCTACTCCAAACCCTAGTTCCAACTGTACTTCCAACTCTAATTCTAACCCTAACTCGAACCCTAGTTCCAACTGTACTTCCAACCCTAATTCTAACCCTAACTTGAAGCCTAGTTCCAACTGTACTTCCAATCCTAACTTGAACTCTAGTTCCAACTGTACTTCCAACCCTAATTCTAACCCTAACTTGAACCCTAGTTCCAACTGTACTTCCAACCCTAATTCTAACCCTAACTTGAACCCTAGTTCCAACTGTACTTCCAACTCTAATTCTAACGCTAACTCAAACCCTAGTTCCAACTGTACTTCCAACCCTAATTCTAACCCTACTCCGAACCCTAGTTCCAACTGTACTTCCAACTCTAATTCTAACCCTAACTCGAACCCTAGTTCCAACTGTACTTCCAACCCTAATTCTAACCCTAACCCAAACCCTAGTTCCAACTGTACTTCCAACTCTAACTCTAACCCTCACTCAAACCCTATATCCAACTGTACTTCCAAACCTAATTCTAACCCTACCCCGAACCCTAGTTCCAACTGTACTTCCAACTCTAATTCTAACACTAACTCGAACCCTAGTTCCAACTGTACTTCCAACCCTAATTCTAACCTTAACTCGAACCCTAGTTCCAACTGTACTTCCAACCCTAATTCTAACCTTAACTCGAACCCTAGTTCCAACTGTACTTCCAACCCTAGCTCCCACCCCAATTCTAACCCTAACTCCAAACCTAACTTTAACCCTAATGCCGCGTACACACGGTCGGACTTTTTTACGGCAGACTTTGCCCAGCGGACTTTTCGACGGACTTTACGACGGACTTTCTGAATGAACGGACTTGCCTACACACAACCCACCAAAGTCCGTCGAATTCGTACGTGATGACGTACGACCGGACTAAAACAAGGAAGTTCATAGCCTGTAGCCAATAGCTGCCCTAGCGTGGCTTTTTGTCCGTCGAACTAGCATACAGACGAGCGGACTTTTCGACCGGACTCGATTTCGACGGATTGATTTAAAACATGTTTCAAATCTAAGTCCGTCCAACTTTTGAGAAAACAAAGTCCGCTGGAGCCCCACACGCGATCGAATTGTCCGACCAAATCCCGTCCGCCGGGCAAAGTCTGCCGTAAAGTCCGCTCGTGTGTACGCGGCATTACCCTAACTCTAACACTCACTCTAACCCATAATTCTATACCCCTAACTCCAACTCAAACTCTAACAGAGACCCTGGCTGTTAGTGTAGACTTATTTTTGTAACAAAGTAATTAATCACCATGTCATTGATTTGTTACAATAATACCTTTTTAGGGCACTGTGAAGGATATTCGTCACCCTCCTCTACTGATTTATCTATCTATGTACTTATACACGGCAAATAAACATTTTGTAATTGGGCAATAGTTGAGTCAAGGACCCAAAAATCTTTCTCAAAACAGGAGTCCATTGGAGACTTTGTCCATCACTGCTGGATCACGAGACAAGAGTACCACCTCCGCCTTGTATTCCTTGGGAGTCAGAACCTGACTTGGTCCCCACCTTGGGGAGTTCCAGCCCCCTCTGTAACATTCTACATGATATAAAACAAACCAAAGTTCCAGCAGGGATGGTGAGAACCTCTGATTACAGCAGAGACCTGGTAAATCCAGTGCGGACACCTTTATATTTGAAGACACAACAAACTATTAGGTGATTTTCCTCTACAATGACTAAAAAAAAACCAGTTTCAGAAGAGCAATCCAAATTAGAATAAAATCAAATAACTGTTTTACAGCTCCCAATAAATCTTTACTGAACATCAAATGTGTATTTTTTGTGCATTATTATGGTGTGGGCGGAGTCACAGATGATTGACACTAGCTTTCATTTTGTTCAGGTTGCATCTGTATCCAAAACTCTTTTTCTACTTTACAGGTATTAGCAATTACATTGGATACATTTAATATTAATTTGTATTAAAACTATGCATTTTTCTGATTTTCCTATTGAATGTAATGAATCAGCATACTACTATCCTGCCCTCATGGTATTAGCAATAGGAGGACATGGAGGAGGAGGGAGGGGGTGTGTCATTTACCACTGCGTATACGCCCACATGTGTGACTCCATACTCACATGGGCTGCACAGATAAGAAAAAAGCAGAAAATTAAGAACTTAGAAGGGAACTGAAACTGGACCATGCTCCCATAGAGGACATCAGCTCTCCTACACAATCTCAGCCTGCAATGGGGACACAGAGAAGATGGGAGGGACAGCTGAAGGCAGGATCAACCAGGTATGTGTCACCCTAAACAAAATTAATGCTTTAGTGGCCTTGTGAGTATGCACACCTCTTAATAATAGCATGTAATTAATTTTTCATAGTCTGGGTTTAATGACACTTTAAGTTTCCAGCGAAGGGCCATCGTTTTGACAGAAGAACCGGTCCAGGATAGGAAACAGGAGCTTCCATGCTGCTCTGAAGGCATTTAAATGCCATTGCACCCTTAACCACTTCCCGCCCGGCCTATAACAGAATGACGGTGGTTCTGTTATCCTGACTGGGCATCATATGATGTCCAACAGGACAACATGCTGGCGCGTGCCTGTGGAGGCGCGCAGCGTGGCGATCACAAGTGCGGCGTGTCAATCTCACACCCCGCATCTCTGATCGTGATAAGAAGCCTCTGTCAAAGGCTTCTTACAACGAGATCAGCTGTGACCAATCACAGCTGATCATCGTGTGAACCAGGAAGTGCCAGTAGATAGTATGTCGGTGTGATGTGATAAAGAATATCAGTATGACGCAATGGGTGCAGACTGGGCTGGGACAAACTACATTGATGGAAAGTACAGTGTGGTCCAAATTCTCAGGATACATTTTATGGCTTTAGGAACCCTGAAGAATCCAATCCAACACACTTAACGCCACACTTGGCAAACAGACAAAAAGAGTGAAGTGCGCAGACTAAGTGTAGTGGGTGTGTAATTATTTATTAAAGGAAGACAACTAGCAACTCGCATAAAGTCAGATGATTAATGCTTATCATGGTTCTCAAAAGGATCCCACCTGGGGACGACACCAAGGAAACGATCATAATGGATACTCTAGATATGGTCTGGATGGCACCTGCAATAGAGAAACAGCAAGGGGGGCGCCAATCTAAGTGCAGCAAGGTGGAGAGGTGGACACAGCAGAGAGAGGGGGTGAGAGAGATAGAGGGAATAAGAGAGAGTTGGGGTGAGAGAGGAGGGATAAGACAATATAGCAAGGTGGAGAGGGGGACACAGCACACAATAATTGGAAACCCACAATGTGAAGAGGATCTCATGCATTACAGTCATTGGTGCATCTGCAGATGGGAGGAGGAGGCATCCAGGATCCCAAGATGGAGCTGCTGCTGCAAGGAGTGGAGTGTGGTAGCCGGGGTGAGCAGGACTCTGACTGGTGACTGTTTGCACCATTTTCCCAGTACCGCCAGTAAAGTGCAGCATCCCTGTTTGTGTGTTTGGTGATATAAAGGTGGAATGGGGCACAACATGGCGCAGGGTTAAAGCCTCGGCAGGAGGGTCGGCAGGGCAGGGACTTGTACTCTTGGCGTCAGCATCTAGTCAATCGTAAGTCCATACTTACATACAACATCTGGGTGTTAAAGCCCACCCTTTCGCCGCTGCAGGACCAGGACAAGGGGTGGGCAGGAGGGGAGGCTGCCCTGGGCACTGCGGTATCATGTGAGGTGGGGCAGCATGGCGATGAAATTGGGGGGAGGGAATTTGTGCTGGGAGGGGGAATTTAGGGGGCAGTCAGTGGCAGAGGATGAGAATTGTTCTAGGAGGGGAAATTTGGGGAGGTGTACTGGGAGTGGTGATTTGGGGGGATTTGTGTTGGGAGAGGGGATGGGTGAAGAGGATTTGTGCTAGGAGGGGGGATTTGAGGGGTTTGTGCTAGAAAATATGGTCAGGGGGGATTTGTGCTAGTAGGGATGATTGGTCTGAATTTGTGACAGGAGGGGAAATTTGGGGGGAACTTGTGGTAGGAGGGGGGATTTGGAGTGGGGGAGGGGGGATTTGTGCTCAGAGGGGAAATTTGAGGGATAGAGGATTTGTGCTAGGAGGGGGGAGTTTATTTTTTGGGGGGGATTGTGCTAGTATGAATGATGGGGGGAAATTAGTGCTAGGGGGTGAAATTTGGGGCGTAGAGGATTTGTGCTAGGAGGGGGAAGTTTTTTTTTTGGGGGGGGGGAATTGCGCTAGGAGGGGAAATTTGGGGGGTAGAGGATTTGTGCTAGGTGGGGGAAGTTTCTTTTTCTGGGGGTGGGGGGGGGGGGTTGTGCTAGTAGGGATGATTGGGGGGGAATTAGTTCTAGGAGGGGAAATTTGAGGGATAGAGGATTTGTGCTAGGAGGGGGGAGTTTATTTTTGGGGGGGGGGAATTGCGCTAGGAGGGGAAATTTGGGGGGTAGAGGATTTGTGCTAGGTGGAGGAAGTTTCTTTTTCTGAGGGTGGGGGGGGGTGGGGTTGTGCTAGTAGGGATGATTGGGGGGGAATTAGTTCTAGGAGGGGAAATTTGGGGGTAGAGGATTTGTGCTAGGCGGGGGAAGTTTTTTTTTCCGGGGGGGGGGGGGGTATGCTAGTAGGGGGGACTTGGAGTGGGGGGAAGGGGGAATTTGTGCTTGGAGGGGAAATTTGAGGGGTAGAGGATTTTCGCAAGGAGGAGGGAGGTTTTTTTGGGGGGGAGGGGAATTAGTGCTAGTAGGGATGATTAGGGGGAATTAGTGCTAGGAGGGGAGATTTGGGGGGAGGGGACTTGTGTTAGGAGGGGGGATTTGGAGTGGGGGGGGGATTTGTTCTTGGAGGGGAAATTTGAAGGGTAGAGGATTTTCGCAAGGAGGAGGGAGGTTTTTTTTTTGGGGGGAGGGGAATTAGTGCTAGTAGGGATGATTAGGGGGAATTAGTGCTAGGAGGGGAGATTTGGGGGGAGGGGACTTGTGTTAGGAGAGAAGATTTGGAGTGGGGGGGGGAATTTGTGCTTGGAGGGGAAATTTGAGGGGTAGAGGATTTTCGCAAGGAGGAGGGAAGTTTTTTTTTGGGGGGGGGGGAATTAGTGCTAGTAGGGATGATTAGGGGGATTTAGTGCTAGGAGGGGAGTTATGGGGGGACGGGACTTGTGCTAGGAGGGGGGATTTGGAGTGGGGGGGATTTGAGGGGTAAAGTATTTTTGCTAGGAGGGGAAGTTTTTTTTTTGGGGGGGGGTGATTTGTGTTGGGGGGCATATGAGGAGAGAGAGGATGTGAGCTGGAGGGGGGGGATGGGAGGGCAAATATTTGTGCCAGGAGGGGGGATTTAAACAGGGGGGTGGATTTGTATTGGGGGGGAAGGGGGATTTAGAGGGTAAGTATGCAGATTTGTGCTTGATTTTATTTTTTATTTTTTTTTGGGGGGGGGGGGGCGCAATTTGGCACGTTCGCCCTGGGCTCTAGATGACCTTGCCCTGGCACTGGGCCGCTGCACCGACGGGTTATTCGGGTGGCAGCAGGTTAATCCTCGCCTAAGCAGACAGTGCGGGTCTCAGCGGAGCGCCGTCTTTGGTGTCCTTTTCCGAAACCATGACACGGTCACTAAGTGCCAAAGCCAGAGGACGTTGGTGGAGGTGCCACGTGGGAGCTGCCAATGTCAATAGCGACACGGCGGCGGCGGCGTGACAATAAATATCATTTAGTGCAATGGCCACTTTCCGTATTAAAGCAACGCTTTTCCCCCGACCACGCTGGGCCGGCTCTATAGAGTGGAGCCGTGAAGTGCTTAATGTGCTCTTATGTGCGGAGCATAATGCATATTTTTGTTTGGGGAAATTGCACATAGCAAGCGAATGCAATTGTCTCCTCTGGGGGATTAACGCGGAAATGCCGAAACATACGGATCTGGAAAATAACTGCCTCCGATTTTCTCCTCTCAGAAGGGGCTAATGGCCCATGAAAGACATTGCGTCTGAAAATGCGGGGGGAAAAAAAAAAAAAAAGAGAACAGAACGGCGATCCAAAAATAGCAATAAAAAGCCTAAAGTCTCTCGGAAAGAATCCTTTCTGGAAGGATGGGAGAAGTTACATTCCTGTTCCTGGCATGGAGAGAGAATACATTGTAACACATCGAGGAAACTTCAATCAGAACGATCGTTCTCCCCCCCCCGAAATGACGACGAGGTAAAAAAGACCTTTTCCGGGTCTACGAGGCGCACTCCACCGCATGGAGGTTGGAAAGAGAATTGAAGGCCCTTGCCTGCTTCTGTTCTGCAGATATTGAGATAAGCCTGCAACGCGTACTGTATGTGCTGCAATCTTCCCTTACTAGGATCTGCCATTCGAGCCCCAATCAGGAACACGGCACTCCATACATCTCTGTAGACAAGCTGCCCTCTCCGCCATCATTGGGCCAACGCTCAGTACACAAAACCCAAGGATATTGCCGGGGATGCCTGTCATTTAACCACAAGTTCTGTACAGAAGCATGAGGACGAGCATCCTAGCAAATCCCATTTACAAACGAAGTATGCAGAACGACCACCCCGTAGCAGATTTGCCTCTACAGGGCAGAATCATGTATATATATATATATATATATACACGTGATTCTGCACTTTCTGGTAGGGCGCGCACGTGCGCCACCAGTGCGTCGCTTCTGCTGTGTGCAGAGACCAGAGCACTGGAAGGAAGGGGAGGAGAGCTGGCCTGAGGCAGGGTAAGGTGGGTAGTGCAGCAGGGGTCTTTCAGCAGTGCAACTGGTCCCGTGAAGCTTCCTCTCTAAGGTGCCCCTAGTTGTGGTCGCACACCTACAATTCAGGGTTACCAGCCCTGCATTGTACATACATGATGACACTGAAGGACCGCCCACGAGGAGCGTGCTAGAGCCGGCCTGCGCAGGGGGTAAGAAAAGTAATGACACCTCTTCAGCTCCCCCTAGCTGTGACATTTGACCCTTGCGGGTGGGGGGAGGAGGGGCATTACAAGGGTAGATTTGGTCTAATTCCTGGAGGTGGGCTTTAAGTCGCAATAAATAACCCTTAAAGTTTAATCACTTTTTCGCAAAAAATGAAAAGGTGAGCTAACGCTGTACACCCTCCCTCTACTCACTCCCGGCCCCTCCCACGGTTCTCTTTGTAAAGGGTGACCGGTCTTGTCTTCGCCCCTCCTGTAGTTTTCTATAGTGGGTGGAGCCTACTGGGCCCTCCCACAGCTCTGCTCTCTCTCCGTGTGCAGGGTGACCGGTTTTGTCTCCGCCCCCTCCTGTAGTTCTATGTAGTGGGTGGAGCCTGCTGGGCTCCTTCCACAGCTCTGCTCTCTCCTTGTGCAGGGGCACTGGTCTTGTCTCCACCCCTTCCTGTAGTTTTCTGTAGTGGGTGGAGCCTTCTGGGCCCCTCCCACAGCTCTGCTTTCTTCTTGTGTAGGGTGACCGGTCTTGTCTCCGCCCCTTCTGTAGTTTTCTGTAGTGGGTGGAGCCTGCTGGGCCCCTCCCACAGCTCTGCTTTCTCCTTCTGCAGCGTGTCCGGTCTTGTCTCTGCCCCCTCCTGTAGTTTTCTGTAGTGGGTGGAGCCTGCTTGGCCCCTCCCACACCTCTGCTCTCTCTCTCTCTCTGTAGGGTGACTGGTCTTGTCTCCGCCCCTTCCTGTAGTTTTCTGTAGTGGGTGGAGCCTGCTGGGCCCCTCCCACACCTCTGTTCTCTGCACAGCCTATGTACAGCACAGTGATGATGTCACAGCTTTTTTTTACAAAATAATATCTGAGTTTGCACAGACATTTGGTGCACACAAAGTGGATTTATTTCCTTTATAGAATGAAAGTTTTTGTGTTGCAGAGGAACCAACAAAAATATAACTCTCAGCCGTCATCTGAGGAGACAAATTTTAATAACAATCCTTCTCGGTGCAGCTTTGGTTGCAGCTGCCGTTCCCTCTCCGCGTTTCCCCCGTCTCTGACTTATTTCCACCCCGCTCCATCTGGAGAATTTATTTACTTTGGAGAAAATAGAGCCTCATGCCTTGAAATTTATTGCGTTCCCCATAGATCAAACCCGGGGCTTTGTTAGTGCGCCGTAACTCACGGAACGCAACGCGCCCTGCGTTCTATTTTTGTGTTTCTGTGCCGTATTCGGGGCTCTGGAAGTTGCTATATCTTCTCGGAACGTCTTGCAGTTTGTTAGCGAGGGCTGACAGCGCTTGGTTCGTACGGCGAGAGGTCAGAGAAAGGGTGAACTGCAGACATGGCCGGGCCAGGTGGCGGCCAATATTCCGCAGACAGATCAGATATAAGGCAATGCTTTAGTGCCAGGAGACTTAATCAAATGTCTTTGAGGCAACGATCGCTCAACACGCCGCAGTTTAAAGTGGACCTGTCCTCGGATATGCGTTCAGGTTGAGTGCAGCAGGCTCAGTACAGTGTCAGCGTAAGCCAGGGGTAGACAACCTCTCAACCCACAGTAGATGGGTGTACCTGGGTCCCACCAATTTCCTCCAGACTTCTCCGGTCAGTAGATGGGTGTACCTGGGTCCCACTGATTTCCTCCAGACATCTCAGGACAGTAGATGGGGGTACCTGGGTCCCACTGGTTTCCTCCAGACTTCTCCAGACAGTAGATGGGTGTAGCTGGGTCCCATCGGTTTCCTTCAGACTTCTCCAGACAGTAGATGGGTGTAGCTGGATCCCACCGGTTTCCTTCAGACTTCTCCGGACAGTAGATGGGTATACCTGGGTCCCACCGGTTTCCTTCAGACTTCTCCGTACAGTAGATGGGTGTACCTGGATCCCACCGGTTTCCTTCAGACTTCTCCGGACAGTAGATGGGTGTACCTGGGTCCCACTGATTTCCTCCAGACATTTCCAGACAGTAGATGGGTGTAGCTGGGTCCCATCGGTTTCCTTCAGACTTCTCCAGACAGTAGATGGGTGTTCCTGGATCCCACCGGTTTCCTTCAGACTTCCCTGGACAGTAGATGGGTGTACCTGGATCCCACCGGTTTCCTCCACACTTCTCTGGACAGTAGATGGGTGTACCTGGGTCCCACTAATTTCCACCGGATTTCTCCGGACAGTAGATGGGTGTACCTGGGTCCCACTAATTTCCACCAGATTTCTCCGGAGAAGTCTGGTGGAAACCAGTGGGACCAGGTACACCCATCTACTGTCCGGAGAAATCTGGAGGAAATCATTGGGACCCAGGTACCCCCATCTACTGTCCGGAGAAATCTGGAGGAAATCATTGGGACCCAGGTACACCCATCTACTGTCCGGAGAAGTCTGGAGGAAATCAGTGGGACCCAGGTACACCCATCTACTGTCCGTATCGCAGAAAGGGGTACCTGGGTCCCACTGATTTCCTCCAGATTTCCCTGGACAGCAGATGGTGGTACCTGGGTTGCACTGGTTTCCATCAGACCTTTCTGGACAGTAGATGGGTGTACCTGGGTCCCACTGGTTTCCTCCGGACTTCTCTGGACAGTAGATGGGTGTACCTGGGTCCCACTGGTTTCCTCCGGACTTCTCTGGACAGTAGATGGGTGTACCTGGATCCCACCGGTTTCCTTCAGACTTCTCCGGACAGTAGATGGGTGTACCTGGATCCCACCGGTTTCCTCCACACTTCTCTGGACAGTAGATGGGTGTACCTGGGTCCCACTAATTTCCACCAGATTTCTCCGGACAGTAGATGGGTGTACCTGGGTCCCACTAATTTCCACCAGATTTCTCCGGAGAAGTCTGGTGGAAACCAGTGGGACTTAGGTACACCCATCTACTGTCCAGAGAAATCTGGAGGAAATCAGTGGAACCCAGGTACACCCATCCACTGTCCGGAGAAATCTGGAGGAAATCAGTGGGACCCAGGTACACCAATCTACTGTCTGTATTGCAGAAAGGGGTACCTGGGTCCCACTGATTTCCTCCAGATTTCCCTGGACAGCAGATGGGGGTACCTGAGTCCCACTGATTTCCATCAGACTTTTCTGGACAGTAGATGGGTGTACCTGGGTCCCACTGGTTTCCTCCAGACTTCTCCAGACAGTAGATGGGTGTACCTGGGTCCCATTGGTTTCCTCCAGACTTCTCCGGATAATAGATGGGGGTACCTGGGTCCCACTGGTTTCCTCCACACCTATCTGGACAGTAGATGGCGGTAACTGGGTCCCACTGGTTTCCATCAGACTTTTCTGGACAGTAGATGGGTGTACCTGGGTCCCACTGGTTTCTTCAAGACAGCAGATGGGGGTACCTGGGTCCCACTGGTTTCCTCCAGTTCTGTGCTGATGGCACTGCAGGACATCTTCCAATGTGGAAGAGCAGAAAGCATGATGTTTCTTTCATCTGCTGCATTAAGTTTCCTTGGCCGACCACTGTGTCTACAATTCTTCACGTTGCCCGTTTCTTTGTACTTCTTTAGTAGAGTTCGAACAGCACATCTTGAACCCCCCAGTCTGCTTTGAAATCTTTGTCTGGGAGAGACCTCGCTGATGCAGTATAACTACCTTGTGTCTTGTTGCTGTGCTCAGCCTTGCCATGGTGTATGGCCTGTGACATGAAACTGTCTTCCACCACCTCACCGTGGTAGCAGAGTTTGGTTGTTCCTCACCCAGTTGTAGGCCTACACTGGCTGCGGAATAAAGAACCGTACCATATTCAGAGCAATATCACTGCTGGAGTCTGTACATACAGTACAGGTCTCTTATCACCAACCCAATGAAGGAGGCAATGTGTGGCCCCCAAAACACGTTGGATCTTATAATAAATCCAACCTTCCCATAAAAGTGAAAGAACCACTAACCTCCCTCCCCCTCCCCCTGCAGGACCGCCATCTCACGCATGGGACTGCACCGCAACAGTGGCGCAACTATGTCTAAAGCACAGGGTTACAGCATGGTCTAGCCAGATTGTAATGAAAATATCCTCTTGGGGGACGAAAAACCTGTATATATCGCCTCCTGAACGCCTATCAACCAGTTATAAAGCGTCTCTGAATAGTGATTTTCCATGGATTACTTTTCAGGGGTTATGAAAACATGTGAATGAGCCTCAATTCCTCAAGGCAGGTTAGCTTGTGATTGGTGGCCATAAGGGAACTTCTCCATACTGACACTTGGATACAAGAGCTTACTGTGGGTGTATTTGGGGGATTTCTCTACTGAACCACAGATAGGCCTTCTCAAATTACATGGGGAGAGCGGGTGGGACTAGTTTTTTTCTCCAGAAAGATGGCGCCATCTTGGTTCAGGCATCATCCAGGGTCACTATCTCTCTTCTGGACTGAGATGTTGGCTCAGAGGTGACAAAGGGGCCGGTGCTACCACTAGGCAATCTAGGCAGCCGCCTAGGGTGCCCGGCCACTGGTGTTCCTACTCTCTTCTCTCTGCTGCAAGTAACTAAGTCTCAGCATCAGCAGGCAGCCTCCGCTCCGTTCACATATAGTGTCAGAGGCGCAGCGGCGGAGGACTGTGTCTGTGTACCGACTCCTGAATGAATCAAAGCAAGCAAACATTCATTGATGGGCACTAGTAGGCTGCATTTTATGGGCGATGGCGAGGCTGCATTTGATGGATGCTGGTGAGGCTGCATTGATGGGAGCTGGTGAGACTGCATTGATGGGCGCTGGTGAGACTGCATTGATGGGCGCTGATAGGCTGCATTTAATGGGCGATGGCGAGGCTGCATTTGATGGATGCTGGTGAGGCTGCATTGATGGGAGCTGGTGAGACTGCATTGATGGGCGCTGGTGAGACTGCATTGATGGGCGCTGGTAGGCTGCATTTGATGGGCGCTGGTGAGGCAGCATTGATGGGCGCTGGTAGGCTGCATTTGATGGGTGCTGGTGAGGCTGCATTGATGGGCGCTGGTGAGACTGCATTGATGGGCGCTGGTGAGACTGCATTGATGGGCACTGATAGGCTGCATTGATGGGCACTGGTGAGACTGCATTGATGGGCGCTGGTGAGGCTGCATCTGATTGGCACTTCATTAAAAAAGTGGGGTATACATGGGTAGGACAAAGGGGGTGGAGCCAAGGGGGGGGCAGCAAAATAAGGTTTTGCCTAGGGTGTCAAAAATCCTTGCACCAGCCCTGGGTGACACAAGGTAGATCCCGGTGCCTGTGCCGTTCTTATGATTCCAGCGAATTCTCATTTCGAAATCACATCCGGTCTTGATATTAACGGTAAAGGTGGTGGAAGGTGAACTGAAATGTTCAATATTGGCCACACAGGGATATACACAACTGAATATACTGTAAATCCGGAGACAGGTCCACTTGAACAGCAAATGTATAGAAGACTCTGGCCTAAGTTTAGCATTGTGACATCATCCCCAATAGATAATGAGAAAAGAAGTTGCCCTTTGGGGTTGGGACTATATAATCCCATCCCCAAAGGGCAATTTCTGTTGAGTTTAACAGCAAGAGACATTGGAAGTGGCAAAAGAAAGTTCCTTTTTTTACAACCAGAGACATGAGGAGGGGGGAAAGGTATTTTTCGGGAAGTATTCCCCGTTTCTTATATCAGATCTCATCAAAATGTTCTCTTTTTCCCCCCTCATTAATAAATTGAAGGGGCGGTCCGTGTTTGCGGCGCAATCTGGCCGTGATAACCGCGATAATCGTATTCTCTGTAAATGAACACACTTCATCAGAATTGCTAATTTTAATCAAAATTGTTGGAGTAGAAAATAGCGGAAAGTGTTTGTTCCACTGTGGCGGCGGCGGCGGGGGGGTGGTGGGGGGTGCAGTGAGGGGGGGGGGGCACGGGTCTCCAGGCCGACAGCTTATCAAATCGGCAGAAACCAACAATTGCGGTAATGAATTTATAACCTCCTGGAATGAGATTGTCACAAAGGTCCTCAGATTAGATGGCAGATTAGCCGCGCGGGCTGAAAGGGGAACACGGAATTAAGAGGGAGATAAGCGCCTTGTGCCGGACGCGGCTGATCGTTTTCCTGTCGCAACCTCATTGCCGATGCTGAGGTCATCGGTCAGACTCGTTACTGAATTCCTAATGGCCGGCCGCGTTCGCCGCGCGCTATTATTCCCTCCTGAGATAGGGGGCAGGCCGGGCCGCGGTTATCTTGGATGATTGACTTTAAAAAGGCATTTAATAAGGTGTAAACCGGCCAATCCAGAGCGAGCGCAAAGAGCAGGTTAAGGCCGAAGATCCCCGAGCGAGGAGAGCAAGAGAGAGACTTCACTGGCTGCATACTTGTCTGAGATCTCACCGTGTATGGATAATGAAGAATGAGATGAACGATGAACTTCTAAAGCCACTTCGGTTCTCACACCTTATGGAGCAGTTTTCACATTTCTGCGATGAGTCGGATTATTCGGTGATGATTTTGTCATTACTCAAGATAACAACGTAATACATTGTTTCTTTTAAGGACAAATAAAGCTTTCTTTTCATGAATATTGTCATGCAACAATGATATTTTTTTTCGCAATCCTCAGACAGTAAAACTAAATAAAAGGCACTTTTTTTGAGCAGTGTTCGTTGAAAAAAATAATGCCGCGTACACACGGTCGGAATTCTCAACGTAAAAAGATATGACGGCTTTTGTGCACGCGCAGGTGTGCACAAAAATCCATGCAGAGGTACGTGATTTTACGCAGCCGGGCCACAGTATATATGTGGTGGGCGGTCCGGAAGTGGTTAATGCAACACTAAGTCTAGCTTCACATCTATGCAGTTGCGGTTGACGCGGTTTTCAGGCGCATTTTGCGGGGTTTTTTTAAACCCGTGTTTTTGCATACAGTTTTCATGGATTTTGCATTGAAGTCAATGGGAGGCGATTTTGCATTGAAGTCAATGGGAGGTGTTTTTGCATTCAAGTAAATCAAGTGAATGCGAGGCATTTTTGCATTGAAGTCAATAGAAGGCAGTTGGGAGAGCGAGTGAGAGATGACAAAATCGCACCTGTACTGAAATTGCACAGAAACTGGAATGGTATTCACAAAGAAACGCATGCCCATGCGATTTCAGCACGCCTACAGTGAATATAGAAAAGAACACCCCCCCCTTTAAAATAATCACATTTTGTTGCTTTGCAGCCTGAAATGAAGACAGTGGTTTTATGTGATAGACCAACACAAAGTGTCACATAATTGTGAAGTGGAAGGAAAATGATAAATGATACAAATAAATATGTGAAAAGTGTGGGGGAGGGGCATTTGTATGGCGCCCCCCGGAGTCAATACTTTGTAGAACCCCCTTTCTCTACAAGTCTTTTTGGGGGTGTCTCTACCAGCTTTGCACATCTAGAGAGGACATTTCTGCCCAATTCTTCTTTGTAAAATATCTCAAGCTCTGTCAGATTGGATGGAGAGCGTCTGTGAACAGCAATTTTCAAGTCTGGCCACAGATTCTCAATGTGATTTAGGTCTGGACTGTGACTGGGCCATTCTAACACATGAATATGCTTTGATGTAAACCATTCCATTGTAGCTCTGGCTGGATGTTTCGGGTTGTTGTCCTGCTGGAAGGTGAACCTCCGCCCCAGTCTCAAGTCTTTTGTAGACTCTAACAGGTTTTCTTCTAAGATTGTCCTGTATTTGTCTCCATCCATCTTCCCATCAACTCTGACCAGCTTCCCTGTCCCTGCTGAAGAAAACCATCCCCACCACATGATGCTGCCACCACCATGTTTCACGGTGGGGATGGTGTGTTCAGGGTGATGTGCAGTGTTAGTTTTCCCCACACATAGCGTTTGGTTTTTAGGCCATAAAGTTTAATTTTGGTCTCATGTGACCAGATCACCTTCTTCCACATGTTTGCTGTGTCCTCCACATGGCTTCTCACAAACTACAAACAGGACTTCTTATGACTTTCTTTCTCCAATGTCTTTCTTCTTGTCACTCTTCCATAAAGGGCAGATTTGTGGAGAACACGACTAATAGTTGTCCTGTGGACAGATTCTCCTACCTGAGCTGTGGATCTCTGCAGCTCCTCCAGAGTTACCATGGACCTCTTGGCTCTTCTCTGATGAATGTTCTCCTTGCCCGGCCGGTCAGTTTAGGTGGACGGCCATGTCTTGGTAGGTTTGCAGTTGTGCCATACTCTTTCCATTTTCCGATGATGGATTGAACAGAGCTCCGTGAGATGTTCAAAGCTTGGGAGATATTTTTTATAACCTAACCCTGCTTTATACTTCTCCACAACTTTATCCCTGACCTGTCTGGTGTGTTCCTTGGCCTTCATGATGCTGTTTGTTCACTAAGGTTCTCTAACAAACCTCTGAGGGCTTCACAGAACAGCTGTATTTATACTGAGATTACATGACACACAGGTGGACTCTATTTACTAATTAGGTGACTTCTGAAGGCAATTGGTTCCACTAGACTTTAGTTAGGGGTATCAGAGGAAAGGTAGCTTAATACAAGTGCCCCCCCCCCCCCCCCCCACTTTTCACATATTTATTTGTATCATTTTCCACTTTGTGTTGGTCTATCACATAAAATCCCAATAAAATACATTTACATTTTTGGTTATAACATGACAAAATGTGGAAAATGTCAAGGGGTATGAATACTTTTTCAAGGCACTGTAGATCACTGGGCCGTGGGAACCGGGATCCGCAATGGTCTGGTGGACCTCTTGTAGTCTCTATCAGAAGACCATGTGACAGAGTGACAACCCAGTGGTACAAGGACAGAGTGTTGTCATCCTATAACAGGAAGTGCTTGGACAAGGCCCTTCATGGCAGGATCACCGGGGATTGTGGCTGGGGGATCTCACCATTGTTGAGATGTAGTCAGCCTCCACCCCATAAATGTCATTTTTGGGTGACCACGCCCTTTGAAATCATTATTCGACTTTGTAATTAGACTTCAATTCTTCTTTAACACTCGGCGTGATGAATCCTCCGTTGCGGGGATTGATTTTCTCTCCTGGGCCGGCCGGGACGTATTTGGCAGAACGGGGATGTATAGATTAGCTCCTCATTAATTCACCGATCAATAAAATAAACAAGCAGCTTATTAATGAGGAATTGAGCGAGAGATGGAAATAT
The DNA here is from genome assembly GCA_037952925.1 of Lithobates clamitans. Classification (NCBI taxonomy): domain Eukaryota; kingdom Metazoa; phylum Chordata; class Amphibia; order Anura; family Ranidae; genus Lithobates; species Lithobates clamitans. The sequence continues at coordinate 547,519 of JBBGZY010001826.1, forward strand.
TCCACTTTCCCAGACAGCGGGATCGTGGCCTCTGCACACTAATAATCCACAACAAGAGCGGATACATTATTATCACTGATAACGGTGTGAACTCTCCTCTGACGCCGCGCCGTCCCCGAACCGCGTTCTACAGAACCGCGCGACACGACCGACGTTCCATCAAACTACAAAATCCTTCAGTCACTTGTCCGGATACATTTTGGGTCTCTTCCCAGTTCCGCCTCCCTGCTATTACCATGACAAAGCCAAATGATGGAGTCACCTCCATTCATGGCTTTTCCATAATGCTGAATAAATAAATAATTAGGTATATACAAAAAATATATATATATATATAAATAAATACATAAAAAAAAAAAAGAAAAAAAAAAGAAAAAAAAAAAGAAGGTGTGGCACCTGGGAGGGGCAGAGACACAAACTACTGCAGGGAAATCTCCCCATTGTGGAGGGGCAGAGACACAAACTACTGGAGGGAAATCTCACCATTGTGGGAGGGGCAGAGGCACAAACTACTGCAGGGAAATCCCCCCATTGTGGGAGGGGCAGAGACACAAACTACTGCAGGGAAATCTCACCATTGTGGGAGGGGCAGAGGCACAAACTACTGCAGGAAATCTCCCCATTGTGGGAGGGGCAGAGACACAAACTACTGCAGGAAATCTCCCCATTGTGGGAGGGGCAGAGACACAAACTACTGCAGGGAAATCTCACCATTGTGGGAGGGGCAGAGGCACAAACTACTGCAGGAATTCTCACCATTGTGGGAGGGGCAGAGACACAAACTACTGCAGGAAATCTCACCATTGTGGGAGGGGCAGAGGCACAAACTACTGCAGGAAATCCCCCCATTGTGGGAGGGGCAGAGACACAAATGACTGCAGGAAATCTCCCCATTGTGGGAGGGGCAGAGACACAAACTACTGCAGGAAATCTCACCATTGTGGGAGGGGCAGAGACACAAACTACTGCAGAAAATCTCATCATTGTGGGAGGGGCAGAGACACAAACTACTGCAGGAAATCTTATCATTGTGGGAGGGGCAGAGACACAAACTACTGCAGGGAAATATTACCATTGTGGGAGGGGCAGAGACACAAACTACTGCAGGGAAATATTACCATTGTGGGAGGGGCAGAGACACAAAATACAGCAGGAAATCTCACCGTTGTTGGAGGGGCGGAGACACAAACTACTGCAGGAAATCTCACCGTTGTGAGAGGGGCAGAGACACAAACTACTGGGGAAAATCTCACCATTGTGGGAGGGGCAGAGACACAAACTACTGGGGAAAATCTCACCATTGTGGGAGGGGCAGAGACACAAACTACTGCAGGGAAATATTACCATTGTGGGAGGGGCAGAGACACAAAATACAGCAGGAAATCTCACCGTTGTGGGAGGGGCAGAGACACAAACTACTGCAGGAAATCTCACCATTGTGGGAGGGGCAAAGACTACTGCATAACTCCCAACTTTTTGAGATGGGAATGAGGGACATCTATCAGCAAAAGTATGCAGGCATAGGACACACCCCTTACCACGCCCCCCTTAAAGGAGAATTGTACAAAAAAAACAAGATTGGTTAAATCCACAAGTGCTTTTTTTTACCACTTTTATTCCTTTATATTGGCTTTTGGAATTTACAAATGCAGCAATTTAGAAATCAGATGAAAGGTTTAGCTCTGGGAAACACTTTTTGATGGATAAAAAGTACATTTTATATACAACTTTATAGATCAGACCAAAATGAGGGACAAATGAGGAGGAATGAGGGACAGAGGGACATTGCTCCAAATTAGGGACAGTCCCTTGAAATCAGGGGCAGTTGGAAGCTATACTACTGCAGGGAAACTGTGTAGAGGGTTCTTTACTGTAAGAGCAGTAAGGATGAGGAATTCCCTTCCGCAGGCGGTGATCTCAGCGGGGGGCATCGATAATTTAAAAAAAACTATTAGATAATCACCTGAACAACAGCAACATACAGGGATATACAATGTAATACTGACATATAATCACACACATAGGATGGACTAGATGGACTTGTGTATTTTTCAACCTCGCCTACAATGTAACTATGTAATCTCCCCATTGTGGGAGGGTCAGAGATACAAACTAATAGGGGAAAACTCACCATTGTGGGAGGGGCAGAGACACAAACTACTGCAGGGAAATCCCCCCATTGTGGAAGGGGCAGAGACACAAACTACTGGAGGGAAATCTCCCCATTGTGGGAGGGGCAGAGACACAAACTACTGGAGGGAAATCTCCCCATTGTGGGAGGGGCAGAGACACAAACTACTGGAGGGAAATCTCACCATTGTGGGAGGGGCAGAGGCACAAACTACTGCAGGGAAATCTCCCCATTGTGGGAGGGGCAGAGACACAAACTACTGGAGGGAAATCTCACCATTGTGGGAGGGGCAGAGACACAAACTACTGCAGGGAAATCTCACCATTGTGGGAGGGGCAGAGACACAAACTACTGGAGGGAAATCTCACCATTGTGGGAGGGGCAGAGGCACAAACTACTGCAGGGAAATCTCACCATTGTGGGAGGGGCAGAGACACAAACTACTGGAGGGAAATCTCACCATTGTGAGAGGGGAAGAGACACAAAATACTGGAGGGAAATCTCACCATTGTGGGAGGGGCAGAGACACAAACTACTGCAGGGAAATCCCCCCATTGTGGGAGGGGCAGAGACACAAACTACTGCAGGGAAATCCCCCCATTGTGGGAGGGGCAGAGACACAAACTACTGCAGGGAAATCTCCCCATTGTGGGAGGGGCAGAGACACAAACTACTGGAGGGAAATCCCCCCATTGTGGGAGGGGCAGAGACACAAACTACTGGAGGGAAATCTCACCATTGTGAGAGGGGCAGAGACACAAACTACTGCAGGAAATCCCCCCATTGTGGGAGGGGCAGAGACACAAAATACTGGAGGGAAATCTCACCATTGTGGGAGGGGCAGAGACACAAACTACTGCAGGAAATCCCCCCATTGTGGGAGGGGCAGAGACACAAAATACTGGAGGGAAATCTCACCATTGTGGGAGGGGCAGAGACACAAACTACTGGGGGAAATCTCACCATTGTGGGAGGAGCAGAGACTTTACTTGCCATGTCTCCTGGAAATCATTATCACGCTGTGAATGAAAGACTCCTTGTGCTTTCTGGATTTAGTTGAACACACACAGTATACAGTATATATACAGTTGTGCTCATAAGTTCACATACCCTGGCAGAATTTTTGATTTCTTGGCCATTTTTTCGGAGAATATGAATGATAACACACAAACTTTTCTCTCACTCATGGTCAGTGTTTGGCTGAAGCAATTTATTATCAATCAATTGCGTTTACTCTTTTTATATCATAATGACAACAGAAACTACCCAAATGACCCTGATCAAAAGTTTACATACCCCAGTTCTTAATACCGTGTATTGCCCCCTTTGCCCCCAATGAAGTCTTTTGTGGTATTTGTGGATGAGGCTCTTTATCTTCTCAGATGGTTCCTCTTGGTAAAAGTCCTCCAGTTCCTGTAAATTCTTGGGCTGTCTTCCATGAACGGTTTGAGATCTCCCCAGAGAGGCTCAATGATATTGAGGTCAGGAGACTGAGATGGCCACTCCAGAACCTTCACTTTATTCTGCTGTAGCCAATGACAGGTGGACTTGGCCTTGTGTTTTGGATCATTGTCATGTTGGAATGTCCAAGTACGTCCCATGTGCAGCTTCCTGGCTGATGAATGCAAATGTTCCTCCAGTATTTTTTGATAACATACTGCATTCACCTTGCCATCAATTTTGGCCAAATTTCCTGTGCCTTTGTAGCTCACACATCCCCAAAACATCAGCGATCCACCTCCGTGTTTCACAGTAGGGATGGTGGACCTTTCATCATAGGCCTTGCTGACTCCTCTCCAAATGTAGTGTTTATGGTTGTGGCCAAAAAGCTCCAAATGACTTTGTGCCAGAAGGTTTGAGGCTTGTCTCTGTGCTGTTTGGCGTATTGTAAGTGGGATACTTTGTGGCATTTGCGTAGTAATGGATTTCTTCTGGAGACTCGACCATGCAGCCCATTTTTCTTCAGTTGCCTCCTTATTGTGCATCTTGAAACAGCCACACCACATGTTTTCAGAGAGTCCTGCATTTCACCTGAAGTTATTTGTGGGTCTTTCTTTGCATCCCGAAGAAATTTTTCCTGTGGCTGAAATTTTAGTTGGTCTACCTGACCGTGGTTTGATTTCAACAGAACCCCCTGATTTTCCTATTCTTGATTAGAGTTTGAACACTGCTGATTGGCATTCTCAGTTCCTTGGATATCTTTTTATATCCCTTTCCTGTTTTATACAGTTCAGCTACCTTTTCCCGCAGATCCTTTGACAATTCCTTTTTGCTTTCCCCATGACTCAGAATCCAGAAACGTCAGTGCAGCACTGGATGAAAGATGCAAGGGTCTGTCAGGAGTCCAGAAACTCATTGACCTTTTATACACACACTAATTACAAGCCAACAGATCACAGGTGAGGAGGGTTCCCTTTAATAGCCATTCAAACCCCCTTTGTGTCAACTTGTGTGCATGTTATCAGGCCAAAATCACCAGGGTATGTAAACTTTTGATCAGGATCATTTGGGTAGTTTCTGTTGTCATTATGATTTAAAAAGAGTAAACACAGATGATTGATAATAAATGGCTTCAGCCAAACACTAACCATGAGTGAGAGAAAAGTTTTTTGTGTTATCATTCATATTCTCTGAAAAATGGCCAAGAAATCATAAATTCTGCCGGGGTATGTAAACTTATGAGCACAACTCTATATACACATTCGGCTGTCGTGATCTGCGAGATTTCATCTTCCTTGTCAGATTTGGCAGAGAACATCGCCAGTTACTAATGAACAGGACAGGTTCAGGTAGAAGTGTCAGAGATTATTAAGTCTGATAATGTCGCCTATATCTCTTCCACGCTCTGCGCTCCACCGATCCGCTCGTCTCCATCCATCTCGCCGCTCCCGCAACGCCGCCAATGTAACAAACTACATTAGCCAGAACTTCCAAAATTTCCTCGCCTGTCATTAAATCTCCGGCTATAAAAACATTTGTCAGTTTTATTCCTCAATTTGATCCGTTCGGTGACACCGTAAAGGTAAACGAAGCGGATTGGTGAATGAAATCCTCCTGACACGAAAATGACAGCCGAGACAAATTCACACCTAATTGTCCCGCGCCGGCGCTGCGGAGATTTATGGGAAATTTAAGGGCAATGGTAAAAAATCTCGGAGAGGCAGAGAAGCGGAGCGAGACTGAGAGATGACACTCGGCGGGATGAAAGGGAGAGAGAAGGATGATACATTAAAGAAGGAGGAAGAAACGTTAAGGAGCAGCAAAAAGATGAAGATGCAAAGTTTGTGCGCGACGGCTGGGGACTGGAGGAAAGTCTTTTTGAAGGCGCCGGCTACGCTGGGGTGAGCAGTGCTCAACGTTTTGTTCTTGTCTTGGGAAAACTTTTGAAGTTTAAAGTCAGTAAAAAAAAAAAAAAAAGTTCAATACCCACTTCACAGCTTACTATATAATGATTAGTCTATGTATAGAATTACCGGCAGCAACTCCTAGTGGATGTCATAAGGCCGATTTATATATTAAAGTGGACCTGTCAGTAACTGTGCAAGTCTGCACGATTAAAGCGATACTGAACCCAAAACCACAAAATGTCATATAAGGCAGCTTACCGATCATCATTAGATGTGGCGACTGCATTAATTTGCTGGATTGATAGATTTGGGGAAAGGAAAGAGCTAAGTGAACAGAGTTGGAGGAAGAGAATGCTGAGAGGACAGAGATAAAGAACGAGCTGAGTGGATAGATCGAAAGATGGAGATTGTGGATAAAGCTGGAAATTTAGGTGGATAGGGCCGGAGGAGAGGAGAGTGTTGGGTGGATAGGGCTGCAGAATGGGTGAAGTTGGAGGAGAAAGCTGGAGGAGAAGAGGTTTGGGGAATGAGAGAGCTGTGTGGACAGAGTTGGAGAAGAAGAGAGATGGGTGGACAGCTGTGAAGGAGAGAGCTGGGTAGACCCAGAAGTTGGAGGAGGATAGAACTGGATGGATAGATCTGAATAAGGAGAGATCTGGGTAGATAAAGCCAGAAGGGATAAAATCTAGGTGGATAGGGCTGGAGAAGAGGACAGAGCTGGGTGGATAGGGCTGCAGAATGGGTGAAGTTGGAGGAGAAAGCTGGAGGAGAAGAGGTTTGGGGAATGAGAGAGCTGCGTGGACAGAGTTGGAGAGGAAGAGAGATGGGTGGACAGCTGTGAAGGAGAGAGCTGGGTAGACCCAGAAGTTGGAGGAGGATAGACCTGGATGGATAGATCTGAAGGAGAGAGCTGGGTGGATAAAGCTGAAGAACATGAGAGCTAGGTGGATCGAGTTGGAGAATGAGGCAGTAGGTGGATAGATTTGGAGATTTGGAGAAAAATCACCAGCAGGAGGAAGGAGGTCCTGATCTCCCTATATAGATCTTTAACGAGACCTCATTTAGAATACTGTGTCCAGTTCTGGAGATCTCACTTACAAAAATATATTGATAAGATAGATTGAGTCCAGAGACGGGTAACAAAAATGGTGAACGGTGTGGGGATAAAACAGATCGAGAGCTACTTCAGGAACTTAAAATGTACAGTCTGGAGGAAAGAAGGGAAAGGGGAGACAGGATTGAAACCTTTTAAAATACATCAAGGGGATGAATAAGGTTCAGGAAGGAATTTTTTTTCGATATGAAACCAAAATCAAGAACACGGGGAAGTTCAAAACAAATCTTAGAAAGTATTACTTTACTGAAAGGGTGGTTCATTATTGGAATAAACTACCAACAGAGGTAGTGAGACAGTCAACAGTAAACAGCTTCAAACATACTTAGGATAAACATAAATCTATAGTCAGACAACAAGGTTAATGGGGGAAAAAAAAAAAACGGACAGAGTTGGAGAAGAAGAGAGATGGGTTGACATAGTTGGGGACATGAGCTGTTGTGGAGAGAGAGAGGTGGATATATTTTTGGGGAAGGAAAGAGATAAGCAAACAGAACTGGAGGAGAAGAATGCTGAGAGGACAGAGCTGAAGAAAGAGTTGAGTGGATAGATCTGAGGAAGGAGAATACTGGGTGGATAAAGCTGGAAGAGATAAAAATAAAATAAGATAAAATCTAGGTGGAAAGGGCTGGAGCAGTTGAGAGAGCTGGGTGGATAGGATGGGTGAAGTTGGAGAAGAAAGCTGGAGGAGAAGAGATTTGGAGAATGAGAGAGCTGTGTGGACAGAATTGGAGAAGAAGATAGATGGATGGAGAGTTGTAAAGGAGAGAGCTGGATAGACCCAGAAGATGGAGGAGGATAGAACTGGATGTATAGATCTGAAGAAGGAGAGAGCTGGGTAGATAAATCTGGAAAGGATAAAATCTAGGTGGATAGGGCTGGAGGAGAGCAGATAGCTGGGTGGATAGGGCTGCAGAATGGGTGAAGTTGGAGGAGAAAGATGGAGGAGAAGAGATTTGGAGAATGAGAGAGCTGTGTGGACAGAATTGGAGAAGAAGATAGATGGATGGAGAGTTGTAAAGGAGAGAGCTCGATAGACCCAGAAGTTGGAGGAGGATAGAACTGGATGGATAGATCTGAAGAAGGAGAGAGCTGGGTAGATAAATCTGGAAAGGATAAAATCTAGGTGGATAGGGCTGGAGGAGAGCAGATAGCTGGGTGGATAGGGCTGCAGAATGGGTGAAGTTGGAGGAGAAAGATGGAGGAGAAGAGATTTGGAGAATGAGAGAGCTGTGTGGACAGAGTTGGAAAAGAAGAGAGATGGGTGAAGAGCTGTAAAGGAGAGAGCTGGGTAGACACAGAAGTTGGAGGAGGATAGAACTGGATGGATAGATCTGAAGGAGAGAGCTGGGTGGATAAAGCTGAAGAACATGAGAGCTAGGTGGATCGAGTTGGAGAATGAGGCAGTGGGTGGATAGATTTGGAGATTTGGACAAAAATCACCAGCAGGAGGAAGGAGGTCCTGATTCCCCTATATAGATCTTTAGTGAGACCTCATTTAGAATACTGTGTCCAGTTCTGGAGACATCACTTAAGAAAAGATATTGATTAGATAGAACGAGGTCAGAGACAGGTAACAAAAATGGTGAACAGTGTGGGGGATAAAACTTATCGAGAGCGGCCTCAGGAACTTAATATGTACAGTCTGGATGAAAGAAGGGAAAGGGGAGACAGGACTGAAACCTTTGAATACATCAAGGGGGTGAAAAAGGTTCAGGAAGGTGGTCTTTTTAATATGAAACCAAAATCAAGAACACGGGGACATGACCTCAAACTAACTAGAGGAAAGTTCAAAACAAATTTTAGAAAGTACTACTTTACTGAAAGGGTAGTTAATGATTGGAATAAACTACCAACAGAGGTAGTAAGACAGTCAACAGTTGGGATAAACATAAATCTATAGTCAGACAACGAGGTTAATGGGGAAAAAACATCCCCCCCCCAAAAAAAACAAACAAACAAACAAAAAAAATGGGCAGACATGATGGACTACTCAGTCTTTTTCTGCCATCACTTTTCTATGTTTCTATGTTTAAAAAGAGAGATGGTTTGTTAGAGATGGAGAGATCTGTCTGGATAGAATTGGAGAGAAAGAGAGCTTGAGAGGGAGAGAGCGGACAGAGTTGGAGAAGAATAGAGATTGGTTGACAGAGTTGGGGACATGAGCTGTTGTGGAGAGAGAGAGGTGGATATATTTTTGGTGAAGGAAAGATATAAGTGAAAAGAACTGGAGGAGGAGAATGCTGAGAGGACAGAGCTGAAGAAAGAGTTGAGTGGATAGATCTGAGGAAGGAAATTGCTGGGTGGATAAAGCTGGAAGAGATACAATCTAGGTGGAAAGGGCTGGAGCAGAGGAGAGAGCTGGGTGGATAGGGCTGCAGGATGGGTGAAGTTAGAGAAGAAAGCTGGAAGAGAAGAGATGGATGGAGAGTTGTAAAAGAGAGAGCTGGATAGACCCAGAAGTTGGAGGAGGATAGAACTGGATGGATAGATCTGAAGAAGGAGAGAGCTGGGAAGATAAAGCTGGAAGAGATAAAATCTAGGGCTGGAGGAAAGAGCTGGGTGGGTAGGGCTGGAGGAGAGAGCTGGGTGGATAGGGCTGCAGAATGGGTGAAGTTGGAGGAGAAAGCTGGAGGAGTAGAGATTTGGAGAATGAGAGGGCTGTGTGGACAGAGTTGGAGAAGAAGTGAGATGGGTGGAGAGAGCTGAGAAGACCTAGAAGTTAGAGGAAGATAGAACTGGGTGGATAGATCTGAAGAAAAAGAGAGCTGGGTGGATGAGGTGGAAGAACATGAGCGCTAGGTGGATAGAGTTGGAGAATGAGGCAGTAGGGTGGACAGATTTGGAGGAAAAGAGAGATGGTTTGTTAGAGATGGAGAGAGCTGGCTGGATAGAATTAGAGAGGAAGAGAGCTTGAGAAGACGAGAGCTGAATGGACAGAGTTAGAGAAAAGAACAGAATTAGAGGAGGAAAGAGCTAAGCGGGTATATGAAGCACCCTCTAGTGTGCTAGAATAGATTTTTTTTGTAGTGTAGGAAAATTGTTTGGCTTGGCTGGCAGCCAAGCCTGTGCTTTATCTGGGTCAGGGGAGTGACTCAGGGATGCTGGTATGACTCTGAGGCAGCATCTCTAATACTTCCTCTTCTAGAAACTTGCAGAAGATTCTAGAAGAATGGGAGTGGAAGTGAGGTGGAGCTGCCTGTACTATTCTGAGGGCCCCAACCAATCCCCAACAGATGGGTTGATAGGGGTCAGGCCCCCTCAAAGACTCTTAGTCAGCCCAGCTGGGGCAGTGGAGTTCGGGGTGAAAATTGGAGATGCAGTGTTAGGCTGTGGGTGGCCCTTGAGGGTGCCTACCCAGCTCACAGCGTGCAGTGAAATCAAAAGAAGCCATTTCAGTCCAGGAGAGGAGCCGGTACAACTGTGCGAGACTGAAGGGGAGGCCGGGGGGGGAGGATTTAGGTTCGTGTTATAATCCGTTATCGATGATCGAAATTTCATTGTGTATTTTTACATAAATGATGCCAATTTCCCCCAGCTGGGCACAACGTTTTGAAGAACGGACCCCCTAGAAGGCGTCAGACCGGTTTTTCTATTGTCACGAAACAGCCGGCACCTTCAGCGGCCTCAATGGGGCAAACGATTGGTGGGAACCACGAGACAAAAGCGGCACTATCCACGAAGACGTCAATTACGGGAAAACACTTTTGTTTCATTTATTTTTTATTTGCCGGGTTCCTGGCACGATCGGGGAGCCACTAGCTACATTCATGGTGAGAAAAAAAAAAGTTGCGTAATTGTGTAAAGCGGGGATTAGCGGTCGCCTGAGTGCGCCGGGCCACAATGCGTTCCATTATACCGCCGCGAGAGGGAAGCGCTCCTGGCAGCGGGAGCTTTGAGCGAATTCTTATAGCAGGCTTCGGGAGTTAAAACTTCTTCAAAGTAACAAGTGGAAGCCGTGCCAACTCGGCGCATTTTTTTTTTCTTAATTTTTTTTTTTTAATCTTCTCTCGCCCTTTGATGCTGCGTGGAGGGAGGGGCCAGGTCAACTGGCATGCATCTTTTTTTTAAGTGACAAGAGGCAGAAATCTGCGAATTGTGTACCATTTTCTTTAGACTATTGTCGGCCTCATTGTGTTTTCTTATTGTAGCGCCGCGGTGTAATTTAGGAAGTGGGCACCCGGCTCAATGCTACGCGGCGGGGGGGTGCAGGCAATTAGCAGTTATACTCTATCGGCCTTTAGAATTTACAAGTGGATGTTCTCAGTGTTCCTCTGAATAAAGCTGATTGCATTCCGGAGCTCTATTTTTAGCTCCCCATATGTAGCCTTTTGTCCTTTCTTTCCGAGACATATTGTTCCACGCCGGCGGTATGTTTTAAGGTATTAAACACGCTACGCAGTGTATTGATTACGCCCCTTGTATTTATTGCTCCCGAAAAACCCATTCACATCAACCAATGGGAAAGCTTTTTGGAGGGTGGGGGATCGAAAATTGGAAAAAAAAAAATTTCCACAGTCCCAAAAACATGTTACAGACATAGATGTACGGATATGTCCCTGAAAAGAACAGATAGCGGGATATCTATACGTCCTTGAAAAAGTTGTAGAACGTTTGGCATTTAAATGGCCTACTTTTAAAAACAATTGCAGGACGAATCTCGCAAAATCCTGACTGTATTCTGCTTTAATACTTGGATTTTCCATAATCCTCAGCTCCATCTAGTGGCCATAATGTAGTATTTTTCCTGAAATACCTTAAAGCAGGAAAATACCACATTGTGACCACTAGATGGAGCTGACGATCATAGGCAATCACCATATTAACAATGCTATGTGCGCTCAGAGAGTGAAGGGTGTAAGATTTGAAAACTGACGCATTTCACCCCACCCACAGGGCTTAGTCATAGGGGTGCATTTTTTTGTTTTGTTCAGCTAGCTCCCGGTTGTCATATAAAATTGAATCCTATACAGCCGCCTGGTCACTTTAAGGCCCCATTCACACCTAGCATTTTGTAAATGTGCGATTTCGTGGGGGGGGGTTATGCATTTTGTGTGACATGCATAGGGCAGACCATTTGTTTCAAAAGGATGACCTACGTAAGACAAATGTGCCAAAGTAGCTTATGTACCCTTTGTCAGCACTGCACGTTTGCGCATCTTTATCCGCGTGTTTTGACACGTTTGTCAAACGCTATTGCCTAAAAACGCGCGTCTGCTTGCCACGTTTTGGATTGTCATTAGCAATGAGCGCAACAAGAGTTTTGTATGCACTTCGTAAAGGTGTGTAACAGAGTTCGCTTTTGTGTGTTCCCAAAATGCCCAGGTGTGAATGGGGCCTTACCGTGCGAGCGGTGTCGCAGCCGCCCTTTCCCTCTCCATGGTTCCCAGGCTCTCCCATTCTTCCCACATCAAATGCTTTCAATCACTTTATGGCCCCCATTCATCCCTGAGCATTTCATGAATGAACAATTGTATGCACTTTTTTGTGTGCTTTTATCCCATGAAACGCGTAGGGAAGCCCATTCATTTCTCTGGCCTGCCCTATGTGTGACACACATGTCAAAGTAGCTCATGTAACCTTTTCGGGCTTTGAGCCTTGTGAATTTTTAACCACACGTTTTGACACGTTTATCAAGCATTATTGCATGCATAAAAAAGCCGCATCTGCTTGTCGCATGTGGTGTGGGCTTCCATTAACAATAATTGGCACCTCAAGCACAAAATGTTTTGTGAAAGAATACGAAAGAGCAAGCTTTTGTGCACATTTACACAATGCCTAGGTGTGAATGTGGCCTTACAGTGCAGGCGGTGTAGTCCCCCCCCTTTCCTCTCCATGATTCCCAGGCTCTACCGTTCATCCCAGGACCACAGCAAAAGCGCACAGGATTGTGAGTAGGAGAGAACTGAGGAACATCCATTTCCCGATCTTCTCTGCTATCTGTGAAGCTAGTTATGATCAGCTCTCATTGGCTCTCATTGCCTCTGCTTGGCTCTAATTGGCTCTCACTGGCTCTGCTTGGCTCTTACTGGCTCTCACTGCCTCTCATTGGCTCTCAATGGATATCATTGGCTCTTATTGGCTCTCACTGGCTCTGCTTGGCCCTCATTGGCTCTCACTGGCTCTCACCAGCTTTGCTTGGCTCCCACAGGCTCTCATTGGCGCTCACTGGCTCCCGTTGGCTCTTGTTGCTTCTCATTGGTTCTCGCTGGGTCTCGTTGGCTTTTACTGGCCCTTACTGGCTCTCGTTGGCCCTCATCGGCTTTCACTGGCTCTCTTTGGCTCTCATTGTTTTTTACTGGCTCTTGTTGGATCTCATGGGCTCTCATTGGCTCTTACTGGCTCTCATTAATCCTCATTGGCTTTCACTGGATCTTGTTAGCTCTCATTGGCTTTCACTGGCTCTTGTTAGCTCTCATTGGATTTCACTGGTTCTTGCTAGCTCTCATTGGCTTTCACTGGCTCTTGTTGTCTCTCACTGGCTCTCATTAGCTCTTGTTGGCTCTCATTGGTTTTCACTGGCTTTTGTTGGATCTAATGGGCTCTCATTGGCTTTCACTTGATCTCATTAGCTCTCATTAGCGTTCACTGGCTCTCATGAGCTCTCATTGGATTTCACTGGCTCTTGTTTGCTCACATTGGCTTTCCCTTGCTCTTGTTGTCTCTCACTGGCTCCCATTAGCTCTCACTGGCTATTATTGGCTCTTACTGGCTCTTGTTAGCTCTTACTGGCTCTTATTGGTTTGCACTGGTTCTCATTGGCTCGCATTGGCTCTCATTGGCTCTCACTGGCTCTTTTTTTGGCTCTCATTGGTTTTCACTGGCTCTCGTTAAATCTCATTGGCTTTTATTGGCTCTCACTGGCTCTTGTTAGCTCTTACTGGCTCTTATTGGTTTGCACTGGTTCTCATTGGCTCTTGTTGACTCTCACTGGCTCTCGTTGGCTCTCACTGGCTCTCATTGGTTTTCACTGGCTCTCGTTGGATCTCATTGGCTTTTATTGGCTCTCACTGGCTCTCATTAGCTCTAATTGGCTTTCACTGTCTCTTTTTGGCTCTCTTTTGTTTTCACTGGCTCTCTTTGGATCTCATGGGCTCTTGTTGGCTCTCATTGGCTCTCACTGGCTGTCACTGGCTCTCATTAACTCTCATTGGCTTTCACTGGCTCTCGGTAGCTCTCGTTGGCTTTCACTGGCTCTTGTTGGCTCTCACTAGCTCTCATTAGCTCTCACTGGCTATTATTGGCTCTTATTGGCTCTCGTTGGCGCTCACTGGTTCTCATTGGCTTTCATTGGCTCTCACTGGCTCTCATAGGCTGAGCTCTCCTTCGCTCTGCTTGGTTCTTTCTGGCTCTGCTTGGCTCTTGTTGACTCTCACTGCATTGGCTCTTACCTGCTCTCATTGGCTTTTGTTGGCTCTCATTGGCTCTCACTGGCTCTTGTTGGCTCCCATTGGTGTTCACTGGCTCTTGTTGTCTCCCACTGGCTCTCATTAGCTCTCGTTGCCTCTCATTGGTTTTCACTGGCTCTTGTTGGATCTATTGGGCTCTCATTGGCTTTCACTTGATCTCGTTAGCTATCATTGGCTTTCACTGGCTCTCGTTAGCTCTCATTGGATTTCACTGGCTCTTGTTAGCTCACATTGGCTTTCACTTGCTCTTGTTGTCTCTCACTGGCTCTCATTAGCTCTCACTGGCTATTATTGGCTCTTACTGGCTCTTGTTAGCTCTTACTGGCTCTTATTGGTTTGCACTGGTTCTCATTGGCTCCTGTTGACTCTCACTGGCTCTCGTTGGCTCGCATTGGCTCTCATTGGCTCTCACTAGCTCTTTTTGGCTCTCATTGGTTTTCACTGGCTCTCATTGGATCTCATTGACTTTTATTGGCTCTCATTAGCTCTAATTGGCTGTCATTGTCTCTTTTTGGCTCTCTTTGGTTTTCACTGGCTCTCGTTAGATCTCATGGGCTCTCATTGGCTCTCACTGGCTCTCATTAACTCTCATTGGCTTTCACTGGCTCTCGTTAGCTCTCATTGGCTTTCACTGGGTCTTGTTAGCTCTCGTTGGCTTTCACTGGCTCTTGTTGGCTCTCATTAGCTCTCACTGGCTATTATTGGCTCTTACTGGCTCTCGTTGGCGCTTACTGGCTCTCATTGGTTTGCACTGGTTCTCATTGGCTTTCATTGTCTCTCATTGGCTCCCATAGGCTGAGCTCTCCTTCCCTCTGCTTGGCTCTTTCTGGCTCTGCTTGGCTCTTGTTGACTGTCACTGCATTGGCTCTTACCTACTCTTGTTGGCTTTTGTTGGCTCTCATTGGCTCTCATTGGCTCTCACTGGCTCTTGTTGGCTCTTATTGGTGTTCACTGGCTCTCGTTGGATATCATTGGCTCTCACTGGCTCTTAATAGCTCTCATTGGCTTTCACTGGCTCTCTTTGGCTCTCACTGACTTTCTGTCGCTCTCATTGCCTCTCACTTGCTCTGACTGGTTCTCACTTGCTCCCATTGGCTCTCTCTGGCTTTCATTGGCTCCTATTGCTGAAAATAATGATTCTCATAGTGAATAACAATCATCACAGATTACTGAATTAAGTCCAGCTAGGATTAAAAGAACCCAATGTGTGTTTTTCCCTTTAAGCTCCTGGAGGAACTTGCGCCTCTTGGTTGAGGTGCGTTTCCTGGCATTTGCCGTTATAATACCGCCAGCAATGATACAGACAGAAGGTCTGATATTGAAATTAAAGAGGCAGGAAAGTCCATTTTCAACCAGGCAAAATAAACGATCTTTTATGTGGTTATAACTTTTTATTCGGTGTGACAATTACATTTTAGAGGGAACCTGAGAAGCTATTACCGGCTGCAAAGTTAAATGACACAAACAAAGACAATTAAAATAAATACAAAGGAATCTGAACTTCGGGAATGACACAAAAATAACACCCTTGCGGTGCCCTTCCCCCCCCCCCACTGGCACACAACTCCCCCGCACTGCAAGGGTTAAATGGTCATTAGGTGTAGGGCACGAGTCTCTAAACCAGTGTTTCTCAACTCCAGTCCTCAAGGCGCCCCAACAGGTCATGTTTTCAGGATTTCCCTCAGATGAAACAGCTGTAATAATTACTAAGGCAGTGAAGCTGATCAAATCACCTGTGCAAAATAATGGAAATCCTGAAAACATGTCCTGTTGGGGCGCCTTGAGGACTGGAGTTGAGAAACACTGCTCTAAACGATGGCATGTGGGCCAAATCCAGCCTACGTGACCAGAAGCTTGGGTCAGTAGCTTCTCACACAGGTCCTCAGGTCAGTCTATGGTCTTCATATCTCATCAACAACCACAACTCCTCCTCCGCTTCAGCACAGGTTTCCCCCATTGTACTGTCATTGTACTGCCATTGGTTGCGGGGAACCCCATCCTGAAGACCAAGGGCAGACTAATATAAGGGGGGTGGGGCTCTCATTTGGAGTCTGATGTAAGAGGAAATCTGATGTCAGGGGGAACTCTAATGGGGGCTGTGAAGTAAAGGAGGACTGTATGTAAGGGAGGACTCTCAATTTAAGGTCCTGATGTAAGGGAGGACTGTGATGGGGACTCTGATGTAAGGGAAAACTGTAATGTAAAGGTGACTCTGATGGGGATTGTGATGTAACGGGGACCCTGATGTAAGAGAGGACTCTGATTTAAAGGGGACTCTAATGTAAGGGGGACCCTAATGTAAGGGAGGACTCTGATGGGAACTTTGATGTCAGGGGGACCCTGGTGTAAGGGTGGACTGTGATTTAAAGGGGACACTGATGTCAGGGGGACCCTGATGTAAAGGAGGACTGTGATAAGGACTCTGATGTAAGGGGGACCCTGATGTACGGGTGGACTGTGATGGGGGCTCTGATATAAGGGGGATCCTGATGTAAAGGGAGACTCTAATGGGAAATTTGATGTAAGGGGGGACCCTGTTGAAAGGGGGGACTGTGATTTAAAGGGGACTCTGATGGAAACTCTGATGTCAGGGGGACTCTGATGTAAGAGAGGACTCTGATGGAAACTCTGATGTCAGGGGGACTCTGATGTAAGAGAGGACTTTGATGGGAATTCTGATGTAAGGAAGGACTTTGATTGGGACTCTGATGTAAGGGAGGACTTTGATGGGGACTCTGATGTCAGGGGGACCCTGATGTAAGGGAGGACTTTGATGGGGACTCGGATGTAAGAGAGGACTTTGATGGGGACCCTGATGTAAGGGAGGACTTTGATGGGGACTCGGATGTAAGGGAGGACTTTGATGGGGACTCCGATGTAAGAGAGGACTTTGATGGGGACCCTGATGTAAGAGAGGACTTTGATGGGGACTCTGATGTAAGGAAGGACTTTGATGGGGACTCAGATGTAAGAGAGGACTTTGATGGGGACTCCGATGTAAAAGAGGACTTTGATGGGGACCCTGATGTAAGAGAGGACTTTGATGGGGACTCTGATGTAAGGGAGGACTTTGATGGGGACTCAGATGTAAGAGAGGACTTTGATGGGGACTCTGATGTAAGGAAGGACTTTGATGGGGACTCAGATGTAAGAGAGGACTTTGATGGGGACTCTGATGTAAGGGAGGACTTTGATGGGGACTCGGATGTAAGAGAGGACTTTGATGGGGACCCTGATGTAAGGGAGGACTTTGATGGGGACTCCGATGTAAGGGAGGACTTTGATGGGGACTCTGATGTAAGAGAGGACTTTGATGGGGGCTCTGATGTAAGGGAGGACTTTGATGGGGGCTCTGATGTAAGGGGAGACACTGATGGGGAGAGTACTGTAAGGGGGGCCCTGATGAAAAGGGGGACTCTGATGATGTCACACACTGACATCATCCAGTACAATGTACGATCTGCAGCCCTGCATTGTAGATGAGGACAGCGAGGGACCGCCCACAATCCAGAGCGCAGAGCGAGGAGTGAGGAGAGAGGAGTAAGGAGTGAGGAGCGATGAGTGAGGAGCGAGGAGTGAGAAGTGAGGAGCGAAGAGTGAGAAGTGAAGAGCAAGGAGTGTGGAGTGAGGAGTGAGAAGCGAGGAGTGAAGAGTGAGAAGTGAAGAGCGAGGAGTGAGGAGGGAGGAGCGAGGAGTGTGGAGCGAGAAGGGAGGAGCGAGGAGCGCGGAGTGAGGAGCGAGGAGCGGGGAGTGAGGAGCGAGGAGTGAGGAGCGAGTAGCGTGGAGCGAGGAGTGTGGAGCAAGGAGGGAGGAGCGAGGAGTGTGGAGCGAGCAGCAAGAAGGGAGGAGTGAGGAGTGAGTAGTGTGGAGCGAGGAGTGAGGAGTGAGTATTGTGGAGCGAGGAGTGAGGAGTGAGTATTGTGGAGCGAGGAGCGAGGAGTGAGGAGTGAGGAGTGAGGAGTGAGTAGTGTGGAGCGAGGAGTGAGGAGGGAGGAGCGAGGAGTGAGTAGTGTGGAGCGAGGAGTGAGGAGTGAGTATTGTGGAGCGAGGAGTGAGGAGTGAATAGTGAGGAGTGAGTAGTGTGGAGCGAGGAGTGAGGAGGGAGGAGCGAGGAGTGTGGAGCGAGAAGGGAGGAGCGAGGAGCAGGGAGTGAGGAGCGAGGAGCGGGGAGTGAGGAGTGAGTAGTGTGGAGCGAGGAGTGAGGAACGAGGAGTGGGGAGCGAGGAGCGAGGAGCGAGAAGGGAGGAGCGAGGAGTGAGGAGCGGGGAGTGAGGAGTGGGGAGTGAGGAGCGAGGAGCGAGGAGTGAGGAGCGAGTAGTGTGGAGCGAGGAGTGAGGAGCGAGTAGTGTGGAGCGAGGAGTGAGGAGCGAGTAGTGTGGAGCGAGGAGTGAGGAGCGAGGAGCGAGAAGGGAGGAGCGAGGAGTGAGGAGCGGGGAGTGAGGAGTGGGGAGTGAGGAGCGAGGAGCGAGGAGTGAGGAGCGAGTAGTGTGGAGCGAGGAGTGAGGAGCGAGTAGTGTGGAGCGAGGAGTGAGGAGCGAGTAGTGTGGAGCGAGGAGTGAGGAGCGAGGAGTGAGGACGGAGCTCATTATAGATGAACCTTCAGCACTCAATATATTTATTGTCAGATGAACTCCAAAAAAAACTTGAACCCAACCAAACTGAAACAAAGATCTTTGAAGCTCATCTTGATCCAAAACGCATTACTTTGATGTATAGAGGTGGGGGGAGGGGTGCAGAGCGATATCCGCGGCGGTCCCTTCTTCGCTCAGTAAATGGCGCGCGTTTTCCCCTCGTTTGCCGGTTACCGTCTATTTCCCGCCATTCCAATAAACACAAAAGAAAGCGGAAGATGAGAAAACCCGCACTGGGTGATGATTAATTATCCTTAACCAGCTTCCTCGCCGCCCAGGCCCCCGCGCCGCGCTGAAATATGTCACCAATAAGCGGCGCTTTCAGCACCGCCGCAGCGGCCGCCGGTTATATATTCTTAAAAGTTCATGGCGGCGCGCCATTTCCCGAGCTAAACAAATCCAGGCAATAATGGAAATGTAGCATGAAATTACTTCTGTAAACAAGAACCATTCAATACCGGAACATTTTTCATCAGAGACGAGCGCGAGCGGGGGGAGGGGGATGGGGAGGGGGATGGGGATGGGGATGGGGTGGGGGTTGGGGGGGTCGGCGATGACGTCGGCAGTTGAGAATGGCGATCGGCCTGCCTCAATCTTCACTGGGAAAAAAAAGTGGCGAGACGGTGATTGATACGGCGAATATTAGAAAATTTTAAAAACAAATCAATGGCGTTTTGCTCGTCGCGGAACAGGCGTGGAGAGAAAAGAATGATTTGATTTGATGGAGGGGGGGGGGGGGGATGGGATAGACGGGACGGCGGTTTATTGTAAATACCCCCAAAGAAAAAAAAAAAAGAAAAAAAGCGCGACGCATTCCGCAATAACATGACAGCCCCACTAATCACATTCACAAAGTATATTAAATCTGTCCGCTGCGCCTGCCGCCCTCCCATTGGCCGGCGTGTAATTATCAATGTAACCATTGGCGGCGCGGCGCGGTTGTGATATAAGGTGACTGCGGGGCGTATTATGACTATATTAGAACCCGCTTTATGTTTATTAAAACAATTTGTCATGCAGAGCAGGAGCGGGGGAGGGGGGAGGGGAGGGGGGGAACATCAAATTGCGCCTTATTCAACTCAACCTGAAGAAATGAGTTACAATAAAATTAATGGCAGCCCCGGACGCCGCTGACACTTGTAACCGCGCCGAGTTACACATCGCGGCGTTTCATTCGCCGGGCCCGCTCCGCCAGAAAAGGGTCACGCCATTAAACTTACATATTGGGAAAAAAAAGGAATAAGAATTCAAAAGACGTAGAAAAAAAAAAAAAAAAAAAAACGAACTTTATGAAGCAAAAGTGAGAATTCTTCTTTTTCTTTTTTTTTTTTCCCCGTCGCCTTTCGCCGGGCCGCTAATACGCTTCTTTCAATTATTAAAAAAGGGAATGCAGATTGAGCGCTTAAATCATGCGGAGTTATTAAAAAATGTGTTGGAGAGAATGTCCTTCAATTTCGCAGAGAGTTACGCGGCTGTAACAGAGCGGAGTTTAAGATGAAGTGAAAGCAATCATTAAAAGCACGCCGCGGCGAACACGAGAGGCCTTGTAACAAGTTTATTGAAAGCCGCTTCATTTTCTAGTTTTTCTTTTTTTTTTTTTTTTTGCTTCCCAAGAAAGTGTCCTGATTGAATACATTATAGTTCAGTGTCATCTTAATAATTCGTCGGGTCGCACCGGGGGGAGCGCTGATAGGGAAAAAGTTACAATCTGACATGGTTGGGCCTCTTCAGAACATTCCAATTAGAGGAACAAAGATCCCGAATATTATGGAGACGAGGCGGCTGAGGAGAGAATATTGCCGATCCGCTGGATATTAATATAGAATACGGCGCGGGCAGGAGCCGCCACCGACCGCAAACCAGTAAAGGAAATATATAGAGAAATATTATTATGTAATAATAAAAATAATAATAGTTATTTATTTTTTTTACTGCAAGTATTATCCGTAGTAGTAGCATTAGTAGTAGTAGTAGTAGTAGCGGTAGTAGTAGTAGTAGTAGTAGTAGTAGTAGTAGTGGTGGTAGTATATTATTGTTACCACTACTACTACTACTAATAATAATATACTATTATTATTATTGATGATATATTATTATTATAAATTATTATTAGTAGTAGTAGTAGTAGTGGTGTTGGTGGTAATTGGTGGTGGTGGTAATAATAATATACTACTACTAATAATAATAATAATATACTGTTATTATCATTAGTAGTAGTAGTAGTAGTAGTAGTAGTAGTAGTAGTAGTAGTAGTAGTGGTGGTGGTGGTGGTGGTAGTATATTATTATTACCACTACTACTACTACTAATAATAATATAGTTTTATTATTATTATTATTATTAATAGTATATTATTATTATTATTATTAATAGTATATTATTATTATTAGTAGTAGTAGTAGTAGTGGTGGTGGTAATAATATACTACTACTACTACTACTACTACTACTACTAATAATAATAATGAAAATATACTATTATTATCATTAGTAGTAGTAGTAGTAGTAGTAGTAGTAGTAGTAGTAGTAGTAGTAGTAGTAGTAGTAGTAGTAGTATATTATTATTACCACTACTACTACTAATAATAATAATATAGTTTTATTATTATTATTATTAATAGTATATTATTATTATTATTAGTAGTAGTAGTGGTGGTGGTAATAATATACTACTACTACTACTACTACTACTACTACTACTACTAATAATAATAATAATGAAAATATACTATTATTATCATTAGTAGTAGTAGTAGTAGTAGTAGTAGTAGTAGTAGTAGTAGTAGTGGTGGTAGTATATTATTATTACCACTACTACTACTACTAATAATAATATACTATTATTATTATTATTATTATTATTATTAATAGCGTAGTAGTAGTAGTAGTAGTAGTAGTAGTAGTAGTAGTAGTAGTAGTAGTAGTAGTAGTAGTAGTAATAATATACTGCTACTACTACTAATAATAATAATATTAATAATATACTATTATTATCATTAGTAGTAGTGGTATATTATTAGTGGTGGTGGTGGTGATTAGTAGTATATTATTATTATTATTATTATTATTATTATTATTATTATTATTAACAGTAGTAGTAGTAGAGTATTATTATTTTTATTATTAGCAGTGGTATATTATTATTATTATTTTTATTGATATTAATGTTATTATTAGTAGTAGTATTAAATTATTATTACTGATATATTTTTTAAACTGAATATTTAGATATTGATCATCCTTTATTTTACCATTTATTTTCTAATAATCTGGTTATAGTTTGTACATATAGGTCGCACTAACCTGATCCCGACTCCAGCGCCAGGTTCCTGTTGTAGCATGCGGCCGCCATCTTATGAGTTCCACCAGTGAGAGAGTAGTAGCAGTAGTAGTATATTAGTAGTAGTAGTAATAGTAGTAATAGTAGTAGTAGTGGTGGTGATTAGTAGTAGTATATTATTATTATTATTAACAGTAGAAGTAGCAGCAGTATATTATTTGTATTATTATTATGAGTAGCAGTAGTATAAGTATATTATTATTAGCAGTAGTAGTATATTATTATTATTTTTATTAATATTAATATTATTAGTAGTAGTGGTGGCGATGGTAGTAGATTATTATTATTAACAGTAGTAGTAGTAGAGTATTATTATTTTTATTATTAGCAGTGGTATATTATTATTTTTATTAATATTAATATTATTATTAGTAGTAGTATAAAATTATTATTACTGATAGATTTTTTAAACTGAATATTTAGATATTGATCATCCTTTATTTTACAATTTATTTTCTAATAATCTGGTTATAGTTTGTACATATAGGTCGCACTAACCTGATCCCGACTCCAGCTCCAGGTTCCTGTTGTAGCATGCGGCCGCCATCTTATGAGTTCCACCAGTGAGCGAGTAGTAGCAGTAGTAGTATATTAGTAGTAGTAGTGGTGGTGGTGATTAGTAGTAGTATATTATTATTATTATTAACAGTAGAAGTAGCAGCAGTATATTATTTGAATTATTATTACGAGTAGCAGTAGTATAAGTATATTATTATTAGCAGTAGTAGTATATTATCATTATTATTATTATTAATATTAGTAGTAGTAGTGGTGATGGTGGCGATGGTAGTAGATTATTATTATTATTAGTAGTAGTAGTAGTATATTATTATTAGTAGTACTGATTATTATTATTATTATTATTATTAATAATAATAATTTATTATATTAATATTATATATATATATTTTTTTTATCGGAATATTTAGATATTGATCATCTTTATATTACAATTTATTATTATTAATATTAGTAGTAGTAGTGGTGATGGTGGCGATGGTAGTAGATTATTATTAGTAGTAGTAGTAGTAGTAGTATATTATTATTAGTAGTACTGATTATTATTATTATTAATAATAATTTATTATATTAATATTATATTATTTTTTTTTTTATCGGAATATTTAGATATTGATCATCTTTATATTACAATTTATTATTATTAATATTAGTAGCAGTGGTGGTGGTGGCGATGGTAGTAGATTATTATTAGTAGTAGTAGTATATTATTACTAGTAGTACTGATTATTATTAACAATTTATTATATTATTATTATTATTTTTTTTTTTTATCTGAATATTTAGATATTGATCATCTTTATATTACAATTTATTATTATTAATATTAGTAGCAGTGGTGGTGGTGGCGATGGTAGTAGATTATTATTAGTAGTAGTAGTATATTATTACTAGTAGTACTGATTATTATTAACAATTTATTATATTATTATTATTATTTTTTTTTTTTATCTGAATATTTAGATATTGATCATCTTTATATTACAATTTATTTCCTAATAATCTGTTTCAGTCCTTGTTTCTGGTTATAGTTTGTACTCATAGGTCACACTCACCTGATCCCTAATCCTGCTCCGGGTCCTTGTTGTAGCGTGCGACCACCGGCTTCTGGGTCCCACCAGTGCCAGAGGACATTCACTTCCTTAAAGTGGGTCTTCAACATGAAAAGGAACTTTCCTCCTCACCGACCCAGGAGGCACCAGGAGCACTTCATGTCATTCCATTCAATAAAGGAGGTGGGGGGGGGGGCGGGCCTAGCAGTGAGTCATCGGGAGGTGGCACCTGAATCCAGAAGAGATGGCTATCAAGGTTATCATGGGCACAGTGCCCAGGGGTGCCCATGCATTAAGACAGCCCTGCTTCCAGTATCGCTGTGTCTCTTTGCCCTGGGGAGGAGGACGTGTGTTAAGTTGTTCCTTAACCCCCCCAGACCTGCTGCCTGGGGAGAAGATGTGTGCTTGTGGAAGGAAGGCCTGAGTTGAGGTCCTGTAAGCTTTAACTGCCTTGTTGGAGGGTATACCTGGGAGGAGTGAAGGTAAAACTTGGACCAGATCACCAGGGAGGAGCATTTATCTTTGGGAGGAGTGTTCGGGATGGCTGAGTATGAGCTTGGGCATGGTAGGAAGTCTGGTGGAGGTTAGAGTGCCAATCTGGCCTAAAGGTCCTCCTCTGTAGTGACTGTAAATAGGATTCAGAGTCTGGGTAGGGTTGTTTGTGGGAATCCTGCGCCCTAACCCATCTATTTCCAGGTTTTTCAGATTGCATAAACCCTTTTAACCCTTCTAAAAGTGACCGGTGCCCCATTCTTCACATCCACTTTTTGAAAGCCAACAGAGCTGGAAGCCAAAAGAGTTTCCAGAAGGTTCTTCTAAATATTTATACCTTCTCCCAGCATGCATGCACCAATAGCATTAAACATCCCAGCCATTGGCCAGGGAGATATAAATATTCATAACGCATGCTATTGGATCTTCTGACACTATTGTCAAGGACACTCCCCAACAGCAGACAGAAGCAACCAATTACCTGAACCTAGGGAAAAACTACGGAAAGCAGAACTATCAATTCAGGCTGAGGCTGGCTACAGCCCCGCAACACTAAATTTAGAATGGGGACAACCTTGCTTAGGACATGGCCCTTACCAGAGGCGTAACTAGAACCTTCAGGGCCTTGATGCAAGAAATCATGAAGGTCCCCCCCCCCATGACTGCCAGGGCCCTTTCCTCTGAGCCTGGGGCTCTTCCTTCCAATCTTGGGGCCCCTTATAGACCCACAGTGGGAACCTTTCACATGTTCTGCAGCGCCCCCCTTCCTACCGTGTTGGGGCCTCCCCACTGTTGTGGTATGCCAGGGCCCGGTCACAAGTGCCACCTTTGCGACCCTGGTAGTTCCGCCACTGGCTCCTACACAATTTCAGGTTGTTGGGTTTAAGGCCTTGTTTATAGGTGCAGCTTTTTTTTGTTTATCGCAGCTCTCAAAGTGGATCGCTTTTCAGATGCAGTTCGCAGGTGGCTTGGAGGCAATTTGTTGTCTCCTGATGGGCAAAGGACCACCGTACAACCGCCTGCATAACACACGGTTGCACTGCAGTTGCAGCATCATCCTGAGCACTTGAATTGGTCCAGAAACTCCGGCAAATGCATGATTTTTGCCACACTGAAACCATGGTGATGTCTACTTACATGACCACTGGCCATGTTACCTTGGGACTTGGTGGTCACGGGGCTGTAAAACTGTGGCTCAACCACCTGTCCCCCTCCCTCCTTGGCCACCCATGAAGGGTAATCTTATTTACCCCCCTTGGCCACCCATGAAGGGTAGTTCTTTTTTACAGTTGTGGACCATCCTTCTCAGGCCCTGTATTCCCTTCTTCTGTTCTCTGCCCATCTTTAGTCACCTGGCAGCTGCGGAGGGGTTAACGGTTAGACCCATAAATCGGAGATATATATTCGTGGCGGGGTGCAAGTAACGGAAAATTCATTACGGTCCGCAGCGTTATTGTCCCTCCTGACAAACGCTGAGTCTCCAGCTGACACATTTCCCCAGAACTATTTACGCCTTCACTTTCCTCAGCCGTCGGTTCTTCCAGGCCTCGGCCCGCTCCGGGGGGTTCACAGATGCCTTAATCAATGAAATAGGTTCTGGGGGCCCTCGGGCCCTGCAATGCCGTGGCCCCCGAGTGATCGTAAAAACCAACTCTATCCAATCAGAGGATTTTGCCCGTCAGCTGAAGAGTATTTCAAGTCGATGTAAACAGGATGACCAAAATCTGATTCCGTATCGGAAGAAGGGACATATTTTGTAGTCATAGATGTCTCGGGTTCTCAGAACCGACCCGGGGCCCATAACATTCCTATTGTCCAGCCTGATGGGGCCCCGGATGAGTCTCTCATGCACACATCCATTATGATTATTAATTCTCTGATGTAGAGAAATTTCTTCCTATAGGAAGCTTTTTTACTTTTTCAAGCCCCGGTGAAGAGGAATTTTTGGCCCCCAAAATGAGTTGGCTTCCTTTTATCTTCCTGTTGGCTCAATTTTATCAGCAATAAATAAGTATGGATGATTTTGCATGGATTTTTTTTCTTGGGGGAGGTGGCTGTCTTGCGGAAGAGATGCTGAGGATCCGTTATTAACCATAACCAATATTCGCCAACTAATGGATCCAGTCCAGCTAATCACATCGACCCTTTCTTGGACATCATTGAGCTCCACCTAGTGACTTTGCCTCAGTTGAGATGATGTCAGCTCCACCCACTATAGTAAACTACAGGAGGGGGCGGAGACAAGACCAGTCACCCTGCACAAGGAGAGAGCAGAGCGGTGGGAGGGGCCCAGCAGGCTCCACCAACTATAGAAAACTACAGGAGGGGGCGGAGACAAGACCAGTCACCCTGCACAAGGAGAGAAAGCAGTGCTGTGGGAGGGGCCCAGCAGGCTCCACCCACTACAGAAAACTACAGGAGGGGGCGGAGACAAGACCAGTCATCCTGCAGGAGAGACCAGATCTGTGGGAGGAACCCAGAAGGCTCCACCCACTATAGAAAACTACAGGAGGGGGTGGAGACAAGACCAGTCACCCTGCAGAAGGAGAAAGCAGAGCTGTGGGAGGGGCCAAGAAGGCTCAACCCATTATAGAAAACTACAGGAGGGGGTGAAGACAAGACCAGTTCCCTGCAGAAGGAGAGAGAGAAGAGCTGTAGGAGGGGCCAAGCAGGCTCCACCCACTACAGAAAACTGTAGGAGGGGGCAGAGACAAGACCAGTCATCCTGCAGGAGAGACCAGATCTGTGGGAGGAACCCAGCAGGCCCCACCCACTATAGAAAACTACAGGAGGGGGTGGAGACAAGACCAGTCACCCTGCAGAAGGAGAGAGCAGAGCTGTGGGAGGGGCCCAGCAGGCTCCACCCACTATAGAAAACTACAGGTGGGGGCGGAGATAAGATCAGTCACCTTGCACAAGGAGAAAGAGCAGAGCTGTGGGAGAGGCCCAGCAGGCTCCACCCACTATAGAAAACTACAGGCGGGGTGGAGACAAGACCAATCCCCCTGAGGAAGGAGAGAGCAGAGCTGTGGGAGGGGCCCAGCAGGCTCCACCCACTATAGAAAACCACAGGAGGGGGCGGTGACAAGACCGGATCCCTGGCACAAGGAGAGAGCAGAGCTGTAGGAGGGGCCCAGCAGGCTCCACCTACTATAGAAAACTACAGGAGGGGGCGGAGACAAGACCAGATCCCTGGCACAAGGAGAGAGCAGAGCTGTAGGAGGGGCCCAGCAGGCTCCACCTACTATAGAAAACTACAGGAGGGGGTGGAGGCAAGACCTGTCACCCAGGAGAAAGGAGAGAGCAGAGTTGTGGGAGGGACCCAGCAGGCTCCACCCACTATAGAAAACTACAGGAGGGGGCGGAGACAAGACCAGATCCCTGGCACAAGGAGAGAGCAGCATTGAGCGGTCTTTATTACAGGAAGTCTCACAGGGGATTCAGGAAGGTTACACATTAGACATTATCTTTGGTAATGATGTCATAATGAATACATTGTTGCATTATTTTGTATCTTTTCTATGTCCTCGGAGTTCTGTTCTCTCAGCTCTCAGAATATCCCCGTCGGCCTGTATTCAGGCCGCCCAGCACACGGAGGGTTAATAAATCCAGACTGCGAGCATTAGATGCTTCCCAGAGAGATCAGAGGAACGGTCGGCCGCGGCGAGCGGTTTCGCCGCGCTGTTCATTAACCGTCTCTATCCACAGCTCAGAGATTAGAGCTTAATGCCGCCCAAGTGTCGCGGTCACACCCGGCGCGGGGGAAGAGCAGAATCGGCGTCCATTGAAAGTCGGAGAATATATTGATTTTCCGCGCCCCCAACACCCAGCCGGCCTTATCATGTGCGGAGACGCGGGAACCATCTGGAAGGACGCTAATGGCATTTTTTAGGATTTGCGGCCGCAGCAGAAATGAAAAAGAAAAAAATAGACAGAAAATGAAAAGCGCGGCGAGCCCCGGATAATATCACCGCCTCCGACACCGGATCGATTCGTCCGAGTTCAAAGGGAGACCCGAAATTAGTGAATGTCAGGCAGACTGCGTCTGATAATTGATATTCTGCAGAAATATCTGCCTGTGATGTGAGGAAGAGAGACGTGTGTGCGATCGTCCATCACCGGCGAGAAAAGGAAACGATCGCCATTTCATGTTTTCTGAGATAATTAATGTGATTGGATAATGTAAATATTCTCATCAATGGGGGCCAGACAGATCTCCCCCTCTCCTTCCTGTGTAGTGACTTTGCCTAGGCTGAGATGATGTCATCAGTCTGCTGCAGGCAAGAGGAAGCATTTCCTCAGTCTTTCCCTTCCCCCGGTGACTTTGCCTAGGCTAAGAGAATGTCAGCAGTCTGCTGCAGGTAGGAGGAAGCATTTCCTCAGTCTCCCCTCCCCCAGTGATCAGACTGTACATTGTAACATTGTAGAAGGAGGAGGAGTCATTTCCTCAGTCTCCCCTCCCCCAGTGATCAGACTGTACATTGTAACTTTGTAGCAAGTCATGATCCTGCCCCAGAGGAGCTCCTGTGAATAACACACAAACTGCCGACCTTCCCTACATGTAAATGGAGGATAAATGTAAAGTGTTTCGGTGAGGTGCCGGAAATGTTCCATGCACCTCTTCTGTTGCTTTCTGGTGCCTTATGCAGCCAATTGCAATGATTGGGTGTCCTCAAAGTGGATGTAAACCCGCCAAATCCCCAGTCCAGTGACCGGCCTCAAGTGATACACAGAGATGAAACAAATCCTCCTACATAAGTTGTACCTGTTTATCTGCAGCCTTCTCTTCTCTACATCTGTCAAAGTGCTGAATGTATAAAGCTTGTCTGAGCCATCAGAAAAAAAGGAGGCAGAGAGCTGAAGTTACATCAGTGAGGAGAGCTCTGAGAGCTGATTGGACAGAAGGAACCCCCCCCCCCCCCGCCCTTCACACAGCACACAGGAACAGAGCTAAGGCTGTTAATCGACTGGAGCTCCCCCTATAGAGGGATGTGCTTTGTTCAGATTTCATGTCTGAGGTTTACAACCACTTCCTTACCGCAGCTCTGTTGTTCCGGAAGGGTGTCCATGAATATCTTTCCAGAACCACTCCCCTGGTGTGCCCCCTTGGGCGCGTATGTGGCATGGTCTGTGATCACTGTGTCCACCAGACACAACGGCCCTTTATCACATGATCAGCTGTGTCCAACCACAGCCAATCACAGTGTAAACAGACTTGTCGGTTATTGGCAGTACTTTCCTCACCCGCTGTCACAGTGTGAGAAGAGGAGAGACGGTAACCGGCAATCCTGACAGGGGACATCTACACAGGTAATCAGGGCACTGTTCGTCAGTACTGCCCATCAGTGCCACCACATCTGTGCTGCCTATCAGTGCCCATTAGTGCTGCCTATCTGTGCCACATATCAGTGCAGCTTCATTAATGCCACCTCATCAGTGCCCATCAGTGCAGCCTATCAGTGCCGCACATCAGTGTAGCCTCATCAGTGCCCATCAATGCAGCCTTATCAGTGCCGCCTCATCAGTGCAGCCTCATCAGTGCCCATCAGTGCCTCCTCATCAGTGCCCATTAGTGCAACCTCATCAGTGCCTCCTCATCAGTGCTCCCTCATCAGTGCCCATCAGTGACTCCCCATCAGTGCTCCCTTATCAGTGCCCATCAGTGCAGCCTCATCAGTGCCACACATCAGTGTAGCCTCATCAGCGCCCATCAGTGCAGCCTCATCTGTGATTCCTCATCAGTGCCACCTCATCAGTGCCCATCAGTGTGGCCTATCCATGCCCATCAGTGCCCATTAGTGCACCCTCATCAGTGCCTCCTCATCAGTGCCCATCAGTGCTCCCTCATCAGTGCCACCTCATCAGTGCCCATCAGTGCAGCCTCATCAGTGCAGCATATCAGTGTAGCCTCATCAGTGCCCATCAGTGCCACCTCATCAGTGACTCCTCATCAGTGCCCATTAGTGCACCCTCATCAGTGCCTCCTCATCAGTGCCCATCAGTGCTCCCTCATCAGTGCCACCTCATCAGTGCCCATCAGTGCAGCCTCATCAGTGCAGCATATCAGTGTAGCCTCATCAGTGCCCATCAGTGCCACCTCATCAGTGACTCCTCATCAGTGCCCATCAGTGCAGCCTCATCAGTGCCTGTGATGGAGTCACTTTGAGCGGGGGGCCCTGGAACTGCCACAGGTGTGAGGTGTGTGGCAGAAGTCTTGGACCCTCTGTCCGGTGACCAGCACTTCAGCTGGAGGAGTCTCTTGTAACTGCACTGATGCTGCGGTTGGTGCTGGGCAGAGCTCAGTGAAGTTTGGCCCTAATAACAGCTCTTCTTCTGCTGGAGGCTCACCAGGTTGTTCTTCCTCAGCAGAAAAGTCTATCAAATCCCCTGTCTCTGCAACTGGTGTCTGAGGATAAAGGTTCACCATCTCCTGTCCGTGGGACCCAGAAGATGCTATCGGTGCTGGGCAGAGGTTAGCAGAGCTCTACTCTGTTGTCAGCACTTCAGCTTTGGG
This sequence comes from Lithobates clamitans, assembly GCA_037952925.1. Taxonomy (NCBI): domain Eukaryota; kingdom Metazoa; phylum Chordata; class Amphibia; order Anura; family Ranidae; genus Lithobates; species Lithobates clamitans. The sequence continues at coordinate 578,067 of JBBGZY010001826.1, forward strand.
GATGGCAATCTCCAGATTTTCCACTGCCGATTCTCTGGCATTCTGCTGGACAGGCACATTCCTCCATCCAAGATCATCCGATGCAGAAACAGGTTCGTCAAGGTCAGTCAGCACTTGCTCCATCCGCCATAAGACCTCCGTCTCCATGTCAGCTTCACATACAACAGTCCCAGGCCGCCGTAGCCAAAGTCTTCCATTGGGCTGTCATCCACTATCTAAGGACATGCTTGGGATACATGCCATCGGAGGGCTTTGTAGCTCTCATCCAGCCGCATCTCTGCCCAGACCAGCCTGCTTATTCAGCTGTCTGCTCCTTGTGCGGTTTTTCTCCCAAAAACAGGACCCACAATCCGTACTGCGACTAGTACCTTTCCTGGATGGACGGGAGAACTTTGCCTTGGTGGTACTTCTCACGGGCTAGTGCTTCCTTCCAGAGTTCGCAGCAGATAGAATCAAACCATCCCAGCAGGTCCTGCTCTGATACTGGTCCTCTGTGCTGTATCTGCATCTCTCGCAACCTCCTTCTGAATTCCTCTTCCATAGTGGCTGCTATCTGTACCTCTCCTCTCCTCTCCTCTCCTCTCCTGCTATCTGGACCTTGGATCCAGGTGGAGGTTTGGATGTCCCAGACTGCAGGAAGTGTCCCACTGCTGCCACCAATGGAACGAAATGTCCCACACTCCGCTTGAGTGCTTTTGTCATATTCCACTTCCTCCAGTCTGAATATAGATATCAGATATTCCAACCACTGACAACCACAAAACAAGACAATACTCGTTTGGTTGCTGAACATGGGCTGTTTATTAAAAACACAGGTACACAGGTAATACTTTGGACAATCCCCCCCCTTTGCATTCCGGGCGGGGTAGACCGTTCAATCAGCAGTGAGAGCTGTTGGAGGAATTCGCCCCCATCAATCTCACAGCTAATCTACATACACATCCCATAATATCCAAGGCAGACAGACACAACAGAACAATGGAATACAGCCACAACCCAAACGACCCAGCAAAGAGTACACAACAAAATGAGACAATATAATATATATATATATATATATATATATACACACACAAAACATTCCAGTGTGGCTGTACAGTGAGTCCGATTAGTACAGATCAGATTGGATTTCTCAGTCACCCTGAGCCCCTATTAGAGACACAGGGTGATTTAGACATAGGAGATTCATGGGGAGCTGAAACAAGGTTTTCCCAACCACCCCAAGGGATTCTGGGTTCCACGGGCCCCCCGCCCAAAGTGCCCATCAGTGAGGAAGAAAAATTACTTATTTGCTAAATTTTATAGTGCCCCATCATTGATGTCAGTTGGAGGAATAGTGCCGCATCATTGGTGTCAGTGGGAGGAATAGTGCCCCATCATTGGTGTCAGTGGGAGGAATAGTGCCCCATCATTGGTGTCAGTTGGTGGAATAGTGCCCCATCATTGGTGTCAGTGGGAGGAATAGTGCCCCATCATTGGTATCAGTGGGAGGAACAGTGCCCCATCATTGGTATCAGTGGGAGGAATAGTGCCCCATCATTGGTGTCAGTGGGATGAATAGTGCCTTATCATTGGTGTCAGTGGGAGGAATAGTGGCCCATCATTGGTATCAGTGGGAGGAACAGTGCCCCATCATTGGTATCAGTGGGAGGAATAGTGCCCCATCATTGGTGTCAGTGGGATGAATAGTGCCTTATCATTGGTGTCAGTGGGAGGAATAGTGGCCCATCATTGGTGTCAGTGGGATGAATAGTGCCCCATCATTGGTGTCAGTGGGAGGAATAGTGTCCCATTATTGGTGTCAGTGGGATGAATAGTGCCCCATCATTGGTGTCAGTGGGAGGAATAGTGCCCCATCATTGGTATCAGTGGGAGGAATAGTGCCCCATCATTGATATCAGTGGGAGGAATAGTGTCGTGTATCAGTGGCAGGAAATGTACCCCAAGAGCCGGATAAAGACGAGTCGAGGTCTGCAGTTTGGGCACCAATGTATCACAATAGTGTAAAGGACCCCCATGTCCCTGTGTACACTTGTATCCCTCTTTGGCCAACATGTGACAAAGCACAACAAAAAAGAATCCCATTATTGTCTACAGGGGCTCATTCACATCAATGCAATTTAGAAAAACGGCGCATACACTTCTTTTGCTAACTTTGTGGAATTTTTGTGCATAGGGCAGCCTATTATTGAAATGAGAGAAGTGCCTTAAATGCGGCACGCAAGAATCGTGAACAATTGCGCGCACCATCATTCCCGCATAGGTGTGATGGGAGCCTAAAATACCAAAAAATACCAGAACATGATCAATCAGGGGGCAGAAAGTGACTTCTATTATTTTAGAAAAAAAGCTGGAAAAAGTTGATCGGAAATATTGCCGCCGCGGTCAGTACCTGGAAGAAAAAGGCGCAGGAATCGCCCATAAACCGGTGAAACCGCCGCAGTCAATAATTCCCAGATGTCAACTGTGACCTCGCCCACTCCTCATATTGTCTTCTTCGCAGGACACAAAGTATCGCTCGGGTAATTCTTTATGACAGTTAAATTGTTTAATTGTACAAATCGTCATTCCGCGTTTTGGCAGCACAGAGATATTTGCGTTGGGGCGGTAATTGTATGTGACACGTCTGCCTGGTAAAGGAAGGATCCTGATTGGGAATTTTCTGGCGATGATCTCAGGTGACAGTATTGAAATTGCCGTGTCAATACGACGGATCTTAACAAACAATTATCCGCTGACTGATGAGTGACGGGATAATTACCCCTCCGGATCATCGAGGGGGAAACCTGTCCAAACACAGCGACACCGCCAGGAAAATATCCTTTTATTTTTAAGTGGATATAATAGAGAGACTAGAGGAACCCGGGACTTGTATTGTGTTCTTTGTTACATTGTTTGGAAAAAAGTCACATGTCCATCCAAACCACATATAAGGAAATCAGAATCGAGCGACCAGCGAATGATCCCCATCCATCTGGATTGTCTTCGTAAAAAAAGCGAATCGCCTCCTCCATACAGAACAATGGCAGTGCCACTAGACCAGCCGCGCTCGCGCACGCCCCAATCCAATTTTGGGAAAGAAATTTTTACCATTCTGCATTTTCCTGTCTCTTCATTCCCCCGGTGCCCTCCGGATCCGACGCAGAGATGAAATAATGGAAATAAAATTGGTTTACTCTTCCCTTTCAACTCCGAAACATTCCTCCGTGCCAAGCGCCTTAGTTACCGCTATTTATGCTGAAAGATGACTCCGGCGCTCCCAGTCTGCCGGGATCTCCCGAGGAGGGATGAGCATAGCGGATATTACCAGATATCCACCAATCACATATTCATAGTTTATTTAAAGCCAGTTTTTTTGCGGAGTGACCTCCATGTTCCATATACAGTCCCCTCTATACCCTCCATGTCCCTCTATACCCCTCCATATCCCATATACAGTCCCCTCTTTACCCTCCATGTCCCTCTAAACCCCTCCATGTCCCATATACAGTCCCCAATATACCCTCCATGTCCCCTCTATACCCCTCCATGTCCCATATACAGTCCCCGATATACCCCCCAATATACCCCTCCATGTTCCATATACAGTCCCCTCTATACCCTCCATGTCCCTCTAAACCCCTCCGTGTCCCATATACAGTCCCCTCTGTACCCTCCATGTCCCTCTAAACCCCTCCATGTCCCATATACAGTCCCCGATATACCCTCCATGTCTCTCTAAACCCCTCCGTGTCCCATATACAGTCCCCTCTGTACCCTCCATGTCCCTCTAAACCCCTCCATGTTCCATATACAGTCCCCTCTATACCCTCCATGTCCCTCTAAACCCCTCCGTGTCCCATATACAGTCCCCGATATACCCTCCATGTCCCCTCTATACCCCTCCATGTCCCATATACAGTCCCTGATATACCCCCCGATATACCCCTCCATGTTCCATATACAGTCCCCTCTATACCCCTCCATGTCCCATATAAGTCCCCTCTATACCCCTCCATGTCCCATATAAGTCCCCTCTATACCCCTCCATGTTCCATATACAGTCCCCTCTATAGCCTCCATGTCCCCTCTATAGCCTCCATGTCCCCTCTATACCCTCCATATCCCCTCTATACCCTCCATGTCCCATGTACAGTCCCCTCTATACCCCCCCCATGTCCCTCTATAACCATCCATGTCCCCTCTATACCCCTCCATGTCCCATGTACAGTCCCCTCTATAAGCCTCCATGTCCCCTATAAGTCCCCTCTACCCCCCCCCCCCATGTCCCATGTACATTCAGATCTATACCCTTCCATGTCCCATTTATAGTCCCCTCTATACCCCTCCATGTCCTGTGTATAGTCATATCTATCCCTCCTCATGTCCCATATACAGTCATATCTATACCCCTCCATGTACAGTCATATCTATACCCCTCCATGTCCCATGTACAGTCATATCTATACCCCTCCATGTCCCATATACAGTCATATCTATACCCTCCATGTCCCATGTACAGTCATATCTATACCCCTCCATGTCCCATGGGGCCATAGTCAATCAGAAGACAGCTCTCCTATTCGGTGCTGTAATCTATTAGGAAACAGATTTCCTCATTGGCATGCCATTGTGTGCCTCGTAACTTCAATGCACTCCAGAGCATCCTGTGTCTTTTTGTGACTCCTTTGCATTCCAGAGCATCCTGTGTCATCTAGTGACTGCAGGGCACCCCGAGAGAATCTGATGTCCTCTAGTGACCCCTGTGAACCCCCAGAGCATCCTGTGTCATCTAGTGACTGCAGTGCACCCCGAGAGAATCTGGTGTCCTCTTGACCCCTGTGAACCCCCAGAGCATCCTGTGTCCTCTAGTGACCCCTGTGAACCCCCAGAGCATCCTGTGTCCTCTAGTGACCCCTGTGAACCCCCAGAGCATCCTGTGTCATCTAGTGACTGCAGTGCACCCCGAGAGAATCTGGTGTCCTCTTGACCCCTGTGAACCCCCAGAGCATCCTGTGTCCTCTAGTGACCCCTGTGAACCCCCAGAGCATCCTGTGTCCTCTAGTGACTGCAGTGCACCCCCAGAGAATCCGGTGTCCTCTAGTGACTGTAGTGCACCCCCAGAGAATCCGGTGTCCTCTAGTGACTGTAGTGCACCCCGAGAGAATCTGGAGTCCTCTAGTGAACCCCCAGAGCATCCTGTGTCCTCTAGTGACCCCTGTGAACCCCCAGAGCATCCTGTGTCCTCTAGTGACCCCTGTGAACCCCCAGAGCATCCTGTGTCCTCTAGTGACTGTAGTGCACCCCGAGAGGATCTGGAGTCCTCTAGTGACCCCTGTGAACCCCCAGAGCACCCTGTGTCCTCTAGTGACCCCTGTGAACCCCCAGAGCATCCTGTGTCCTCTAGTGACTGTAGTGCACCCCGAGAGAATCTGGTGTCCTCTAGTGACCCCTGTGAACCCCAGAGAATCCTGTGTCCTCTAGTGACCCCTGTGAACCCCCATAGCATCCTGTGTCCTCTAGTGAATGCAGTGCACCCCCAGAGAATCCGGTGTCATCTAGTGACTGTAGTGTACCCCAAGAGAATCTGGAGTCCTCTAGTGACACCTGTGAACCCCCAGAGCATCCTGTGTTGTCTAGTAACTGTAGTGCACCCCGAGAGAATCCGGTGTTCTCTAGTGACCCCTGTGCACCCCATGACTCTGATGAACCCTAGAACGTCCTGTGTCTTGTGAATCCAGTGAGTCCTTGTGTACCCCATGACTCCAGTGCACCCTTGTGTGGCTTGTGACTCCAGTGTACACCAGAGCACCCTGTGTCCTTTCATGACCCCTGTGCACTCCAGAGCATCCTGTGTCTTGTGACTCTAGTGCACCCTTGTGTGGCTTATGACTCCAGTGTACCCCAGAGCATCCTGTGTCCTCTAGTGACCCCTGTGCACCCCACGACTCCAGTGCACCCTTGTGTTGCTCATGGCTCCTGTACACCCTTGAGTCTCCTGTGTCATCTACTGAAACCCTCTAATCTGATCCTCAATCCCCCTGACTGTCCTTTTCTCCAGGGATAAAGACCCCTCTCCAAGTCATACCTGACGGTCAAACAAAAAGAGGGGTTTGGCACTTTAAATGAGATGTGTGGGATCTTCCTGACGGTCATAAAGTACCCCATTAGAAGTTTCTTCCTGTTTATTTTTTCTCTTCCTAATCACAATCCGGAGTTATGTAACGTTATTTGAGCTCTGTAAATACAAACTGCACCAGATAGAGATCTTTCATCTGAAATATTATTTAGAATCGATTCCGGTAAGCATTCTTCATCTCTCTCCATCCTCTTTGTGCAGCTTCCTCCTGCAGCTTTAATGCTCGGCTGTAATTGTATTAAATTCTTCACTGTTATAATAATGTCGAATCATCACGAGTTTAAATTTTATTTGTGTCGGGCTGAAGACACACTCAGGACTTACACAACATTATCACTTTTAAATTAATTCCTTTTAGTGAAAAAAATAAATAAAAAAATAAACCGCGTCGTAGTTTTACCGCAGAACGCTTTTACAGAGTAAAGGAAAAAAAAAAATTCATTAAAATGTAATTATCGTATTCCTTTACAGTGCCGCCCGCTTTTCCCTTAAGCCAAATAAAAGCGTCCTACAAATGAGACGGTCACCCTCCAATCTCGCGGTGGATCGTTTCACATTCCAGGAAATCAAAGCGGACCTGTCATTGGATATCTATTTTCTTGTTAAATCCCAAACTTCTGTAGGGCGAGGTTCACATCTGAGCATTTCCTGTGTGCCATATTTGCACGGGCACGGCAGCGAATTCAAATAATTAATTCAAATAAATAAAAAATATTCCAGCACGGTTTAAAAACCTCAGCCGCTTTTGAACCGTGCCGTCTTTATTGCACGGTGCACCCCAAAAAATGCGCTACATTTGCCTGCGGGTGCATCTCCTAAAAGGCTTTTTGCTTTTTGCAAACGAGTGGTAAAGAGCATCAGTACATGTTCCCAGGGCAGTGCCCACCCCATGGGAGATTTTGATACCCCTTGGCTCATGTGAAAAGAAAATGTCCATTTTTAATTCGACAGATTTAGCTCCCATTGACTTTATATGTAGCATTTTCTTCAGAAGGAGCGGCTTGAAATTTGCCCGGGTTCTTTCAGGCGATCGCCCCGGAGCCAGGCACACAAACACAGTCACTGTTTTCCTCAATAACCAGTTTAGGGGTGTTCTTTTTTGTTGTTGTTCTTTATTTTTGGAGAACTTGAATAGGGTTGAGTGGATTGAGTGGGATACTCCAAAAACAGAACTATGTACAGGTTGAGGACAATAAACTCCTTTCTATAAGGCTGAAGTAGAAGTCCTTGCTTATAGCAAATGGTTGACTTGGCTTGTTGGCTTGTAGCACCAAGAGCAGAGTCCCTACACTGAGAATTGGATCAAATAAGCTCTTCAGGACACCCACCGATGTCCCCTTGGTCAAACACCCAGCTGACTGTCTACGGTTGGCAGCAGTCCTAAAGTCTCTAAGATCTCCCAGCAGTCTGTACTCACAGAATGTCCAGGGACAGTTGGTCGCCTCCGTCCAACTTCCAACCGACGCGTTTCTCCAGTGATACCAGACTAGATCTTCAGCAGACAGCCCCTCAGTCAGCTCTTTGTAGCGTCAGCATCCATGCCCCCCAGGTTGCCCTGAGGCCTCACAAACAGCAAGCACATGACAGCAGTGATGTAGCGTGGGTCGTCAGCGTCCGGGGCAAGGCAAGTAATTTGCGCCTCCTAACCTGTGGACTTTTATATACCTCCACTCTGATCACACCCCCAGATCCCTCACCAGGTCTCTCCACTTCGATCACACCTCCATATCCCTCCCCCCCATCCCTCCACTCGGATCACACATTCAGATCCCTCTACTCTGATTACACTTCCCTATACCCCAGCAGAGTCCTCCACTCTGATCACATCCCCAGATCCCCCCTAATCTCTCCACTCTGATCCCACCTCCAGATCCCCCCCATCCCTCCACTCTGATCCCACATCCAGAGCCTCCATATCCCTCCACTCTGATCACATCCCCAAATCCCCGAGATCCCTCCACTCTGTTCACACCTCCAGAAACCCCACCAGATCCCTCCACTCTGATCACACTCCCAGATCCCCCCAATCCCTCCACTCTGATCTCACCTCCAGATCCCCGAGATCCCTCCACTCTTTCGTTGATGGAGGTGGGGAGGGAAGGCTCATTGATGGAGGTGGGGAGGGAAGGCTCACTGATGGAGGTGGGGAGGGAAGGCTCATTGATGGAGGTGGGGAGGGAAGGCTCACTAATGGAGGTGGGGAGGGAAGGCTCATTGATGGAGGTGGGGAGGGAAGGCTCACTGATGGAGGTGGGGAGGGAAGGCTCATTGATGGAGGTGGGGAGGGAAGGCTCACTGATGGAGGTGGGGAGGGAAGGCTCATTGATGGAGGTGGGGAGGGAAGGCTCATTGATGGAGGTGGGGAGGGAAGGCTCATTGATGGAGGTGGGGAGGGAAGGCTCATTGATAGAGGTGGGGAGGGAAGGCTCATTGATGGAGGTGGGGAGGGAAGGCTCATTGATGGAGGTGGGGAGGGAAGGCTCATTGATGGAGGTGGGGAGGGAAGGCTCATTAATGGAGGTGGGGAGGGAAGGCTCATTGATGGAGGTGGGGAGGGAAGGCTCACTGATGGAGGTGGGGAGGGAAGGCTCATTGATGGAGGTGGGGAGGGAAGGCTCACTGATGGAGGTGGGGAGGGAAGGCTCATTGATGGAGGTGGGGAGGGAAGGCTCATTGATGGAGGTGGGGAGGGAAGGCTCATTGATGGAGGTGGGGAGGGAAGGCTCATTAATGGAGGTGGGGAGGGAAGGCCCATTGATGGAGGTGGGGAGGGAAGGCTCACTGATGGAGGTGGGGAGGGAAGGCTCATTGATGGAGGTGGGGAGGGAAGGCTCATTGATGGAGGTGGGGAGGGAAGACTCACTGATGGAGGTGGGGAGGGAAGGCTCACTGATGGAGGTGGGAATGGGAGGCTCATTGATGGAGGTAAGAGGAGGCTCATTGAAGGAGATGGGGAAGAAAGGCTCATTGAAGGAGGTGGGGAGGGAAGGTTCATTGATGGAGGTGGGGAGAGAAGGCTCATTGATGGAGGTGGGGAGGGAAGGCTCATTGGTGGCAGTGGGGGGAGAATCATTGATGGAGGTGGGGAGGGAAGCCTCATTGATGGAGATGGGGGGAAGGCTCATTGATGGAGGTGGGGAAGAGGGAAGGCTTAATGATGGAGGTGAGGAGGGTAGGCTCATTGATGGAGGTGAGGAGGGTAGGCTCATCTATGGAGGTGGGGAGAGAAGGCTCATTGATGGAGCTGGGGAGAGAAGGCTCGTTGATGGAGGTGGGGGAGGGAGGCTCATTGATGGAGGTGGGGGAGGGAGGCTCATTGATGCACACTGCAGTAAGTTTGAGGTGTTGACTTGGCATCTAAATTCTCCAGATCTCAATCCAATCGATCACCTGTGGGATGTGCCGGAAAAACAAGTCCGATCAATAGAGGCCCCACCTCACAACTTAAAGGATCTGCTACTGATGGTTTGGTGCTAGATATACCTTCAGAGGTCTAGTGGAGTCCATACCTGGATGGGTCAGGGCTGTTTTGGTGGGAAAAGGGGGACCTACTGAATATTAGGTGGGTGGTCATGTTATGGCTGATCAGTATATTTTTCTACACAATGTATCAATCATTCAACCTTCAATATTTAGATATCAGCTCAGAGAATAATACTTATTTATACAATGTATCAATCATTCGGTATGTATCAATGTTCAGTAAAAATGTATTTATGTGTTCGATGTTAAAACTTCATCAAAAAGTCCCGTCCTCCGCCAGGCACTCAGTGCATCTCATATAATGAAATGGACTCCATTGCTCTCTATTTAATTAAAGATTGCGGTCAGACGAGGAAGAGCGGGCACTTTAATCACGCCCGTCCCTCGCAGCGGTTAATCGCCTTTTTCCGAAGCTTTCTCCAACTTTCTGCGAAGGGAAGAGGGGGTGGGGGGGGGGGTGCGGATTATTATTGATGGGAAGGAGAGGCCGATTCCAACTTTGCTGAGTTTGTAGCCAGTTGGAGAAAAGGTTAAATATAATTTAATTGGGACGGGGGCAATTAAACATCGGCGTGATTTATTCCCGAATCTGCGGGCCGAGTGCGGGGAGATTTATGGCTCATTTAAGTGGTTGATTTGTAGCATTTCCTGTATTTGCAATTTAATTGAAACCCAAATCCAGGTTACCACCCATTAGATCATCGCATTTCCCAGAGCATTAAGGACTTACTTGATTTTTAATTTTAAAAAGAAAAAAAAAAAACAAAGTTTTGCACTTTATGGCGCGCCAAATGTCTCCGGGACCCGCTAAGTGGAAATCATCCTGATTTAAAGGGTAACCCCGGACCACAAAGAACATCCTGTGTGCCATCCAGGAGCTTCACAGCGGCACTAAAGTGAAGACGCTCACCCTAAATACTGCATACGGAAGCTTCATTCCATATCAACCCATGTAGCTCAATCCAGGAGGGCTTTCAGAGTGCCTCTGGGCAGGAATCTCGCCACATAAAGCTACCTTCCCTCTATATTTTTCTGCATGCCATGTTTCCTGCAGATCAGTCATGTCAAAAGTCTAAATAAAAAAGGATAATCCCCCCCTCAAAAAAAAAAGATGTGTAATATCTATCAGTTAAAGTGAACCTGTCATCAGATATATATTTTTTATGTTAAAACTTTTTTAAAGGCAATTTTCCCCCTAAAATTACAATCATGTTATACTTACCTGCTCTGTAAAGGGAAGCCCCTGACCTTCTCTTTTGGGGTCCCCCACCGGCACTCTAGGCTCCTCCTCTTCTCAACGTTCGCTATGGGGGGGGGGCAGATATGCCTTTTCAATCCAAGTACGTCCAGGGGCGTCTTTAATATTGAATGGACCCCGGGCATACATTTTCTTGGGCCCACCTGAATTCCCTTATCAACTATTTGCAGGCAGCGCGGGCTCAGGGGGCAGCTGCTTTGGGGCCCCACAACAATGACCGGACCCGGGGCAGCTGCCCCATTTGCCCTGCGTTAAAAGATGGCTCTGTGTACCTCCGTAAGCACACACAGCGTGGCCTCGGCCCGCCCCCCCTCACAGGATTAGATTAACAGCAGGGGGAGCTAATGGCTTCCACTGCTGCCTCTGTGCTGTGAGGAGAGAGAGAGCAGCGGGCACAGTGCTGGGTCCAAAGAGCAGCCAGGTAAGTATTTATAAGTTGGGTGGGGGAGCGGATGCTGGAAGGTTCTATACCTTTTTGAAAAAAATAGGGAGAAGTTACCCCCTTCAGAGTTATGTTAGAGAGATTTCTAGACATGTGCACTGACTTTTTTTTTTTTTTTGTCTTTTGGGTCATTCGTTATGAGGGAAATGGAACGGAACAAATTAATAATGAAAAATAATAATATTTTTTTATTATTATTATTATTGTTATTTATTATTATTATTTCATTACGTTCCATTCGTTTAGATGCGGCATTCGTTATTTCGGATAATTCGTAAGTTCGGATTATTTGGTATTCGTTACGTTCACTAACAGCCAAATTTGAAAGGAAATTTTAATACTTATAATTTAATAGTTAGTTACTATCAGTTAGTTAGTTATTCTTTCGGATTTTTGGATTTTCTTTCTTATTTTCGAATTTACGAATTTACAAAATTACGCATTTTCCAATTTGTTGAATTGCGATCATAACGAATGACCCAAAAAACAAAAGAGAAAAAAATTATTCTAATAATTCTATAATTTAATAGTTAGTTATTATTTTGGATTTTTGAATTTCCGGGTTTTTGGATTTTCGAATTTACAAATTTTACAATTTCTTAATTTCTGAATTTTCGAATACCCGTAAAAATTCGCTAAACGGGTTTCCATAAACTCCTTCCAAATTAACGAATTTGTCGAAATTCGTTAAAAAAAACGAATTACACGTGCCTAATTAGGGGGCTGGACACACGGATCGGGGGGGGGGGGGGGGGGGCGGCGCCCATGCGGCCCGCACGGACGGGCCACCGCTGGTTACAGTAACAGTTTTTGTTCCTTTTCGGGATAAAGGATTTGCATGAATAAGTAAAAAGGGAATTATTGTAAGCATCCCCCCGTCAGTGGTAAATGGTTTGTCCCATCCCTGTAACTTCTACACCTGCATGGAGAGCTTGTTCTTTTGAAAAACCAAACAGACTTACCGGCCGGATCACCAGATGAAAATGGAAGAAGGTCTAAAAGAGAAAACGAATGCAGCCGCCACGTCTAAGAATTGGTAAGCTGCAATATAATAAAACGTTTGCTTGTGGGTTTAATATCGCTTTAGCCCCGGTTCACATGGATGTGACGCGGGAAACCCCCCATGGACGTTTCCGCATTCACCGGGTTTTTGGAAAACAGTTGAGTGGCTTCCTGAACGTATTTCTGCCCCATTGAAATGAATGGGCTGCCCAAGACGCAACGCGCAGGGTGGGGGGGAATGTGCCCGCGCCCCGGTTGCACCTGTATGGTGAGAACAGAACCTCAGCGTTTGCATTACCCAATAATGTGACCTCAGTGTGTGGCGTTCAGCGGAGTTCTCCTTTAATCCCGGGAAATTGGATTAGAGCGGCGGGCGTGTGGCTCGGAAATACATTTGATTATCCTATGGAAGGCGGAATGTCATCTCTTCTGGGACGCGGCGCGGCGCGCGTGGGGGAAGCACAAGCCTCTCGCTCTGCTCTAAGCAGATAAACTTCTCATAATGACTCGGCCGATAAGCCGGGAGCCCATTATATCATTAATTGCCCATTGTCACATGTCCTTGTGTTTTCATTTAATGAGATGCCTTCAAATGAGTTTGTAATCTTATCAAAAACGTTCTTCCTGCTTTGATTTGCAATATTCCGCAATGGCGGAGCGTCCCATTGTAGTCGCCGCGGCTTTTCAGCGCGGGCCGCCGTGTCCCTAATAGTATTCCGACGTGCGGGTTTTATTTATTTTCATTTATCCGGGGGGACAAGGGGGGAGGGGGGGGTGCATCAGGCGACAGTCCTTGGAGATGACATCTCGAGGCCGAATGCCTCTTCAAAGAGTTCAAAGTTAGATCTGGAAGTTTTCAGAGAGATCCACAACGATCAATCGCTCCGCTCAACATTCCGATTTTAATTGGGGGTGAGAGGAGATTTAAAGTGGAACTCCGTCCAGATTTTTTTTCAAATATGGTGTCGAAGGGTTTGAATCCTCAGGCAAGTTTTATTTCGGATGGCGTCCCAATTGGGGCTGTTTGCCCTTGTTTCCTGCCCTGGTAGTCACCGAGACAGGAAATGGGGGCCAGTCTCTCCAATAGAGGCGCAGACAGCAAGAAAGACCCTCAAAGCAAACCGGAAATTCCAAAACCCAACGAGGGTCCAGGGGAGAGTCGGGAACTTCGGAGGTTATGGGACAACAGAGGAGACACGGGCCACATGGCTCCGCCTATATCTGTAATGACACCTAAAGGATGTTCACACACCCCCAACCCCCACACCACCCCCCATCATCCTTCTAGTACAAATTCTCCTCCTATACAAGTCCCCCCCCAGCACAAATCTTCTTCCCCTATTCACCCTCCCAGCACAAATCTTCTACCTTCACATACCTCTCTACCACCACAATTCCTCTACCCCCCCCCCTCCAATCCTGCCTCCCAAAACAAATCCTCTACCTCCACCCATACCTCTCTACCACCACAATTCCTCTACCTACTTCCCAATCCCTCCTCCCAGCACAAATCCCCACCCCCCCACCCATTCTCCCTCCCAACACAAATCCTCTTACACCCCCCCCCCCAACACAAGTCCTCTCCCTACTTCTATGAGTATAATAATTATTATTCACATAGTATAAATCTTCTCCATCCCAATCCTCCCTCCCAGCACAAATCCTCCCCTCTCGACTTTTAGATCCCCCTTCTAGTACAAAAATCCCTTTCCTTCACATCCCTCCCCCCAAGTTTCCTCTCCCAGAACAAATCCCCCACCCACTCCAATCCCCCCTCCCAGAACAAATCTCCCACCCCCTCCAATCCACCCTCCCAGAACAAATCCCCCACCAATCCCCCCCTCCCAGAACATATCCCCCACCCCCTCCAACCCCCCCTCCTAGAACAAATCCCCCACCCCCTCCAACCCCCCCTCCTAGAACAAATCCCCCACCCCCTCCAACCCCCCCTCCTAGAACAAATCTCCCACCCCCTCCAATCCACCCTCCCAGAACAAATCCCCCACCAATCCCCCCCTCCCAGAACATATCCCCCACCCCCTCCAACCCCCCCTCCTAGAACAAATCCCCCACCCCCTCCAACCCCTCCTCCCAGAACAAATCCCCCAGCCCCTCCAATCCTTCCTCACAGAAGAAACCCCCCCTCCAATCCTCCCTCACAGAACAAATACCCCCCCCCCTCCAATCATCCCTCCCAGAATAAATCCCCCCCCCTCCAATCCACCCTCCCAGAACAAACCCCCCTCCAATCACCCCTCCCAGAACAAATCCCCCCCTCCAATCATCCCTCCCAGAACAAATCTCCCCCTTCAATCCTTCAGCCCAGAAAAAATCTCCCCCTCCAATCCTCCCTCCCAGAACAAATCTCCACCCCCTCCAATCATCCCTCCCAGAACTAAAACCTCCCCTCTCCAATCATCCCTCCCAGAACAAATCTCCCCCCTTCAATCCTTCAGCCCAGAAAAAATCTCCCCCTCCAATCATCCCTCCCAGAACAAATCTCCCCCCTTCAATCCTTCAGCCCAGAAAAAATCTCCCCCTCCAATCCCCCCTCCCAGAACAAATCCCCCCCTCCAATTCTCCCTCCCAGAACAAATCCCTCCCCCTCCAATCATCCCTCCCAGAACAAATCTCCCCCTCCAATCCCCCCTCCCAGAACAAATCCCCCCCTCCAATCCTCCCTCCCAGAACAAATCCCTCTCCCTCCAATCATCCCTCCCAGAACAAATCTCCCCCCCAGTCCTCCCTCCCAGAACAAATATCCCCCCCTCCAATCATCCCTCCCAGAACAAATATCCCCCCCTCCAATCATCCCTCCCAGAACAAATCTCCCCTCCAATCCTCCCTCCCAGAACAAATCCTCTTCCACTCCCTCCCAAATCTCCCCTACGGGCACAAGTCACATGTTCCACGAATATTATTAATATTTAATATTATTAATTATTCCTAAGATATTATTGTTGTTATTATTCTCATCTTTTCTATCCTATTCCCTCCTCCTAGCATAAATCCTCTCCCCAAATCCTCCCCTCTCCATCCTTCAAATCCTACTTCTAGTACAAATCCTTTTCCTGCAAAAATCCCCCCCACTCCCTAATCCTCCCTGCACTAGCAATGATAATGAGCCCCTCACCCCCAGGCCACATTATATTACCCATTCTGGTGCCCCTTCTGCCCCCCCCCCTTGTCCTAACTCTGATGAAAGGGGTCCAAGAGAGCCGCCTGTACAGCTCCCCGCTTTTTTCCCCGCTCAGCTCCTGCATGACTTACATTTGCTATCAATGTGAGGACACAAGTACATAGTTTGTGAGGGTGTCTGCTTTCTTTGCCATTACGAAAAAATTATTTGTTGCCATTGGCCGCAATGGCCGCACCTTCTGATTTTATTACTCTGCGCTCTTTAATTAGATCCGCCTTTTCCCTGAAAAATAAAAAAGTAACGCACAATGAGTCAAAGTCCATTTCATGTCCGTTATTACAAAAACAGGCCGAGTAATATCTGACCGCCGCCGCCGCCAAAAAACAAAATTCGGAAAAATTACGTTTCCAGTAAATTGAGTTCCTTCAAATCTCCACCAATTAAATTTTTTTCCCCCCTCTTTGTAGTACATAAAATATTTATTTTGGAGGCGATTCTTTCCGAAGGGAGATCGTCCCTAATTTATCCTGCTGGGAGAAGATAATTATTCGCGGGTCTCATTTAATAAGCCTCTAATTATGAAAAGAAAACGCCGCGCGTCTCCAGCAATAATGATTTCAGCCCAAGGCGTTCCTGGCTCCGAGAAAACATCGCCCCGAGCGGACGACGCCTGCCTGGGAACACGCTAATATATAGATGGAGGATTTCTACAACTCATCTGTGCCAGCCGCCGCGAAGACCAATCCCTGAAGGGGTATGGAGGCTCCTGGGTGCGGAGTGACACCACAAGGTACAGCGAGGGGGGAAAAAAGTATTTGATCGGCTGCTGATTTTGTACGTTTGCCCCACTGATAAAGAAACGATCAGTCTATAATTTTAAGTTTATTTTAACAGTGAGAAACAGAACAACAACAAAAATATCCACAAAAAAAAAAACGCATTACAAAAAAGTTATAAATTGATTTGCATTTTAATGAGTGAAATAAATATTTGATCCCCGATCAATCAGCACGATTTCTGGCTCCCAGGCGTCTTCTATACAGGTAACAAGCTGAGATTAGGAGCACTCTCTCTTAAAGGGAGTGCTCCTAATCTCTACTTGTTACCTGTATAAAAGACACCTGTCCACAGAAGCAATCAATCAGATTCCAATCTCTCCACCATGGCCAAGACCAAAGAGCTGTCCAAGGATGTCGGGGACAAGATTGTAGACCTACACAAGGCTGGAATGGGCTACAAGACGATCGCCAAGCAGCTTGGTGAGAGGGTGACAACAGTTGGTGCGATTATTTGAAAATGGAAGAAGCACAAAATAACGGTCGATCTCCCTCGGTCTGGGGCTCCATACAAGGTCTCACCTCGTGGAGGTTCAATGATCAGGAGAACGGTGAGGAATCAGCCCAGAACTACACAGGAGAATCTTGTCAATGATCTCAGCTGGGACCATAGTCACCAAGAAAACAATCGGTAACACACTACACCGTGAAGGACTGAAATCCTGCAGCTCCCGGCAAGGTCCCCCTGCTCAGGAAATCACATGTACAGGCCCGTCTGAAGATTACTAATGAACATCTGAATAATTCAGAGGAGAACTGGGGGAAAGTGTTGTGGTCAGATGAGACCAAAATCAAGGTCTTTGGCATCAACTCAACTCACCGTGTTTGGAGGAGGAGGAATGCTACCTATGACCCCAAGAATACCATCCCCCACCGTCATACATGGAGGTCCTATGACCCCAAGAACACCATCCCCCACCACCATACATGGAGGTCCTATGACCCCAAGAACACCATCCCCCACCACCATACATGGAGGTCCTATGACCCCAAGAACACCATCCCCCACCGTCATACATGTAGGTGGAAACATTATGCTTTGGGTGTGTTTTTCTGCTAAGGGGACAGGACAACTTCACCTCATCAAAGGGACGATGGACGGGGCCATGTACCATCAAATCTTGGATGAGAACCTCCTTCTCTCAGCCAGGGCATTGAAAATGGGTGGTGGATGGGTCTTCCAGCATGACAATGACCCAAAACACACGGCCAAGGCTCAAGAAGAAGCACATTAAGGTCCTGGAGTGGTCTAGCCAGTCTCCAGACCTTAATCTCATAGAAAATATGTGGAGGGAGCTGAAGGGTCGAGTTACCAAACGTCAGCCTGGAAACCTCAATGACTTGGAGAGGATCTGCAAAGAGGACAAAATCCCTCCTGAGATGTGTGCAAACGTCTGACCTCTGTGATCGCCAACAAGGGTTTCTCCACCAACTACTAAGTCATGTTTTGTGAAGGGGTCAAATACTTATTTCACTCATTAAAATGCAAATCAATTTATATTTTTTTTTAAATGCGTTTTTCTGGATATTTTACTGTCTTTTACTGTTATAATAAACCGACTAATAAAATTATAGACTGATCGTTTCTTTGTCAGTGGGCAAATGTACAGAATCAGCAGCCGATCAAATACTTTTTCCCCTCACTGTATATATAGGATACAGTGCGTGGCGTGACACCACAAGGTGTGTATAGGATCCACCACCAATGTAAGGGACATTCTTCTCACTGATCACCAATGTAAGGAGCATTCTTCTCACTGATCACCAATGTAAGGAACATTCTTCTCACTGATCACCAATGTAAGGAACATTCTTCCCACTGATCACCAATGTAAGGAACATTCTTCTCACTGATCACCAATGTAAGGAACATTCTTCTCACTGATCACCAATGTAAGGAACATTCTTCTCACTGATCGCCAATGTAAGGAACATTCTTCTCACTGATCGCCAATGTAAGGGACATTCTTCTCACTGACCATCAATGTAAGGAACATTCTTCCCACTGATCACCAATGTAAGGAGCATTCTTCCCACTGATCACCAATGTAAGGAACATTCTTCTCACTGATCACCAATGTAAGGAACGTTCTTCTCACTGATCACCAATGTAAGGAACATTCTTCTCACTGATCACCAATGTAAGGATCATTCTTCTCACTGATCACCAATGTAAGGAACATTCTTCTCACTGATCACCAATGTAAGGAGCATTCTTCTCACTGATCACCAATGTAAGGAACATTCTTCTCACTGACCATCAATGTAAGGGACATTCTTCTCATTGATCACCAATATAAGGGACATTCTTCTCACTGATCACCAATGTAAGGAATATTCTTCTCACTGATCACCAATGTAAGGAACATTCTTCTCGATGATCACCAATGTAAGGAACATTCTTCTCACTGATCAACAATGTAAGGAACATTCTTCTCACTGATCACCAATGTAAGGAACATTCTTCTCACTGACCACCAATGTAAGGAACATTCTTCTCACTGATCACCAATGTAAGGAACATTCTTCTCACTGATCACCAATGTAAGGAGCATTCTTCTCACTGATCACCAATGTAAGGAACATTCTTCTCACTGATCACCAATGTAAGGAACTTTCTTCTCACTGATCACCAATATAAGGAACTTTCTTCTCACTGATCACCAATGTAAGGAACATTCTTCTCACTGATCACCAATGTAAGGAACATTCTTCTCACTGACCATCAATGTAAGGGACATTCTTCTCATTGATCACCAATATAAGGGACATTCTTCTCACTGATCACCAATGTAAGGAACATTCTTCCCACTGATCACCAATGTAAGGAACATTCTTCCCACTGATCACCAATGTAAGGAACATTCTTCTCACTGATCACCAATGTAAGGAACATTCTTCCCACTGATCACCAATGTAAGGAACATTCTTCTCACTGATCACCAATGTAAGGAACATTCTTCTCACTGATCACCAATGTAAGGAACATTCTTCCCACTGATCACCAATGTAAGGAACATTCTTTTTTTTAATTTTGGTTCAGGGTTCCCCTTAATATTCATACCAGACCCAAAGGGCCTGGTCATGCACTGTGGGAGAATCCCAGGCCGTTTTTTTAATGACTTTTATGAGTATTGCAGAGACCCGACAATTAATTATAGCCGCCTTGCTGCTACCGCTAGTACTTTAGTATGCCTGTAAAGTGGCGCATGTTTCCTGTGTTTACAACGGTCCGAGAGCAAAATTACATTTCTAAAGGAAAAAAAAGTCATTTAAAAGTACTAGCGGTAGCGCCAACTATTAATGAATTGTCGGGTCTCTGCAATACTCATAAAAGTCATTGAAAAAAATGGCCTGGGGTTCCCCCACAGTACATTACCAGGCCCTTTGTGTCTGGTATGAATTTTAAGGGGAACCCCACGCCAAATTTTTTTTTAAAAATGGCGTGGGGGTCCCCCTCAAAATCCACACCAGACCCTTCAGGCCTGGTATGGATTTTAAGGGGAACCCTGCACCAAAATTTAACAAAAACAGCGTGGGGGTCCCCCTAAAAATACATAACAGACCCTTATCCGAGCACGCAACCTGGCAGGCCGCAGGAAAAGAGACGAGAGAGCGCCCGCCCTCCTGAACCGTACCAGGCCACATGCCCTCAACATGGGAAGGAATGTCCCCATGTTGATGGGGACAAAGGCCTCATCCCCACAACCCTTGCCTGGTGGTTGTGGGGGTATACAGGTGGGGAGCTTATCAGAATCTGGAAGCCCCCTTTAACAAGGGGACCCCCAGATCCTGCCCCCCCTGTATGAAATGATAATGGGGTACAAATGTACCCCTACCATTTCACAAAAAAGTGTCAAAAATGTTAAAAAAGACAAGAGACGGTTTTTGACAATTCCTTTATTAATGTCTTTCCCCGCTTCTTCTTCCATCTTCTGGTCTTCTTTCGGTCTTCTTCCTCCATCTTGTTCTTCCCCGCTTCTTCCTCTTCTTCCTCCGATCCTCTGCTTCTTCCCTTGGTCTTCTCGTCCGCATCTTCCTCCTACTTCTTCTTCCCCGCTTCGTTATTTGGGCGATCCGCATCCATGGGAATTTTCTGACTTTCTCCTGACACTTTTTCCTACACCATTCCCTTTCTCACTTTTTCTTTCCCTTGTGCATCCCTGCCCATATTGTTGTGGACTTCAGTACATTACATGGATACTTTCATATACTTTGACTCCTAGCTAATCCTAATCTTTAGCAGGTAATAATGGACTCAGTTACATATATTCATACAATTTTTTGTTACAGTTGTTATGCTGCATATGGCCAATGGGGGACCACAAGGTACACTCTCTTTTCACACATTTTCCTGCCATGTTTGCCCTCCGCCTGGTCTCTGTCTGGGTGGGTTGGAATGTCTTTCACTGCTGCCTTGTGGGGAGGGGGGGTGTAGCCCTCGGACCCAATCTTCCTATGTAAGTATGGGATGTCTTAGTAGGCCCCCTGCTTCTTGTCTGACCACAGTCAATTCTGCATGTTCTATCTCATTGACATGAAACGCGTCGAGTATACAGATGTACTGGCATTTTTATTACTCCACTAAATATTACCTTGTGTATGGCTGTTTACAACTTGCACTATGTTGTTCCATTGAGTTTACTATCATGTTATATATATATATATATATATATATTTTATTTTTTTTAAATAAATTTTGAGATTTTATTTGCTCAACTTACTTAATTTACTGGTTTTGAACATTATGATCACCTCATTTAAAGTCCCACGGGCGATTTTTGTTGTACTGCGTGTTAATTGGGGATGGAGGTGCATCATAACAGAGACGGCTCTCAGACTGCTTCTCTTTTAGTTTTCAGAGTAGAACTGAATTTTCCCGAGATCTTCCGCCAGCGTTTTGCATATATTCAAACTTATTTAGAAGAAGGATAAGGATACATTTTAGAGGCGCCTGCGGCGTTCAGAATAATATTTCCTATTGTCATTCGGAACTCGGGAGTGTGTGAGACGGAGATTGTCGAATGTTTATCGCCTCTGCCCCGAATCTGCGACCGTTCGGCTCATAAATCATTAAACACCAAAACTTTCTCTGGTTTGTATTTAAAGGGACTCACCACCCTTCTGAAGCTTGTGTAGCATTTCCTCTAATGTATATACGCCAGATGGTCCTGAGTGGACACGAGTGGACATGTGCAATTCATTTTGTTCCGAATTCACTTCTTAACAAATTTCGAAAAAATTCGTTAATTTAGAAATAACCGAATTAACGAAAACCCGTTTGTTGAACTTTTACGAACATTCGTAAATTTGAATATTTGTAAATTCCTAAATTCACAAATTAGTAAATTCGTAAATTCGAAAATTTGTAAATTTGTAAAGTCATAAATTTGAAAATCCGAAAAGCCCAAAAAATGTGAAAATCAGAAATAATAAGTAACTAATAATAACTTAACCATTACTAACTATTAAATTCATAGGTATTGGAATTTACTTTCAAATTTGGCTGTTGGTGAACGTAACGAATCCGAATTTATCCGAGGTTACGAATTATCTGAAATAACGAATGCCGCATCTAAACGACTGGAACGTAACAAATAAATAAAAATAAATAACAATAATAATTAAAAAAAACTTTTTATTATTATTATTATTATTTATTATTAATTGGTTTCGTTCCATGTGTTTAGATGCGGCATTCTTTATTTCTTTTCTTGTTTTCAGATTTACGAATTTAGGAATTGCGATCGTAACATAAGACCCAGAAAAACAAAAAAAAAACAAAAAAACTAAGGAAACGAAAAGGAAAACAAACACATTTTTCTAAACGAATGGAATGTAACGAATTAATAATAATAAATAACAGTAATAATAATAAAAACATATTATTATTATTTATTATTAATTTGTTCTGTTCCATTCGTTCCATTGAAAAAAAAAAAATTTTGAAAAAAAAAAAACGCGGATAAACGCCGCTAAAAAACGCTATTGCAAAAACGTTGAAAAAAGCTGAAAAAAGTTTTAAAAAATCACTGCAAAGATGCTGGTGTTTTCAGAATGTTATTTTAACATCCTGTGTGCATGAGGCCTTAGTCATTATTAGTTATTCTTGCAAATTTTCAAATTTTCTCTTTCTTATTTTCAAAATTACGAATCTTTGAATTTACGAATTTTGCAAATTTAGGAATTTACGAATTTTGCAAATTTAGGAATTTACGAATCTTCAAATTTACAAATTGCGGACATAATGAATGACCCAAAAAACGAAAAAAAAAAAAATGAATAAAACGAAAACGAATGCCTCATACACACCATCGGATTGTTGGCCAACAAAACCGTGGAATTTTGTCCGAAGGGCGTTGGCCCACACTTGTCTTGTATACACACGGCCACACAAATGTGGGCCAACAATTACGAATGTAGCGACGTACTAGATGTACTACGTGGGTTTTCAGCTCTCTAGCGCCACCCTTTGGGCTCCTTCTGCTAATTTCGTGTTAGTAGAAGTTTGGTGAGTGTTGATTTGCGCTTTTCATTTTGTGCTTTTCAGTTAGTTTCTGAACGGCAGCTCGTCGACCAGCCATGTTGCGGAATCGGATGAGATAACGTGTTATTTATTATTGGCCTTGGAGTTATTGCTTTGACATTATTTTTTTGGTTGAATAATAATGATTTGATTTGGTATATTTTTGGATGCATAGAATGCACTTTTTGGTTAAGCTCTATGGGCAGACAGCATGTCTAATTTTATTTGTTTTCTTTTTTTAATGCACAATAAAAAAATTGTGTAGAATAATACTTGGCTGTGTGTTTTACTTCAAATGACAGTTTGGGAGTCGGCAGTTACATTTTAAAAAAATACAATGTAAAATTAACAAGAGACACCAACATTGTATCTTTAATCCTAAAAACTACAGGATAATAATGGTGTTATGGTAACACAAATAATAAAAATAATAATAATAATATTATTCTTGATATCACTAGAAAAAAAAAAGCCTTTGAAAATTCGTTCACAATAACTCCATCAGTATCACCAGCAAAGCAGCTTCATTATTATCCCATTAAAGAAGAAGAGAATTGTGCGCTGCGTTTCCAGATTTCATAATTTGCCGCGTCACGAATGTTAATCCTCCATTACGAACGCTAGCTTACAAGACCGACCGCTTCCGGCTCGTCCTTTCTTCCGAGCATGCGTGTTTGTACTTTGGACTTTTGTCTGACGGACTTGTGTACACACGATCGGAGAATCCGACCACAGACATCTGTCCACGGAAAATTTGAAAACCTGCCATCCAACATTTGTCTGGGGAAAATCCGACAACAATTGTCCGATGGATCGTACACGCGGTCGGATTTTCCGCCAACAGCCTGTCATCACACAATTCCCGCCGGAAAGTCTGATCGTGTGTACGCGGCGTAACAAATTTTTTCGGCAGTGCACATGTCTGAAGGTTCGGACCGAGCCCTGGCTGTTCATGGTCTGGATGCGGAACTTTCACCCATTGACAGGAGCCGAACATCGTGATATCATCATAGGATAACAGTATCACAACCACAATTATACATGACACTTCCTAGCAGGGCTGCTGGTAGAAATCATGGGGCCCCGTATAGTCTACCTGACAGGCCCCCCCCCCCAGCCTGGGTGGGTGTTTGGGTGCCGATGTATGACCGCAAGGGTGGCTCCGGCAGCATGAACAAACCACTCATCCATGTGGTCAGGGTAACCGCGTACATGAGCCCTTTATGTTTTCTTTTTTTTTTTTACATTATTAATAGCCCTGGGAGGGTAGACATGTGCAGAGCAAAAAATGTTGTTTCGTTTCTTTTCAGATAGATTCATTATGTTACTAATTTTGTTTCATTACTTCGTTTCGGAAATTCATTTAGTTTTTTTAATCTTCTAATGAATTCCAAATTTTTGGAACGATTCGAATTCGGATTGGTCGAAAAAAGATCGAGCCAGCTGTGCTGCAGGGAGGGGAACTGCCCGCGCCATAAAGCTGCCCAGGTCCCCCTGTTGAACTGATGGGGTTTGGGCCCCCATACAGGAGGGCCAGTGCTACCCCCTTAGCAACAAACCTAGTTCCTGCTGTCAGTGGTTGTTAGGGACACCGGCGGGTCCAGGCGCTGTTAAGTCCTTAACCACCAGTGATATCATCGGTCTCTTCAACTTACATGCCCAGGAGTCCCCACAAATGCAAGCAAAGGACCCGGGTTAAAAAAATAAAAATAAACAAATTGGGCGGGGTCCAATAACCAAATTCAAACCAGGTTATTCAGATCCCTTGCCCCTGCCCCCCCCCCCCCCCATTTTTCACCTACTGGTCTGACTTGGATTTTAAGGGGACCCCAATGCAAAGATCAAGAAAAAAAAGCATGAGGTCCCCCAAAAAATCCACACCAGACCCTTATCCAAGCATGCAGGAAAATGAGAGGAATGAAAATAAACTCTCTTCCTCCTGAACCATGCCAGGCCACATTCCCTTAACATATAGGGGAGGTGCCTTGCCATGGGGTCCCTTACTACCATGTTGGTGAGGACAAGGGCCTTTTCCCCACAACCCTGGCCCAATGGTTGTGGGGGTCTGTGGGCTGGGGGCTTATCAGAATGTAGAAGCCTCCTTGAAACAATAAAGCCTGAAGATTGCGGGGCCCGTCTGTAACGTGACCTTTAACCACTGAGCTCTGATGGTGATGCTTCCCAGACCTCTGTGTACTGTGTTAGGCCGGATCTTTTGGGCGAGAAGCAATACAGGTTGATGTTTCCCTTGTGTCATGGATTGTAGACTATCTGACAGGAAGACCACAATATGTGCGTTTGCAAGACTGTGTGTCAGATAGGGTGATTAGTAATATTGGGGTTCCACAGGGGACAGTTCTCTGACCCTTTCTTTTTACTGTCTACGCGACTGATTTCATCTACCAGGCAGAGTCTTGCCATCTTCAGAAGTTTTCTGGTGGCTCTGCTGTAGTGGGGTGTATCAGGGACGGGGAAGAATATAGGACTGTAGTGGAGAACTTTGTCACACGGTGTGAGGTCAATCATCTGTATCTAAATGTGATAAAGACAAAGGAGCTGGTTGTGGATTTCAGAAAGAGGAAGCCACCAGTGACCACAAACTCCATCTGAGGAGTGGATGTGGAGGTAGAAAAGAATTGCAAGTATCCGGGGGTGCAGATAAATAATAAGCTGGACTGGAGCAAGAACACTGAGGTGCTCTATAGGAAGGGCCAGAGCCGCCTCTACTTTTTGAGGAGAATGAGGTCCTTTAACATCTGCCGGACGATGCTGAAGGTGTTCTATGAGTCTGTGGTGGCCGGCGCTCTCCTGTATGTGGTGACCGGCGCTCTCCTGTATGTGGTGGCCCGCGCTCTCCTGTATGTGGTGACCGGCGCTCTCCTGTATGTGGTGACCGGCGCTCTCCTGTATGTGGTGACCGGCGCTCTCCTGTATGTGGTGGCCGGCGCTCTCCTGTATGTGGTGGCCGGCGCTCTCCTGTATGTGGTGGCCAGCGACGCTCTCCTGTATGTGGTGGCCGGCGTTCTCCTGTATGTGGTGGCCGGCGTTCTCCTGTATGTGGTGGCCGGCGCTCTCCTGTATGTGGTGGCCGGCGTTCTCCTGTATGTGGTGGCCAGTGCTCTCCTGTATGTGGTGGCCAGCGCTCTCCTGTATGTGGTGGCCTGCGTTCTCCTGTATGTGGTGGCCTGCGTTCTCCTGTATGTGGTGGCCAGTGCTCTCCTGTATGTGGTGGCCTGCGTTCTCCTGTATGTGGTGGCCAGTGCTCTCCTGTATGTGGTGGCCGGCGCTCTCCTGTATGTGGTGGCCGGCGTTCTCCTGTATGTGGTGGCCTGCGTTCTCCTGTATGTGGTGGCCGGCGCTCTCCTGTATGTGGTGGCCAGTGCTCTCCTGTATGTGGTGGCCGGCGCTCTCCTGTATGTGGTGGCCGGCGCTCTCCTGTATGTGGTGGCCTGCGTTCTCCTGTATGTGGTGGCCCGCACTCTCCTGTATGTGGTGGCCAGTGCTCTCCTGTATGTGGTGGCCGGCGCTCTCCTGTATGTGGTGGCCGGCGTTCTCCTGTATGTGGTGGCCTGCGTTCTCCTGTATGTGGTGGCCCGCACTCTCCTGTATGTGGTGGCCGGTGCTCTCCTGTATGTGGTGGCCGGCGCTCTCCTGTATGTGGTGGCCGGCGCTCTCCTGTATGTGGTGGCCGGCGCTCTTCTGTATGTGGTGGCCGGCGCTCTTCTGTATGTGGTGGCCGGCGCTCTCCTGTATATGGTGGCCGGTGCTCTCCTGTATGTGGTGGCCGGTGCTCTCCTGTATGTGGTGGCCGGCGCTCTCCTGTATGTGGTGGCCGGCGCTCTCCTGTATGTGGTGGCCGGTGCTCTCCTGTATGTGGTGGCCGGTGCTCTTCTGTATGTGGTGGCCGGCGCTCTCCTGTATGTGGTGGCCGGCGCTCTCCTGTATGTGGTGGCCAGTGCTCTCCTGTATGTGGTGGCCGGCGCTCTCCTGTATGTGGTGGCCGGCGCTCTCCTGTATGTGGTGGCCTGCGTTCTCCTGTATGTGGTGGCCCGCACTCTCCTGTATGTGGTGGCCGGTGCTCTCCTGTATGTGGTAGCCGGCGCTCTCCTGTATGTGGTGGCCGGCGCTCTCCTGTATGTGGTGGCCGGCGCTCTCCTGTATGTGGTGGCCGGCGCTCTCCTGTATGTGGTGGCCAGCGGCGCTCTCCTGTATGTGGTGGCCGGCACTCTCCTGTATGTGGTGGCCCGCGCTCTCCTGTATGTGGTGGCCGGCGCTCTCTTGTATGTGGTGGCCGGTGCTCTCCTGTATGTGGTGGCCGGTGCTCTCCTGTATGTGGTGGCCGGTGCTCTCCTGTATGTGGTGGCCGGCGCTCTCCTGTATGAGGTGGCCGGCGCTCTCCTGTATGTGGTGGCCGGCGCTCACCTGTATGTTATAGAAAGGGATTGTCAGGAGCTACTCCAATTGATGCCCCATGACAAGAATAGTGGGAATGGACTATCTTGGTACCCAGGGATGAAACAATTAAATATAAAAGCAAAAAAGTATACAGACTTTATAAGGCAAGAACCCCACAGTATAGTGGAGCTTCTGAAGGTCCAATTTGAGTTTCCTCTACATGTTTTGCGAATAAATTTGCTTCCTCAGGAGGAATTGGCCTAATACACCTGAAGAAAAATACAATTCTTTAGTTTTTTTGGGTTTTTGTGTCAGCTTCATTCTGGGACACTGTATTGTCCTGCAATGAAGGTGCCCAGGACCTAGGACAGACCTGAAAAATGCGGAACTGTCCTGGGCAATCCAAGACACGTGGTCACCCTAGGCCAGTTGTCTCAAACTGGAGGCCCTCCAGTTGTTTTGTGAAACTACAAGTCCCATGAGGAATTGCAAGGCTGACAGTTACAAGCATGACTCCCACAGGCAGAGGCATGATGGGACTTGTAGTTTCACAACAGCTGGAGGGCCGTCAGTTTGAGACCCCCTGGTCTAGGCTGTCCGGGGGCAGGTTTGGCATCACTGGGGGGAGTGGGGCGATGATGCCAGCATCAGCAAGAGCAGTCTGGCCATACCCACTGTTTTCTGCAGCATAGCGCACCGCATTACTACTCCCAATGGGGCACCCAAGGGTGTCCTAGGTCTTTTATAATCCTATAGTGTATACTACGAAAAAAAAATCTGCAACGTGGACTGTCAGGGCTGGACTCAGCCCTTCCTTCTCAGAGCTCTGTGTTCAGCTGTCAGTTAATTGCCAGTACTCTTCATTCCACAGTGACTCACCTGGTCTTCGTTTCCTGCTCAGCAGCCAGCTCTGCTAGCTATTTAGACTGCATGGATCAGATCGTCTGTGCCTTTGCCTTGGTCAACATATCCGGACTCTCTCTGCTGTGTTTTCCTGTGAAAGACTTTTGCTTGACTTTGCTGATCTCTGGACCCGTGTTTGAGCTGAACTCTGGCTGAACTCTGGCTTGTTCTGACTACCCATCCTGGTTACCAAACTCTGGCTATGTTTTGAGTTTGTTTGCTCTGTTTATACCATTTTACCATTTTATTAACCACTTCAGTTCCGGGCACTTCCCGCCCTTCCTGCCCAGGCCAATTTTCAGCTTTCAGCGCTGTCACTTTTTAAATGACAATTGCGCGGTCATGCTACACTGTACCCAAATTTTTATCATTCCCACAAATAGAGCTTTCTTTTGGTGGTATTTGATCACCTCTGCGGATTTTATGTTTTGCTAAACGAATAAAAAAAGACCGAAAATTTTGAAAAAAAAAAAAAAGGTTTTCTTTGTTTTTGTAATAAAATTTTGTAAATAAGTAAGTTTTCTCCTTCACTGATGGGCACTGATAAGGCAGCACCAATGAGGTGGCACTGATGGGGTGGCACTGATGGGCACTGACGATGGGCACTGATAGGTGGCACTGATGGGCACTGATAGGTGTCACTGATGGGCACTGATAGGCAGCACTGATGGGCATTGATAGGCGGCACTGATGGGCACTCATAGGTGGCACTGGTGGGCACTGATACAGATGGGCACTGAAAGGCTGCACTGCTGGGTACTTATGGGTGGCACTGATAGACGGCACTGCTGGGCACTGATAAGCACTGATGGGCACTGAATGGTGGCACTGATGGGCACTGAAAGGCGGCACTGATGGGCACTGATAGCTGGCACTGGCACTGGATTTCACTGATAGGCATCACTGGCACTGGCAGGCATTTTTCAAGATTGGCAGCTGCCTGGGCACTGATTGGCATTTCCCTGGTGGTCTATGGTGGCATACCTGGTGGTCCAGTGTAGAGGCCATCCCTGGTGGTCCTGGCGGTATCCTGGTGGTCCTGGGTGGGCATCCGAGGGGGGGCTGCGCTGATAAACAATCAGCACAGCCTTCCCTGTCAGATGAGCAGCCGATCGGCTCTCCACTACTCACGTCTGTCGAGTGAGGAAAAGCCGATCAACGGCTCTTCCTGTTTACATCGGGATGAGCCATGATTGGACACAGCTGATCACATGGTAAGGAGTCTCTGTCAGACTGACACACCGCAACAACGATCACCTCGATGCGCACCCCCGGGGGCATGCAGCGGCTTGATATCCTGGTGACGTCATATGACGTCCAGTCAGGATATCGCAACCACATTGCCGACGTCATTTTTCTATATGGCGGGTGTTAAGTGGTTAAATAGTGTGATTTCTACTGCACTTCTGTCTCAGTCTGATTCGTGGTTCCTGACAGTGGACGCGGACAAAAATAAAGTGTAAATGTGTAAAAAAAAAAAAAAAAAAAAGCAGCACCACAAATTGTGAGATATTACCACAAGAAACAAAATAAAGGTGTGTTGCGCTATAGTGATTGCTATAAAAAA
The DNA here is from genome assembly GCA_037952925.1 of Lithobates clamitans. Classification (NCBI taxonomy): domain Eukaryota; kingdom Metazoa; phylum Chordata; class Amphibia; order Anura; family Ranidae; genus Lithobates; species Lithobates clamitans. The sequence goes on from JBBGZY010001826.1 coordinate 607,736, forward strand.
AACAAATATAAATTAATAAACAGTCCAGAAAAATCAGTCTCTCAAATGGACCATAATGGTCAAATGGCGAACTCCCATGATGCAACTGTAGATAAGGTTATCCAATCCCTTCACCAAGTGAGCACGCCACCACCACAATAGGTTGGACTCTTACCAGAGAGCCTGGATCCTTTATTATGAAGGGTCAAACAGGCTTGATGAACATGTCCCAGTAGGGGTCATCAGCAGGGGATGTACAAAGGAACCACGTCAGGAACAGGTCCAGAGCATCCAGGGGACTCCACCCAAATGACGATCGTGTAGTCAGATCCAAATAAAACATAAAACGCTGGATAGTCTAAAACCTCTTAAGGGTTGCATTTAATATAAAGTTTTGGACTTACACGTATCCATAGTAAAAACAGCATTGCATGGCAAAAAAGGAAGGCAGCCGCCACAGAACATCCAAACATGTAAAACGTGCGATAGCAGAAACATACAGCTCAGCCCGACCGGTTTCGTCGACAAAAGAACTTCTTCCGGGGCATGAGGTTTTACACTATCCAGTGTTTTATGTTTCATTTGGATCTGACTACACGATCGTCGTTTGGGTGGAGTCCTCTGGATGCTCTGGACCTGTTCCTGACATGGTTCCTCTGTACATCCCCTGCTGATGACTCCTACCGAGACATGTTCATCAAGCCTGTTTGACCTTTCATAATAAAGGGTCCAGGCTCTCTGGTAAGAGTCCAACCTATTGTGGTGGTGGTGGTGTTTTCAGTTAGTGAAGGGATTGGATGACCTTATCTACAGTCAGTAGCGACTGGTGGGGGTTTTTTTTGGGGGGGGGCGGCAAACAACCCGCCCCTGGGCTGCCGATGGAGTGGCCCTAGCACAACTGCCCCTACACTGAGGCATGAGGTTTTACACTATCCAGTGTTTCATGTCTTATTTTGATCTGACTACACGATCGTTGTTTGGGTGGAGTCCCCTGGATGCTCTGGAGCTGTTCCTGACATGGTTGCTCTGTATATCCCCTGCTGATGACCCTTACCAGGACATATTCGTCAAGCCTGTTTGACCTTTTATAATAAAGGGTCTAGGCTCTCTGGTAAGAGTCCAACCTATTGTGGTGGTGGTGTGTTCACTTGGTGAAGGGATTGGATAACCTTATCCACAGTCAGTGGTGGCTGGCGGGGTTTTTTTTGGGGGGGTGGGCGGCAAATAACCCTGCCCCTTGGGCTACCGGTGGAGTGGCACTAGCACAACTGCCCCTACACCCCCACCCTACCCCCCTGCAGCGTGGCACTAACACCCTCAGCGAACCCCCCGCCCCCGCTGTCTGGTTAGTCCTTACCCTGGATGCGGACATCTTCCTGCCCCTGTCCTTAAGCGTGGCAGGCTCGGGGAAAGCTGCCCCGGTGTCCTCTCCTGGAGCAGCTTCCACAGTGCGTCTCCTCTCGGCTCCTCCCGGCGCTAGGTGTCCAATAGGATCGCCTGGTGTTTTGGCCAATCGGGAAATGGGTTTCATACCTGCTTCCCAATTGGCCTGGAGGAGGATCAGTGTTGCAACAGGGAATATTCATTCGCTGTTGCAACACACCTGAGCGGCCATGGATAGCTTCATTCTATGCATGAAGCTATCTATTGAATATGGGGGGGTGGCCTGGAGAGAGGGGGCGGCGCCTGGGTGCCCCTAATGGACGGGACCACTCCTGTATGAATCATGACAAATAAAGTTTTGTCGGCACATACACATGATCAAAGAAATAAAAAGGAACAAACTGGCGGCAAACAAGATGGCGCCGGAGGACCCAGCCAATAAACTGTTGAATCCCCCCCCCCCCCTTGCAGTTTCGTGTTTGCCGCCCAGTTCAATCTGTAATTAGTGGAAACGTTTGCCAGTTCTCCGGCGTCAGCGGCGATAAGTCCGGTATAATGCGCCGGCTTCGCTCCGGCGGTCGGGAAGGAGAATCCAGTTGATTGTTTTCCAGTGGCTGGCCACGTGACGAGCAGCTCATCGCATTGAGATACAAGTTCTGTTCGGTAATACACAACGACGTCCACTCCGCTCTTCCTTCAATGGCCCTTCCAATTCGGCAGCGCCGCCGCGCCGCCCGCATGTACGTCACGCTCCGGTTCACCGCGAGACGAGGAATGTCTGCAGAGGGGAAGAAGGTTACCGCGAATAACAATCTTTTATAGTCCTCGCTCTGCGGGAGCAAATTGCGCTTTCACACGCCATGATGGATGTGAGTTACGGAGCGCTCTTTCACTTGTAAAAATAAATGTCCTTGCCAATTTCATTTTATTTATTATTTTTTTCCCCAGAAGAAGAAAAAAAAATGTATATATATCTCTGGGTCCGACCGCGGCGACGTAGATCTTTTTTTTTTGCCCAATCGTAATTTTTCTTCGGTGATTGTATTGAAATGAAAAATGCGCAGGGTATTATGCGGGCAGACCGAAAAATAAAATTAGAAAAAAAAAAAAAAAAAAAAACAATGAGAAAGTTATAACGAAGTGACAGATTGTGATTCGGAATTGCGATACAACAGATAAGCGCGCCTTTCGCTCTTTCCCCCGGAGACTTGCGACAATGCAGACAGATATTGTTTTCTGGCGCTGCGACTGTCATCTATATCAATATTCAAGCCGCCCTGATTGCATTTGCTGTCTGGCAATATGTGTACACATCAGGGCAGAGAAATGGGATTCCCATAATAATAGACGTCTCTGGCATTAACGCAGATTCATCTTCCCGCCGCGGCGTTATCACTTTCGTCATTCCATAATCATAACCGCCGCGTCTCTCTATTGGAGCATCTGGGCAGATTTATTCTCCTCCATCAGCGGCCGGAGACTCGCAAAAAAATCTATTTATTCGGCTCATTGGGACCCACAAAGTTTTCACCAACCTTCTCGGTGTTGAAACCGCGATTTTGTCGATTTTTTTTTTTTTTTTTTTAGGGCGGCAAAGCGAAGAAGACGGCCATGTCTGATCTATGGAGAACAATGACCTCTAGTTCACGGGTCTCCAAACTTTTTCAGTGGGAGAAATAGTTCTCATCATTGGTGTCAGTGGGGGGAATAGTGCCCCATTGTTGGTGTCAGTGGGGGGGAATAGTGCCCCATTGTTGGTGTCAGTGGGGGGAATAGTGCCCCATTGTTGGTGTCAGTGGGGGGAATAGTGCCCCATTGTTGGTGTCAGTGGGTGGAATAGTGCCCCATTGTTGGTGTCAGTGGGTGGAATAGTGCCCCAAATATGCGTATAATATCCGCTCTAATTCATCCCAAACGTGTTGTATCGGTGTTGAGGTCAGGACTCTGTGCAGTCAAGTTCCTCCACCCCAAACTCGCTCATCCATGGCTTTATGGACCTTGCTTTGTGCTCTGGTGGGCAGTCATGTTGGAACAGGAAGGGGCCGTCCCCAAACTGTTCCCACAAGGTTGGGAACATAAAAATTGTCCAGAATGTCTTGGTATGCTGACGCCTTAGGAGTTCCCTTCACTGGAACTAAGGGGACAAACCCAACCCCTGAAAAACAACACCCACACCATAATCCCCCCCCCACCAAATGATTTGGACCAGTGCACAAAGCAAGGTCCATAAAGACATGGAGGAGCGAGTTTGGGGTGGAGGAACTTAACTGGCCTGCACAGAGTCCTGACCTCAACCCGATAGAACACCTTTGGGATGAATTAGAGTGCAGACTGAGAGCCAGGCCTTCTCGTCCAACATCAGTGCCTAAACTCACAAATGTTCTTCTGGAAGAAACATTCCCATAGACACCCTCCTAAACCTTGTGGACGGACTTCCCAGAAGAGTTGAAGCTGTTATAGCTGCAAAGGGCGGAGCCAACTCAATATTGAACCCTACGGACTAAGACTGGGATGCCATTAAAGGTCATGTGTGTGTAAAGGCAGGCGTCCCAATACTTTTGGTAATATAGCGTATGCCAAGATATGGTCCAGATATGGCTGAGTTCTTCATGAAGGATTTGCTGACGAGATATTTAGAATTGCTCCCCGTATCGCTGTTTGCGGCGGATCGTCTATTTAACCGCTTTAAGACCAGCTGCTGCAGTTCTACTGCGGCAGGTTGTCTCTCCTTGGCGAATCGCCGTCATTGTATGTCGCCCGCTTTAAGAGCCCTAGGGGGCGTGCCACGGCGCGACGCCGGAGTTGATGCGCGTGGCCGGTGGCCGCCATGTCCGCTGGCCACCTGCGATCGCTCCTGAGAGAGACAGAACGGGGATCTGTCAATGTAAACAGACAGATCTCCGTTCTGACAGGGGAGGAGAGACAGATCTGCTGTTCCCAGCGATCAGGAACAGCGATCTCTCTCCTCCTCCAGTCGCTACACTCCCCTCACAGTTAGAAGCACCTCCCAGGGAACATTTAACCCTTTGATCGCCCCCTAGTGTTAACCCCTTCCCTGCCTGTGACATTTATACAGTAATCGGTGACTATTTTTAGCTCTGATCGCTGTATAAATGTCACTGGTCCCAAAAAAAATGTCAAAAGTGTCCGATCTGTCCGCCGCAATGTTGCAGTCCTGCTAAAAATTGCTGATCATAAAAAAAAATAATAAAAATGCCATAATTCTATCCCCTATTTTGTAGATGCTTTAACTTTTGCGCAAACCAATCAATATACGCTTACTGCGATTTTTTTTTTTTTTTTTTACCGAAAATATGTAGAAGAATATGTATTGGCCTAAACTGATGAAGAAAACATTTTTTTTTTTTGGATATTTATTATAGCAAAAAGTAAAAAATATTGTTTTTTTTTTTTTTTAGTTTTTTTTTTGGATATTTATTATAGCAAAAAGTAAAATATATATATATTTTTTTTGGATATTTATTATAGCAAAAAGTAAAAAATATATATATATTTTTTTGGATATTTATTATAGCAAATAGTAAAAAATATTTTTTTTGTTATTATTTTTTGGATATTTATTATAGCAAAAAGTAAAAAATATTGTTTTGTTTTTTTTAGTTTTTTTTTTTGGATATTTATTATAGCAAAAAGTAAAATATATATATATATTTTTTTTGGATATTTATTATAGCAAAAAGTAAAAAATATTGTTTTTTTTTTTTTTTTTTTTAGTTTTTTTTGGATATTTATTATAGCAAAAAGTAAAAAATATTGTTTCTTTTTTTTTTTTTTTTTGGATATTTATTATAGCAAAAAGTAAAAAATATTGTTTTTTTTTTTTTTTTTTTTTTTTTGGATATTTATTATAGCAAAAAGTAAAATATATATATATATATATTTTTTTTGGATATTTATTATAGCAAAAAGTAAAAAAAAAATATATATATTTTTTTGGATATTTATTATAGCAAATAGTAAAAAATATTTTTTTTTGTTATTATTTCTTGGATATTTATTATAGCAAAAAGTAAAAAATATTGTTTTTTTTTTTTGGATATTTATTATAGCAAAAAGTAAAATATATATATATATATATATATTTTTTTTTGGATATTTATTATAGCAAAAAGTAAAAAATACTGTTTTGGTTTTTTTTTTAGTTTTTTTTTTTTGGATATTTATTATAGCAAAAAGTAAAAAATATATATATATTTTTTTTTGGATATTTATTATAGCAAAAAGTAAAAAATATTGTTTCTTTTTTTTTTGTTTTTTTTTTTTGGATATTTATTATAGCAAAAAGTAAAAAATATTGTTTTTTTTTTTTTTTTAGTTTTTTTTTGGATATTTATTATAGCAAAAAGTAAAATATATATATATATATATATATATATTTTTTTGGATATTTATTATAGCAAAAAGTAAAAAAAAAATATATATTTTTTTTGGATATTTATTATAGCAAATAGTAAAAAATATTTTCCTGACAGACTCCATGGCAGCCTACGTATGGGTTAATCCCGCCTCTCATACCTCATAGGACCCCACTCCCATAAATCTTTGCTTCTAGACAGAGACTGTGTTCCTTTTTTGTCCTCCTCCTAGGACCAAGGTGTATCTTACCTTATGAAAGTTTTGTTGATCCAGTCCTGGTGGTTCGCACGTTTTAATGATGGCGGTGTCTTTTGAGGTCCAGCTTCCCCAGCTATTAGCAGGGCGGACATACGGGGTGCACTCTGATGCCTGGAAGAGCTGATTGTACCGGCCATTGGCTGGGAAGTGGCATTGCGGCCAAACGTCCCAGCTATTAGCGGGAGGCCTCCTTCATGATTACCCCGGGCGTGCGGTGAGCGCTCCTCTTGCTCCCATTTCCAGGATGGATCCCCTCAGGTGCCGTGGTAATGTATGCTCTTCCGTTTTTGAGTTTTGGCAGCCTGTTGTGTGTGTTGTCTTGTCTTTTGATTTGCTTCCTAGTGGCCATGGCGGCTGGGACGCATCTGCGTTCCAGTCCGCCGCTTCCCCGCTCCGACTGCGCAGCTGCGAAGTCTCGATTGAGATCGAGGCTTGGTTCGCGCCTGCGCAGTCCGCGCGTGATGACGGCGACTGCGCATGCGCGCGAGCGCCGTGGAGCGGCGTCGGTCACAGCGTAGGGACGCTGTGGCCGCGATGACGTCATCACAGGCGGCAGATTCAAATAGCTGTCACATACAGCTATGGTTTGGGTTGCTCTTTCGCTTAGGCAGCGGCTTCCCTGTGTCCATCTCTCTGGCTTCTGAGGTAAGGAGCTTTGCTGTACCTTCCTGTGTCTAGGTCTCTTTCTCCAAATAGGGGAAAGAGAAAGCTGAAAGTATACATAGTTATTTGTCTCTTATTGATTGTTTGCAGTCTTTTGTTTCTGTCGCCATGGATGTGTCACCGCCCCCTTGTGGCCAACCCTTACACCGCAGGTAGGATGAAGTATTTTTATTTTCATTCTGCCTGTATTGGTTGGGGTACTATTTAGGAACAAATTATTCTTTTTCTCCTCTGCAGCCCTTCTAGGTCTGAACCACAGTTATCGGCACATAAAGAAAAGGACCAGTCTAGGTCTCATCATCACCAGTCTACGTCGGGTTCTAGACGTACTAGATCATCTTCCAGACACCGCAAAGAGGGGTCAAGGTCTAAATCTAGCCATCATTCCCCCCGCCATTCCAGCCGCCCTGAGAGGAGAGCTTGCTGGGGATGTAAAACTCAGGTCCCAGAGGGTAAATCTCTCTGTGAGTTGTGCTTTTCAAGAGCCACGAAGGAGAGAGGAGCTGAGGACCAGCAAGTGGAGGCTCTGGTCAGGAAAGTGGTCCAAGAATCTCTTAACAAAGCAGATTTTGACCGGGCAGTAATTCCTCCTTCTGCTATAGCTCCAGTTGCTGAAGAAATTGAGTCCGAAGTTCCAGGCCCATCTCATCATAGTCTCTCTTTTAGCGGTTCCTCGGACAGCGAAGCAGAGATAATTGAACCTGGGGCTGGTTTTGACTTCTCCCTGGTTCCCCAGCTGGTCAGAGCGGTTAAAGACGCATTGAGATGGGAAGAACCAGTAGAAGCACCCTCTAAACAGAGGAAATACTTTAAACACCTTAAGAAGGATCGCCCGAATTTCCCCTTCCTGGGTGAACTGGGTGAAATCATCTCGGATGAATGGGGTAAAGTTGATAGGAAAAACTCCTTGATTTCCAAGGTTGCAAAGATGTACCCTTTCAAGAGTGATGAAGTAAAACATCTTGAATCAGCCCCCCTTGTCGATGCAGCTCTTATGAGGCTGGTGAGACATGTTACGCTACCTCTAGAGGATACCGTCTCTTTCAAGGATGGTCTGGAGAGGAAGATTGATACGGACTTAAAACGTATCTATATCACGGCAGGGATGGCTTGTAAACCGGCTCTGGCCCTTGCAGCTTTGTCAAAAGCTATGGAGTCTTGGACGGATGATGTTGGTGCAGCTCTAGGAAGTGTGTCTGAGGACTTATTCAAGAGATCTCCAGTACATGAGCTGAAGCTGGCTTCGGTCTTCCTGGGAGAAGCATCCATCGACATTATCCGTCTCGTGGCACGTGTCATGCTTTCATCAGTTACAGCAAAACGTGCCCTCTGGTTACGTCCATGGGTTGCAGACCCTGCCTCTAAGCAGGCCTAGTGCAGGATTCCTTTCGAAGGCTCCTCACTCTTCGGAAACAAACTGGATTCTGCTATCTCCCGTGCTACTGGGGGCAAGTCAGGATTCTTACCCCAGGACCGTCGCATCCTTAATCAAAGAAGGACTCAACCCAGACAAGAGCCAGAACGCGCTAGAGATGCGCGTCGCTACAGACCTGGTCGGGAGTTTAGGAAAAACTGGAGGAGAGGCCAGCCTTCAGGCCAAAAATCCTCAAAGTCAGCCCCGTCAAGTGGCCGGGAGACTTCCAAGTCCTTTTGATACGACGCCTGTCCAGGTAGTGCAAGTAGGAGCTCGTTTACTCCGGTATCAGCACGTCTGGGCAGCCTCGATTCAAGATTACTGGACCGTAAAAACGGTCTCCTCAGGTCACACTTGGGTTTTCACCAATCCACCCAGTCACCGATTTGTGCCTACGGTCCTTCCGCACTCAGAAGAAAAAAGACAAATTCTTCTATCGTATACAGACTCTCTGATTGCCCAGGGGGCCGCCATTCAAGTTCCATCAGAAGAAAGATTTCTTGGAATTTATTCCCCCCTTTTCATGGTCCTCAAAAAGACTGGCTCTTGGAGACCAGTAATCGACCTGACACATCTAAATTCCTTCATCAAGAAGGAAAAGTTCAAGATGGAAACCCTGCTGACAATCCGACAAACAGTACAACCAGGAGATTGGCTGGTCTCCATAGACCTGAAAGACGCCTACTTTCATGTACCGATCGCAAAAGATTTCCAGAGGTATCTCCGATTTGCAGTAGGCCAGAGGCATCTCCAATTTACTTGTCTCCCATTCGGGCTCACAACATCGCCTCGAGTGTTTTCGAAGCTCTTATTGGCTGTGGTAGCTCTAATCCGAGTAAAAGGCATTCGGTTACACCATTACTTGGACGACCTACTCCTACTGTCGCAGGACAGGGAGCAGATATTGTCACATCGGGATCAAGTCATATCTACTCTGACGGAGTTCGGTTGGCTATTGAACAGGGAGAAAAGTCACCTAGTTCCGACACAAGCTCTAGTGTTCCTCGGAGCCCTATTCAACACAGTGGAGAGCACCATCTCTCTTCCTTTGGAGAAGGTTCCGGTAATTCGAGAGAGAATTCGCCTAGCATTGTCAGCAACTCTCCTCAGAGCCTCTCAGTGTCTCAAAATAATCGGCACTATGGTAGCCACAGCCCCCATGGTGAGGTGGGCGCAGTGGAAAATGCGGCCCTTTCAGAAGGGTTTTCTCCAGCAATGGGATCCAGGGTCTCGAGACCATCTGGTGCGGGTAACCACCTCCATGCGGGAGGGCCTCCCCTGGTGGCTGCTACGGAAGAACCTCCTCAATTGTCACTCCATAGCACCTGTCTCCTGGATTACAGTGACAACGGATGCGAGCAACAGAGGATGGGGCGCTCTCTGTCTGACGGAGATAGCCCAAGGCAGGTGGGACTTCCCATCCCAAGGGATAGTCTCAAATGTCCTGGAGCTCAGAGCTGCCTTCCGTGCCCTTCAAGCCTTTCTCCATCTGATATCAGGAGCCTCAGTCCTCCTAAGACTGGACAACACGACCGCAGTATCATACATCAAGAGACAGGGGGGCACCCGCAGTCTCTCCTTACTGAGGGAAGTAAGCCCGATCATGTCCTGGGCCCAGACGAACTTAACAAATCTATCCGCTGTTTATCTCCCAGGAATTCAGAATGTCCAAGCAGACTTCCTTTCAAGAGTCACCCTGGACAACAACGAGTGGTCCCTCCACGCCGAAGTTTTCGATTGGCTCCTGTCTCTAGGGATGATGCCGGAAGTGGACCTGTTTGCATCCCCATGCAATTTCAAGCTGGGAAAATATTACACGAGGTGTCGCTGTCCCCAGGCCTTCGGAGTGGATGCCCTGACGGACCAGTGGAAATTCCACAGGGCCTATGCCTTTCCCCCAGTTCCAGTCATTCTTCGTTTCCTTTCGAGGCTCAGGTGGGAGAATGTCGAGGTGCTGGCAGTTGTTCCGTTCTGGCCCAACAGGCCATGGTTTCCTCTCCTGATGCAGCTCAGTTACCGAGAGCCGGTTCCTCTCCCATCCAGACCAGATCTCCTGCTGCAGGGAGCGTCTCTTCACCCTTGTCCATCCCAGCTCCATCTGATGGCTTGGTGGTTGAGAGGAGAAGGTTGGAAGCACTAGGTTGTCCAAGTACAGCTATTGCTACATTGTTGAATGCCAGAAGAGCGGGCACCAACAGAGTGTATCAGAGGATTTGGGCGAAGTTTGCGAATTATGTGATTTCCACCAATGGATCCTGTAGTAATCCAAGGATTCAGGACGTTCTAGGTTTTCTACAAACTGGCCTGGATCTGTCCCTATCGGTGAGTTCCTTGCGGGTCCAGATTTCTGCAATCTCAGCCTTTACAGGCATATCATGGGCCAGACACCCCCTTACTAGGCAGTTCTTCAAGGGAGCAATGAGGCTTAGGCCTCAGAAAAGACCAAGATTCTCTAAATGGGATCTTCCTCTCGTCTTGGATTTCTTCTCAGAAAAGGAGATACGGCATATGGATCAGTCATCAATTAGAGAGCTTTCTCTCAAAGTGGTCTTTCTAGTGGCCATAACATCGGCCAAGAGAGTTTCTGAAGTTGGATCCCTAGGATACAAAGAACCTTTTCTTACCTTCTTCCCAGACCGGGTAGTCTTGATCCCCATGTTAGGATCGAATCCTAAAGTAACAACCATCTTCCATGAAAATCAGGAGATTGTCCTCCCTACTTTCAGATCCACTGAGGACTCTAATGTTCACCCTCTAGATGTTGGGCAGGTTCTGAAACAATACCTAGAAGCCACAGCTTCTTTCCGCCAGTCTGATTATCTGTTTGTGCTTTTTCACGGCAAGAACAAGGGTTTACGGGCCTCCTCTAGAACCATCGCATCATGGATCGTTCAAGCTATCCAATGGGCATACAGGTCTAAGGGTTTGGCTCCTCCGGAGGCGGTAACCGCTCATTCTACCAGGAGCGTCTCTACATCATGGGCAGCATCCCGACATGTGTCTCCAGATGTAATCTGTAAAGCGGCCTCATGGTCATCAATTAACACTTTTATGACACACTATTGTGTAGAACCGGCTTCTTTGTCTACGGTTAACTTTGGTTTGCACGTATTATCTGTTGATGGTGCCAATTAAACCTTTTTTCTTTAAACCAGCAATTGCCCACCCGGGTGTGTATGGCTAGTTATTTCCCATACGTAGGCTGCCATGGAGTCTGTCAGGAAAACGGAAAATTTATATCAAATACTTACCGTAATTTTCCTTTCCTGATGGACTCCATGGCAGCAGGAGTTCCCTCCCAGTTGCTGGAGTAGGCTAAGTTACGGAACACAGTCTCTGTCTAGAAGCAAAGATTTATGGGAGTGGGGTCCTATGAGGTATGAGAGGCGGGATTAACCCATACGTAGGCTGCCATGGAGTCCATCAGGAAAGGAAAATTACGGTAAGTATTTGATATAAATTTTCCGTTTTTTTTTGTTATTATTTCTTGGATATTTAATATAGCAAAAAGTAAAAAATATTGTTTTTTTTTTTTTGTTTTTTTTTTTTGGATATTTATTATAGCAAAAAGTAAAATATATATATATATATATTTTTTTGGATATTTATTATAGCAAAAAGTAAAAAATACTGTTTTGGTTTTTTTTTTAGTTTTTTTTTTTGGATATTTATTATAGCAAAAAGTAAAAAATATATATATATTTTTTTTTGGATATTTATTATAGCAAAAAGTAAAAAATATTGTTTCTTTTTTTTTTTCTTTCAAAATTGTCGCTCTTTTTATGTTTAGAGCGCGATAAACAAAACAAACCGCAGAGGTGATCAAATACAACCAAAATAAAGCTCTATTTGTGGGGGAAAAAAAAGGACGTCAATTTTGTTTGGGTACATCGTCGCACGACCGCGCAATTGTCAGTTAAAGCGACGCAGTGCCATATCGCAAAAAATAGCCTGGACGTTAAGGGGGGGGGGGGTTTTAAATCCTTCCGGTCCGTAAATAGTTAATATCGGCCGATGGCGGTCCTGCAGCACTTTCGATGAAACTCGATTAAATCCCCCTTTTATTTACACGCGTTGACGCATTCGCCCTGCTCACGAAATTCGCCTTCAACGCCCCCCACCTTGGCGCAAGTCAAAGCAAACGGCGCCAAAAGGTTCGCGCATTAGACTCGATACAGTCACACTTCAACGAGGACGGAATAAAGAGGCAACGGGAGAAAAAAAAAAAAAAGTTTCTGTATACACATTAAATGAAGCTTGAAAAAAGGGAACATTTCATCTCTAATCTATTTACTTCTGAATATTTAACACGCCGTCCCCGGCACCCGGCGCCAGATTTAACTGGAAAATTGCTCACTAATCTGTTTGCTTATTTGGAATAATTGGGTGAGCTGCCAGCCAAAAGGATTTCCTCCCCTGTTTAAAATCTCAGTTAGTAGTCCAATTTCGGCTCGGCGGCATAATTACACTGACAGAGCCGTAGCCACGGGGCCTGTGAGTGAGGCCGCGTTCTAAACCGTAAATTATGGAGGATTAGCATTTATGAATTTTAAATGAGGCTTGTGGTGGCGGAGCTGCAGAAAAAAAAAAAAAAATCTGCTTACTGATTACATATGCCGCCGTTCAAACCCCCCGCCAGCCGTTAACCCGTCGCTGCCGATGGAAGCCGTTCCCCGGCAACAAATGAGAGACGCGGCACCAACGGGGCTCCGGGAGGCGCTGCGGCTGCCGCCGGCCCACAGTGCTCATAGGGCTTGCTGTGATTGGCTGCAGGCAGAGTACACACACCTCCTCACATGGTCAATGGGAAGGTGCTTCCTGGAACCCTTCAAAACCTCTGCTGGTAGGAAAGGGGTTAACACAGCGCAACTATGTAACTATATAACTATGTAACTATATAACTATGTAACTATATAACTATGTAACTATGTAACTATATAACTATATAACTATGTAACTATGTAACTATGTAACTATATAACTATGTAACTATATAACTATGTAACTATGTAACTATATAACTACATAACAACTATATAACTATTTAACTATATAAATATATAACTATGTAACTATATAACTATGTAACTATATAACTATGTAACTATATAAATATATAACTATGTAACTATGTAACTATATAACTATGTAACTATATAACTATGTAACTATGTAACTATGTAACTATATAACTATGTAACTATGTAACTATGTAACTATGTAACTATATAACTATATAACTGTGTAACTATATAACTATATAAATATGTAACTATATAACTATGTAACTATGTAACTATATAACTATGTAACTATATAACTATATAAATATGTAACTATATAACTATGTAACTATGTAACTATATAACTATATAACTATATAACTATGTAACTATGTAACTATGTAACTATATAACTATGTAACTATGTAACTATGTAACTATGTAACTATATAACTATATAACTATGTAACTATGTAACTATATAACTATATAACTATATACCATCGGTTCCCAGTCTCCTTCTATAATGTGGGCCTTACAAGGTTAGAAAATCATTTGAAAAAGCGTCCGATACGCTGGATTGTTTGTCTTTTGAAACATTCGTTGGCTAGTTTCAATTCTCGAAAATGCAAATTTTATGGCAAAAAAAAAAGAACCAACATGTCCGATTTTTTTGCGTCAAAACGAGCGATTATCAAAACTTTAGTAGTGGAATCAGTGGCGGCCCGTCCATGCATGTGTCCGGTGGAGAGGGTGGAGAGCAGTGGCGGTGCGTCCATAAAGGGGGCAGGAATGCTGCCCCCCCCCCCCCCCCACACACACTGCTCTAATCACCATAGATAGATTCATGCATTGCATGAATGGTCGCTGCTGACACCCCCTATTCAGGTGCCCGGCCAATTTTTGGGCATCTGAATTACAGCGGCGGGGGGGGGGGGTGTTTTTAGGAGCACCTGATTAGAGCTGTAGGCTCTAATAAGCACCCAAAAATGTAAACAGCGGGCACAATGCTGTGCGTTCGCTGTTCACTCAGCTGTGTGTTAGCAAAGCTAAGGAATTTGCTTTGCTAACACTGAATCCGCCTCTCAGCCAATCAGGTTGCCGGGTCTGTTACCGGTCACCTGATTGTCTGAAACATCAGGCTCTGTGATTGGACGCCTGAGAGAGGACGGAGGAAGACATGGAGGACGTGCAGGAAACCGCCGCTGACCCGCTCCGAGACAGGTAAGTGCCGGGCAGCATCTGATGGGGCACACTAACAGCATCTGATGGGGCACAGTAGCGGCAATTGATGGGCACACTGGCAGAAACTGATGGGCACAGTATCAGCAACTGATTGACACAGTGGCTACGTTTGATGGGCACAGTGGCTGCGTTTGACGGCACAGTGGCTGCGTTTGATGGCACAAAGGCTGTGTTTGATGGGCACAGTGTCTGCGTTTGATGGGCACAGTGGCTGCGTTTGTTGGGCACAGTGGCTACGTTTGATGGGCACAGTGGCTGCGTTTGATGGCACAATGGCTGTGTTTGATGGGCACAGTGGCTGCGTTTGATGGGCACAGTGGCTGCGTTTGATGGCACAGTGGCTGTGTTTGATGGGCACAGTGGCTGCGTTTGATGGCGCAGTGGCTGCGTTTGATGGGCACAGTGGCTGCGTTTGATGGCACAGTGGCTGCGTTTGATGGCGCAGTGGCTGCGTTTGATGGGCACAGTGGCTGCGTTTGATGGCACAGTGGCTGCGTTTGATGGCACAGTGGCTGTGTTTGATGGGCACAGTGGCTGCGTTTGATGGCACAGTGGCTGCGTTTGATGGCACAGTGGCTGCGTTTGATGGGCACAGTGGCTGCGTTTGATGGCACAGTGGCTGCGTTTGATGGCGCAGTGGCTGCGTTTGATGGGCACAGTGGCTGCGTTTGATGGCACAATGGCTGCCTTTGATGGGCACAGTGGCTGCATTTGATGGCACAGTGGCTGCATTTGATGGGCACAGTGGCTGCGTTTGATGGCACAGTGGCTGCGTTTGATGGCACAGTGGCTGTGTTTGATGACACAGTGGCTGCGTTTGTTGGGCACAGTGGCTACGTTTGATGGGCACAGTGGCTGCGTTTGATGGGCACAGTGGCTGCGTTTGATGGCACAGTGGCTGCGTTTGATGGCACAGTGGCTGCGTTTGTTGGGCACAGTGGCTGCGTTTGATGGGCACAGTGTCTGCGTTTGATGGGCACAGTGGCTGCGTTTGTTGGGCACAGTGGCTACGTTTGATGTGCACAGTGGCTGCGTTTGATGGGCACAGTGGCTGCGTTTGATGGGCACAGTGGCTGCGTTTGATGGGCACAGTGGCTGTGTTTGATGGCACAGTAGCCGCAATTGATGGGGTTTTTTTTCAGTTTGTTTGCGCCCCCCAAAAAATTTTGAGCACCAGCCGTCACTGGTGGAGAGGAGGCAACATCAGATTGAGGATGAAGATCCGCTTTAACAAATCCTAACAAACTACTTAGCACCACAAAATGATACTGTGATAGACCCAACCAGGACAGGGGCTTTTGGAGAGGACTAGGGCCAAGCCTCCTACCCACTTATTATGGCCCATGGAGAGAGCAGTTCATTCTCTAATGATGGACCACCACTTAATGGACGCTAAGTGCGAGGCTTGGATAACTTCCTTGAATAAGGACAATAAAGCTTCCCTTCTGGAGTGGATGGAAAGAGGTAATATGTATCTTGTACTTGTACAGAGTAATGGTCACAGGCCCTTCTGCAGATTGGGTTGGAGAGGCTTCTTCACTTGGGACAGAACTATTTATGAACAATATCCCTCAAGAAATCTTTGAAGATAAATTAATTCCACCTTTTCAGACTTTTGGAACATACACACGTTTGTGTCTCTCCCATTTGTTAATTGTGTTAATGAAGTCACCTATTGTAATTAGCATTATGTTTATGTTGGCTGTTCCTTAGCTATGTTAATTATATTCCTGTTTACAGTTTGTATTGTATACGATAATGTGATCAGGCCCTGCCTGATCCTGTGTGCTATATAGATTCTGTGTGAGTTTTCAATAAAGAGTTCCAGTTTCCATGTAAGCTAGTGCCGTATAGTCTTGGATGGTCAGCTATAATATCTGGTTCCTGGTTGCAGACTGAAGGAAGCTGTATGCAGACAGAAGCACAAAAGCAGGGTGCTGAACAGTTCAGTCACAGATACTTGGTTCTGTATTTTCCAAAAGGGACGATACTGGGAGGTGATAAGGGGGTGGAAGCAAGAGATTGTGCTTGGAGGGGGGGAAGGTGGTGGAACCAAGGTATAGTGCTCGGAGGGTGGAAGGGAGTGGAACCAAGGGATGGTGCTCGGAGGTGGGTAGGGGTAGAACCAAGGGATTGTGCTTGAAGGTGGGTAGGGGGTGGAACCAAGGGATGGTGCTTGGAGGTGTGTGGGGGGGAAACCAAGGGACGGTTCTCGGAGGTGAGTAGGGGGTGGAACCAAGGGACGGTGCTCGGAGGTGGGTAGGGGGGTGGAACCAAGGGACAGTTCTCGGAGGTGGGTAGGGGTTGGAACCAAGAGATGGTGCTCAGAGGTGGGTAGGGGGTGGAACCAAGGGATTGTGCTCGAAAGTGGGTATGGGGTGGAATCAAGGGATTGTGCTCACAGGTGGGTAGGGAGTGGAACCAAGGGACGGTGCTCAGAGGTGGGTAGGGAGTGGAACCAAGGGACAGTGCTCAGAGGGTGGTAGGGGGTGGAACCAAGGGACAGTACTCAGAGGTGGGTAGGGGGTGTAACCAAGGGATTGTTCTCGGAGGTGGGTAGGGGTTGGAACCAAGAGATGGTGCTCAGAGGTGGGTAGGGGGTGGAACCAAGGGATTGTGCTCGAAAGTGGGTATGGGGTGGAATCAAGGGATTGTGCTCACAGGTGGGTAGGGAGTGGAACCAAGGGACAGTGCTCAAAGGTGGGTCGGGGGTGGAGACAAGAGACGGTGCACAGGGGTGGGTAGGGGGCGGAGACAAGGGGCCACTCAGAATGGAGGAGAACCTGTACCTATTCTTTGAGAAAAAAAGCCCTGTATATATAAAATAAATATATACAAAATAGGCGGTGTTGGGCTTTAATATCATATCTACTGTATGGATAATGCAGGTGCAAAAAGTGGGCTCAGTCCAATCAAGGATTTGATCAGAACCAGGCAGATCTGTGAATACTCCAAAGCTGGGGAATGCTCTCCATTCTGTCAGGTGACCCAATCTGTACAACCTCTGCAGGAGAAAGATCTCGGCTGTTTTTGGAAGTGGAATGGTCTGGTGGAGCCTCTGGTCAGAGAGTGAGGAGCCATCGAAGAGTTACAATAAAAGGTAATTATGTTATTTACCAAATATATCCTTCTTCTTGTTAGGGAAAAGAATAGAATAATATTCTTGTGTAATGACAGGATTACATAGTTGTCACTTTTTTACACAGCGAACCTCCATTCCTCTTTTCACTCTTTGACCAGAAGATGGAAAACGCGTCAGCCAAGGGTTTCACTCTCTATTGCACACATCCAGAGATCTGAGAACCCCATTTGTGATGAAGGAGAGGGATTCCTGGACACGTCCAATACAGGCTCTCTAATGTCTCCCACAATGTATCAAAGTGTCATCAGAAGTTTCTCACGCTCGCCAATCAAATTTAGATCTGCACTCGAAGCTTCTATCTGATTGGAGGAAGCAGAGAGAGCGGCAGATTCAGGACATGCCTTCCCAGCGGCCCTGTGAGGTGTGCTCTGGATTCTGGTGGCAGAGTAAAGGAAGGGAACTTTTTTAGCTCATTGATTGGTTTCACGTGTAATTTAAAAAAAACAAAATGATAAAAAGCACAAAGAAATCGGTTATTACTTGCAGCTAATGAAATAAACAATTTTCATGTAATGTAATTACACATACAAAAGAAAAAAAAAAAATTATTACCCGCATTATTTTATTGCAATTCCCAGGTTTGGGAAGTGTAAACCGCCCTCTGCGATCAGCCGCGTTCGACCTTTATGTTGGTTATTTGTTTTTATCGTGACATTTACTTGTTTAATTCTTCGGAGAGACCGAGGTGTTTTTATTTCCAAGGAAAGGAAAACAACAGAAGGCGAGAACCCTGGAGCCCGCTGGGGGTGGGGGAAGGGAGGGGGGGATAATATTGGGGAGGATACAGGAGGTGGCTATATAATTAGTTACAAGGTTAATTATATAGAGACAATGTGGCTTTATTTTTTACTTATATTTTGTAAGTGATAACACTGACAACATCGCTACAATCAATATTATTTAATATTACAAAATAATGATAAAAGTAAGAACAAAGTAATAATAAGAAATATTTGGGGGGGGGGGGGGGGTTGAGGAAGTGTCTGTGTTCAAAGTAATTAGATGATTAATTAAAGCTTCATTGTTGCTATTTTTTTACATATGTTTGTAACTCATATTTCTAGAGATAAATGTTATTAATATCATTATATGTTAGGCTGGATTCACACCTATGCAGTTTCAGTGCTTTTTGCATTTTGCAGATTTGCACTACAGTCCATTTAACATGGTTTACTATGGAACATGTTCTGTAGTGCAAATCTGCAAAATGCAAAAAGCAGTAAAAATGCATAGGTGTGAATCCAGCCTTATACAATCCGTATAATAAAACCTTTATATAGTGACATCGTTGTTACTTTTCTAAAATTATTTGTAATTTATATCACTAACAATATCAAAATTAGCACTATTATTATATCTTACAAAATCAATACAAATAATCATAAGAATATTATTATTGTTATTAATAATAATAATAATAATAATAATAATAATAATAATAAAAAATATTTGGAGGGGAAGTGGGGTTGAGGAATAGTTCAAAGTAATTAGATTATTTATAGCTTTATTGTTGCTAGTTGTTTAAATATATTTGTAACTAATATTTCTAAAAATTAATATTATCAATATCATTATATGTTATATATAAACCTATGTTATATAATGAAAGCTTTAGCTTTATATTTAGCGATATTAATATATATTACAATATCCATAATAATAATAATACAAAAAATAATAATAATTATTATTATAATAAGTATTATAATTAATAATAATAATAATAATAATAATAATAATAATAATAATAATAAAGATAATTATTTATATTATTATTATTATGAATAATAATAATAACAACAAATATTTGGGGGAAGGGGATTTGAGGAGGTTTCTATGTTCAGTAAACTTTATTGTTGCTATGTTTTTACATATATATTTAACTAGTGTTGCTAAAATTAATATTATCAATATCATTATTATTTTTTTTACAATCAGTATAATAAAACCTTCATATAGTGACAGTGTTGTTATATTTTTCGTCTTTTTTTTTTTTTAATTGATATGAATTACAATATCAATATTAGCAATATTATTATATGTTATAAAATCAATATAAATAATAATATTTACAAATATTTGGGGGGTGGTGGTGGTGTGTGGAGGGTTGGGCAATAGAATTGGTGTCTGTGTTACAGTTAGATTACGTATATATTGCACACTTTCGTGACACGCACAGAAGCGCACCGCTCTTTATCAGGCGTGCCATTCATTCTTGCCAAAATGGTATGGTGTGGCAGGATTTTGCGAAAGGGTCATGGACCTCTTTTGCTTGTTTGATTTGCATAGGGCAGCCTATTGAAATGAATGGGCTGCTCTGAATGCAACAAGCGGAAATGCGCAAAAAAAAAAAAAACAAGCGTGGAAACTCACCTGCGCTTTGTCGCAGTTTTAGAGGTGAACCAAACCTCAGGGACCTCTTTTCCGTGTTTCCTCGTGCATAGAAATGAATGGGCTGCTCTACATGCGACATGTGGGAATTCACGAAAAACGCGCCCCCACACTTGGTAGCACCTGCAGGTTTGAATAATAGCTATAAATAATGGGGGGGGGCTGTCTGTGCTCAAATTAATTGGTTAAACGATTAGTTATCGCTTCAATGTTGCTATTTGTTTACAAATATTCGAAACTGAATCTTACTGAGTATATCAACATTATCAATGTCGTTTATGGTGTTTTTCGCGCATTTTTGCACGTTTGTATGCAGCGTTTTTGGGCTTTGGCATTTTTTATGAGCCAATAAAGAAAATTATCTGTTGCATCATTTGTTGCTAGGTATTTCAGCTTTTTTAGCTTTTCCATTAGCTTTTATTTCTTCTTTTATTATTATTATTATTATTATTATTTTTTTTTCGTTAGGGTAAGGGGTTCAAGTTCAGTTTGGGTTAGGGTTCGGAATAGGAACTGGGGTTAGGGTTATTTATTATTATTTTATTTATTTTTTATTTATTATTATTTTTATTATATGAATAATAATAAATGAATAAACAAATGTAAAATGGATACACAAATAAATAAAAATCATAAATTCAATAAATTAATACTAAGTAACAATAAATAAATAACTAACCCATAACTTTAACCTTTACCCCTTAAAAAATAAAATAATAATAAATAACTAAACACACTAACCCTCACATAATAATAATAATAATAATAATAATAATAATAATAATAATAATTATTATTATTATTATTATTATTAATGTATTTTTTGATCGAGTTTGGGTGGTATTTTATTATTATTATTATAGGAATAATAATAAATGAATAAATAAATGTAAAATGAATACACAAATAAAAAAAATTATAAATAAAAATCCTAAATAAATAAATTCAATAAATTAATACTAAGTAACGATAAATAAATAAATAATTAAACCTTAACTTTAACCCTTACCCCTTAAAAAAATAAAATAATAATAAATAACTAAACACCGTAACACAAAAATATATATATATATTATTAATAATGTTTTGTTTTTTTTGTTCTAGTTTGGATGTTATTATTATTATTAATAATAATAATGTAGTTAATATTTTTTAAGGTTAGTTTAATTATTATTATTAGGTAATTATTATGTATTATTACATATTATTCTTTTTTTTTTCTTATTTATGATGATTTTTAATAATTTGTGTATTTATTTAACATTTTTTTATTCATATATTATTACTATTTAATTTTTTATTTATTTTTTTTTCATTTTAGCAGAAAATCATGCAAAAACGTGCAAAAACGCGCAAAAACGCGCGAATGGTGCGTTTCCATTAATTCCTATGAGAATACAAACACGCCAAAAATGCCCAAATCTGCCCGATTCGAGCGGCAAAAAAAAAGCTCCAGAACTTGTTTGGCTTCAGACGACTCGGAGTTGAGCTGTGAACCGTCTCAATAGAGAAGAATAGATTTTTTTTTCTCCTCCAGCGTTTTTGAGTTTCAAGCAGATAATGGCTCAGGTGTGAATGGGGGCCAAAGTGACCAAAACCGTTTCTGCCCCCCCAAAAAAAACTTTTGTGCTTTTTCAAATGACGAAACTCTTAAGTGTGGACGGGGCCATTGACAAGTAATGGGATTCTTCATCATGAGCGTTTCATGAATCACGCAATCAATATACTATACGGTATATGTGGACCACGGGGTCCTTCATCCAAGATGGAAATGGTAATCACTTGTTGGTAAATAGAAGTGGTGTCTACTGAGGTCCCAATGGTGTCCTCCAAGGCATACGCTGTCTGGGGACCTAAATAGGGTTCTGGATGCCCGCGCACGTGCTCGGCTCCGGGGATTTCTGCTCATGCACAGAGGTGGCTCCGGGACCAACTGAGCCTGGAGCGCAGTGGTGGTGCGTCCATAAGGGCGCTCGGGCGCCCTCTCTCCTGCCTCCTCCTCTATCACCAATAGATAGATTCTTGCATCGCATGAATCTATCTATAGCCACCAATGCCACCCCCTATTCAGGCGCCCGGCCCCTTTAGTGGGCACCTGAATTACAGCAGCGGGGGGGTGTTTTTGAAGCACCTGATTAGAGCCACAGGCTCTAATAGGCATCAAAAAAAGGTGACCTGCGAGCGCCATGCTGGGCGCTCGCAGGTCACTCAGCTGTGTTAGAAAAGTGAATGAATATTCACTTTCCTAACAATAAACCGCCTCTAAGCCAATCAGGTGCTCGGATCTGTTACCTGTCACCTGATGAAAACGACAGGCGCCACTATTGGACGCCTATCAGAAGGAGAGGGCGGGAGATGAGGATGGCAGGAGACGCACGGAGGACCCTGCTTGACGCTGTCACCCGCTGCCCCACCAAGACAGGCTAAGTGCCGGGCAGACGGCGAGCGGGCAGGGGTGTCACACTGGTGGCATTCAAGGGCGCACTGGCAGCATTTGATGGGCACACTGGCACCATATGATGGGCACACTGGCAGCGTTTGATGGGCACAGTGGCAGCGTTTGATGGGCACAGTGGCAGCGTTTGACACAATGGCTGCATTTGATGGGCACAGTGGCAGCGTTTGATGGGCACAGTGGCAGCGTTTGATGGGCACAGTGGCAGCGTTTGATGGGCACAGTGGCAGCGTTTGACACAATGGCTGCATTTGATGGGCACAGTGGCAGCGTTTGATGGGCACAGTGGCAGCGTTTGATGGCACAATGGCAGCGTTTGATGGGGGCTGTGTTTGGCACACTGGCTGCAATTGATGGCACAGTGGCAGCATTTGAGGGCACAGTGGCAGCGTTTGAGGGCACAGTGGCAGTGTTTGATGGGCACAATGGCAGTGTTTAATGGGCACAGTGGCTGCAATTGATGGCACAGTGGCAGCGTTTGATGGGCACAGTGGCAGCGTTTGATGGGCACAGTGGCAGCGTTTGATGGGCACAGTGGCAGCGTTTGATGGGCATGGTGGTAGCGTTTGATGGGCACAGTGGCTACGTTTGATGGCACAGTGGCTGCAATTGATTATTTTTTTTCAAAAATTTTTTGCGCCCCCCCCCCCCCCCCAAAAAAAAAAATTTTGAGCACCAGCTGCTGGAGCGCATGGCGCCGCTATTTCCAAGAGGGGCTGAGGGCTCCTAGTCTGTAATGGCCTTTTGCTTCTAAATCCAACAAGGACTGGGTGAGAAGAGGAAAGGAAGCCGTTTGAGAACTTTTGTACAGATACACATGACTGAATCATCTGATTGACGAGGGATTGACAGCGTGGGACTTTTTTTGTTTTTTGTAATAAATTGCGAAGAGAAAGAAAGACTAAGGCTGGTTCTTCTGGCTGCGGAACTATCTCACCCTGACCTCCTCGCCCTGTCCAGGGTCTCTGCATAGCTGACCGCATCCTCATGCTGTTTTGGGTGTTTGGCTCCCATATCCCCAGCTGCACTAGGGCTCCTCCCATCCTGACTTTTATATGGGCAATGACCTGTGAAATCACTACAGGAAGATTTTGTCTAAAAGGGACCTAACACCCAGTAACACTATTCCTTATTACCACACACTATTTAGGAACAGAGCCACCTAGTGGCAGACTAGCTAACTACTCCTGCTTACAAGCACTGCAAAACATGCACTTCTTTTAGTCTCGCATGTTTTTCCATATTCCTATGATTTTAGTTACTTCTGGGTACCCAACGCGGGAACTGCGAGCCACTTTACCAGAGGCAGTGTGAGCTTGTTTAAAACATTCCCCGCCGTTCGATCGTATGCATAAGCGACGAAGTCCCACCACCCCTTTAATACGGCTTCCTGTAAAGATTTTTCCTTTGCTCTGTCATAACTCTCCAATCCCCCCGAAAATTCCCTTCACGGTCTGGGAACAGATCTCCCCTCTGACTCGCTTATTTACAACGCCCTCCCAGCGCGCCAGATATATCACTCGCGCGCCGAAAGACGGTGGAAATATACGGCTTTATCTCATATTCTCGCCCCGGAAAATTAAACAAGCAGATTGTTAAAGGAAAATGATGTCCTCGCCGCCGCCTAATTTGTGTAAGTCACTTTTCTGCGGGAAGCCGAGTCCCAGCGGTCTCCGCCAGATTTCTAGCCGCGCTCTTCTGTGAACGGGCTGAAGCGGGTGATGGATGGGCGACGGCGATATTCAGAACCCTCGCTGGGCACCCTGATAAATCTCCAGAATTCTTTCAGTAGAAATAACAGACCAAGAAGATGACTGTTATCCTCCTTCAGATTTTGTTCTACCTAATGCAACGCAGGAAAAAAAAAAGACTTCAACATTTCCAATGGCTGAATTAAAGGGTCAGTCCACCCAAAACTGATTTTTTTTCAGGTGGACATAGGTGGATACAGGAGTACTCAGTGTTTGCTTCAGTGATCGGTGGATACAGGAGTGCTCAGTGTTTGCTTCAGTGATCGGTGGATACAGGAGTGCTCAGTGTTTGCTTCAGTGATAGGTGGATACAGGGGTGCTCAGTGTTTGTTTCAGTGATCGGTGGATACAGGAGTACTCAGTGTTGCTTCAGTGATAGGTGGACTGGACACGGGAGTGCTCAGTGTTTGCTTCAGTGAAAGGTGGACACGGGAGTGCTCAGTGTTGCTTCAGTGATAGGTGGACATGGGAGTGCTCAGTGTTGCTTTAGTGATAGGTAGACACGGGAGTACTCAGTGTTGCTTCAATGATAGGCGGACACGGGAGTGCTTAGTGTTGCTTCAGTGATAGGTGGACACGGGAGTGCTCAGTGTTGCTTCAGTGATAGGTGGACACGGGAGTGCTCAGTGTTTGCTTCAGTGATAGGCAGACATGGGAGTGCTCAGTGTTGCTTCAGTGATAGGTGGACACAGGAGGGCTCATTGTTGCTTCAATGATAGGTGGACACGGGAGTACTCAGGGTTGCTTCAGTGATAGGTGGACATGGAAGTGCTCATTGTTGCTTCAGTGATAGGTGGACACAGGAGGGCTCAGTGTTGCTTCAATGATAGGCAGACACTGGAGTGCTCAGTGTTTGCTTCAGTGATAGGTGGACACAGAAGTGCTCAGGGTTGCTTCAGTGATAGGTGGACACGGGAGTGCTCAGTGTTGCTTCAGTGATAAGTGAACATGGAAGTGCTCAGTGTTTGCTTCAGTGATAGGTGGACACGGAAGTGCTCAGTGTTGCTTCAGTGATAGGTGGACACGGGAGTGCTCAGTGTTGCTTCAGTGATAGGTGGACACAGGAGTGCTCAGTGTTGCTTCAATGATAGGTGGACACCGGAGTGCTCAGTGTTTGCTTCAGTGATAGGTGGACACGGGAGTGCTCAGGGTTGCTTCAGTGATAGGTGGACATGGGAGTGCTCAGTTTTGCTTCAGTGATAGGTGGACATGGAAGTACTCAGTGTTGCTTCGGTGATAGGTGGACACAGGAGTGCTCAGTGTTGCTTCAGTGATAGGTGGACACGGAAGTGCTCAGTGTTGCTTCGGTGATAGGTGGACATGGGAGTGCTCAGTGTTGCTTCAGTGATAGGTGGACACGGGAGTGCTCAGTGTTGCTTCAGTGATAGGTGGACATGGGAGTGCTCAGTGTTGCTTCAGTGATAGGTGGAAACGGGAGTGCTCAGTGTTGCTTTAGTGATAGGTGGACACTGGAGTGCTTAGTGTTGCTTTATTGATAGGTGGACACGGGAGTGCTCAGTGTTGCTTCAGTGATAGATGGACATGGGAGTGTTAGTGTTGCTTCAGTGATAGGTGGACACGGAAGTGCTCAGTGTTGCTTCAGTGATAGGTGGACACGGGAGTGCTCAGTGTTGCTTCAGTGATAGGTGGACATGGGAGTGTTAGTGTTGCTTCAGTGATAGGTGGACACGGGAGTGCTCAGTGTTGCTTCAGTGATAGGTGGACACGGGAGTGCTCAGTGTTGCTTCAGTGATAGGTGGACACAGAAGTGCTCAGTGTTGCTTCAGTGATAGGTGGAAACGGGAGTGCTCAGTGTTGCTTTAGTGATAGGTGGACACGGGAGTGCTCAGTGTTGCTTCAGTGATAGGTGGACACGGGAGTGCTCAGTGTTGCTTCAGTGATAGGTGGACACGGGAGTGCTAAGTGTTGCTGGATCACAAGCGCAAATCTAGCACAATTGCTAGTTTTAAATAAAGTGGACCTGTCAATAACTTCACAAGTTGCATGAATAAATCCCGGACATGCCCCAATGCACAGCAACAGGATCATTGTTCAGAATAGCTTCACCTTTTATCATTTAAAAGCCGTCCTTGAGCCCCAGTCAGTGACTTTGCCTTGGCTGAGATGATGTCATAAGTTTGCTGCAGGCAGGGGAAGACTTTCCTCAGTCTCCCCGCCCCCAGTGACTTTGCCTAGGCTGAGATGATGTCGTTAGTCTTCTATAGGCAGGAGGAAGGATTTCCTCAGTCTCTCCTCGACCAGTGACTTTGCCCAGGTTGAGATGATGTCAACAGTCTTTTGCAGTCTTGTGTAACTTTGTAGAAGGAGGAGGAGTCATTACCTCAGTCTCCCCTCCCCCAGTGATCAGGCCAAGCATTGTTACTTTGTAGAAAGAAGAGGAAGCATTCCCTTTGTCTCCCCTCTCCCAATGATCAGGCTAAACATTGTAACTTTGTAGCAAGTCCCAAGGTGATCAAGGTGATTTGTGAACACAAGTACTACAGAGGCACCAGCATATGTAACAAGCTACAAAATGAAAGGTTGTGTTTGGGGCTGATTTGTATCAGACATTTTTTTTTAGCACAGCCAAGAGCTGCACATGTCGTGATCTCTGTGAGAGGTCATAAATACCTGGAAGGGCGAAACCGGCGTATCGTATATCTGGTGGCAGGCCCAATAAAAATGTCCCACCAAAGGGCTGCAGTATGTTGTTTTTTTATGGGGTGGATTGGCCCTTTAAGCCTGGTTGCGGCGGCGGGGAGTGCGCTGATTTGGGAATGATATCACGCTTTGTATTTGAAAGGAACTGACGCGTTTCTTTCTTCTCCTGTCTGATGAAAATGTATCATTTCTGTGAGGGTTTTTTTTTTTTTCTATTTTATTTTTTTTTTAACTTAAGCTAAAAACCCAGTTAAGCCGTTTATAGAAAAAAAAATGAAGAAAATTGAAGATATTGAAAGTCGTCCAAAGTCTCTGCGGCCTTTAATGCAACTTATATATTCCGAAATTAGATGTCAGTCTTAGTCTGGCTCTACACAACAGCACTCTAATCCGCCGCAGATAATTTCTGCTTTGGTTGTGTGTGTCTGCGAGAAACTTCAAAGTCAAGCCGTGACAGATAATCAAAATTATCATTGCAATATTTTTCTTTCAAAGAAGTCCTACAGTTTTCTGATTATGGTTTTTTTTATAGAGAAGCAGAAGTGACGGGGATCGGGGAGAGATTTCATATCGATGTCATTCATCATTATTTCTAGAGGCAGCCCAAGTGCCGCCGATAATTTGCCGCGTTCTGGCGCCTTTTTTTTTGTCACTTAAAGTTAAACAAAAAATATCTCTGACAATTACTGAATATTAGGAGGATTCTGTGCGATCTGCGAGCTCCCCGCCACACAGAGAAGAATCCGGGAACAAGATGGGTATAAGATGGACTTCAGGGTCCAATCGGATCTTCCTCCTCTCCCTCTCCCTACCCCCCCTCCTCCTCTCCCCTCTCCCCCTCTTCCTCCTCTTTCTCTCCCTACCACCCTCTCTTTCTCCTCTCCCTCTTCCTACCCCCCTTACTCCTCTCCCTACCCGCCTCTCTTCCTCTTCTCCCTCTCCCTACCCCCCTCTTCCTCCTCCTCTCGCTCTCCCTACCCCCCTCTTCCTCCTCCTCTCCCTCTCCCTACCCCCCTCTCTTCCTCCTCTCCCTCTCCTTGCCCCCCTCTTCCTTCTCTCCCTCTCCCTGCCACCCCTCTTCCTCCTCTTCCTCTCCCTACCCCCTCTCTTCTCTTCTCCCTACCGCCCTCTCTTCCTCCTCTCCCTCTTCCTTCCCTCCTCTCTTCCTCCTCTCCCTACCCCTGTCTTCCTCCTCTCCCTCTCCCTACCCCCCTCTTCCTCCTCTCCCTCTCCCCACCCCCCTCTTCCTTCTCTCCCTCTCCCCACCCCCCTCTTCCTCCTCTCCCTCTCCCCACCCCCCTCTTCCTCCTCTCCCTACCGGGTCTCTTCCTCTTCTCCCTCTCCCTACCCCCTCTTCCTCCTCTCCCACTCCCTACCCCCCTCTTCTCCCTCTCCCTACCCCTCTCTCTTCCTCCACTCCCTCTCCCTACCCCCCTCTTCCTCCTCCTCTCGCTCTCCCTACCCCCCTCTTCCTCCTCCTCTCCCTCTCCCTACCCCCTTCTCTTCCTCCTCTCCCTCTCCTTGCCCCCCTCTTCCTTCTCTCCCTCTCCCTGCCACCCCTCTTCCTCCTCTTCCTCTCCCTACCCCCTCTCTTTCTCTTCTCCCTACCGCCCTCTCTTCCTCCTCTCCCTCTTCCTTCCCTCCTCTCTTCCTCCTCTCCCTACCCCCGTCTTCCTCCTCTCCCTCTCCCCACCCCCCTTCCTCCCCTCTCCCTACCGGGTCTCTTCCTCTTCTCCCTCTCCCTACCCCCTCTTCCTCCTCTCCCACACCCTACCCCCCTCTTCTCCCTCTCCCTACCCCTCTCTCTTCCTCCACTCCCTCTCCCTACCCCCCTATTCCTCCTCTTCCTCTCCCTACCCCCTCTCTTCCTCCTCTCCCTCTCCCTACCCCCCTCTTCCTCTTCTCCCTCTCCCCTACCCCTCTCCCTTCCTCCTCTCCCTCTCCCTACCCCCTCTCTTCCTCCTCTCCCTCTCCCTACCCCCCTCTTCCTCTTCTCCCTCTCCCTACCCCTCTCTCTTCCTCCTCTCCCTCTCCCTACCCCCTTCTCTTCCTCCTCTCCCTCTCCTTGCCCCCCTCTTCCTTCTCTCCCTCTCCCTGCCACCCCTCTTCCTCCTCTTCCTCTCCCTACCCCATCTCTTTCTCTTCTCCCTACCGCCCTCTCTTCCTCCTCTCCCTCTTCCTTCCCTCCTCTCTTCCTCCTCTCCCTACCCCCATCTTCCTCCTCTCCCTCTCCCTACCCCCCTCTTCCTCCTCTCCCTCTCCCCACCCCCCTCTTCCTCCTCTCCCTACTGGGTCTCTTCCTCTTCTCCCTCTCCCTACCCCCTCTTCCTCCTCTCCCACTCCCTACCCCCCTCTTCTCCCTCTCCCTACCCCTCTCTCTTCCTCCACTCCCTCTCCCTACCCCCTCTCTTCCCCCCCTCCCTCTCTCTACCCCCCTATTCCTCCTCTTCCTCTCCCTACCCCCTCTCCTTCCTCCTCTCCCTCTCCCTACCCCCCTCTTCCTCTTCTCCCTCTCCCTACCCCTCTCTTCCTCCTCCCTCTCCCTACCCCCTCTCCACTTCCTCTCCCTCTACCTACCCCTCTCTTCCTCTCTCTCTCTCCCCTACCCCCTCTTCCTCCTCTCCCTCTCCCTACCCCCCTCTTCCTCCTCTCTCTTCTCTCTCTCTCTATATCTCTCCTTCTCCCTCCCCCCTCTCTCTCTATTTCTCTCCTTCTCCCTCCCCTCTCTTCCTTTCTCTCTCTTTCCTCTCTTTTTGTTCAATTCAATTAAATTCAAAAACGTTTTATTGTCTGGACAGAATACATTTTAGCATTGCCAAAGCAATTGAGAAGTTATTATGGGTTGGGTGGTGGGAGGAAAGTCTAGGACATTACCGGGGGAAGGGAAAAATTCCGCTCTTCCACTCTCTCTCTGAAATTCAACTAAGATTTTTATTGAAAGGACCAGATGCATTTTACCATTGCCAAAACAACTGATTAGTTATGGGTTGGATGGAAAGGTGGTGGGGAGGATATTTTTAGGGGTAAAGATTAATATAAATGAGCGTAGGAGATTGCTCCATGTAGGAGATTTATAACTTCTCAAATTTCCATTGTGTCCCTCTCAGTTTGTGACACGCTGTTACATATTGGGCAGATATTTTCTCCATTGGCTGCTCTTCTCCCAGTAGAATGTGAGTTTCCTCTTCACTTCTATAGATATGAATGTCTGGGATGAGAAGGAAGTGAGTGTCCCTCATTGCTGAGCACTTGGGGCTCCAAAGCTGGGGGTGGGCCCCAAAGCTGGGGGTGGGCCCCGTCCTCCAAGGCCTCCTGGTCACACAGCTGGCACCCACCGCTGGCACTCTCTCCTTGGGTTTGTAGGTCTGTGCCCTCCTGATTGGATTTCCAAGCTGAAGGCACTCAGTCTGTACAGGATCAGGCCTTCTTTGTCTTTGCAGTCTTATAGCATCTCCAGGTATGGGGCCAATTTGCATTCTCTCCTCATTTCTCCATTATTTTACATATTTTTGCTTAGAGCCATTCAATATAATTTTTATTTGGGGTTTTATCAGGTTGCATTGTTGGGGGTTTTAGATGGGCAAAGGTGCTGAATGAATTGTCATAGACCGCATGGATTGGCCTGGTCCTTGTAGGCTTTATGGTGGTATGAGTTTGGACTGCTGTTTTATAGTTGGTCCCAGTATGATAGCGCCCTCTTCTGTACTGATAGCAGTAGGGGCAATCTGCCCAGCTCAGCCCGGCAAGCACTGTTGGAGGTGCACGGAAGGAATTGGAGGAGACTCTTGCAGAATTCCAAAATGAACATTTCTGTTGGGCTGGAGTCCCATTTTGGTTGGGTAGGTGACCAGGCCCAAAACGTCATTGCCATAAAGGAGGATTGGGAGGATTATACTGTCAAAAATTTTAGTCCAAAATCTTACCGGTGGTTTTTGGTGGTACAGCTGTCTCCTGATGGCACAGAAGATTCTGCACGCTTTGTCTTTCAAGGCCTCTATGACTTGAAACCTCCTGAATGGGTTCATTTTTGGGACGAGGTATGTGTATCCATTAGATTTAATAATAGTATCATTTAATGTAAAGGAAGAACTCACGATTTTTTTGTGTTCTTCCTTTGGAACACTATGATTTGTGTTTTCTGTGGGTTGATAGGTAGTGCCAATGTTGCACTGTATTTCTTTCTTTCTTTCTTCTTTCTGTAGAGCTGATATCCCCAATTACTCTTCTTCGACCTCCAGGTAGGGTTGCCACCTTTTCTTTAAGCCAAACCCGAACACTTTAACAGCGTTAGTACCCCCTACCTACCATATGGTGTTCCCATCAGAGTCCCTTCTTACATCAGCTTTTCCCCATCAGAGTGCCCCCTTACATCAAGTGTCCCCATCAGGGTGCCCCCTTACATCTGGTGTCCCCATCAGAGTGCCCCCCTTACATCTGGTGTCCCCATCAGAGTGCCCCCTTTACATCAAGTGTCCCCATCAGAGTGCTCCCTTACATCAAGTGTCCCCATCAGAGTGCCCCCTTACATCAAGTGTCCCCATCAGAGTGCCCCTTACATCTGTGTCCCCATCAGAGTGCCCCTTACATCAAGTGTCCCCATCAGAGTGCTCCCTTACAACAGGTGTCCGCATCAGAGTTCCTATTAACATCAGGTGTCCCCAGTAGAGTGTTTCCTTACATCTGCTGTCCCCAGTAGAGTGCTTCCTTACATCAGGTGTCCCCAGTAGAGTGCCCCCTTACATCAGGGGCCCCCCTCCCCCTGTACTCAAAGATCACAAACTCTACAAAGAAGGCAGCTCCTCCTTCCTCTCTCCAGTCATGTGATAAGCCACATGACAAAGGGAGAGAGGAAGAAGGACAGCCTGTCTTCATTCCTCAGCAAATGCCATGCTGAGACTGAGACTGAGACTGAGTTCTCAGTCCCGGTGCCGCTGTCTCTATTGCTGAAGGGAGGAGAACACCTTATCCTTTTCCAACTATCTTAGGGAGCCAGAGTCTGGTCTGAATAACGTGTCAGGCTGACTGAAAACCGGACACATGATTCAAAACCTGGACTGTCCAGGTGAATCCTGGATAGATGGCAACCCTACTTCTAGGCTGTCTCTCTCTCTCTCTCTCTTGAAGGCCTCTCTCTGTTGGTGTCAAAAGTAGGAGAAAATCAGCATGCAGAAGGAACTTCGCCTTGGTGTCATATGTAGTCAGTCCAGGTGCTGAGGAGAAAAAATTCTAAAAATACAGCCAGTTTACTGATGTAAATGCCAAAGAGAGTTGGACATAGACCGCAGCCCTGCCGGAAGTGATCTGTTCTCTTCCCATTCACCTTTATGCTGCAATCATTCTCAGTATATGAGCTTTTGGTGGCATCATATGTATTCCTTCCTATTCCACTCTCCAGTAGTTTGAGGAAGAGGCCCGGATGTCACACTGAATCAAAGGCTTTGGTGGAGTCCACAAAACAGTCAAATATCCTTCCATGCTTTGTAATGTGGACTTGGTTCTTGTGGAGACTGTGCAGGGTGTACATGTGGTCTGTGCTGCAATGGTTTGGCATGAACCCTGCCTGACTTCTTCTGTGGATATTATACTGTGCTATGAAGGTGAGGATTCTTGATTTACAATACTGTGTTGAACATGAACAGTTTTCCTCTGGATCATTCTGGTCATCTCTTTTATGGATGAGATTTATGAGAGCTTGGTTCCATATTTGAGGGTAGCAACCAACATTTAAGACCAAGCTGAACTGTGTTTAATCATCTCCAGCAGGATTCCATTTATACCGCCAAGTTTTTTCACTCACAGGTGTTGAATTTTCTCAATTATTTCTTGTAGTGCAACTGTTATATATGGTGGGTTTAGTCTTCTGATGATGTGTTTTTGTTCCACAGTTAGCTCCTCGTCTGGAATATCTTTGTGGAGGTCCTCGAAATAATTGAGCCAGATGTTGCCATTTCAAATATGGAGGGTGTTTTTCTTGAGCCAATAGGATTCAATTTTTTCCAGAAGAAGTTTTCCTGCCATACATCTTCCAATGGTTGCAGTTTGTTAAAGATGAAAATTTAGATTTTTTCTTTGCTGAATTCCAGGTATGGCAATTTTTACATTGTTACATTGGCCCAGCTTGGACCAACATAACCATGTACAGTGCCTTGAAATTCTCCACATTTTCTCATGTTACATCAAAAAACGTAAATGTGTTTTATTGGGATTTTATGTGATAAACCAACACAAAGTGTCACATAATTGTGAAGTGGAAGGAAAATGATAAATGATACAAATAAATATGTGAAAAGTGTGGGGGGTACATTTGTATGGCGCCCCCCGGAGTCAATACTTTGTAGAACCCCCTTTCTCTACAAGTCTTTTTGGGGATGTCTCTACCAGCTTTGCACATCTAGAGAGGACATTTCTGCCCATTCTTCTTTGCAAAATATCTCAAGCTCTGTCAGATTGGATGGAGAGCGTCTGTGAACAGCAATTTTCAAGTCTTGCCACAGATTCTCAATGTGATTTAGGTCTGGACTGTGACTGGGCCATTCTAACACATGAATATGCTTTGATCTAAACCATTCCATTGTAGCTCTGGCTGGATGTTTTTCGGGTCGTTGTCCTGCTGGAAGGTGAACCTCCGCCCCAGTCTCAAGTCTTTTGCAGACTCTAAAGCCGCGTACACACGAGCGGAATGTCCGACAGAAAAAATCTGACGGAAGCTTTTCATCTTATATTCCGATCATGTGTGTGTCTCATCATACTTTTTTTTCCCGAAAATTCTGACGGATATAGAAATAGAACGTGTTCTAAATATTTCCGATGGAACCAATTCCTATCGGGACAACCGCTCGTCTGTATGCTGTTCCGACGGACCAAAAACGACGCATGCTCTGAAGCAAGTACGAGACGGAAGCTATTGGCTACTGGCTATTGAACTTCCTTTTTTTTAGTCCCGTCGTATGTGCTGTACGTCACCGCGTTCTGGACGGTCAGACTTTGGTCAGACTTTAGTTTGACCGTGTGTAGGCAAGACGCTTGAATGGAATTCCATCGGAGAAATTTTTGGAGTTTATTCCGACAACAAAACTGCTCGTGTGTACACGGCCTAACAGGTTTTCTTCTAAGATTGTCCTGTATTTGGCTCCATCCATCTTCCCATCAACTCTGACCAGCTTCCCTGTCCCTGCTGAAGAAAAGCATCCCCACCACATGATGCTGCCACCATAGGTGTGTACAGCCTAATGCATTGTGTGCACCCTTAAGCTCAAACATACATGCATGTGTATGTATCTACATATGTATGACCCCAGCACATTGATCTTCCTGCTGGCACAGTGAAAGAGAAAAGGATAAACACTTCTCTTATGGCAGAACCGGTAAGAGGAAGATCTTTCCCATGTTCCTGTTGCTACACAGAATGATAACACTAATGTGCATGGGGGGATTAGGGTGTGCCTGGGCACACCCGGCACACCCTGTGCGCACGCCTATGGCTGCCACCACCATGTTTCACGGTGGGGATGGTGTGTTCAGGGTGATGTGCAGTGTTAGTTTTCCCCCCACACATAGCGTTTTGCTTTTTGGCCGAAAAGTTCAATTTTGGTCTCATCCGACCAGAGCACCTTCTTCCACATGTTTGCTGTGTCCTCCACATGGCTTCTCACAAACTGCAAACAGGACCTCTTATGACTTTCTTTCTCCAATGTCTTTCTTCTTGTCACTCTTCCATAAAGGGCAGATTTGTGGAGAACACGACTAATAGTTGTCCTGTGGACAGATTCTCCCCCCTGAGCTGTGGATCTCTGTAGCTCCTCCAGAGTTACCATAGACCTCTTGGCTCTTCTCTGATGAATGTTCTCCTTGCCCGGCCGGTCAGTTTAGGTGGACGGCCATGTCTTGGTAGGTTTGCAGTTGTGCCATACTCTTTCCATTTTCCGATGATGGATTGAACAGAGCTCTTTGAGATGTTCAAAGCTTGGGAGATATTGTTTTATAACCTAACCCTGCTTTATACTTCTCCACAACTTTATCCCTGACCTGTCTGGTGTGTTCCTTGGCCTTCATGATGCTGTTTGTTCACTAAGGTTCTCTAACAAAAGTCTGAGGGCTTCACAGAACAGCTGCATTTATACTGAGATTACATGACACACAGGTGGTCTCTATTTACTAATTAGGTGACTTCTGAAGGCAATTGGTTCCACTAGATTTTTGTTAAGGGGTATCAGAGTAAAGGGGGCTGAATACAAATGCTCCTCACTCTCCCCCCCCCTCTCTCTCTCTCTCCCCCTCTCTCCCCCCCTCTCTCTCTCTCCCCCTCCCCCCCCCCTCTCTCTCTCCCCCCTCTCTCCCTCCCCCTCTCTCTCTCTCTCTCTCTCTCTCTCTCTCTCTCTCTCTCTCTCTCTCCCTCTCTCCCCTCTCTCTTCATTTTTTTTGGCTTCTTTTAGAAAGTTATTTAAATTCTTCATGTACATCACTAGTGACTGACATTACAACAGATGAAAGAAAAAAGATCTGATATCCCCAATTACTCTTCTGTAGAAGAGGCGAGTGGAGATAAAGCAATAGAAGCTTAACGGGTATGTCAAGGCAAAACAAAAAAACCTGAGTACTTCTATACATGAACATTACTCGTGTTTTATCTCTTTAAACAAACTGCAAAGTACAGAAAAAACCTGCTGAGGTGCCAGAAATATAGCGACCTCCTACTTTCTTCTTTGATGTGACAACGCAGGTCTAGAATTCCTAAGCTCGTGGTGTCAGCCCTGCCTGCTTCATTTCTGATCGGTGACAGAGAACATAGAGCTCCCATTATCTCCTCCCTCATCTCCATAATTCCTGCTCATCTCCTCCTCCCTCTTTATTTCCATAACTTCCACTCATCTCTTCCTTCGTCATCTCCATAACCTTTCCTTATGTGTTCCCTCTCCTCATCTCCTTCTTCCTTCTTATCTCCAAAATTACTCTGCATCTTCTTCTTCCTCCTCCTCATCTCCCATAACCACTCCTTATCTCCACAACCTCTGGTCATCTCCTCTCCACTCCAGTGATGGCTGGTGCTCAAAATATTTGGGGGGGGGGGGGGCGCAAACAAACTGAAAAATACTGAAAAAAAACCATCAATTGCAGCCTCACCGTGCCCATCATATGCAGCCACTGTGCCCATCATATGCAGCCACTGTGCCCATCATATGCAGTTACTGTGTCCATAAAATGCAGCCACTGTGCCCATAAAATGCAACCACTTTGCCCATAAAATGCAGCCTCTGTGTCCATCATATGCAGCCTCTGTGCCCATCATATGCAGTCATTGTGCCCATCATATACAGCCACTGTGCCCATCAAATGCAGCCACTGTGCCCATCATATGCAGCCACTGTGCTCATAAAATGCAGCCATTGTGCCAATAAAATGCAGCCTCTGTGACCATCATATGCAGCCTCTGTGCCCATCATAGGCAGCCTCTGTGCCCATCATATGCAGCCTGTGCCCATCATATAGCCTCTGTGCCCATCATTTGCAGCCTCTGTGCCCATCATATGCAGCCTCTGTGACACCCCCTCCCCTGCACTCGCTCGCCCACTCGCTGTCTGACCGGCACTTACCCCATCCTGGTGGCAGGTCAGACAGCGTTTGACGGCAGCGAGCTGTGGGACATGGAGTGGGTCAGGCGATGGCTCCTGCATCTTTCATGCTTCTCTGCCCTCCTGTGCGTCTCTTCTTCCATTCCGTTAGGCATCCAATCGGAGCACCTGTGCCTGCAGCCAATCAGGTGACGGATATTAGACCCACACCTCCTGATTGGCTGAGAGGCGGTTCAGTGTTAGAAAATATTCATTTGCTTTTCTAACACACCTGGGTGGACTGCGTGCGCAATGCTCTGCGCTCCATGTCCACCTTTTTTAAAAGCCTATTAGAGCCTAGGGCTCTCAGCAGGTGCTTTAACACCCCCCCGCGCGCCCGGCTGTAATTTAGGCGCCCGGCATCCGAAAAGGGGCTGGACCCCTAAAACTATCCATTTTACATAGAGGGGGGTGGCGTGACAAAGGGGGAAGGGCCCGGGCGCCCTTAATGGACGCACCGCCACTGCCCCACGCCAATCCGATCTCCATAAACCCTCCTTATCTCCAAATCCCCTCCTCATCTCCATTACCTCACAGTATCTCCCCCCCCCCCAATCCCCATAAGCCTTCCTCATCCCCTCTCTTCCCTATATCCAAAACCCCTCCATAACTCATCCTCATCCCCAAAACCCATGCTCACCCCCCAGCCACTGCTCATTTGCTCTCGCCCCCCAATCTTTTTTACCATTCTCCATCCTCCCTTCCTCATCTCCAAAACCTCTGCTCATTTCCATAACCCTTTCTAATCTCTTCCATCCTCCTCATCTCCACAACCTCCTGATCTCCATCACCCTTCCTCATCTCCTCCCTCCTCCCCCTCCTAATCCCCATAACCCTTTCACATCTTCTCCCTTCTCCTCGTCCCCATAACCCCTCCTTGTGCACAGGCAGAGCCCCCCTGAAGTTATCAGCTTACAAGATTTCTGACAGGATCAAAATGTGTTTACTGAACCTATAAAACAGATATAACAAAGCACTTTCAGAAGGAAGCCAATAAGAGAAGTTGATTGTTGGGTTTACATACTGGTGAGCAGGTCATGATTGAGCTGCTTCATGTTAGAGAAGAACCCAGGGGAAAACCTGAGGCCTCCAGAAACATCCAATCAGGACCTTCACCTCTGTTCCTGGAAGGGCGAGGCTTAGAGGTAAGCAGACGATGGAGCCACCTTGGGCAAGATCTGCCATCTATACTGCTAAGGTTCTCCAAAGGGGAGGACTTCGGGCTTTTCTCCTTGGTTGGTGAAGGACTTTGTCCTCTCACTGGTTCCTAGTAATGGGAGTCACACCATCACCCCTCATCATGTTTCCTGGAAGTACGTCTCATGCATTGCAGAGCAGGGACAAAGCTAATTGCATTATGGGTAATAAGACAATTTTCATGGCTCTCTACTAAGACCTCCGGCGCAGTAGAAGTAACTAAACACACAAGCTCAGATCTCCCATTCCTGCACAAGTCCCCGACACTTCCTCCCTTCCATCCTCCCTGACATCACACAAAGTAATCACCTTTTTCAAATATTTAGTCATTATCCGCGGAGACGCTCCCAGTGGCTCGGCTCTCTCGTTCTGTCGCAGGATTGGAAATCATTTGCTCCCAGCCATTCTTCCCCCAGAAATGTAAATTTGTTTTCTGCTACCTAATATTACACACATGTCAAGAAATGGAGAAAAATTGGAGTTTGGAGAGACAGGATGTCAGAATTTATGATGAGAAGCAGAAAATACACCTTTCCTCTCTATGTGGTCTCCCCTCTCTCCCGTGAAATGTCACCAGTCACATTCATGCAAGGAATAACTCATATAGAAACACAGTATATGTTTTACT
This sequence comes from Lithobates clamitans, assembly GCA_037952925.1. Lineage (NCBI taxonomy): Eukaryota > Metazoa > Chordata > Amphibia > Anura > Ranidae > Lithobates > Lithobates clamitans. The sequence continues at coordinate 645,891 of JBBGZY010001826.1, forward strand.
TTTTATATGCACACGCCGTGGACAATTAGTGGTCTTGGTACCTGCACTTATACGAGAGGGGTGCTGATAAGTATTGAGCCTTATCCAGAAAAAAAGTTAACTAGGAAGCTGTAAATTGCAGGGTGTACTGGCCAATTTGTCTATATTCAATGGTGCAAAAATCAACTATGATTTGAGCTTATCTTTCTTCTTCAGGTCCAAAGAGAACATGGCAGAACCTCCAGAAAAATTCAACGTGGAGGAGCATAGGACCATAATCATGTTCCTCTTTCTCCAAGAGAAAGGTGTGAAGCAGATCCATGGTGAAATGTCACAAACTTTTGGGGGACAGTGGCCCTTCATATGCAACAGTTCAACGTTGGGTTGTTAACTTCAAAACTGGCCATTTCGGTGTTGAAAGTGAGAAACCCAGTGAGAAGGCCCTGTTTCTGTGCCTGCAAATGTGAAAGCCATCCATAACATGATCATGGAGGACCACCGAATATTAGACAAAAGTATTGCTACCTCTCTGGGAATATCACATGAGAGAGTTGGTGCCATTATCCACAACGACTTGGAAATGAGAAAGAAGATTCAAACAAGGAACAGGCCCCTCTCCAGGCGAGCAGTCACTACAGTCCGAATGTGCTGGGTACAAGCCACGGCCCACCACCGATGATCAATAGGATGAAAAGAACGGCTGCACACCACAGGAACGTTCCAATCATTTTATTCCAAAAAAAAAGCAAATGACAACCAACAAAGACAGAGTGTCCGAACCCAGGAGGTGACGTATGCGTTTCACACTGACCTCAGTGCTTCTTCAGTGAAGAACGCGTCACCTCCTGGGTTCACTCACGTGTCACCTTCTGGGTTCACGCACATGTTGCCTCCTGGGTTCACGCAAGCGTCACATTCTGGGTTAACACATGCGTCACCTCCTGGGTTCACGCACGCCTCACCTTTCTGGGTTCACGCACGCTTCACCTTCTGGGTTCACGCACATGTTGCCTCCTGGGTTCACGCAAGCGTCACATCCTGGGTTAACACATGCGTCACCTCCTGGGTTCACGTACACGTCACCTCCTGGGTTCATGTACACGCCACCTCCTGGGTTCACGTACACGTCACCTCCTGGGTTCACGTACACGTCACCTCCTGGGTTCACGTACACGTCACCTCCTGGGTTCACGTACACATCACCACTTGGGTTCATGTACACGTCACCTCCTGGGTTCACGTACACGCCACCTCCTGGGTTCATGTACACGCCACCTCCTGGGTTCACGCGCGCATCACCTCCTGGGTTCACGTACACGCCACCTCCTGGGTTCACGCACGCATCCCCTCCTGGGTTCACGCACGCATCCCCTCCTGGGTTCACGCACACGTCACCTCCTGGGTTCACGCACACGTCACCTCCTGGGTTCACGTACACGTCACCTCCTGAGTTCACGTACACGTCACCTCCCTGGGTTCACGTACACGTCACCTCCTGGGTTCACGTACACGTCACCTCCTGGGTTCACGTACACGTCACCTCCTGGGTTCACGTACACGTCACCTCCTGGGTTCACGTACACGTCACCTCCTGGGTTCACGTACACGCCACCTCCTGGGTTCACGTACACGTCACCTCCTGGGTTCACGTACACGTCACCTCCTGGGTTCACGTACACGTCACCTCCTGGGTTAATGTACACGTCACCTCCTGGGTTCACGTACACGCCACCTCCTGGGTTCATGTACACGCCACCTCGTGGGTTCATGCGCGCATCACCTCCTGGGTTCACGCACATGTTGCCTCCTGGGTTCACGCAAGCGTCACATCCTGGGTTAACACATGCGTCACCTCCTGGGTTCACGCACGCCTCACCTTTCTGGGTTTACGCACGCATCGCCTCCTGGGTTCATGCATGCATCGCCTCCTGGGTTCACGCACACGTCACCTCCTGGGTTCACGTACACGTCACCTCCTGGGTTCACGTACACGTCACCTCCTGGGTTCACGCACATGTCACCTCCTGGGTTCACGTACACGTCACCTCCTGGGTTCACGTACACGTCACCTCCTGGGTTCACGTACACGTCACCTCCTGGGTTCACGTACACGCCACCTCCTGGGTTCACGCGCGCATCACCTCCTGGGTTCGGACACTCTGTCTTTGTTGGCTGAGACAACTGTGGTCGTTTTGGAACATTTTGCAAGGAATGAGTCAGTTTTCCTGGACAAAACTGGTAACCGGTGATGAGACATGGATCTACTGTTATGATCCTGAGACAAAAGAACAGTCTAAGGCCCCATTCACACCTCAGTGTTTTGTAGCTTCAAGCCTGACGCTCCAAAACGCTAGAAGAGGAAAAAAAAATCTATTATTCTCTATGGAGATGGCTCACATCTCCACTCCAAAACGCCTGAAACCAAACGCCTGAAGCGCAAACAAGTTCTGGAGCTTTTTCTGTTGCTCGGATCGGGCATATTTGGGTGTTTTTGGCACGTTTGTATTCCCATTGAAATGAATGGAAAAGCGCCATTCGCTCGTTTTTGTGCGTAGTCACACGTTATATGTGTGGTTTTGCGTGATTTTCTGCTCAAATTATGAATTTTAAAAATAAAATTGTAGTAAAATTGTAATAATATTTGAATGAATAAATGTAAAATAAATAAACAAATAATTACAAATCATCATAAATAAGTAAAATAAATAAATAAATATGTAATAATACATTAGTAAATAATAATCTTAAAAAATATTAAATGCATTATTATTATTATTATTATTATTATTATTATTATTATTATTATAAGAATTATTATTATAAGAAGAAGAATAAAATTAGAACACCCAAACTTGAACAAAAAATACATTATTATTGATAATAATAATTATTATTATTACTTTTGTGTTAGGGTGTTTAGATTTTTATTACTATTTTATTTAAGGGGTAAGGGTTAAAGTTAAGGGTTAATTATTTATTTATTGTTACTTAGTATTCATTTATTGAATTTCTTTATTTTTTATTTATGATTTTTATTTATTTGTGTATTTATTTTACATTTATTTATTCATTTATTATTATTTGTTGTCAGAAACCATTAATCAGACTGAGACAGAAGTACAGTTAATTCACACTTGTTTAATAAAAATAAAAAAGGTAAACATAGTAAACATAGTCAAAACACAGCCAGAGTTCAGGAACCGGAACGGATAGTCAGACAAGCCAAAACGTCAGGGAGCCAGAGAACAGCATAGTAGAACAGCAAGCAGGATCTGCAGCCAGAAGGAATGTCAGCCAAGCAAGTCTTTAACAGGAACACAGGAGAGCGTCTCTAGAGATGTGACCAAGGCGAAGGCAGAGATCATCTGGGCTGGACTGCTTAAATAGGCAGGACTGACGAGCAGGATATTATCAACAGGTGAGTCACTGTGGAGAGATAGGAGCTGGCAATTAGCCGACAGCTGAGCCTATTGGCTAAAAAAAAACCCCAAAGCCCGAAAATGCTGCATACAAACGCGCAACAATGTGGCAAAAATGCCCAAAAACGCCAGAAAAGCGGTTAAAGACGCTACGCTCAGGTGTGAATGCAGCCTTAGGAATGGAGGCACAGTGGTTTCCCCCAGGCCAAAAAGGTTCCGTGTGCAAAGGTCAGCGCAGAAGCAAACGGCAACAGTTTTTTGGGATAAGAAGGGAGTTCTGCTGGTGGACCACCTCCGAAAGGGTTCAACCATCAAGGCAACATATCACTGTGCTTTACTGACGAAGTTAAGGCAAAATATCGAGGAAAAACGTCGAGGAAATCTCTCCAAAGGTGTCATCCTGTTGCATGAAAACGCCTCGTGTCACACTGCAGGTGACCCAACGGCAAAACTGACCTCCTTAGGCTTTCAGGTGATGCCCCATGCCCTCAATATTGGAGGGGGTACCCCCCACCCCAAAGCACCTCGCCCCCATGTTGATGGGGACACGCGCCTCTTCCTGACAACCCTAGCTGGGGGTTGTCGGGGTCTGCGGGCAGGGGGGGCTTATCGGAATCTGGAAACCCCCTTTAACAAGGGGGCCCCCAGATCTCGGCCTCCTGATGTGAATGGGTAGGGGGGACATTGTACCCCCCTACTCATTCACCACAAAAAAGTAGTGTGAAAAAATACAGTGGACAGTTTTTGACAAGTCTTTTATTAAAAATATCCTTATGTTGAGGGCATGTGACCTGGTATGATTGGGGGTGGTGGGGGGTCGTGCGCTCGCTAGTCCCCTCCCTTTCCTGACCTGCTGGGCCGCATGCTCGGATAAGGGTCTGGTATAGGTTTTGGGGGGACCATTTTAAAAAAAATTGCCCCTCCGAATCCATACTAGACCCAAGGTCCTGGTATGGACCTTGGGAGGGGGGGACACCACGCTGTTTTTTTTTCATGATTTTTTTTTTGACAGCAATTCTTTCTTTTTTATACATTCAGCTGTCAGCGGGGGGAAGCCCGCTGATGGCCGCTGATTTATCAGTTGTTAAGGACAAGGCGGCCGGCTTCCCAGACCCCTCCTTAGCAACCAGCTATATACAGAGTAAAAAAAAAAGGCTAATCGCTGAAAAATCGCAGTAAAAACGAGTGTCCAAAAACGCAGCAAGCGCCGCAAAAATCACCGCAGAAACGCTCAAAAGCAACATGCACAGATGTGAATCGAGCCTTAGACCGCAATAATGCATTGCAATGTTTTAATAAATGTAGGGGTTTGCTTTCTATGCAGTTCCATCTATGGGGTAAGTCACAAAAAGAACGGTTGAGGGCGGAGGGGGAGGAGGGGAGGTAAAAAAAAAAAAACACCCCAACTTTTACAAACGAGGCTTTTTGTGCCGGGAACTCGAACAGGAGCACAATTATCTAAAAAAAAATGAATTTCTTAGTAGAGAGAAAAAGAGATTTTTTTTTTTTTTTTCCCGGCTGCAGCAGAAAAGCCAACAATTCATCTACCTGGTTTTTCCTTGTGTAAATTACAGGCAGAATTGTACGTTGGAGAAATCCCCGGACGCGATAAAACAAGAATTGCTCGGGAGCGTACAGCGTGGATTTACTTTAATACAGTAGAGTTCGGAAATGTAACTAATTTTTTTATATTTTTTTTTTCTCCTCGTTTTATGATTACAATTGTTTCTACTAAAAAAAAAAAAAAAAAAAAAATGTAATAGCCTCCAATGCATATATCACTTTCCCAAAATAGTTTCTTTTCCTGGCGAGAACGGTAACAAATCACCGGCTTTTGTTTAATTTAAAGCAGGAATTATTGAAGGGATGAGGCTCGCTGGGAGTTATTAATGTGCGTCCTCTGGATACCGCGCCTCGCACAAGACCAATAGAGCCTTGCCAAGATTTCCAAATTATATTTAATTGGGCAATTATTCAAACGGCAAAACACAGAGCTGTAAAGTAAGGAGGATCTCTCTTTAAAAAAAAAAAAAGAAAAAAAAAAAAAAAAACACCTTGAGAAGCCGGATCGGTCCTTCTCCGACCCAAGAGGCACAATTGTGTCTGCTGCAGATTTATTTTTAAGTAATTGTACAGAAGAAGCCGCATGATGTATATATTTATATATATATATATATACATGTTTGTTTTTTGTTTTTTTTGTAGGAAGAAAAAAAAATATGAGGCTTGTGGCCAAAAAATAATAAGTAGCCAAGCGTGCGGCGATGAAAGTCGTACCTCGTTAATATGATCGGCAAAGTTCTGGCGGGTCGTGACATCCATATGTCATCATGGAGCTCCAACGAGGTTTCACCGTGGGATGGACGGAGTCACTTCGGAAGCTTATAGGAAAGAGACAATTGTATTTCAGGAGATTTTTTTTTTTTTTTTTTTTTTTTGCGGAGAAATGTTTCATGTTCTTTTCTTTGTTCTAAATGAGGTCCTCTGTGACTTTCCTTTCTTGTAAACTTTGTAATGAGTCCTGTGTTCTCGTATTGTGCTGCTCCTGTGTTTTCATATGAGGAGTCAGGAAGATGAATTTAAAGAGAACCTAGAATGCAATTTCATATGAGGAACAGACCAGGATAAGAACATCAAGGGATGCTGGTAAATGTACACTGTATTGTCAAAAGTATTGGGACGCCTGCCTTTACACGCGCATGGACTTTAATGACATCCCAGTTTTATGCCCCGTACACACGGTCGGACTTTGTTCGGACATTCCGATAACAACAAAATCCATGGATTTTTTCCGACGGATGTTGGCTCAAACTTGTCTTGCATACACACGGTCACACAAAGTTGTCGGAAAATCCGCTCGTTCTGAACGCGGTGACGTAAAACACTTACGTCGGGACTATAAACGGGGCGGTGGCCAATAGCTTTCATCTCTTCATTTATTCTGAGCATGCGTGGCACTTTGTCCGTCGGATTTGTGTACACACGATCGGAATTTCCGACAACGGATTTTGTTGTCGGAAAATTTTATATCCTGCACTCAAACTTTGTGTGTCGGAAAATCCGATGGAAAATGTCCGATGGAGCCCACACACGGTCGGAATTTCCGACAACACGCTCCGATTGGACACTTTCCATCGGAAAATCCGACCGTGTGTACGGGGCATTAGTCCGTAGAGTTCAATATTGAGTTGGCTCCGCCCTTTGCAGCTATAACAGCTTCAACTCTTCTGGGAAGACTGTCCACAAGGAGTGAGTCTATGGGAATATTGACTATTCTTAAAGAAGAACATTTGTGAGGTCAGACACTGATGGACGAGAAGGCCTGGCTCACAGTCTCCACTCTAATTCATCCCAAAGGTGTTCTATCGGGTTGAGGTGCAGGGCAGTCATGTTCCTCCACCCCAAACTCGCTCATCCATGTCTTTATGGACCTTGCTTTATGCACTGGTCCAAATCATTTGGTGGAGGGGGGATAATGGTGTGAGGTTGTTTTTCCAGGGTTGGGTTTGGTCCCTCAGGGGTTGGGCTTGGCCCCTCGGGGGTTGGGCTTGGCCCCTTAGTTCCAGTGAAGGTAACATACTAGCTCATTATGCCTTTGTCTTGCAGGGTTTTTTTTTATTTATTTTTTTAGATGGGTTTACAACCACTTTAAGGCATCAGCATACCAAGACTTTTTGGACAATTTCATGCTTCCCAATAGAACACTTTTGGGATGAATTAGAGCAGAGACTGCGAGCCAGGCCTTCCTATCTCTAATACATCCCAAAGGTGTTCTATCGGGGTTGAGGTCAGGACTCTGTGCAGGCCAGTCAAGTTCCTCCACCCCAAACTCGCTCATCTATGTCTTTATGGACCTTGCTTTGTACACTGGTGCGCAGTCATGTTGGAACAGGAAGGGGCCATCCCCAAACTGTTCCCACAAAGTTGGGGGCATGAAATTGTCCAAAATGTCTTGGTATGCCGATGCCTTAAGAGTTCCCTTCACTGGAACTAAGGCGCCAGGCCCAACACCTGAAAAACAACCCCCCCACACCATAATCCACCCCCCCCCCACACCATAATCCCCCCTCCACCAAATGATTTAGACCAGTGCACAAAGCAAGATCCATAAAGACATGGATGAGTGAGTTTGGGGTGGAGGAACTTGACTGGCCTGCACACAGAGTCCTGACCTTAACCCGATAGAACACCTTTGGGTTGAATTAGAGTGGAGATTGAGAGCCAGGCCTTCTCGCCCAACATCAGTGCCTGACCTCACAAATGCTCTTCTGGAAGAATGGTCAAACATTCCCATAGACACCCTCCTAAACCTTGGGGACGGCCTTCCCAGAAGAGTTGAAGCTGTTATAGCTGCAAAGGGCGGAGCCAACTCAATATTGAACCCTACGGGCTAAGACTGGGATGCCATTAAAGTTCATGTGTGTGTGTAAAGGGAGGCGTCCCAATACTTTTGACAATATAGTGTATGTGAGGGTGAAGTAAGCATGGGGTTCCTTCCAGGGCTGTCTTAGTGAATGGGATCACCTGGGCACTGCCCAGAGGCCCCCAGTTATGTGAGGGGCCCATGATCAGGACCAGGAAAAGGGAGGGGACAGGCGCTGTATTAGGAGGAGGTGTACTGGTGATTTGACCACTTGTGCCACTCTTCTTTGATTGGAGAAACTGCAGTGTCACTCCTGTCAGAAGGAGTAGTGGCTGGCTTCTGTTGGAGAAAGGATTTAGCTTTCTCCTCCCTCCTGCAAAGGATGTAAGAGAGCCAACACCTTAGCCTCAGAGTGGGGGAGGAAGGGCAAGCTGCTTTCATTAAAGGTGGGAACAGTATTTGTGATCTGTGTCCACGGGTGCTCACTTCTGGTAGACAAATTGACAGAGAGTTGCTCACTTTGAAAGCAGAGGAGATCAATGAGGAACCAGGCAAGGTATCCACCAAGAGGCAGACTGGAACAGCTAAAAGAGTGGTTCAAGACAGGCAGAGGTTGGCAACCGGAAATTCAGATAGCAGTCAGGACAGAAGGCAAAATTGTGGTCAGGAGACCGGAAAGTTAGCAGAATCATGGTCGGAAGGCAGGCCAAAATCACACCAGAAGGTCAGCAGAGAAAAGCCGTAGTCCAGAGCTAATCACAGTCAAACCAAGAATTGGAGATAAAATGTGGTCAGGAACTAACCAAAGTCAACAGCGGGCAGGCAGGGCAGAGACAAGACCAAGGGCAGGCAGGAAATGTAAAAAAAAAAATAGGAAATTAGGCATTTAGATCTTAGGAACAGGTTCAGGGTTCAAGTTACAGGGTAGCAGCTGAAGACCATTCAGCAACTTCCTGACTTTCTTAAATAGACGGTCTGGCACCAAGATTGGCATTAAGCATGCATGTCAATGTGTTTGTACACATGTATGTCCATGCATTAGCATGACTGCATGACTTGTGTTCCCATGCAACCGGTTGGAAATTACCCTTGTTCTGCGTATTAGTGCATGTCTTCTTCTGGTGCCGTCCTGACAGCACTTCGGAAATGTAGGCATGGACAATCAGAGACAGACAAACCTCCATCCAGTGCATGAGCAAATAGGCAAACCTGTAGATCAGACATAGGTTTGAAAATGAGGACAGGTGTGCAAAGCAGATAACTGAGCTGCAGTACTGAGTAGGGCCCGGTACCCATAAAAAAACAAACTACTCACAGTAATATGCATTATGACCAGCTGACATACCTTGAAAGGTTAGTTCTTCTTTAGAGCTCCACTCCCTGTGAGATGGTCTCTCACCATATGGGTTGTGTAATGAATTTTTCCAGTCACAATAATGTTCCAGAGCTCAAGAGAATTTCTAAGCATCGTACTGGGTCACCAGTCCGGGAAGGATAACTGCCAAATAGATGCCAATGTGGGGGTGGGGTTGGGTTTGGTGCGTGAGAGCTGACATCTGTTTATTTCACCAACCAAGGAACTCAATATGACATAGCCCATTATCCCCCCAAATTGAAGTTCTGCAATGCTCACTCACCCCCCAATACAAGCCTCTCTACCCACCAAGCTAAGCCTCTCTACCCAACAAGACAAGCCCCTCTACCTACCAATGCAAGATTCTCTACCCAACAAACTGAGCCTCTCTACCTAACAACCTAAGCCCCTTTACCTACCAATGTAAGATTCTCTATCCAACAAGCCAAGTCTCTCTACCTACCAAAATGAGCCTCTCTACCCATCAAGTCAAGCCACTCTACCCAGCAAAATTTGCCTCTCTACCCATCAAGCCAAGCCTCTCTACCTACCAAAATTAGCCTCTCTACACATCAAGCCAAACCTCTCTACCCACCAAAGTGATCTTCTCTACCCAACAAGCCAATCCTCTCTACCCACCATAGTGAGCTTATCTACCCACCAAGCCAAGTCTCTCTACCCAACAAGCCAAGCCCCTCTACCTACCAATGTAAGATTCTCTACCCAACAACCCAAGCCTCTCTACCCACAAAAATGAACCTCTCTACCCACCAAAATTATCTTCTCTACCCAACAAGCCAATCCTGTCTGCCCACCAAAGTGAGCTTCTCTACCCAACAAGCCAATCCTTTCTACCCACCATAGTGAGCTTATCTACCCACCAAGCCAAGTCTCTCTACCCAACAAGTCAAGCCACTCTACCTACCAATGTAAGATTCTCTACCCAACAAACCAAGCCTCTCTACCCACCAAAACAAGCCCCTCTACCCAACAAGCCAATCCTGTCTGCCCACCAAAGTGAGCTTCTCTACCCACCATAGTGAGCTTATCTACCCACCAAGCCAAGTCTCTCTACCCAACAAGCCAAGCCACTCTGCCTACCAATGTAAGATTCTCTACCCAACAAACCAAGCCTCTCTACCCACCAAAATGAGCCTCTCTACCCAACAAGCCAATACTGTCTGCCCACCAAAGTGAGCTTTTCTATCCAACAAGCCAATCCTCTCTACCCACCATAGTGAGCTTATCTACCCACCAAGTAAAGTCTCTCTACCCGCCAAAGTGATGGTGTACAGATGGTGTACATAACGACCCGCAGAAATGTCAATTTCCTGCTTGTATGATTGCCTCCCTGATTTTCCAGGAAGTCTGCACTAAGATACAAGTCGGATTTTGGGTATCCCTTGCAACAAAAATGTCATTTTTAGTGACATACTCCCAAAGGGTAAATCATATCTTAAGGGATGCAGACACTGCAACTTTCCTTACAAGAGCCATGCAGCAGCTAAATAATAATTATAAACTCCCATTCACATTCACTCAGCACATGGACACAAAGGTACAAACAGCTATTTTTCCAGAAAAACAAAAGGTAGGAATCTGCAACAAAGTTTGTTACAATCCCTGCAATGTACAGAGATCACCCAGAGGGGGAGGGGTTTTTCTCAACAAAAGTGGAGTTACGCTTTAAGAGTTTAGGACCTGATGGCCATAGACAATTCCAGAGAATATTCAGGAAGCATAGGAGGATAGGAGGTCCTAATGTCTCCAGAAGCTCCACCACTGGTTATAAACCAAATCTTTTTCTTGGGATTAAAACTTTCGAATTAAAGAATCCTACCGTCCTTTTTTTTGCCGCAAATCTCGGATGGAAGAATTTTCCACGTGGTTCCGGCGTTTACTCTACTTTCTACCCAGCTAAGAAGATGAATAAAGCGCACGCAGTTGTGCCGGTCACCCACCTCATTATGATCGATCGGGACAATAAGCTTTGCTAGAACAATGAAGATTAAGTTTACTTGTCACAACGCGGCGTTCCCCGGCCATTATCTATTCATCGGCGGCGGTTTATGTCCGCATTTTTTTGTTTCTCTTTACGCCGCGTATCGTATTCTTCCTTTTCCTATCTAAGTTACGCTTAAATAATTGTGTTCTACATTACGAAGTAATAAATCACGCCGCGCTGAATGTGTGACACGCCGCTGACGTGCCGATGATACCAACTCTTCTCTGGGTGCCGCTGAAAGAAAAAAAAAATCCTGATTTGTATGAGGTGACAGGGAGAGCCGCTATGGTGATTAAACTGTACGTTTTTCAGGACGAGGTCTAAAAGAAATAAAATGACGCGCGGGACGTATGGAATCAGCGAATGGAAAATGAACTTTAAGCTGTTTTATGTTCAAATATCTGTATAAAATAATTCCTATCCTTCTCTGCACACCAGCTGAAATTTCACATAATGCTAACAGTAGGCGGGTCCACATTGAGTGCTGAAGAAAGAAAATGAGAAGGTGGAGCATTGAGGTGATTATCTACAAAGAGAAATCCCCTCACACCCAGGGGCGTACCTAGAGCATTTGGCGGATCCCCCAGGTGGGCAGGTGGCGCACCACACCTCGACGTGCTGGCGTCAGTGTCGAGTGACGTCACATGTAGTGCCTCTGCGGCCTGAAACCCGGAAGAATCCTCCTCCCTCTGATTCCCCGGGTGGCCAGGCCCCTTCTCTGCAAAAACTGCACCAACCGACCTGAGGATTGTCATCGGGTTCCAGACAGGAATACATGTAACTGGCAGTGGTACACTTACTATGTGTTAATGCCACTGGCGTCACTAGGGTTCGTGTCACCTGGTGCAGTAAAAGATGGTGTCAACCCCCCTTTACAATACACAGCCCCTGCACCTATGGACCCCTTTACATTACACAGTCCCTGTACCTCTGGACCCTTTACTTACACAGCCCCCGTACCTCTGGACCCCTTTACATTACACAGTCCCAGCACCCCTGGACCTGTTTACATTACACAGTCCCCGCATTTCTAGACCCCTTTACATTACACAGTCCCCGCACCTCTGGACCCATTTACATTACACAGCCCCCTCACCTCTGGACCCCTTTACATTACACAGTCCCCGCACCTCTGGACCCCTTTACATTACGCAGTCCCTGCACCTCTGGACCCCTTTATATTACACAGTCCCTGCACCTCTGGACCCCTTTACATTACACAGTCCCTGCACCTCTGGACCCCTTTACATTACACAATCCCCGCACCTCTGGACCCCTTTACATTACACAGCCCCTGCACCTCCGGACCCTTTTACACTACACAGCCCCCATACCTTTGGACCCTTTTACATTACACAGCCCCCACACCTCTGGACCCCTTTACATTACACAGCCCCCCCACACCTCTGGACCCCTTTGCATTACACAGCCCCCCCCCCCCCCCACAGCTTTGCCCCTTCCTACCTTATTCAGGTATGCAGAGCAGGGAACACAGGAGGGCGGAGCAAGAGGCAGAACGGGAGAGTGAAACAGCAGCACTGAATAGACAGCGAGATCGGCCGAAAATAACTTTCCAAGTTAATCAGCAGGTGATTGGTTGCTAGGTGGTCTTAGGAACCAATTACCTGCTGGTTAACTTGGAAAGTTAGCTCCCGCAGCTCTCGCTGTCTATTCAGCGCTGCTGTTTCAGACCCGTTCTGCCTCCTGCTCCCTGCTCCGCTCTTCTGTGTTAGTGAGCGGCGGAGGCAACCCAGCAGATGGCCCTGGGTGTCACCTCTAAGTGGCACTGGCCTGACACCCCCCAAATGTGTGGCACCTGGTCTTCTGATGTGCAAGGGGGCCTATGATGTATAGGAAGGCCTCTGATTTGATGAGGACACGAAGAGGGGACTCCAATGTGATCGGGAGCTCTCAAGTCATTGTGATTGTGTTGTGATGGGGAACTCTTCTGTATAGCAGGTTTTCTAATGTGATGGGGGGACCTCTGATGGGAAAGGGGGATTCTGATGTCAAGAGGGGACTTCTGATGTTATGGAGGGACCTCTGATGTAACGGGGCCTTTGATGTCAAGGGGAGGGACCTCTAATGTGATGAGGGACCTCTGATGTAGTGGGGGACCATGATGTATTGTGGGACCTCTAATGCAAAGGGTGGCCTCTGATATTATGGGGAGACCTCTGATGTAATAGGGCAGGCCTCTGATGTCAAGGGGGGACCTCTAATGTGATGAGGGACCTCTAATGTAGTGGGGGGCCACTGATGTGATGAGGATCCTCTGATGTGATGGGGGACCTCTGATGCGAAAGGGGACCTCTGATGTAATGGGGACCTCTAATGCGAAAGGGGACCTCTGATGTAATGGGGGACCTCTGATGTGATGGGAGGACCTCTGATGTGATGGGGGACCTCTGATGTGATGGGGACCTCTGATGTGATGGGGACCTCTGACGTGATGGGAGAACCTCTGATGTGATGGAGAGCTTCTGATGTGATGGGGGGGACTTTAGATGTGATAGGGGACCTCTGATGTGATGGGGGACCTCTGATGTGATGGGGAACTCTGATGTTATTGGGGGGACCTCTGATGTAATGGGGACTCTGATGTAATGGGGGAACCTCTGATGTGATGAGGGTATCTCTGATGTGATGGTGAGGACGTCTGATGTGATGGGGGCTCTCATGTCAGGGTGACTGTGTTGTGATGGGGAGCTCTTCTGTATAAAATGCATTCTAATGTGATGGGGGATGTGAATGGGGACTCTGATGTGATGGGGAAACCTCTGATGTGAAGGGGGACTCTGATGTCAACGTGGGAGGATCTCTGATGTAATAGGGTGCCTCTGATGTCAAGGGGGGCCTCTGATGTAATCGGGGGGCCTCTAATGTGATGGGGGGCCTACAATTTAAAAGGGGGACTCTGGTGTGAAGGGGGGCCTCTGATGTGATAGGGGAGTTTCTGATATGATGGGGGGCCTCTGACAGGATGGCAGGACCTCTGATGTCAAGGGGGACTCTGATGTCAAGGGGGGGGGGCCTCTGATGTAATCGGGGGGCCTCTGATGTGATGAGGGGCCTCTAAAGTGATGGGGGACCATGATGTAATGGTGGGCCTCCAACATAAAGGGTGGACTCTGGTGTGAAAGGGGGGCCTCTGATGTGATGAGGGGCCTTCCAGGCCCTATGACTGGTAAATCTGTCCAATGAGGACACAGCCATCAATAGAAGAACATTGTATTACAATGGTGACAATGTAGAACCTTAGTCAGGTTATTATTATTGCTACCTGTGACTTCTTGTGCTGGTGACCCCATGTGCCTCATGTGCCTCATTCCTTCCAGTGGTGTCACAGGAATTGGGAAAACCTGCCCAGTGGAGTCACAGAGAGGAGCAAGAACCAGACGGGGGGGGGGGGTCCTAATCCTTTGAGTTGAACATTAATCAGGGATGCTACTGCTGTCTGAGGGTGGATCTACAAATCTTCAAATGGACAGGAAATATGGAACAGCAAGCATGCAAGAAGAGAAACTTGCACCAAAATGGCTTTTGTATAACCGGTACAATAATTACTCGGGACGTATCCTGGCTTGAAATACGCCGCGGTTCGTCTCCCAGTGTCGCCGGGCGTCCTTTTTATAACGATATAAAGAAAGAAGAGTGGATGTGACACCGCAGAGCAGATCTGACACCAGCCGGGAGCGTCAGCCCGTCCGCAGGGCGCTCTCTAATTGCCGCTGTAACAAGGCGCTCAGCAGCGGCCCCTTAACGTACGACCGTTAAAAGGGGGAAGCGTTCACCTGTACAGCGCGGCGCAGGAAAGCAGCTAATTATCCGCTGATTGAATTCCCAGCATGACTCGAAAAGCCTCGGCCGCCTCTCACTCGAAATACACATCTGCCGCGCCGCGCTGACACTTCCCCAGCCTGACTAATCGCTCCCTAATGAGCAGGTCAACATGAGCGAGAGCGTCAGTGACTGCGAGCGAGCGCCGGGGTGCCCGGGAGTGCCAGTCCGCGTCAGCTGTCTGAGCAGTTCAATTACACGGGCACACCGACACGCCGAGGCCTGCCACCCGGCTTATTTAATCATTGTCAGCGTCACTCCGCATTACTGAATGTGCATTGATTGCCAGCGGAGCGGGGAGACGATTAAAGGAGAGCTCCGGCCTGAGCAAAAAAATGGCTGGAAAATGTATACTATATATCAGGAGAAGTGTGTGTGTATCTATCTATCTATCTATCTATCTATCTATCTATCTATCTATCTATCTATCTAATCGCACAGTGCATCCACAAAGTATTCACAGCGCTTCCCTTTTTCTACATTTTGTTATGTTTCAGCCTTATTCCAAAATGGATTTAATTCATTATTTTCCTCAAAATTCTACAAACAATCCCCCATAATGACAATATTAAGTTTGTTTGAAATCTTTGCAAATTTATTAAAAATAAAAAAGGAAAAAATCCTATGTACATAAGTATCACAGGCTCCTCCCATGTACATAAGTATCACAGGCTCCTCCCATGTACATAAGTATCACAGGCTCCTCCCATGTACATAAGTATCAGAGACTCCTCCCATGTACATAAGTATCACAGGCTCCTCCCATATACCCAAGTATCACAGGCTCCTCCCATGTACATAAGTATCACAGGCTCCTCCCATGTACATAAGTATCACAGGCTCCTCCCATGTACATAAGTATCACAGACTCCTCCCATGTACATAAGTATCACAGGCTCCTCCCATGTACATAAGTATCACAGGCTCCTCCCATGTACATAAGTATCACAGGCTCCTCCCATGTACATAAGTATCACAGGCTCCTCCCATGTACATAAGTATCACAGGCTCCTCCCATGTA
Organism: Lithobates clamitans; assembly: GCA_037952925.1. Classification (NCBI taxonomy): domain Eukaryota; kingdom Metazoa; phylum Chordata; class Amphibia; order Anura; family Ranidae; genus Lithobates; species Lithobates clamitans. The sequence continues at coordinate 661,872 of JBBGZY010001826.1, forward strand.
CATAAGTATCACAGGCTCCTCCCATGTACATAAGTATCACAGTCTCCTCCCATGTACATAAGTATCACAGGCTCCTCCCATGTACATAAGTATCACAGGCTCCTCGCATGTACATAAGTATCACAGGCTCCTCCCATGTACATAAGTATCACAGACTCCTCCCATGTACATAAGTATCACAGGCTCCTCCCATGTACATAAGTATCACAGCCTTTGCCATGACACTCAGAATTGAGCTCAGGTCCATCCTGTTTGCACTGATCATCCTTGAGATGTTTCTACAACTTGATTGGAATCCACCTGTGGTGAATTCAGTTGATTGGACATGGTTTGGAAAGGCACACAACTGTCTATAGAAGGTCCCACAGGTAACCGTGCATGTCAGAGCACAAACCAAGTCATGAAGTCCAAGGAATTGTCTGTAGACCATCGGAGACAGGATTGTATGGAGGCACAGATCGGGGGAAGGGTACAGAAACATTTCTGCAGCATTGAAGGTCCCAATTAGCACAGTGGCCTCCATCATCCATAAATGGAAGAAGTTTGGAACCACCAGGACTGTTCCTAGAGCCGGCCAAACTAAGCGATCGGGGGAGAAGGGCTGTCATGTACCTGACGGTAGAGCCTGATGTGCAGGGAATGGCCTCTCTTGCTCCTCTGATTCTGGCCCCCTGATAGAGTAGACAGGAGGAGCAGAAGTGCAGAGTCGCACAAGTGCCAAACAGTTCGTCTTCACTGTAATGTGGAACAGCGGCAGGTGGCACGGTGCTGGAGCAGGGTTCTCCAATGAGCGGAAGATGCAGGTCAGGCAAGCCGGGTCAAACACTGGCAGGAACGTCAGGAACAGAAGCGGAGGCAGGTGCGTAGTCTGGATGCAGGCAGGGTCGGCAACGGGCTGGCAGCGTGGTAGTAGAAGGAGCAGGCAGATGCGGAGTCAGAACAAGCCGGGTCAGATGCAGGCAGCAGGTAGCAGAGTCAGAGGCAAGCCAGGTCGGTAAACAGGTGCAGGTATCACGGGTAAAGCAGGCAGGAACACACGGGAACGCTGTAGAACGGACAGCACTGGATGCAAGCACAGACCAGGTTTAAATAGCCCCTTGGTAATGTGCACACAGGTGAACCGAAGGTGTTCTGACAGAGGCTGAGGTCACAGGTCGACTTCTCCGTCGGCCATCTCGAGTACTGGCTAGTCTTCCCTGACAGGCTGAGGTCACAGGTCGACTTCTCCTTCGGCCATCTTGAGTACTGGCTGGTCTTCCCTGACAAGGGCCTTAGTCAGGGAGGTGACCAAGAACCCGATGGTCACTCTGACAGAGCTCCAGTATTTTCTCTGTGGAGAGAGGAGAACCTTCCAGAAGAACAACCATCTCTGAAGTACTCAACCAATCAGGCCTATATGGTAGAGTGGCCAGACGAAAGCCACTCCTCAGTAAAAGGCACATGACGGCCCGTCTGGAGTTTGAAAACCAAAAGGCACCTGAAGGACTCTCAGACCATGAGAAACAAAATTCTCTGGTCTGATGAAACAAAGATTGAACTCTTTGGCCTGAAAGACAGGAAACCAGGCACTGCTCATCACCTGGCCAATACCATCCCTACAGTGAAGCATGGTGGTGGCAGCATCATGCTGTGGGGATGTATTTCAGCGGCAGGAACTAGGAGACTAGTCAGGATCAAGGGCAAGATGAATGCAGCAATGTACAGAGACATCCTTGATGAAAACCTGGTCCAGAGTGCTGTGGACCTCAGACTGGGGGCGAAGGTTCATCTTCCAACAGGACAACGACCCTAAGCACACAGCCAAGATAACAAAGGAGTTATAAGGCAACTCTGTGAATGTCCTTGAGAGGCCCAACCACAGCCCAGACTTGAACCCGATTGAACATCTCCGGAGAGATCTGGAAATGGCTGTGCACCAACCCTCCCCATCCAACCTGATGGAGCTTGAGAGGTCCTGCAAAGATGAATGGAAATAACTGCCCAAAAATAGGTGTGCCAAGCTTGTGGCATCATACTCAACATGGCTTGAGGCTGTAATTGCTGCCAAAGGTACATGAGATTTTCTTTGTTTTTTAATTTTTAATAAACTTGCAAAGATTTCAAACAAACTCTTTTCCCGTTGTCATTATGGGGGATTGTTTGTAGAATTTTGAGAAAAATAATGAATTTAATCCATTTTGGAATAAGGCTGTAACATAACAAAATGTGGATACAGTGAAGCGCCGTGAATACTTTCCAGATGCACTGTAGTTTATTGTATTGTAACTGTACTGCCTCCCTTCATATTGTAAAATGCTGCACAAACTGTTGGCACTCCATAAATCTTGTATAATAATAATCATGATTATCATAATATTTACACACCAACCTCCAGCTGCACTTCTGCCACGCCGAAAAAGAGGGGTTGGCACCACCATACACGCTGGTTCAGCACCCTCCACTGCCTTCACTACACTAGGAGAAATAATAGGTGCAGACACAGACTTGACAACCACACTTTCTGACACTGACTGGGGAACCACAGACTGGGGGGACACTGACACCACAGACTGGGGGGACACTGACACCACAGACTGGGGGGACACTGACACCACAGACGGCCTCACAGACACAGATTCTGACGGGACAGACACACTAGGATCCTCTGGTACAACCTGCGCCAACCCAGACTCTTCTCTATCTGGACGGAAGAATTCCTCCACTAACTCTGGCTTATTGTGCAAAGCCTCAGGGCACCGGCTATAAGGGTGACCAACCATATCATATAGGTTACATTTAATGATGTTACAGTCCCTTGCCAGATGCCCCAGTTCCTGGTACAAAGAGCACTTCTGTTCTGGACATTTAGAGGAGAAATTTCCCTTGACTCCACATTTATGGCACAGCTTAGGTTGACCAGGGTATAAGACAGTAATCCTATCTCTACCAATAAAGGCAGAGGAGGGCAAATGCTGGACCACATTCCCACACACACTCAACCTCATTGATACTGACCACCCAACCGTCCAGATTCCTCTATCATCCACAATCTTTTTTGGGGGACACAAAGTTTCAACAAACCTCCTCAACCAGACCCATAAATCCTCGGGGGGGGGGGGGGGTATAGACTCATTCCTTGTCAGGATAGTCATATTTTTTATCAAGGGCTGTCTTAAGACAACTTTGGGGACAAGCCCCTTCCAGTCTGGCTGGCCCCCATATACATGCTCAAACTGCTCCCAAAACAGATCCAGCGATTCTGGATGCACAAATGATAAATCATATTCATAGGAACCAGCCAGACTGATAAGAGCATAAATATCCTCTGCCTTAAATCCCATGGCTAGGATCTTATCCACAACCACCCTCCTGATAGGTGGAATATCTTCTCCCTCCCACCTGAGCTGTACCACATACCTGCATTTAATGGAAGGTGCGTTAGGTGAAAGTCGCACAACTGGCTCTCTTCCACCACCAGCAGCATGACTTTGTCCCAACACAGCCTTACCATAATTCCTAACTGGGGCAGATGAAACATTAACTGGCTGCATAGGAACCTCTGAAATTTAGTTTGGTAAATTACCCATCACTTGAGCCTCCCTCCTCCCCTCCAGCACAACAGTCCCACTCACCAATGTCCCAGAAGTACCACAGTTACCAGCAGTCCCGTCATCAAGTAAAGGCTTCTGTTTAGAAAAACCACCAGCTGTTTCAGTGTTCATATGGCTCTCCTGCTCTACAGTTTCAATGTTCATGCAATATTCCTGCTCTGCACTGTTAGTGTCCATGTTGGACTCCCCACAGCCATCTCCCCCTGCATTCCCTGCTGATTGCAAGGATCTTTTGGCAGGTGAAATCTCAGGAAAGTCCTCCACACATTGAGAGAGATTTTCAGCAAGCACTTCTTTATCATGAGCCTCATCTGATGAGTCGGTCCTGCTCAAGGGAGATTCCATTTCTGTAATGGCCTGCAGCAATCCGCCATTTTCCTCAACCTCCTCCTGAGATGACCCAGGCTGCTGGGGAGGGAGGGGGGCAGATACTGACTCATACACGACAGATCCTGAGACAGGAGTAGTACTGGGGCCTCCATGTGAAGCCACTTCCTTACCCCCCATCCATACTGTCGCCATTGCTCTGGCATCCACCCTCTGGCTTGTACTGGCACCGGCACTCTCCTTCATCTGTTGGAATCTCTCCTCATTCTCACACTTTTCTCTGAACACGCCGGTGCTCTCCTTCAGAGAAGCGACCAACTTCTCCTGCTTTTTCAATGCCTCTTCCAGAGACTTCAGCTTGGAGACTTCCCTCTTACTGCTTCCAGACTTACTGTGCAGGGATTTCTTTTTCCTGAGATCCTCTTTCATTACAGCAAGTTTCTGTTCTTCCCTAGAAAAGTCTGTCCACCACTCTATCCTGGAAGACTGGTAAGAATTCCTCTTGCATAGGGACAGGCCCAGGATCCACTGCAGCTTGAGCACATGGAGTGGGCCTCAGTGCCTATGAGGAGCCTCCACCTTTGTCTTCCCCAACATGGTCCATGCTTGCCTGGGAAAAGCCTGCATGAGAGGCCCCAGGCTTTTCTGCTTCTCTCAGCTGAGATCACAACAGAGTGAGCCAACAGCACCCTGCAGAACAGCACCACCTGGTGGAGAAACTCCTCTGGTACAGAGACTGATGTGACTGGCTCAGTGTTCTCTGTACAGCACCGCGGTATATGTCAGAGCTATATAAATGTATAATAATAATAGTGTGTGACTGTGGGGGAGGGGACATTAGAGTGTAAGCTCCTCTGGTACAGAGACTGATGTGACTGTGGAGGAGGGGACATTAGAGTGTAAGCTCCTCTGTACAGAGACTGATGTGACTGTGGGGGAGGGGACATTAGAGTGTAAGCTCCTCTGTACAGAGACTGATGTGACTGTGGGGGGAGGGGACATTAGAGTGTAAGCTCCTCTGTACAGAGACTGATGTGACTGTGGGGGAGGGGACATTAGAGTGTAAGCTCCTCTGTACAGAGACTGATGTGACTGTGGGGGAGGGGACATTAGAGTGTAAGCTCCTCTGTACAGAGACTGATGTGACTGTGGGGGGAGGGGACATTAGAGTGTAAGCTCCTCTGTACAGAGACTGATGTGACTGTGTGGGGGAGGGGACATTAGAGTGTAAGCTCCTCTGTACAGAGACTGATGTGACTGTGGGGGAGGGGACATTAGAGTGTAAGCTCCTCTGTACAGAGACTGATGTGACTGTGGGGGAGGGGACATTAGAGTGTAAGCTCCTCTGTACAGAGACTGATGTGACTGTGGGGGGAGGGGACATTAGAGTGTAAGCTCCTCTGTACAGAGACTGATGTGACTGTGGGGGGAGGGGACATTAGAGTGTAAGCTCCTCTGTACAGAGACTGATGTGACTGTGGGGGGAGGGGACATTAGAGTGTAAGCTCCTCTGTACAGAGACTGATGTGACTGTGGGGGGAGGGGACATTAGAGTGTAAGCTCCTCTGTACAGAGACTGATGTGACTGTGGGGGAGAGGACATTAGAGTGTAAGCTCCTCTGTACAGAGACTGATGTGACTGTGGGGGAGGGGACATTAGAGTGTAAGCTCCTCTGTACAGAGACTGATGTGACTGTGGGGGAGAGGACATTAGAGTGTAAGCTCCTCTGTACAGAGACTGATGTGACTGTGGGGGGTGGGGACATTAGAGTGTAAGCTCCTCTAGTACAGAGGCTGATGTGATGATTCCTCTGATGTCTTCCAAGGATTCTGCAATTTCTGCATCTCTCTTTCCCTTTCTTATCTTCTCAGAATCGATACGTCGGGAAGTGTCACATGCAGCTCCGAACAAGCAGTGTAAGTTTTACGCAGCCTCTGTGGCGGTCCTCGCGGCGCGTCTCTCCCCTCATTGGTAATTCTGCAGAAGTCTCTAATTAGAGAAAACGGAGACAGAAAATGAATTTGTGATTTGATAAATGCCATTCACCTTTCCCTAATAATGTAAAGAATTCATCATCCGAATTAATGCGTCTGTTTGTTTGGAGGATTTTGGTTGTTTCTTTCGGAGCTCGGGATATTTCAGATAAATATTACACGCTGCGTGGTACGCATTATAGGGGCTCCCGGGAGGTCACCCCCAAAACTGGTGGCTTGTCTCTATCTCTGAGGGTCTACACTCCAAATCATGACTTTCCAAGTCGGAGCCCCTTTTTCTCATTTTACCCCCCCCCCCCCCCCTTTTATTTCTCTGCAATTTTTTATTTTATTTTCCATTAAACAGAAAACAAAAGTTAAAGCGGAACTCTGATTAATTTAAACATTTTCCTGCATATACTGCATTTGATAAATAGCCATTTAAGGATCAATCGTTTTTAAATTTCTCTCCTTGTATGCATAACAGTTACCTGCTGATCTTGCTGCGTAATCTATGGAGGGATTTACTAAAGGAAACTAGACTGTGCACTCTGTAAGGGCATTTGCTTCAGAGCTTAGTAAATGAAGGTGAGCTCTGCTGACTTCCATCATCCAATCACGTGCAAGCAAACATGATGGTTTTTTTTTCTTGCACGTGATTGGGTATTCTTTACAAAATGAAGCTTCCCCTGATTTACTAAGCTCTGGAGAAACTGCACTTGCAGAGTGCGCAGTCTATTTGCCTTTATTAAATCCCCCCAATTTGTCCTGTGATGGGCCGACAGCCAGCAGCGTTGTCAGCATTATGTTTTACATCTCCTTATCCTCTCCATCAGTGATGTCATCACAGCAGCATCTATAGCTGTGAATGATGTCATCACAGCAGTCCCTATAGCCCTGGGTGATGTCATCACAGCAGCCCCTATAGCCCTGGGTGATGTCATCACAGCAGCCCCTATAGCCCTGGGTGATGTCATCACAGCAGCCCCTATAGCCCTGGGTGATGTCATCACAGGAGCACCCATAGCCTTGAATGATGTCATCACAGCAGCACCTATAGCCCTGAATGATGTCATCACAGCAGCCACCTATATCCCTGAATGATGTCATCACAGCAGCCACCTATAGCCCTGAATGATGTTAACACAGCAGCACCTATAGCCCTGAGTGATGTCATCACAGCAGCACCTATAGCCCTGAATGATGTCATCACAGCAGCACCCATAGCCCTGGTGCTATCTATTCCCTCTCACAGAGATCACATCTCAGAATGGTGGCACCATGTTATCTCCAGGCGTTGCTGTATTTGTTGGTATATAAATCTCTCTTCTGATTGGTCCAGATGTTTTCAGCCTTCATGTCCTGATAGGTTCATTGATTCTTCCCCATAATAAAACATCATCATAAAATGGCTAAATGGGCTCATTAAGGGACCGGTCATGAATGAGCGAGTTTCAGAGGTCATCCGAGTGTCCGGAGGGGACGCGGGATGTCTGTCCTTTGGCGCCGGGGCCTGTATGGCAGAACGATCAGATGGGTCCGCTGGGGGGCGATGACTTATTAGGGCCACATGGCACACATCACTGTCCTGCAGCCAAATATTTATGTCCTTTATCTTTAAAGGTGAACACCGGCAAGAATGAATACCGGCAATAATTCTACATGATAGGATGTGGTTCATATTCCTCTCCTGGATTGGGATCTGCTGCACTGCAAGGCACACATCAATGCCCAGCAGCTGGGTACAGATTTCCAATGAATACTTGTTGTGGATGGTGGGAGCTGCATGATATGTGATAGCTGGTTTGGGCTAAAGAATTCACCGAAGCCGGACACCACCGGGACAGGGGTCACCAGGACAGGGGTCACCAGGCTCAACCGGCCAAGGACTGACATTTTTTTTACCTTTAAAATGTTTTTATTTTTTATATATCGGAAATTTACAAGATTAGGAATACCCATGACCTCTAATGCTGGCATTAAAGGGGAACTCCGGGATCAGTAAATATCATTTAAATCCATCGGTCATGTGTCTGCTCTGCTCCTTCTCCTTGTGCAGGGGGATTGGTCTTGTCTTCGCCACCCCTCCTAAAGTTTTCTATAGTGGGTGGAGCCTGCTTGGCCCCTCCCACAATTCTACTCTCTCTCCTTGTGCAGAGGGATTGGTCTTGTCTCTGCCTCCTCCTGCAGTTTTCTATAGTGGGTGGAGCCTGCTTGGCCACTCCCACAATTCTGCGCTCTCTCTCTCCTTGTGCAGGGGGACTGGTCTAGTCTCCACCTCCTCCTGCAGTTTTCTATAGTGGGTGGAGCCTGCTTGGCCACTCCCACAATTCTGCGCTCTCTCTCTCCTTGTGCAGGGGGACTGGTCTAGTCTCCACCTCCTCCTGTAGTTTTCTATAGTGGGTGGAGCCTGCTTGGCCCCTCCCACAATTCTACTCTCTCTCCTTGTGCAGAGGGATTGGTCTTGTCTCTGCCTCCTCCTGCAGTTTTCTATAGTGGATGGAGCCTGCTTGGCCCCTCCCACAATTCTACTCTCTCTCCTTGTGCAGGTGGACTGGTCCTGTCTCCTCCCCCTCCTGCAGTTTTCTATAGTGGGTGGAGCCTGTTTGGCCCCTCCCACAATTCTGTGCTCTCACCTTGTGCAGGGGGGCTGGTCTTGTCTCCGCCCCCTCCTGTAGTTTTCTATAGTGGTTGGAGCCTGCTTGGCCTATCCCACAGCTCTGCCCTCTCGCCTTGTGCAGGGGGATTGGTCTTGGCTCCGCCGTCCTCTAGTTTTCTATATTGGGTGGAGCCTGATGTGCCCCTCCCACAGCTCTGCTCTCTCGCCTTGTGCAGGGGGACGGGTCTTGTTTTAACCCCCTCCTGTAGTTTATTGTAGTGGGTGGAGCCTGCTTGGCCCCTCCTACAGCTTTGCTCTCTCTCTCTCCTTGTGCAGAGTGACTGGTCTTGTCTCCGCCCCCTCCTGCAGTTTTCTGTAGTGGGTGGAGCCTGCTGGCTCAGCTCTCTGCATAGGCACAGTGATGATGTCACTGCTACTTTTATAAGGTAATATCTGTAATTGAAAAGGGGTGTGGTGCACACAGAGTGGATTTATATTGTTTACGGCAATTAAGGAACATATTTAATTTCTTTTTTAAGGTTAGTGTTCCTGGAGTAGTTCAGCTTTGCCTCCTCATGCAGTATCCAGCCTATGGGGAGGAGCGAGTTTTCCCGCACCGCACGGAAACATGCTTCCATCTACAGACACGCGCGGTGCCCCCACGGCATCTAGTGCGTTCGCAGCCACCAAAGCGCATGGTACCGCAGTAGTATGCATGTAGTTTGATGCGACACAATTTTAAAAATGGAGTCTGCGGTACGTTTTGTGTGTTTCAGCGCATTGGGCAGCTCACTGAACAGGAACACGCAAGAAAACCCGCGCATTCGGACACACCTCATAGTGTGAAGGAGCCGCTACTCATTGTGTAGGTAAAATTCTTCTTATACGAGTTCTTCCCGTCTCAGATGTGGATTTGTCTGTCTGACTGGAGTTCTCCTTTACGAAAAAAAAAAAAAAAATTAACAAGGACATTGTTCCCGTATTTGCGATGATTGGTCTGTGGCGTGACTGCGCAATCTACATCCCACCGAGGGCAGAAAGGTTCGTACGGCGGAGTTATTTCCATCGCCATCAGGGGAACGTGCTGCGTGATTGGAATCACGGGGTGTATTAGGAGATTGCTGGATAATGCTATAGAAGAAAAGATCTGTAATTATTGGAGATAAAATGATTTTTTCCCAGGAAAGGTGAGACGCTCTGCGGCGGACGCGTGTTATCGGGGGTGGCGCTGCGATCTGCAGGAAAACAAGTAAGAAGCGATTAGTGGCGGCGGAATATGGGGGGGACGGAAAGGTAAATAAATGGATAATAACAGCAAAGTGCAAATGCCTTAAAGTGGGAAAAAAGGGGAAAAAAAAGAAATGATAAGATAGTTACAAAGAGCAAACCGTCATTTGTTCAGAGTGGACCCGATCCCAGGCTATAGACCGGGGGGCTCCTAACCTGGGGCCCATGGATGAGTTTTTGGGGGACCGTGAGGGTCAGATAAAGACTAATGCCGCGTACACACGATCGGACTTTCTATCCTACTTGGTCCGGCACACTTTCCGACGGACTTTGTCCGCCAGGTGCGCCGGACTTTAATACGGACGGACTTGCCCACACACGCCGGGACTTTCCGGCGGGCTAAGTCCGCACGTCTTTCCGACGGACTTTCGCCAGAGTTCCGGCGGACTTTCAGAATGAACGGACTTGCCCACACACGGACAAGTCCGTTCATTTTGAACGTGACTCAGGTGCGACGGGACTAGAAAAGGATGTCAATCTTGCCGCTTTTATCGGCGAGATTGACACCTTGCGAGCCCCGTCGCGGGGCATACCAGGCCCTTAGGTCTGGTATGGATTATAAAGGGGAACCCCTACGCCGAAAAAACGGCATGGGGCCCCCCCTAAAATCCATACCAGACCCCGATCCGAGCACGCAGCCTGGCCGGTCAGGAAAGGGGGTGGGGACGAGCGAGCGCCCCCCCTCCTGAACCGTACCAGGCCGCATGCCCTCAACATGGGGGGTGGGTGCTTTGGGGGAGGGGGGCGCCCTGCGCCCCCCCCCCCCAAAGCACCTTGTCCCCATGTTGATGAGGACAAGGGCCTCTTCCCGACAACCCTGGCCGTTGGTTGTCGGGGTCTGCGGGCGGGGGCTTATCGGAATCTGGGAGCCCCCTTTAATAAGGGGGCCCCCAGATCCCGGCCCCCCACCCTATGTAAATGAGTATGGGGTACATGGTACCCCTACCCATTTACCTAGGAAAAAAGTGTAAGTAATAAAACACACTACACAGGTTTTTAAAATATTTTATTAAACAGCTCCGGGGGGGGGAATCTTCCTCCGGCTTCGGGGGTCTTCTTCCGGCTTCGGGGGTCCCTCCGCTTCATCTTCTCCCGGCGTCCGGTTGGTTCTTCTCCGCTCTCCGGCCTCTTCTCCCGGTGTCGCAGGTCTTCGGCTGGCCCCTCCGCTGTCTTCATGTAGCTCTATTGCCAGCGGAGGTCCGGACTTCTGGGCTTCTTGGCTTCTCTTCTCTTCTCTTCTCTTCCCCCAGATGTTGACACGACGCTCTCTCCGGCTGGACTGGTCTCTGAGGGCTGCGTTGTGACTTATATAGGCGGAGACCCCGCCCCCATATGATGTCACAGTCCTTGGGCATGCTGGGACTGTGACGTTTTAGGGGGCGTGGTCGACCACGCCCCCTAAAACGTCACAGTCCCAGCATGCCCAAGGACTGTGACATCATATGGGGGCGGGGTCTCCGCCTATATAAGTCACAACGCAGCCCTCAGAGACCAGTCCAGCCGGAGAGAGCGTCGTGTCAACATCTGGGGGAAGAGAAGAGAAGAGAAGAGAAGCCAAGAAGCCCAGAAGTCCGGACCTCCGCTGGCAATAGAGCTACATGAAGACAGCGGAGGGGCCGGCCGAAGACCTGCGACACCGGGAGAAGAGGCCGGAGAGCGGAGAAGAACCAACCGGACGCCGGGAGAAGATGAAGCGGAGGGACCCCCGAAGCCGGAAGAAGACCCCCGAAGCCGGAGGAAGATTCCCCCCCCGGAGCTGTTTAATAAAATATTTTAAAAACCTGTGTAGTGTGTTTTATTACTTACACTTTTTTCCTAGGTAAATGGGTAGGGGTACCATGTACCCCATACTCATTTACATAGGGTGGGGGGCCGGGATCTGGGGGCCCCCTTATTAAAGGGGGCTCCCAGATTCCGATAAGCCCCCGCCCGCAGACCCCGACAACCAACGGCCAGGGTTGTCGGGAAGAGGCCCTTGTCCTCATCAACATGGGGACAAGGTGCTTTGGGGGGGGGGGGCGCAGGGCGCCCCCCTCCCCCAAAGCACCCACCCCCCATGTTGAGGGCATGCGGCCTGGTACGGTTCAGGAGGGGGGGCGCTCGCTCGTCCCCACCCCCTTTCCTGACCGGCCAGGCTGCGTGCTCGGATCGGGGTCTGGTATGGATTTTAGGGGGGGCCCCACGCCGTTTTTTCGGCGTAGGGGTTCCCCTTTATAATCCATACCAGACCTAAGGGCCTGGTATGCCCCGCGCTCGCCGCAATAGGAAGATTTGTTTTTCCTATTGCAGCGAGCGCGAGATGCAATACCCTGCCCTCGTGTCGTATTTGGTCTGTCGGACCAGCCTACACACGAGCGGGCTTTCCGTCGGACCAGCACACACACGAGCGGACTTTCCGCCCGAAACTGAGTCCGGCGGAAAGATTTGAAACTTTCTTCAAATCTAGGTCCGGCGGGCTTTTGGGAAGAAGTCCGCCGGAAAAGTCCGCCGCCGCCCACACACGGGCGGATTGTCCGGCACACTCTTTTATGCCCCACCCACAGGCCAACCCTTTATGCCCCACCCATAAGCCCACCTTTCATGTCCCACATTTTATGCCCACCCTTTATGCCCCACCCACAGGCCCACCCTTTATGCCCCATCCATAAGCCCACTTTTTATGCCCTACCCATAGGCCCACCTTTTATGCCCCACGTTTCATGCCCCACCTATAGGTCCATATTTCATGCCCCATGTTGCATGCCATACCTATAGGCCCATATTTCATGCCACACCCACAGGCCCACCTTTTATGCCTCACCCAAAGGCCCACCCTTTATGCCACACCCACAGGCCCACCCTTTATGCCCCATCCATAAGCCCACCTTTTATGCCCCACCCATAGGCCCACCTTTTGTGCCCCATGTTTCATGCCCCACCTATAGGTCCATATTTAATGCATCACCCACATGTCCACCTTATATGCCCCACCGATAGGCCCACCTTTCATGTCCCACCCATAGGCCACCCTTTTATGCCCCATGTTTCATGCCCCACCTATGGGTCCATATTCCATGCCCCATCCATAGGCCCACCTTTTATGCCCCACGTTTCATGCCCCACCTATAGGTCTATATTTCATGCCCCACCGATAGGCCCACCTTTCATGTCCCACATTTCATGCCCCACCTATAGGTCCATATTTTATGCCCCACCCATAGGCCCACTGTTCATGCCCCACGTTTCATGCCCCACCTATAAGTCCATGTTTCATGCCACACCCACAGTACCACCTTTTATGCTCTACCCACAGGCCCACCCTTTATGCCCCACCCACAGGCCCACCCTTTATGCCCCACCCACAGGCCCACCCTTCATGCCCCACCCATAAGGCCACCTTTTATGCCCCACCCATAAGCCCACCTTTAATTTCTCATTCATAAACTCATCTTTCACACCCCTCCCATAGACTCGTGTTTTATCCCCTCCTATAGCCCCGCCTTTCATGCTCTGCCCATAGGCCCGCCTATCCCAAACACAGACTCACCTTTCTTCCCCTTATCCTTGCCTTTCAACCTATTTTTATAAATTCAACTTTCATTCCCACCAATAGTCCTACATTTTAACCCCTCCCATAGGCCCATCTTTCATCACTTTCCATAAACCTACATTTCATCCCCGCCCAAAGAACCTCTATTCATCCTATTTATAATCAATGCTTGGAGTTTGTCAGAATTTGTGGGGTTTTTTTGTATTCACCCGACTCTGGAGTTCCCAAGTTCTCAATCGGATTAAGGTCTTGGGAGTTTCCTGGCCATGGACCCAAAGTTTAGATGTTTTGCTCACCAAGCAACTTAGTTATAACTTTGGCCTTATGGCAAGGTGCTCCATCATGCTGGAAAAGTAATTGTTCCTCACCAAACTGTTCTTGGACGGTTGGGAGAAGTTGCTCTCGTAGGATGTTTTTGTATCATTCTTTATTCATGGTGTTCTAAGGCAAAATTGTGAGTGTGCCCACTTCCTTGGCTGAGAAGTAACCCCACACATGAATGGTCTCAGGATGCTTTACTGTTGGCATGACACAGGACTGATGGTAGAGCTCACCTTTTCTTCTCCGGACAAGGTTCTTTCCGGATACCCCAAACAATCGGAAAGGGGATTCATTAGAGAAAATTACTTTACCCCAGTCCTCAGCAGTCCAATCCCTGGACCTTTCGCAGAATATCAGTCTGCCCCTGATGTTTTTCCTGGAGAGAAGTGGCTTCTTTGCTGCCCTTCTTGACACCAGGCCATCCTCCAAAAGTCTTCTCCTCATTGTGCGTGCCGATGTCCTCACACCTGCCTGCTGCCATTCCTGAGCAAACTCTGCACTGGTGGTGCCCCCGATCCTGCAGCTGAATCCTCTGTAGAAGACGGTCCTGGCGCCTGCTGGACTTTCTTAGGCGCCCTGAAGCCTTTTTCACAACATTAGAACCTCTCTCCTTGAAGTTCTTGACAATCCGATAAATGGTTGATTTAGGTGCAATCTTAGTAGGATCCATTTTTTGTGCAAAGCAATGATGACTGCACATGTTTCCCTGCAGGTAACCATGGTTAACAGAGGAAGAACAATGATTTCAAGCACCACCCTCCTTTTAAAGCTTCCAGACTGTTATTCTAACTCAATCAGCATTACAGTGATTTCCAGCCTTGTCCTCGTCAACACTGACACCTGTGTTAACGAGAGAATCACTGACATTATGTCAGCTGGTCCTTTTGTGGCAGGGCTGAAATGCAGTAGAAAAAGTTTTTTGGGGGGATTTAGGGCCAGTTCAATCTAGTGTGATGCCAGACATCACATATGAATCGCATCGCATTGCTGTACAGATCACATGCGATGTTTGTGCGATGGGAATCCAGCCTTACAAAACTGTATGGCTGAATTTGTATCGCTTTCGGATCAAACACACGCAGGACCCTTTTTTTGTCTGCACCGGAATCCGATCGCATCTGCAAATCGCGTTGCGTTTTTCAAACTGACTGCGGGATGTCATTAACTTAACATACACTACGCATTCAGTTCGCATAAACAGTTTGCGATTTTGACGCGGTGCAGACTTTGTGAAAACTATTATTTGGGTCATTCTCAAAATTTTTGGCTTTGACTGGCTGTACATACAATACATACAGTATATACACTATAATACCAAAAGTATTGGGACACCTGCCTTTACACGCACATGAACTTTAATGGCATCCCAGCTTCAACTCTTCTGGGAAGGCCGTCCACAAGGTTTAGAAGGGTGTCTATGGGAATGTTTGACCAATCTTCCGGAAGAGCATTTGTGAGGTCAGGTGCTGATGTTGGACGAGAAAGCTTGTTTCGCAGTCTCTGCTCTAATTCATCCCAAAAGGTGTTCTATTGGGTTGAGGTCAGGCCAGTCAAGTTCCTCCACCCCAAACTTGCTCATCTATGTCTTTATGGACCTATGTTGGAACAGAGAGTGGGCATCCCCAAACTGTTCCCACAAAATAGGGAGCATGAAATTGTCCAAAATGTCTTGGTATGCTGACACCTTAAAGTGGTTGTAAACCGAAAAAAAAAAAAAAACCCTGTAAGACAAAGGCATAATGAGCTAGTATGCATCGCATACTAGCTCATTATGAAATACTTACCTTAGAACCAAGCTGTTGCAGCGGTCCACGCACACCGCTGTGACCGACGACATGTCTCCGAAGTTATTTCCGGGTCCGATGGCTCCGGCGCTCTGATTGGCCGGAGCCCCAATGATGTCACTCCCGCGCATGCACCTAGGAGCCCCGGCCCCTCAAACGGGCCGTTTCTTCATTGCGCATGCGCCGGTGACGTCGGCGCACGCATATATGGTAAATATCTTCTAAACCGTGCAGGTTAAGGAGATATTTCTATTACTTACAGGTAAGCCTTATTATAGGCTTACCTGTAGGTACAAGTGGTGTAACAGGGTTTACAACCACTTTAAGAGTTCCCTTCACTGGAACTAAGGAGCCAAGCCCAACCCCTGAAAATCAACCCCACACCATAATTCCCCCCTCCCCCCCACACCATAATTCCCCCCCCCACACCATAATCCCCCCTCCACCAAATGATATGGACCATTGTACAAAGCAAGGTCCACAAACCCATCTCAAAGCTGTTTTATGGGGTTGAGGTCAGGACTCTGTGCAGGCCAGTCAAGTTCCTCCACCCCAAACTCGCTCATCCATGTCTCTATGGACCTAGCTTTAAATGATATGGACCGTTGTACAAAGCAAGGTCCATAAACCCATCTCAAAGCTGTTCTATGGGGTAGAGGTCAGGACTCCGTGCAGGCCAGTCAATTTCCTCCACCCCAAACTCACTCATCCATGTCTCTATGGACCTTGCTTTGTGCACTGGTCCAAATCATTTGGTGGAGGGAGGATTATGGTGGGGAGGTTGTTTTTCAGTGGTTGGGCTTGGCCCCTTAGATCCAGTGAAGGGAACCAAGACATTTTGGGCATTTTCATGCTCCCAACTTTGTGGGAAGAGTTTGGGGACCGCCCCTTCCTGTTCCAACATGACTGCGCACCAGTACACAAAGAAAAGACGCAACGCTCAGGAGTGAATGCAGCCTTACAGTCCCTGTACAGCAGAGCTCATATAAGGGAAGAGAGAATCAGCACAGGGTGCCAATTATTTGTGCACATGCTGATAGGTGGACAGAGCAGAGTGACAGAGAGAGGAGATCATCAGTCTGCTGCTTCTCCTTGTTGACTGACTGGGGGAGTTCAGCTGAAATAAATCTCACTTCTAATCTATGGGAAACAATGTATCACAATGTAAGATTGTTGCTCCCCCCCCCCCCCGGTTCTCATGCGATACATTGTTTCCCTTCCGTTGAAAGTTTTCCTCTCTGCCGGTGGCACATTAGTCAATTCCTCGTCACCTCATATTGAGAAATCCGGAGACGCGGGCCGCATAATCCAGGATCCAGAGACGGTTATCTTCGCCGCTTTGAAAATTTTGCCGTCGGATCTGAGAAAAATCTCCTTGGGGACGTCGGATATTAGCGCCATTCCTTTAATTGAATCTTTATGGCGCCATCCACACTTAACGCGGCGCTCGTCCTCTAACATCCCCGGTTATAAAGCGGTAAACAATACGGCTGGTTAGAAAGGCGATGCGATACGAGGATTGCGTCCTCGCCATCTGCTCTGTTCGTGCTCAATTAGTTTTCTCTACAATAAGAGGAGGAAATAAGCGGGAACACGATTTTCCAGCATCTCTGCGCGGGACTCGGATCGCCGTCGCGCCGCAGAAACATCACAATTGCTCTGCCTGATAATACAAATTCGCTGAAAACATCGCACTCCAATCTTCCGCCTTCGTTTCTCTGGGCCCAATTAGTGGAGCTGTGGGGCCACTTAAAGGGAACGTCTACTTTTTAAAAGTTTTTTTTTTGTATGATATGTCGGTGAATTTGATCAGTCTACCATCTTGGCCGAGACGGTATAGCCTGTAATTATAAATATACACGGGGAGACCGTGTGTCATCGTTACTTATGGAGACTCAGCTTCCTGCTTAAAGCCGCACCTCTGAAAAACGTATCACGTTTAGATTGCTTTTCAGAGGCATTTGACAGGCAGTGAGGAGGTGAGTGACACCTCCTCACCGCCTGTCAAGTGCTGCACCAATATGCTGCAGCCCGGTGGTTGTGGGATGTTTGTGGCACTTCCCCATTCGACTGAATGGGTTGCATTCAGCGGTGGTACTGACCGCCAAATCTGACAGGAGGGATAATTTTTGCAGCAACTGCACTTTTTTAACACCTCCCCCCAACCGCAAGTCCAGAAGTCTCACCCCCCTCTCCTATACCCCCCTTTCTTAGGGTGGGTTTTTCAATGGTGACAACAGTGGACCGTGCCTGCATACGCTGCATTGGAACAAACTCTTGAGGTAGACTACGTGACAGGGTGACAACACAAGAATAATTAACACAGCAGTCTACATTTACCCCCCATGCAGGGCTGTCTTTACCACAAGGGCAAAAGGGGCAGCTTCCCCGGGCCCAGTCCTTGTTGTGGGGGTCCAAGGCAGCTTCCCCTTGAGCCCCGCACTGCCCACAAATAGTTCATAAGTGGATTTGGGATGGTCCAAGAAAATGTTTGCCGAGGGTACAATCAATATTAAAGACGGCCCTGCCCGCATGATTGGATTCTGCCCCATCCTGCAGCCAAATACCACTACAAAGTCCAAATGTTCTTTGTGGAAAAGTCTTATAGTTACATTGTTAGTCGAGTTCAAACAAGACACAGGCCCACCTAGTTCTACCGAGTCCAAATGTTCTTTCTGGAAAGTAATATAGTTATATTGTTACAAGAATTGCTGGTCAATGGTGGATTTTAACCACTTGCCTACCGGGCACCTTCACCCCCTTCCTGCCCAGGACAATTTTCAGCTTTCAGCCCTGTACACATATGATATTTGTATCATTTTTTTCCCCACAAATTTTGGTGGTATGTAATCTCCTCTGGGGGGCATTTTTTAGTTTCTGTCAGAAAATTTTGTAAATAAGTAATTTTTCTCCTTCACTGATGTGTACTGATGAGGAGGCACTGATATGCAGCACTGATTGGGCACTGATAGGTGGCACTGATGGGCAATGATAGGTGGCACAGATAGGCAGCACTGATGGGCGGCACTGATGGCCAATGATAGGTGGCACAGATAGGCAACACTGATGGGCAATGATAGGTGGCACTGATAGGTGGCACTGACGGCCAATGATAGGTGGCACAGATAGGCAGCACTGATGGGCGGCACTGATGGGCAATGATAGGTGGCACTGAGCACTGATGGGCACTGATAGGTGGCACTGACGGTCAATAATAGGTGGCACAGATAGACAGCACTGATGGGCGGCACTGATGGGCAATGATAGGTGGCACCGATGAGCACTGAAGGGCACTGACCGGTGGCACTGATGGGCAAAGATAGGTGGCACAGATAGGCAGCACTGATGGGCAGAACTGATGGGCAATGATAGGTGGCACTGAGCACTAATGGGCACTGATAGGTGGCACTGATAGGCAATGATAGGTGGCACAGATATGCAGCACTGATGGGCGGCACTGATGGGCAATGATAGGTGGCACTGACGGCCAATGATAGGTGGCACAGATAGGCAGCACTGATGGGCGGCACTGATGGGCAATGATAGGTGGCATTGATGAGCACTGAAGGGCACTGACCGGTGGCACTGATGGGCAAAGATAGGTGGCACAGATAGGCAGCACTGATGGGCAGAACTGATGGGCAATGATAGGTGGCACTGAGCACTGATGGGCACTGATAGGTGGCACTGATGGGCAATGATAGGTGGCACAGATATGCAGCACTGATGGGCGGCACTGATGGGCAATGATAGGTGGCACTGATAGGTGGCACTGACGGCCAATGATAGGAGGCACAGATAGACAGCACTGATGGGCGGCACTGATGGGCAATGATAGGTGGCACTGATAGGTGGCACTGTCGGCCAGTGATAGGTGGCACAGATAGGCAGCACTGATGGGCGGCACTGATGGGCAATGATAGGTGGCACTGAGCACTGATGGGCACTGATAGGTGGCACTGATGGGCAATGATAGGTGGCACAGATATGCAGCACTGATGGGCGGCACTGATAGGTGGCACTGACGGTCAATGATAGGTGGCACAGATAGACAGCACTGATGGGCGGCACTGATGGGCAATGATAGGTGGCACTGATGAGCACTGAAGGGCACTGACCGGTGGCACTGATGGGCAAAGATAGGTGGCACAGATAGGCAGCACTGATGGGCAGAACTGATGGGCAATGATAGGTGGCACTGAGCACTGATGGGCACTGATAGGTGGCACTGATGGGCAATGATAGGTGGCACAGATATGCAGCACTGATGGGCGGCACTGATGGGCAATGATAGGTGGCACTGATAGGTGGCACTGACGGCCAATGATAGGTGGCACAGATAGGCAGCACTGATGGGCGGCACTGATGGGCAATGATAGGTGGCACTGATAGGTGGCACTGACGGCCAATGATAGGAGGCACAGATAGACAGCACTGATGGGCGGCACTGATGGGCAATGATAGGTGGCACTGATGAGCACTGAAGGGCACTGACCGGTGGCACTGATGGGCAAAGATAGGTGGCACAGATAGGCAGCACTGATGGGCAGAACTGATGGGAACTGTGATTACTATGCTTCAGTTTGTGAATGAACGGGAGGCCTCTGTACAGAGCTACTCCTGTTCATTCATTCATTCTGTGCAGCTGAGGCTGTGGGGCTGTGTCCTCAATCTCCTTTCTCTGTCTCAAAGGTGAAACATCAGACATCTGTTTAGACAAAAGCCCCCCCTGCCCCAATGGGGGTCCTGAAAAAATGTTTAAAAAATTTTTTTAATAAAATAAAATAATAAAAATTAATAGTAATAAAAAGTTGTAATAAAATAAATAAAAACAAAATAATAAAAAATAAAATTGTAATAAAATAAATAAAATAAAATAATAAAAAAATAAAATTGTAATAAAATAAATAAAATAATAAATAATAATAATAATAAAAAGTTGTAATAAAATAAATAAAATAATAAAAAATAATTATAAATTGTAATGAAATAATAAAAAATTAATAAAAAATAAAATTGTAATAAAATAAATAAAATAATAAAAAATATTAATAATAAAAAATTGTACCAAATAATAAAAAAAAATAAAAAATAAAATTGTAATAAAATAAATAAAATAAAATGATAAATAAAAATAAAAATGAAATAAAAATAAAAAACTACTGACACTACTGACACCAACGACGGAACTACTGGGTTGCATAGTTCACACTGACAACATGGGGGGGGGGGACCCAAAGACGGCAGGAAAGTGGCTTGCTATGGGACCGTAATAAAGGGTCCAACGATGGGAGCAAAGGGCCCCAGGATCAGTGGGAGGAGCCAAGGGGGCCCTTCATTGTTTCTTGCACCAGGGACCTGAAGGTTCTAGTTACACCTCTGGCATGGGGCCTTATTGGTGAAATTTTCAGCATTAAAAAAAAAGTTTTTAAAAACTGGTAAAATTGCCCAAAGATCAGATTTGGAGAAAACTGGGGGAGGGGGGCGGGTTAGCGTTGTGATAAGACAGTGAAAACGAACGAGAGGTTGTTCAGCCCGGCCTCATAAAATAGATGAAACCGATAGAATGGATTTTTCCCACAAAAAACCTGGTAGAATATCAATTTTGACCTTTCATATCCAGGTGTCTATAAATCATCCGTCATATCGCTTTAGCGCTCCGCCAACCTCGCCGCTGTAATATTTTCATCCGGCGGCCTTTCCAATCCCTCCCTGATCCTCCAGATGAATGGAGTCTTTGCTTATCCTCCAGGTAAGAAAAATTCCTTATATTTTAATCCCGACTCATCCCAGGAAAAGTCAGCGGTTGCCGCCACTTTTTTTTCCCCCCGAACCCTCCCAGGCAAGGCGAAACCGCCATGTAACGGGGTCGTGGCGAGGGTGCGAAATCTGCAGCGAGAGCTTGATGAAACCATCAGCCGCCGAGGGATTCTGGGAGTCTCCATCCGGCGCCGTCAGCCCGTCGGCTTATGCACATGTATAAGTTTGTTTTCAGTCTATAACTATTGCTTGCAGAGAATTCATCCGCCGGAATAATTGGGTATTATCCGTACCAAAGCCAACTCGCTAAAGGGAATTTATTAAGGATCCCGAATTATTAGCTGCGCCAGGCAGCAGCAGGTACATAATAATCAGGCCACAGTTCACAATGTGATTCTCTTTCCTCCTCTCCTTGAATAAGTGATTTGCTGAGTTTTTTTTTCTTCTGCAAGCTTATTATAAAAAATACATTTGTCTCTCTGGCTTTGGGAACTGTATTCTTGATAAGGGCGTCATTGTTCCCTATTTTCTCCCCCCCCCCAATTAGGAAAGCGATCCCGATGGCGTTTTATTTATTTATTTATTTTCTTCAACGACACTGCCGGTGAATTCGTTTCTGAGCGCTCTTGAAAACCTTTAGCCATTAGTGCGTCGGCAGCTGGAGAGCAAGTAAAGAAAAAATTAGAAAGCTTTTATTATGGTTTTTAAATTGCCTCGTGCCATAGAGCTCAATAATCCTGACTGAGCGAAAAAAAAAAAAAAAAATTTTTTTTTTTGTTTTTTTTCTGTTTTTTTTTTTTCCTGCCAACAAGCCGATGACAGCTTCCTAATGCAGTTACATTAAAGCACTTCTCCGAGTATGTAAGCCGGTTTTTAACTAGCTCCTTTGGGCATTGTTAGATATCATCACTTACAGGCACAGGAGAGACATAGGCTGTAAGTAATAGCACTTCCTGCTCTCCGCCATGTGCGCTGTCACTTAGCAAAGCACCTGCCTTCGCATGCCGCCGCCGCATCTATCCGCTGACCTTCCTCTTCCTTCCATTTCCATTTATTTTGTCCCGTTTAGCAAACTGGAAGCACTTTATTCCTCCCATCCATTCTGGTCTGTTGACCTCTGCGCAATTCAAGTTCTCTTTCGTCGCCTGCGAGTCCCCAAGGGCAGGCCATAAAAATGGTCATTTAAGAAACATAGGAATGCGACAGAAGATAAAAGACCACGTGGTCCATCGCGTTTGCCCTTTTTGTTTTTTGTTTGTTTGTTTGTTTGTTTTTTAATCTATACATGTTTTTGTATCTTTTATTTCTATTTTTTCTTAATTTATACTTGTTTTTGTATTTTTTTTTAAATTTATACGTTTTTGTATTTTTTTTTATTTTTTTTTAATTCATACATGTTTTTGTATTTTTTATTCTAGTTTTTTTATTAAATTTATACATGTTTTTGTATTTTTGTCTTTCTATTTTTTTTTAATTTATACATGTTTTTGTATTTTTTTAATTTTTTTTTCTAATTTATACATGTTTTTGTTTTTATTTCATTTTTTTTAAAATTTATACATGTTTTAGTATTTATTTTTTAATTTATATGTGTTTTTTTATTTTTTATTGCTATTTTTTTTAATTTATACACGTTTTTGTATTTTTATTTCTATTTTTTCTTAATTTATACTTGTTTTTGTATTTTTTTTTAACTTATACGTTTTTGTATTTTTTTTTCTTTTTTTTTTTAATTAATACATGTTTTTGTAGTTTTTATTTCTATTTTTTTGTAATCTATACATGTTTTTGTATTTTTTATTTCTAGTTTTTTTATTAAATTTATACTTGTTTTTGTATTTTTGTATTTCTAGTTTTTTTTTAAATTTATACTTGTTTTTGTATTTTTTTTTTTAATTTATACATGTTTTTGTATTTTTTTTATTTCTTTTTTTAAATTAATACATGTTTTTGTAGTTTTTATTTCTAGTTTTTTTTATTAAATTGATACATGTTTTTGTATTTTTGCATTTCTAGTTTTTTTTTTAATTTATACTTGTTTTTGTGTTTTTTTAAATTTATACACGTTTTTGTATTTTTTATTTTATTTTTTTCTAATTTATACATGTTTTTGTTTTTATTTAATTTTTTTTTAATTTATACATGTTTTTGTATTTTTTTTATTTCTTTTTTTTTAAATGAATACATGTTTTTGTAGTTTTTTTATTCCTAGTTTTTTTTATTAAATTGATACATGTTTTTGTATTTTTGTATTTCTAGTTGTTTTTTTTTTAATTTATACTTGTTTTTGTGTTTTTTTAAATTTATACACGTTTTTGTATTTTTTAATTTTTTTTTTCTAATTTATACATGTTTTTATTTAATTTTTTTAAAATTTATACATGGTTTATGTATTCTTTATTTCAATTTTTATTTATTTATTTATACATGTTTTAGTATTTATTTTTTAATTTATACATTTTTTTTTATTGCTATTTTTTTTAATTTATACATGTTTTTGTATTTTTAAAAAAAAATAAATACAGGTGCTTGAGGCCTGTATAACTTTCTGTAGAGCGCATCTGAATCTGCCAGACTTGCTGGTTGAAAGCTGAACGGTGGAAACCTTGAGTGGAGTGTGAACAAGTTTTGCTTTTGACTGCTGGAGATTGCTGTGTTTGTTTGTTTTTTTTTGTTTTTTTTTTTTGGGGGGGGGGTTCCTTGCAGCATTTTTAAAGTGGTTGTAAACCCACTTTGAAAAAAAAAATAACACCTGCAAGACAAAGGCATAATGAGCTAGTATGCATAGCATGCTTGTCTTGTTGAGTACCTGTGTATTGTCTTGTTGAGTACCTGTGTATTGTCTTGTTGAGTACCTGTGTATTGTCTTGTTGGGTACCTGTGTATTGTCTTGTTGAGTACCTGTGTATTGTCTTGTTGAGTACCTGTGTATTGTCTTGTTGAGTACCTGAGTATTGTCTTGTTGTGTACCTGTGTAGAAGCAACTGTCAGCACTGAGAAGACCCTCCATACTAACGGAGAGCCGGGGAACGTACCCGGCAGGTGCCAGCACAGAGGCGGGTGGAGGCAAAGAGGTGCAGGCACTAGAATCGAGTAGATGGGTGAAAGTCAGGAAGGGTAGAGAGGGAAGTGCCAGGGAGGCCGATCCTGGGCTGGAGCATCTCTATAAGTACGCTCCATTGAGTGATATTGGTAAAACCGGTCAAGGTCCTGCACTGCTGGAGCTGAGGGACTCTCCAGTGGGAGTTGGGGGGGAAGCGAAGGGAAAGGAAAAACAGATTCTGGTGGTAGGGGACTCAATTCTCAGAAGGACAGAGAGGGCAATCTGTGACAAAGAGCCAAAGCGCCGAACTGTATGTTGTCTACCGGGCGCTGGGGTTCGGCACATCACGGATCTGGTGGACAGATTACTGGGAGGAGCTGGGGAAGACTTGGCTGTCATGGTGCACGTTGGCACCAACGACAAAGTCAAAAGCAGATGGAGTGTCCTAAAGAACGATTCTAGGGTCTTGGGAGTTAAATTGAGAAAAAGGACCTCCAGGGTAGTATTCTCAGGAATACTACCGGTACATCGAGCCACATCAGAAAGGCAGAGGGAGATTAGAGAAGTAAAATCACACAAATAGGACATATAAGGGAAATACAAAGACACTGAATTTCAAAAGAGCCAACTTCCCTAAACTACAAACCTTGCTAGAAGGCATAAATTGGGATAAACCATCCTCCTGAAAGGTTCTCCGGTGACCGGGCTAAATTTCGGGCCTTCCGCAATGCTTGCCAGCTCTTCTTTGCCTTACAGCCCAGAACCTTTTCACTGGAAGCCACTAAAGTTGGATTTGTAATTTCCCTCCTACAAGGGGAACCACAGACCTGGGCACATCGTTTACTTGAAGGGGACTCTGCTCTAACTCAATCCTTATCTGCTTTTTTCGAAGCCATGGCACAATTATATGAGGATCCTCCACAGACTGCCACAGCCGAAACTGCTCTGTTCGCGCTCCAACAAGGCCGCAGACCTGCGGAGGACTACGTTACTGAATTCAGACGTTGGAGCGCAAACACACAGTGGAATGACGCGACTCTGCGTCACCAGTTCCGCATTGGACTGTCTGAAAGTTTAAAGGATGAACTTGCTCGAGTGGGTATTCCAAATACCTTGGAGGCCTTAATCACCCTAACCATTCAGATCGATTGTCGCCTCCGAGAACGCCGATCTGAACGATCAGTTCAACCAAACCGCCCGACCTGGATGACACCACGAGCTCCGATTCCTGCAGCACGCTACTTACCTGCACCCAGTTCAAATTCAGTCAATACCACACCAGCTACCTCCGAACCAATGCAGTTAGGTCTGATGCGACCTGCCCTGTCTTCCGAACAACGTGCCCGCCGTCGGCAATTAAATCTGTGTCTTTACTGTGGAGGAACCGGGCATTATGTCCATAATTGCCTAGTCAGAATAAGTAAGTGTCCATCTCCTATACTTACCAGTCTTTCTGCTTTATCTACAAATTCTACCCATCTTGCCATTCCTCTCTCGTTACAGCTTCAAGAAAAGACACTCCAAGTCAACGCAATTATTGACTCCAGGGCATGCAGCTGCTTTATAGACTTAAACTTTGCCAATCTGCACAACATCCCTTTACGGACTAAAGCTCATGGACTTTCTGTTTTTCTAGCCGATGGCTCCCGTATCAGATCCGGACAAGTGACACAAGAGACCCTGCCATTATCCACTACAATTTATTCTCAACACAAGGAATTGCTGATCCTTGACGCCATCACCTCCCCTATGTTTCCCATCATCCTGGGCATTCCCTGGCTACAGGCCCACAACCCACACATCCATTGGGCTTCAAGAGAAGTAAAATTTCTGTCATCTTACTGCCAGGAACACTGTTTGGCGAAAGATTTGGATTCCCAAGCTACCCTGCTTTGCCTGGACTCCGACCAGAAAAATTGTCAGGTCATTCCCAAACATTATCATGACTACATTGATGTCTTTAGCAAAAAGGGGGCAGATGCTCTTCCACCTCATCATCCCTACGATTGCCCCATCGAATTGCTGCCAGGATCCGAAATTCCCTTCGGACGCATCTTTCCCCTATCTGAGAAAGAACAAGAAGTGCTGAAGTCTTACATAGATGAAAACTTGGCCAAAGGATTCATTCGCCATTCTACTTCTCCAGCAGGTGCGGGAATATTCTTTGTTGCTAAAAAAGACAAATCTCTCCGCCCGTGTATTGACTACCGAGAACTGAATAAAATCACGGTCAAAAATCGGTATCCCCTACCTTTGATACCCGAACTGTTTCAGAAATGAAGGACTGCCGTCATTTTTACTAAGCTTGATCTAAGAGGGGCCTATAATCTGATCCGCATTCGGGCTGGGCATGAGTGGAAAACAGCTTTTCGGACCTGATTCGGGCATTATGAATATTTAGTCATGCCTTTTGGACTCTGCAATGCCCCTGCGACCTTCCAACACCTAATTAATGATGTGCTTAGAGACTTCCTAGACCTGTTTGTGATCGCATATCTAGACGATATTTTGATCTTTTCAGAATCCCTGGATCTCCATCGGAAACATGTTTGCCAAGTGTTGGGTCGTCTCCGCTTACACAGACTTTATGCAAAAGCGGAGAAATGCGAGTTTGAACAACAAAGCATTCAATTCTTGGGCTTGATAATCTCCTCAACTGGCATTAGGATGGACCCACAGAAGGTTTCTGCCGTTCTGGACTGGCCGGTACCCCTGGACAAGAAGGGGGTTCAACGATTCATCGGGTTCGCAAATTTTTACAGGAAGTTTATCAGGGGTTTTTCTGCAATAATCGCACCAATCACACAACTGACCAAACAGAATACTCGTTTTTCCTGGAATCACCTAGCCCAAGAGGCTTTTGTGAACCTCAAGAGACTATTCACCTCAGCACCTATCCTCAGTCACCCTGAACCATCTTTGCCATTCATTTTAGAAGTGGACGCTTCAGAGATAGCGGTCGGTGCGATACTCTCGCAACGAAAGGGCAGTAAAGACGCTATGCATCCTGTGGTGTTCTTCTCCCGAAAACTCTACCCTGCGGAGAGGAACTATGATGTTGGGAGCTTCTTGCCATCAAGACTGCATTAGAGGAGTGGAGGTACCTGTTGGAGGGGGCTGTGCATCCAGTACTAATTTATACTAATTTATACTGATCACAAAAATTTTGAATATTTACAATCTGCTAAAAGACTAAAACCTCGACAAGCCCGCTGGGCGCTGTTTTTCTCACGTTTTTCCTTCCACATTACTTATCGGCCAGGTTCAAGAAATATCAAACCAGACGCATTATCACGAATGCATGACAACCCAAAGGACTTATCTGTTCCGGACACCATTTTACCTGCAAACAATTTTCTGCTCATACAAACTGATCTTCTCTCTCAGATTAAGGAAGCATCCTCTGAATCAACCAGACCCACAGGGATTACCTTAAGCAACAAGGACGGACTGTTCTGGAGAGGGAGTCAAATTTTTGTTCCTGAGGAGGTTCGGGTCAGGGTCTTGGCACTCCTTCACGATCACCCACTGGCAGGTCACTTTGGGGTTCGTAAAACCCTGGAATTGGTACAGCGTACCTTCTGGTGGCCCAATTTAAAGGAATTTTGCGAGAAGTATGTCAGCTCCTGCCCTATCTGTACCCAGAATAAAACTTCCAGGAGTCGAGCTTGGGGCCTGTTGAAACCTTTACCGGTACCCGATAGGCCCTGGAAAATGATATCCATGGACTTTATTGTAGAGCTTCCATGTTCTGAGGGGTGTTCTGCTATCTTTGTGGTAGTAGACCGTTTCACCAAGATGGCCCATTTTCTTCCATTAAGAGGAACTCCGTCAGCTATTGAAACGGCTCACATCTTCATTACGGAGCTCATTAGACTTCACGGAATCCCTGTAAACATAACCTCTGACAGAGGGGTACAATTTACCTCACGCTTCTGGAGAGCCCTGTGTAAAAATCAAACTGGCCTTGTCTTCGGCCTATCACCCTCAGACCAATGGTCAGACGGAGAGGACCAATCAGACTCTTGAACAGTATATCAGATGTTTTACTTCCTTCTCACAGGACGATTGGGTATCCTTGCTGCCTTTGGCAGAATTTGCCTACAACAATGCCAAACATTCAGCCACCGGTCAATCCCCCTTTTTTGCTAATTATGGTTTCCATCTAACCTTTTTACCCGATTTCCTTCCAGAGTCCTCAGTCCCGGCAGTACAGAGTACGGTAGACTTCATCAATCATAACAACCAGATGTTGCAGGAAGCAGTATCCAAGGCTCAGGCGGACAGCAAGAGGATCTTTGACCGGAAGAGAAGAGGGGAATTGAAGCTTCAGCTTGGCGATCAGGTATGGCGTTCTACAAGTAATATCAAACTAGCATGTCCTTCTAAGAAGTTGGCACCTAGATTTATGGGACCTTTTCCAGTTAAAAGAAAGATCAATGAAGTTTCGTATGAACTGACTTTGCCTGACTCTCTTAAGATACACCCCGTGTTTTATGTGTCTTTGCTCAAACCTGCTGTACCTGATCCCTTTCCCGGTAGAGGAACTAGACCTCCTGAACCTATTGTGATTGATGGTAACGAGGAATTTGAGGTTGAGGCTATCCTTGATTGCAGGAAAAGACAAGGGCAGATCCAGTTCCTAATCAAGTGGAAGGGCTACGGCCCAGAAAGTAAATCATGGGAACCAGATAGTAATGTGCATGCTAGGCGTTTAGTTCGAGCCTATTTTTCTAACCATCCTGAAAAGAAAAGGCTTTTGGGCACCCGGAGGTTGCCCCTTGGGGACTATACGCCGGCGCGCTCCGTTACGTACATTTCAGCAAGTTCCTGTTGTTCCCGGGCGTCAGCGCGGCGCTAGGATGCGCGCGGGTACGCGGCGCTTGGGCGCGCGCGCGTGTGCACGTGCGCGCGTATGGGCGTGCGCGCGTTCGCGATAGCGCCAGTTTGGCGCCAAAGTGCACACAAAGTTCCCCTGTGCCTCTGGCACATTGCTGCTTCGTCTCAGCTTCGTGATTCCTGTTAACCTGAACCTGATTGTTTGTTACCCATCTGACCCGGCTTGTCTGACCATCCGCCCCGCTTCAATCCGACCCGGCCTGCCTGACTACTCTTCTACTGCCTGCCTGATACCGTTGCCGATCTCTGCCTGCCTACCGACTCTGCCTCTGCCTGCTGTTTTGCCTGTCTCATACCCCTGCTGACCCGGACCGTCTGACCCTGCTTGTGCCTGCTGTTGTCCTTGCTGTTGCACCTTCAGCTTCAGCTCCAGTGATCTCTGGATCTCCAAGTGTTCCAGCCTGCTGCCTCCAGTCTCCACCTGATCTGCAGTCCAGCCATCCCTGTGGGATCTCTCATCACTTCAGCATCAGAGACTCTGCTCTACAGGCACTCCTACCCCACTGTGCTCAGGAGACCACTGTTCCCACTCCAGTGGCTCCTGAACCAGCGTTGTTTGAGAGGTCTTCTCCTACAAGTCAGGCTCTACTACCAGGTACCTAACAATACATGTAGACAGCTGAAGTCTACTTTCTCCACTGCAGGTGGCGCTCCTCTGCAGCGGCACTGCAGTTGCAGAGGAAGTCGAGAGGAACATGGCTCCTCTATGGTTTCCTGAGTCACTGGGGAAGCTATCCCATTGGATGCTGCCGGCCCCATGTGACTCTAGCAGCCATCTTGGGTCAGGCAGAGCCTTTTAAAGGCCCTGACTCCCAGTGTTGGCGCTCATATTGTGAGAGGGTACAGTAGAGAAAGGAGGAGGGAAAGTGTAGGGCTCGCTACTTCTCTAGACATCTTCCCGCTTGGGCACACGGCAAACAGGCCGCGATCTTCCCCTCCCGACACGTGCTGTCAGTTCGGCTGAATTCTGCTCTCTACAGGCTGTCGGACCTGTGAGTGTTCCCGGGTCGGGGCTGTCCTATTATTTCCATACATTTCTTCCATCGCACTTGGACTCTGCGTTTTATTGCCGCAATGAATGTGATCCTTTCCCTATTCCAGATCTGATGGAAAGATTCTAAAAATGAAACAAAACTTGTCACATCAACCCCCGGAGGTCCTCACCCCGGCCAGCTTCTTCTAGTCCTTGGATTTAATGGGGTTACCAACCACGTCTCACCAGAAGATGAGGCTTGGGGGAGGGGGGGGTCCAAAATGATGAAACACAAGGCGGAATTTATGAAGATGAGATAAGTGGGTCTGCAGCGTCATACACCAACATTATCTGCCGTAATAGAAGAGATTGGAGGAGTGTCTGCTCTCGGAGTGTGTGTCATACCGAGATTGGAATGGATTAAGAGCCTCCGGGGCCGAGAAATTCACAATTGATTCAGCCGGCGTGATTTTCATCAAAGAGCTGTAATCAGTAACCCCCATTATAGCAGCGTGCGACTCCTCCGAGCAAATACGGAAAGGAGCATCAACACCGTCCAACATCAGAGTCACGGCTGATACCAATATGTCATATTATGGGAGATGTCACCATTCAGGGCAAATGTGCCAATAACATTACATCTAACTCTCCTCTCCTGAAATACTCTGCACTGCTGGAGGACTCTGCTCCTTCCTCTATAACTCTCCTCTCCTGAAATACTCTGCACTGCTGGAGGACTCTGCTCCTTCCTCTATGACTCTCCTCTCCTGAAATACTCTGCTCTGCCGGAGGACTCTGCTCCTTCCTCTATAACTCTCCTCTCCTGAAATACTCTGCTCTGCCGGAGGACTCTGCTCCTTCCTCTATAACTCTCCTCTCCTGAAATACTCTGCACTGCTGGAGGACTCTGCTCCTTCCTCTATGACTCTCCTCTCCTGAAATACTCTGCTCTGCCGGAGGACTCTGCTCCTTCCTCTATAACTC
This sequence comes from Lithobates clamitans, assembly GCA_037952925.1. Taxonomy (NCBI): domain Eukaryota; kingdom Metazoa; phylum Chordata; class Amphibia; order Anura; family Ranidae; genus Lithobates; species Lithobates clamitans. The sequence continues at coordinate 692,942 of JBBGZY010001826.1, forward strand.
TCCTCTCCTGAAATACTCTGCACTGCTGGAGGACTCTGCTCCTTCCTCTATAACTCTCCTCTCCTGAAATACTCTGCTCTGCTGGAGGACTCTGCTCCTTCCTCAATAACTCTCCTCTCCTGAAATACTCTGCACTGCTGGAGGACTCTGCTCCTTCCTCTATAACTCTCCTCTCCTGAAATACTCTGCTGGAGGGCTCTGCTCCTTCCTCTATAACTCTCCTCTCCTGGAATTTTTTGCACTGCTGGAGGACTCTGCTCCTTCCTCTATAACTCTCCTCTCCTGGAATTTTTTGCACTGCTGGAGGACTCTGCTCCTTCCTCTATAACTCTCCTCTCCTGAAATACTCTGCATTGCTGGAGGACTCTGCTCCTTCCTCTATAACTCTCCTCTCCTGAAATACTCTGCACTACTGGAGGACTCTGCTCCTTCCTCTATAACTCTCCTCTCCTGAAATACTCTGCACTGCTGGAGGACTCTGCTCCTTCCTCTATAACTCTCCTCTCCTGAAATACTCTGCACTGCTGGAGGACTCTGCTCCTTCCTCTATAACTCTCCTCTCCTGAAATACTCTGCTGGAGGACTCTGCTCCTTCCTCTATAACTCTCCTCTCCTGAAATACTCTGCTCCTTCCTCTATAACTCTCCTCTCCTGAAATACTCTGCACTGCTGGAGGACTCTGCTCCTTTTCTATAACTCTCCTCTCCTGAAATACTCTGCACTGCTGGAGGACTCTGCTCCTTCCTCTATAACTCTCCTCTCCTGAAATACTCTGCTGGAGGACTCTGCTCCTTCCTCTATAACTCTCCTCTCCTGAAATACTCTGCTCCTTCCTCTATAACTCTCCTCTCCTGAAATACTCTGCACTGCTGGAGGACTCTGCTCCTTCCTCTATAACTCTCCTCTCCTGAAATACTCTGCTGGAGGACTCTGCTCCTTCCTCTATAACTCTCCTCTCCTGAAATACTCTGCTCCTTCCTCTATAACTCTCCTCTCCTGAAATACTCTGCACTGCTGGAGGACTCTGCTCCTTCCTCTATAACTCTCCTCTCCTGAAATACTCTGCACTGCTGGAGGACTCTGCTCCTTCCTCTATAACTCTCCTCTCCTGAAATACTCTGCTCTGCTGGAGGACTCTGCTCCTTTCTCTATAACTCTCCTCTCCTGAAATACTCTGCTCTGCTGGAGGACTCCTCTCCTTCCTCTATAACTCTCCTCTCCTGAAATACTCTGCTGGAGGACTCTGCTCCTTTCTCTATAACTCTCCTCTCCTGAAATACTCTGCTCTGCTGGAGGACTCTGCTCCTTCCTCTATAACTCTCCTCTCCTGGAATTTTCTGCACATGGCGGTGGACAATATTTGGCGTTCTGATGCTCCTTTCCTCTTCTGAGGCTCTGAGAAGTTCTATACATTAGAATTATGTATATGAAGGATAATTTATGCGGCACATCAGAGGGACACAAAGTCCGTCTGAAGTCCCCGAAGATCCTGAGGACCCGAGATAAACGCTCTGTAGAGTCGGACTCTTCACTTCTATCGTGTCCTCCTTTCCACCCTCGTATCACAAGCTCGCTGATGGGAGGTAACAAACTACAAATGCTTTGGCGGTCTTGTTTTTTTTTTTTTCCTCTAACATTTCGATATCATTTTCCCAGCGTGAGATTCGGCTTCCCACTGCGAGGGCTTTTAACATCCCGTTTAGTTGATTCATTTCTCTAGAAGATCTTCAACTTTTCATGAGGTAATAAGAGCAGAGTGGACGAGGCGGAGGAGTTGAGTGAGATTCAGAAGTGCTGAAAATTATTTTCGTGTCAGTAAACTCAGCGAAAAAAAAAAAACCCTCTGGAAGAGTCGCCGCGTCTGACCTCAAAGCGCGAGTCACATTCCGCCTTCTGGAAGAAGTGTCGGAGCGCGGGCCTTACCGCGGTGCTTCATCATCGCTCATACAACCCCTTACCATCACTCAAAGGAGAAGGGCCCTAAAATCTCCCTGGACCCCAAAAATCAAACAAATCACATTTCACATGTTAATGGGATCTATAGTTAAAGGATTTTATATACAGTATCTCACAAAAGTAAGTACACCCCTCACATTTGTGTAAATCTTTTCTTCTATCTTTTCATGTGACAACACTGAAGAAATGACACTTGTCTACAATGTAAAGTAGTGAGTGTACAGCTTGTATAACAGTGTAAATTAGCTGTTCCCTCAAAATAACTCAACACACAGCCATTAATGTCTAAACCGCTGGCAACAAAAGTCAGTACACCCCTAAGTGAAAATGTCCAGATTGGGCCCAATTAGCCATTTTCCCTCCCCGGTGTCATGTGACTGGTTAGTGTTACAAGGTCTCAGGTGTGAATGGGGAGCAGGTGTGTTAAATTTGGTGTTATCGCTCTCACTCTCTCATACTGGTCACTGGAAGTTCAACGTGGCACCTCATGGCAAAGAACTCTCTGAGGATCTGAAAAAAAAGAATTGTTGCTCTACATAAAGATGGCCTAGGCTATAAGAAGATTGCCAAGACCCTGAAACTGAGCTGCAGCACGGTGGCCAAGACCATACAGCGGTATAACAGGACAGGTTCCACTCAGAGCAGGCCTCGCCATGGTCCACCAAAGAAGTTGAGGTCACGTGCTCAGCGTCATATCCAGAGGTTGTCTTTGGGAAATAGACGTATGAGTGCTGCCAGCATTGCTGCAGAGGTTGTAGGGGTGGGGGGTCAGCCTGTCAGTGCTCAGACCATACGCCGCACATTGCATCAAATTGGTCTGCATGGCTGTCCTCCCAGAAGGAAGCCTCTTCTAAAGATGATGCACAAGAAAGCAAATTTACACTGTTATACAAGCTGTACACTCACTACTTTACATTGTAGCAAAGTGTCATTTCTTCAGTGTTGTCACATGAAAAGATAGAAGAAAAGATTTACAAAGATGTGAGGGGTGTACTCACTTTTGTGAGATACTGTATATATACTCTGCATTTAGCATAGACTATATATTCAGTGTTTACTCTATATTCAGTCAGTGCAGGCAGTGTATTTATATATATATATATATATATATATATATATATATACAGTCTACTAGTATATATATATAATCTGCATCCAGTGTAGCCTATTGCTGCTGCTGGCCGTGTTATTGAGCCAGAACATGCAGAAGAGTTGGTGGAGTGGATAACAAAGCCATCCTCATCCTCTGTCACCCAGGCTCAGAGTAGTTTGCCTTCCAACGCAGCTGCCAAAGTGGCCTATTCCACTGGCTCCTTGTCCACAGTCACGCCTTTGGTAGCCCCACCATCATGGATGGAGGAGTCCCCAGAATTATTCAACCACAGTGTCGGGTACATGCTGCTGGAGGATGCGCAGCGATTTGAAGGCTCCGGTGTTGGTTCCTAGGTTGAGGAAGGGAGTAACGTGAGCCTAGAGAGAGGGGGTGCCCAAGAAGGTCAAGAAACTGGTCGTGTTCCCCCAGCTGCAGCATACTGCCAAGTTTGCTCCAGTGACGAGGAGGGAGGGGGTTATGAGGTCACTGACTGTACTTGGGTGCCTGAGAGAAGAGAGGAGGAAAGTGAGGAGGAAGCGGAGGAGGAGGCACAATTCCAACGAGGCAGGATGTCCCCTAGGGGGCAGCTTAAGGGCAGCCACCCTATTGCATCACACCGCGGAGCTCCGCAGGTGCAGGGCACTTCGGACTCCCCACTGACTTTTAAAAGTTCCTTGGTGTGGGCATTTTCTGACACGTGTGCAGCAGATCGCGCCGTTGCTGTTTGCAACCTATACCTGAAGCGGATCAGGCGTGACCAGAACAGCAGCCGCTTGGGCACCACATGCTTGACCAGACATATGACGACCTGCCACGCAGTCCGTTGGCAACAGCACTTGAAAGACCCACATCAAAGAAAAATGCGGACTTCTCCTTGCTCCTCATCTGGGATCTCCAACCCTACTATACCTCCAGTCCTCTCAAAAAACTGCACTAAGAGGAATGAAGATATAGCAATAGGTGTCCCAAGTAATTTCAGCCAATCTGCTAGCAGTACACCACCAATTGATTTTAGCAGGCAAATTTCCCTACCCCAGTTGCTGAACCGTAAAAAGAAATTCGGTCCCAGCCATCCACATGCTCAGCGTCTGAATGCTAGCTTGGCCAAATTGCTAGCACTGCAACTGATGCCTTTTCAGCTGGTAGACTCTGCCCCCTTTTGTGAATTTGTAGAATGTGCTGTACCTCAGTGGCAGGTTCCAAAACGCCATTTCTTTTCACGGAAGGCCATTCCGGCTCTCTACCGGCATGTGGAAGGCAATGTTTTGGCCTCGTTGGACAGGGCAGTCAGCAGTAAGGTTCATATTACCGCTGACTGATGGTCCAGCAGGCATGGGCAGGCAGGTTACCTTTCCTTCACGGCACACTAGGTAACTCTGCTGGCAGCTGGGAAGGATGCAGGACAGGGTTCAGTGTTGTTGGAACTTGTTCCGCCACCACGCCTCCAAAATGCTAGTGATAATTCTGCCACACTCTCTCCTACACTCCCTCCTCTTCTTCTTCCTCTGTGGCCTCTTCTGCAGATTTGTCCTCTGAACCAGTGGTGCTCCGTAAGCTTTCAAGGGGCTACGCAAGCAGTCAGGCTAAAAGATGCCATGCGGTGCTTGAGTTGGTCTGCCTAGGGGACAGAAGCCACACTGGGGCAGAGATTCTGGCAGCTCTGCAGGAGCAGGCTCAGAGGTGGTTGATGCCAAGCCAGCTTCAGCCAGGAATGGTTGTATGCGACAATAGCACCAACCTTCTCTCCGCCCTCCAACAGGGACACTTGACCCATGTTCCATGTTTGGCACCTCTCCTGAATTTGGTGGTGCAGCGGTTCTTGAGCAGGTACCCAGGCTTACAAGATCACCTGAGGCAGGCCAGAAAAGTCTGTGGTCATGTCCGCTGGTCATACAATGCCAGTGCTCGGCTGGCTGACATTTAAAGGGAATGCAACCTGCCCACCAACCGCCTCATTTGTGACATGCCCACCAGGTGGAACTCAATGTTGGCAATGCTGCAGCGGCTGCCCACACAGCAGAGCACCATCAATGAGTACCTGTGCGAGTATGGCACCAGGAGAGGTTCAGGGGAGCTTGGCTTCTTTTCGCCACGCCAGTGGCTACTGAACAAGGATGACAGTGACACTGTCCCTCTAGTCTTCCTGCTGGAGCACACGCTTCGTCGAATCATGGACAGGGCACTTGAGGGCAGAACAGTGGAAGGAGAAGGAGGACTTCCTTTCCTCTCAAGGCCCCCTTTATCCAGATAGCATTCCTGAGGGCCTGCCAAACACACAGGAAGAAGAGGAGGATGAGAATTGTGTCAGCATGGATTACAGGATAACACTCAGCAGCAGTCTTCAAGGGATGGTTTTCAGTCCCCAGGAGTTGTACGTAGCTGGGAAGAGGTAGTTACGGATAATGTGATCCTTAGTGACCCATGCATGGCCTCCCTGATTCTGCAAAGCCTGCGAAAGGACCCTAGGATTCGTGGTACCAAGGAGAGGGATCATTACTGGCTGGCAACCCTTCTTGATCCATGTTACAAGGGTAAGGTTGCAGAACTCATCCTGCCTTAGCAGAGGGAGCAGAGGATGAAACATCTTCAGGAGGTCTTGAAGAAATGTTTGTGTGAAATGTGCAACGCATTTCCAAACCCTGGGAGGTTACCATTTCCTGGTGCTGAACAACGTGTTCCTGAGGCTTCATTCAGTCAGAGGAATAGCAGTGGAGAAGGTGGCCGGCTGACCAATGCCTTTAAACAATTTTTCAGGCCTCGGCACCAAGGTCTGATTGGTTCAAGCAACCATCGCCAGCGTTTGCATTATATGGTGCAGGAATATCTAGGGGCAAGAGCAGACTTGGACACCTTACCAACAGAGCATGTGGGTCTTGAGGATGGACCACTGGCCAGAACTTGCTCAATATACAATTGAGCTACTGGCCTGTCCTGCATCCAGCGTGCTTTCTGAACACACATTCAGTGCTGTTGAAGGGTTTGTAATGGATCAAAGAGTGCGCCTGTCCACAGACTCCATTGATAGGCTCACATTCATAAAAATGAATCAGTCTTGGATCAGCAGCTATCAAGCACCTGATGCTGATATAACTGATTGAATTTGCTATGGATCTGGCATCCCATGAAGACTGCTTATGCTGACTATCCTATCCCTCCTCAATCTTGATGATGCTAGCTTCCAACAATATTTTTGGTTTAGGGCACCACCACCACAACCACCCAAAGCCCAATTTTTCTGCCCCTATTTAACAGGGGCATGTAATTACAATTTTTGATCTAATATTTCACAGCAAGGCCCATTCCTGTGCCCAACAAGAGTATCTGTGAGGGGTTACAGTGTTGTGGCACCGCCACCCCCACCATCCAAGGCCCAATTTTTCTGCCCCTGTTTGACAGGGGCAATGTAATTAAATTTTTTGATAGAATATTTCAATGCAGGCCCCATTCCTGCACCCAAACAAGAGTATCTGTGAGGGGTTACAGTGTCCTGGCGCCACCACAACCAAAAGCCCAATTTTTCTGCTCATGTTTAACAGGGGCATGTAATTACTATTCTTGATATGATATTTCAACCCAGGGCCCTTTCCTGCGCCCAACAAGAGTATCTGTGAGGGGTTACAGTGTTCTGCACCACAAGCACCTAAGGCCTAATTTTTCTGCAGAGTATATAGGGCAGGCCGTATAGTATTTATGGTCGGAGCCCTATGTCCGATATGGACATAGGTAACACTTATAGTAAAGATAAGACTTACCATTGGAAATAGACCTGAAAGTGTGGACTTACCATATGAAATAGACCTGAAAGTGTGCCTTGGTCTAATGGCCGGTATGCCAAAATAAGGGGGCATACCCTGGTTTAAGAAATGATTATTCTGTAAGAGAAATGAATGAAATGAATAGTTGAGAAATGCTGTGAAATGGGGATGGGAGGGTGGGTATCGCGCACAGGAAACCGACAAGCACCACAGGTGAGCGGGCTGCTTAAATATCCCCCGGGCTCCTCCCATAAATTCAGGCCACCATACTGGCCTTCCTACTTATGGTCGGAGCCCTATGTCCGATATGGACATAGGTAACACTTATAGTAAAGATAAGACTTACCATTGGAAATAGACCTGAAAGTGTGGACTTACCATATGAAATAGACCTGAAAGTGTGCCTTGGTCTAATGGCCGGTATGCCAAAATAAGGGGGCAAAAACATTCAGGTAGGGTTATAATTTTATTGGTTTTCAGTTATTTATTGAGCCAATTTGGAGAATGCCTGTGCTATCTCTGTTTGTGGATTGGGGATGTACCGGGCGAAGCAGGCTGATTTCCACCTGCCTAACCTTTTGATGATGTGATCTGGCACTCCGTGGCGGGATGCCGCGGAGGCTGCTCCGATGCGGAAAGAGTGTCCGGAATACTGACTAGGGTTAAGGTGGAGATTGCGGAGAAGTATTCTTATGTGGCTCACAAACTGAGAGGCATTTAAGGGTTTGACTGGGAATGGTAGAAGGGGACTGCTGTCTGGTTGTTCAGGTAGGAGAGATAGGAGTCGGTTGAGTACAGCGACTGGACACCAGCTGTTGTTGGTTCTGTAGAGGTGGATGTTTACTCCCGAGCCAGTTTGCTGGGTTTTAGAGACCTCGAGGTGCAGGATAAAGTGGTCTTGGTGTCGAAGCAAGTGTCGTCTGCATAGTACTAGGTCTGTGGGTTTGTTAGTGGTGAATTCGCCAGGCCGCAAGAACCCGTAGTAAGCTAAATATATGGCTGCTTGTAGAACCGTGCTGGGGAGCAGACCGAATGGCGAAGTAGCCAGTATGTTTGACATGTCCCTAAAGATGGGCCCCGTAATGGGCAAACGCTTAGTGCTGATGACTGGTTGTTGTTTCTGTATTCCCCTTAGGATGGCTCGTATAGCGTGGGATGAAAACAGTGACGACCTCGTCGGGTCTTCAAGCGCCATGAAATGTTGAATGCCGGCTAGGTATAAACGGATGGTGTTGTAGGATAAGGCCAGCTGCGTGTGGCAGTGTGCCGTGAAGGCCAGTACCTGTTTGATATCTGTTGGTTCTTTGCGGCAGGGCGTGAGAAATTTGTTGAAAGCCTTCCAAGCTGTCTGGTAGGCTTTGAGTGTGTTGCGGGAGAGGGAATTATTTATGAGTTGCGTAGCTCCGTGTAGATGTTGCACTAATCCAGGGTCAGTTGTGACCAGACGGGGATAGGGGCCGACATTGGGTCGGCATCGGGAACCTGTTTGAAAAAGGAGGGATAATTGAAACGTGATAGTGCGTCAGCTGCTGAGTTGTATCTGCCGGGTATAAATTCACAGTGTATGTTGAACTGATGTTGTAAAGACAGTTGGACCAACCTGCGCAGGAAGGACATGACTGCTAGGGACTTGGACCTGCCTCTGTTGATGATGTCTGCCGTGGCCTGGTTGTCGGTGGTGAAGACTACGGTTTGTCCTGTCCAGTGGTGGCCCCAGAGTTGTGCGGCTGCCACTATGGGATAAAGCTCAAACAGGGCAGATGTTTGGGAAAAGCCAGGTATCAATAGTATCTGTTGAGGCCAGGGTCCTGAAAACCAATGATGGCCAAAAATTGCCGCGAAACCTGTGGAGGCTGCAGCGTCAGTCACTACCTGGGGTGAATGGATCGAAACCATAGGTATGAATAAAGATATGCCATTCCAGGCGGACAAGAATTCCTCCCACATTGATAGGTCCGCTATAGCTGCGGAGTCTAATTTCAAAATCTGATCAGGGTCTTGAGTTTCTGAGAGAAATCTAAGTAGGCGTGATACGAATGTGCGGCCTTGTGGGATAATTCGCATAGCGAAGTTGAGCATACCTAGGAGAGACTGCAACTGTTTTTTGGTACAGCCCTTGGTGTGTGAAAACTCGTGAAGGACTGCCCTAATGCGTGTTAATTTGTCGGGGGGGAGACTGGCCTGCATTGCGCAGGTATCCAAGCTGACCCCGAGAAAGGTGATGATGTTTGCTGGACCGTCGACTTTGTGCTCGGCGATAGGAACGTTGAGGTTTCCAAAAATTACTCTCAGTTTGTCAAGATCTCCTGGGGGCTTGTTGGGCGGTTCTATCAGTAGGAAGTCATCCAGGTAATGGATGACTTCATGGCATTGGCCCTTGTGTAATAGTATCCAAACGAGGGACTGTGCGAACGTGTCGAAGAGCCACGGGCTACTCTTCGAACCAAAGGTGAGTTTCGTAGCAAAGTAATACGCTTCCTTCCACTTGATGCCATGCCAGCACCAAAGGGATGGGTGGATGGGCAGGAGCTTGAAGGCATCCGAGATGTCGGCTTTGGAGAGCCAGGCACCTGTGCCTGCTTTGATGATCGCTTGTATTGCCATGTCCACGGAGGAGTATTTTAGGGAAAACTCTTCGGAGGGGATCAGGGAATTGAGACTGGGTATGTGCGAAGAATGAGGCGCAGACAAGTCGTACACCAAACGCAATTTATTAGAGAATTTGCCCTTGACAAGCCCAATAGGGCTGACTCTCCATGTGCTGAAAGGGGGGCAAGTGAAAGGGCCTATTACATAGTCTCGATCTACCTCTGCCTGTAAGAGCTGATCTATGGCCTGTTCGTCGATGGCTGCCGAACGAAGATTGGCGCATTCGTGAGTACTGTGGGGTAGTGCAATGAGGCCGGTGTGAAAGCCTATTGTGAAGCCTTGGATAAGGTAGGTGGCCAGGGAAGGGGTGGGGTGTGAAGTGAGATACAGTCCTAGCCATAAGATGTTGATTCGGCTTAGTCATGCCCTCTTGTTTTGCTTGACTTCGCACAAATTCCTAGGGTGTGCTCTTTGGCATAAAGTGCAGATGTGAAGTAGGCGGCATTGGCTGAAGTTGCAGGACCCATAGTTGTAGTTATTACAGATGGCTGCCCCTCCCACGGTTCGGACTGGGCGTCCGAGTTTGTCCACCTGAGGCGTTGGTTCAGGGGGTGACTGGCCCTGTACTGTACCTGAGGTAGAGGGGAACTCAAAGGGCCGTCTGATCGCCGTATTGGCGCACCAGGTGGCAGTGTGGGTAGAAGACTGGCAAATTGCACACAGAGGTGAGCGTAAGCCGGCAAAGTGGCGGCAGAAGAGCTCTGTGTCCATGAGACTCCAATCTGTCGCGATCTGGAATTGTGCGAATCTAGCGGCGGCCTTGGCTGAGAAGGAACGATGATAATCGTAGAAAGCGAAACCTCCATACTTGTGGCCCAAGTCTACCACAGTATGGAGGTATAAGTCCAGCTCTTCCCGCCTGCTGGGGGTGGCTGAGCACAGGACATCTCTGAGCATGCCAAAGGCCAGGGTAAATTCGGGGACTGATAGCTTGCGGTTCAGCCTGGGGTCTTTGGCTTTAATGACCACCGATATGTCGCCCCAGGAGTAGGCTTTATTTTCTGCTAAATCATGCACGGAGATAAGGAGAGAGGCCAGGTTGACGTCCTTGCCGTCCAAAATGTCCTTCCTGATACTGGTTGGGACCAGGTGGGAGGGGTAGACAATGACGCTTGAGCCTGAGGTACCTGTAGGAAGAGGTGTCAAGGTCTGAGTTGCCGTTGGGTCGGGGACAGCTGTGGCCGGTCGGGCCTCCAGAAGTGCCACCCTGGCTTGGACGTCTGCCACTGAGGTGGATAGAGATGATACCATTGTGTGTAACTGCGAGATGGCCGATGATATGGACTGGAGGGATGCCTGTTGGGTACTGGGTCCTGCTGCTGGTGGGGGGAAGAGAAGTTTGAAGAGCTCGCCTTTCCTCGCTGTGGCGGGGAAGGGGACACCTCTGCGTCTGAGCTCTGCCGTCAGTCTGGGGATAGTCCATCCCCTGAGGGATTGCACGCTGCCGCTTTCTGAGACGGGAGTAGGTGATAGAGGGGCCGTGAAGTCTTCACTGCCGGCCTGGGACATGGTTGCTCTGGTGAGGATCTCTCGAGCTTTATCTCCTGGTTGACTGTAACCTATTGGGGGTGAGATGGATTTCAAGTTTTTCTTTGATCCGCTGCGTCATACTTACCCGACTTGTTCTCCCTTTTTTTTTTTTTTTTTTTTTTTTTTTTTACCTGGGGGGATATCGTCCAACCTGGTGCAGGGTGGACCTACTGAACTTTGACTGACCTGAGGAAGATGAAAGGTGACAATTCGTGAAGGGATTGCTAAGTAACTTGAAGCAATGATTTGTATGGTGCTTGCAATTTGTGACAATGAAATGGTTCGAAATGTTTGCCTTGATTGTGAAATGAATGAACTGCATGACAGAGGTGCGGCCTGGTCGTGTCACGATTTGTTCGACCGTGGACCGGGCTCTGGAGCATGTATTGAAATGAGGCAACTAAAATACTGGTGCTCCTGGGTCGAATCGGTGCTTGTTTGCTGCATCTGGATTCGAATAGGAGTGCGGTATTGAATAAATGAGAGAAATGATTGTTTTGACCGAGGCTCGTATTGGTTGTGCCGTGTTAGCGACTGGCAACCCACCGAGCTCTGGTGTGGTTATGAAATGTGATCGAAACCTGTGATGCATGCCGTGCCGAATCGGTGCGCCTTGGATGCGACTGGTTTCGAAACGGTGATACGTTGTGAGAGTACCATGGTAGAAATTGCGTGACAGAGATATGGGTCAATCCCTGGTGTCTGCGATTCAGCTATGATCCGGATTTCTGGAGCATGTATCAGAAATGTGGCCAATCCTGGGGCACGCCGAGACGAATCGGTGCATTTTTATGCGACTGAATTCCTGTCGGAACGTGATACGTGGGAATGAAATGATAACCATGACAGAGGTACAAATGACTGATAAGGTAACTCTGGAGCATGTATAGAAATGAGGCCGATCCTGGGGCACGCCGCGATGAATCGGTGCATTTTTTATGCGACTAAATTCATGTCGGAACGTGATACATGGAAATGAAATGATAACCATGACAGAGGTACAATTGACTGATAAACGTAACTCTGGAGCATGTATAGAAATGAGGCCAATCCTGGGGCACGCCGAGATGAATCGGTGCATTTTTTATGCGACTAAATTCATGTCGGAACGTGATACATGGAAATGAAATGATAACCATGACAGAGGTACAATTGACTGATAAACATAACTCTGGAGCATGTATAGAAATGAGGCCAATCCTGGGGCACGCCGATACGAATCGGTGCATTTTTATGCGACTGAATTCATGTCGGAACGTGATACATGGAAATGAAATGATAACCATGGCAGAGGTACAATTGGCTGACAATAACGTAACTCTGGAGCATGTATAGAAATGAGGCCGTAATAACTGGGGCACACCGGGACGAATCGGCGCATCTTTGGTGCGATTGGATTCGAATCGGAGCGCGGTAGGTGACTGAAATGAGAAATGATTTGAAATGTCAGAAATGAGTTTTCAGAAATAAGAAATGATTTGAAATGTCCGAAATGATTTTTGGAAATGTTGTTCCAGAAATGAGAAATGATTTGAAATGTCCGAAATGAGTTTTTTGAAATGTTTTAGAAATGAGAAATGATTGGTACCGAACTGACTTGATTTGATAATTTACAAGCTGCGACTGGCTATGGCTGTCTACTAATACCGACATGCTAGAAATGATGCGACGTCAGCGTCGCCGTGCTATCGAATTGTAACATATCGAAAGTACGAGCGATATACATTGCAGTTTGTGCGATGCGGGTGAAACGAAATTTGAACTCACGGTTTAGTGACATGATATGAAAAACGAAAAGTCCGACGGGACCTTACCTGCGACAGCCAAGCCAGACGCGTGGTACAACTATGAACGAAAACGCGGACTTCGAAAGTTTTAGAGTACGGAGTATCGAATACGGGAACTGCGAGGCAAGAACTTGCGGACGCTGGTATATCGAATAGTCGGCTCAGTGACGTATATCGCGCACAGGAAACCGACAAGCACCACAGGTGAGCGGGCTGCTTAAATACCCCCCGGGCTCCTCCCATAAATTCAGGCCACCATACTGGCCTTCCTACATATCCTGCTGTTCAGAGTATACAGTGCCTGGGGGACCCCCACGCCATCTTCTTTTTAATTTTGGTGCGGGGTTCCCCTATTATCCATACCAGACCTGAAGGGCCTGGTATGGATTTTGGGGGGGACATCCACGGCATTTTTTTTGGCATTTTTGGTATTTTTATCTATATTGCCTGGATCCGACAATACATTACAGCCGCAAGCAGTTTTGAATGACATTTTTTTCCTTTAGAAATGCCATTTTGCTGTGGCACTGTTATAAACATGGGAAAGATGCGCTACTTTACAGGCATGCTAAGGACACCTCCCAGGCACGATATGATATTTAAAGGAATATTTCATTTTTATTGTTTCATTTTAAGAATGATTAAAATCATTGCTACTGAAAAAAGTTTTTTTCATTTTTTGTTTGCATTGATACATGTCCCCTGGGGCAGGACCCGGGTCTCCAAAAACTTTATATGACAATAACTTGCATATAAGCCTTCAAAATTAGCACTTTTGATTTTTCACATTCGCGTCCCATAGACTTTAATGGTGTTCGCACAAATTTTTTGCCTGTTCGCATGTGCTGCTGCGAACCGAACTGGGGGGGTTGGTGTTCGGCTCATCCCTAGTCATTAATGAGTCCCTAAATATTATTAAAAAAATTGCCTTGAAATGACAGAGCTCAATTCTTTTAGGATCTGTGGGTGGATGCCATCTGGTCCAGGTGCTTTATCCACCTTTATTCTGTCTAAATATTTCTGGACCATATCAATTTTGAGCCATTGTGGATCATTTGGGGCTGTGCCACTACCACCCCCATTATGGACATGAGCTCCCCCATGTTCCTTTGTATACACCGAGCTGAAGAAAGTATTTAATAAATTTTGCCTTCTCTTTGTCCCCAGTCACCCGCTCTAGATGTTACTTTGTATCTCTCTATCTCCCGTCTGATCAATGTTTATAAACAATGTTACTTTGTATCTCTCTATCTCCCGTCTGATCAATGTTTATAAACAATGTTACTTTGTATCTCTCTATCTCCTGCCTGATCAATGTTTATAAAAAATGTTATTTTGTATCTCTCTATCTCCCGTCTGATCAACGTTTCATCAATGGTACTTAGCCACTTGACGCCCTTCTCCTGCAGATAAACTGCGGCGGGCTACCATGCAGAACTGCACCAGGATTTGGCACTCTTCAGTTTTAAAAAAAATCCACCCCTATGTATAGAGGGGTAGATGTAAAAGATTTTCTCTCAGATAGACTATTGATCCAACCATTATGGTCATGGATTGCAAAAATATTCATTTTAATTTAAGATTTCAGTCCTACTTAAAGGCTAGGCCTTTTCTGGAACTTTTTGCTTAAAAAGTTCCAAAAAAGGCCCCAAACATTGTTGCAATATTTTATGTCGCACAGTATTTGCTTAGTGGTTATTCAAACACAATTTTTTTGGGGGAAAAAATACACTTTAATGAATTTTAATGCAAAAAAAAAACACCATAGATAACCCAATTGTTTTCTAAAATATAAAAGAGGATGTTGTGCCGAGTAAATAGATACCTAACGGGGGCGTGGCCAAGGCAGGCATGTGAGAGGACGCATCTCCCACAGCTCCCAGCAGTGATCCGGTAACCGATCCTCCCCCAGCCCACATACCGATCTTATTTTGCCCTATGCAGCACGGGCACGATCCTGAGACCCCAGGGGATCATCCGCCGGCTCTCTGCACCAGAGGAAAGTTCCGAAAAGGACAAACTGAGATGACGGGCCTGGAGATCCAAGATGGCGCCGCGGCGCCCTCAGTGAAGCACACACCGCGCGGACAAGACAAGCTGAAAGACTCCTGGCCTAAAGCAAGTAAGGCACCAAAACTCACTGGCAAAGACACACCTAAAGACATGATCTATTATGCACAAAAAATGGCTGGGACATTGGGAACGGAGCAGTCATCCAGCCAGGCTGGGACACATGCTATGCAGGCAGACATCACACAAGCGCTCTGGGGAGAGGAGGAGGGGGAGCAGTCAGCCCATGCATCTGGGGAACCACAAAGCCCAGCGGACCCGGACGCTGTACAACCTACTCTAGCTGACATACTCAGAGCTGTGAACAACTGCACAGCTTCAGTTAACACCTTGAAGGAGCAATTTGGGGGTCTGAGAGAAGATGTGTCATTACTTAGGCAAGACATGCAAAAGATAAGAGAGCGCACCACGGCTGTGGAAAGCAGAGTCAGTGACATGGAAGACCAATTACCACCTATAACACAAGATACCAGAACAGCACTGCAACTAGCCAGGGATGCATGCGATCATGCAGAGGATTTGGAAAATCGCTTAAGGCGAAATAATGTTCGCATAGTGGGGTTGCCTGAGAAGGTGGAGGGCAGGGACCCCACTACTTATGTTGAAAACTGGCTAATGGAACTTTTTGGGAAAAATGCATTTTCCCCAATGTTTGCGGTGGAACGTGCTCACAGAGTGCCCTCACGCCCTCCCCCACCAGGGGGCCCTCCAAGATCCATTCTTGCAAGAATCCTACACTACAAGGATAGAGAAGCGGTGCTGAGACATGCTCGAGAAAAGGCAAATGTTCTCCATAATGGTGTCCGGGTATCCTTCTATCCGGACTTCTCGGCAGAAGTCCAGAGGCGCAGAGCTAAATTCACTGACGTGAAACGCAGACTGCGACTTCTACAACTCCCATATGCTATGCTATATCCGGCGAAACTTCGGATTGTGGTGAGAGGCCAAGCACAATTCTTTGAATCCGCTAAGGACGCTTCAGTCTGGTTAGACAGAAATGAGCAGGCATTGAAACGGCAGGCTCCACAAGAAGAAGACTGAAAGGGCTGAACCGGCTACTTGCAGAGGACTGGGATACTAGAAAATGTTATTTTGTTCCCTGTTTCTAGATGGGCAACCAGAACATACCTTATCCTTTATTTCCAGTGTTGACAGATGTTCCTTGGCTGGGGGACTGAATATTCCTAAGCAATGCAATGAGAGCGAATTGGACTAAAAGTTGAATTTACAAATGATCATTTGCAGAAAAAGAGAGCGATGGAATGTCGCATACGTTGCTAAAGTTGCCATGTTGGCAGAATGTGCAGTTTATAGCACAGAAAAGTTTTTCTTTACATCACTCCCCATTGAAGCGGGGAAGATCCCAGCAATAAGAGTTACAAGCAGCACAAAGAATACCTCAACAGGACACGAATTCATCAAACATACGGCAAACCTAGCAGAACCTCACTACAGAAAGGGATCCATTATCTGGCACAGGTGCACACAAAGTACCGGTCAATACTACTCACCTACAAGCAGACATGGCGGACATCCCAGTAGTATCCTGGAACGTTAGGGGACTACACTCCCCATTGAAGCGTACCATGATTCGCATGTGTTTGAAGAGATACATCCCCGGAATTCTCTGCTACCAAGAGACCCACTTGACTGCGGACACTGTGAGCTTCCTGGGATACTCCTGGGTAGGAAAGGCCTATCACTCCACGCACACCTCATACTCTAGGGGGGTGAGCGTGTTGATCCATGGCAACCTGGACTTTGAAGAAATCGCAAATGAAATTGATAGTGAAGGTCGATATGTTTTTCTCCATTGCAGGTTGGGTACATTGACGTGTGTGCTGGCGGTGGTATATATTCCTCCCCCCTTCACGGCGGCGGTGCTTAGGTCTCTGCTGACATTTATGGATGGCAGGCCTGACGCACCGCTGTTGGTAATGGGGGACTTTAACTGCTGCTTAAATCCAGTTGAAGATAGACACCCAGGACCCGGAGCCTCTGCCCTCTCCAGGGATACCCCCCTGGCGCGGTTGTTGCAAGAGGTGGGCTGGGTGGATGTCTGGAGACATAGGAACCCTGGAGTTAGACAATTCACATGCTTTTCCAAAACCCATGGTTGTTTATCTAGAATTGACCTGGGGGTGTGCAGCTTAAACATGCTCCCGTTTGTTTCAGATATGGTACATAGGCCCCGCAGTGTATCAGACCACTCACCAGTGGTTATACGGCTTATAATTGCCCCATTAGTCACACTACCTAAAGCCCCTTGGAAATTTAATGCTTTTTGGTTGAAACTGTTCCGCTCACACGAGGGGATAGTTGGGAGCATGTGTGAGTTTTTCCGCACCCAGGATCCAAATGAATCGATGATTGGGCAATGGGATGCCTTTAAGGCATATTTGAGGGGTGTGTTAATTGCTGAAATTAATAAGGTTAAACAAGACTCTTCAGCACTTAAAAACGAACTTGAAACTAGAGTACAAGAGATGGAACAGTTGTATGTCACAGATCCTTCTGAGTCGACCAAGGAGGCATGGCAGGCAGCTCTTTCTGCATACCGCCAACTGCTGTCCTCATCGGCCGACAAGAAGAGATTCTTTGCTAAGCAGGCGTTTTTTGAGGAGGGCGAGAAAACAGGCCGCATACTGGCGAGAATAGCAAATGCATACCAGAAGTCCCCAACTATAGGTGCTATTAGGACTAAAAAGGGTAACATTGTTAACACGCCTGAAAAGGTGCTACAGGTACTAAATGAGTTTTATGAAGATCTGTATAAGCCGGGTACATCTTACACATCTGACGAGTTAGAACAATATTTAGAACAGATAGATTTCCCTAGACTGAACACAGATCAGAGAGGGCTCTTGGAGACTCCCCTTACAGTGGAAGAACTACAGGAGGCGGTTGGATCCTTTCCTAACTGTAAAGCGCCCGGGGAGGACGGAATTCCCATAGAAATATATAAACAGTATCCCACTGAGTTACTACCCCAGTTACTTAAAGTCTTTAATAGAGCCCGGGTGGAAGGCCACCTACCGGTCTCAATGTCAAGGGCCAATATTATTTTGTTACTCAAACCTGGTAAGGATCCAGTAGATCCAGGGGCGTATCGTCCGATTTCCCTGCTACAGAGTGACGTGAAAATACTAGCGAAAGCTCTGGCCATTAGATTAAATGGAGTTATCACCTCAATTGTACATGGAGACCAAGCTGGCTTCATGCCCAATAAATCGACGGCAGTTAATTTAAGAAGGCTATTCCTTAATATGCAATCCAAGGCAGATAATATGGGTTCCAGGGCCCTGCTGTCACTGGATGCCACTAAGGCATTTGACAGCATAGACTGGAACTATTTGTGGTCGGTCCTGCAGAGTTTCGGATTTGGCCCCCGGTTTGTATCTTGGGTCAGGCTCCTTTATAGTCAACCGGAGGCCGCGGTGAGGGTTTCTGGCCATCTTTCCCCAAGCTTTGCGTTGAGGAGGGGTACGAGGCAGGGATGTCCCCTGTCTCCTCTCCTCTTCGCACTGGCTTTTGAGCCACTGGCGATCGGGATCAGGGCAAATCGGGGCATCACAGGTTTCTGCTATGGTGACATGCAGGAAAAAATCATGTTGTACGCTGATGACACCATGCTTCTACTCGGTGACACCGGCCCCTCCCTTCAGGAGGCCATGTCGACCATATCTGAATTTGGGAAGTTCTCTGGCCTGCATATAAATTGGTCAAAGTCTGCCCTTCTCTTATTGGATGGAGACGAATCACAGGAGGTGTGCGCCGCTTGCCCCATTCCGATTGCCACCACTTTCAAATACCTGGGGATCCAAATCACGTCCCAGCCCCGGGACTTTATACATTTAAATATATTTCCACTCTTACAGCGCTTCAGAGACAAAATTAAGACCTGGAACTCTCTCTTAATGTCAGTAGCAGGTAGAGTAAACTTAGTGAAGATGATTCTCATGCCACAGTTACTTTATTTTCTGCATAATACCCCTATGGTTATCCCATTAAAAATATTTCATATAGTAAATGCCATTTTCCGAACCCTTATTTGGAAAAATGGTCCCGCCCGGATCAGGTTAGAACATCTGCAGAGACCCAAGGACTGTGGTGGATTGGCATTGCCCAACCCATGGCTGTACTACCTGGCCTCTCAACTGCAGCATTTGATTGGTACATTTGTCCCGTCACAAAACTCGTCTCACAGGCTAATGATTCACACAGTGGGGAAGGGTCCGATTCACATGGCTTTAGAAGCATTAGCCTTCACTAAACCACATAAAAAATTCCCAACGTTCAGTCTTATTCAAAAGGTGTGGAACAAGACCAAATATCTCCAGAATGTAGATGGATATACGGATTATAGTCCCATCTGGCACAATGACACATATAGGGAACTAGCTAAATTACAATGCGGGGCTCGTTGGAAGCAGTTTGGAATCACTCATATTAAGCATATATTTAAGGAGGGTGTGTTGCGCACATTTTCTGATTTAAAAGAAGCGTATAATTTACCAGCATCAATGCTATTCTACTATATGCAACTTAGACACGCAATACAGATACAGGGCCGCTCCTCAGAGTGGCACTTATCGCCAACCCCGGTTTTCAGCCTTTTGGGGGATGCTGGCTCATCTAAGGGATTTATTTCTCAATGCTATGCCATCCTGTTGCAATCCGTGATGAGACATCATCCCTTGAGGGTGAGAGAGAGGTGGGAGACAGAGGTGGGACAGCTAGACGGGGATCAGTGGGAGGAGATCTTTCAGGCAGTGAACCAATGTTCACTTAATGTGTCACAAAAACTCACCCAACTATATATACTATTGAGAACATATTATACTCCGCACAGATTACATTTAATGAACAGATTGACAGAACCAACATGTACTAGATGTAAACGCGAACATGGTGACCTGATACATATGCTGTGGAGATGTCCCAAGTTACACATGTACTGGGCAGGAGTGGTACAAAATATCAACTCAATCTTTAATGTGAGTCTTCCACAGGACCCTAGAGCGTGTCTTTTGGGTGCTTTGGAGGAATACGAATGGGAAGGACACAACAGAGAAGCTGTGCATAGAGTACTTTTTCAGGCCAGAAGGCTGATTATGATTCACTGGAAGTCCGATAGGTCCCCGACTGTGAAGGAGTGGACCGAAAGTATTAACACAACCATAAAAATGGAAAAGTTGATTTACCAACATAGAGGTAGCATGCTAAAATTCGAAAAAATATGGGGTCCGTGGTTAGATGTACCGGGATTAGCACCTATGGAACTGGTATATGACAGGTTGTTAGGAATCAATGCTGGGTGAGACATGGATAGAGGTTAACTGTGACTGGAACTAGCTTTTGGCTGTTGTATTGAGATTGCTACTTGGCTATTGAACTATGTGTTGTATATGAGGTACAGTGTAATCCTGTTTACAATGTATGTAATGTTTTCCCTGCAAATTCAATAAAATCTTGTTGGATTAAAAAAAAAAAAAATAGATACCTAACATTTCAGGCTTTAAAATTGCGCACGCTCGTGGAATGGCGACAAACTATGTTACTTAAATATCTCCAAAGGTGACACTATAAAATCTTTACAAGTTACAGAGGAGGTCTAGAGCTTTTACAATCGCGGCGATACCTCACATGTATGGTTTGAACACCGTTTACTAATGCGTATATGACTTACGTATGCGTTCGCTTCTGCGCGTGAGCACAGGGGGGGATAGGGCACTTTATTTTTTTTTTCTTATTTATTTTACTTTTTTTTTTATTTTTACACTGTCCCTTTATTTATTTATTTTTTATCAGTTTTATTCCTATTACAAGGAATGTAAATATTCCTTGTAATAGAAATAAGGGATGACAGGTCCTCTTTGTTTAGCAATCTGGGGTCAAAAAGACCCTAAATCTCTCATTTACCTTTAAAAGAAAAAGATTTAAAAAAAAAATAAAAAATGATATAATACTATGGTTCAGGAACCAGAAGTGATGTCGCCCTGGTCCTCCTAGGATATAGAGAGGAGTGGCAGCCATCTTGGCCTCCCTCTTCTCCATACCCAGCTACCACCAGCGCCAGATTGCTCCCGGGCTTCACCGATTGGCCAGGTAGGCCCACAAATGATTGGGAGGTGGGGGGAGGGGGGCACCGCTCCTGCCGCTTCTAAAAGTGATCCCACGGTGAATCCGCCCACAGGACCAATTTTATCTGAAAGAGAATCGCCTATTGTGGAAAAAAATACCAGGGTTGTGCCAGCTAACTGCCACCATAACACCATTATTTAACATCAAACAAACGACGTACGATAGGCCGTTCGGCAAGTGGTTTAAAAAGAAGTTCTGATTCTGAATACTTGCGTGTTCTCTTTATGTCTCCAGCTTCCCCTTTAAAGATGGCGGTAAAGTTGTTAATGACAACAATTTGCCAGAATAAGAGACGCGTCGCGCGGCTGGACCGCGGGCCCTGAACGCTGCCATTCTTCTCCGTAATTTCCCAATCAGCTCGCCTCCCATGGCTTCCGCGGCCTTCAGACAAAAGCTTCTATATTTCCTTTGGCAAAGCCATACGACGGTTTCTTTAATTGGAAATTGCTGGGGGCGATCAATGAAAAGACTGAAATTGTTTTTTTTTTTTCCTTCTTTTTAATTAGAGAAAGTTTTCTTCTCTTTATGTAAAATCCATCACGCGGGGCACAGCTGTCCCTCTCAGCGGGCTCTTTTTTTTCGGAGCTCCGTAAATTTCCGGATCTTATTGACAGAACCGGCGGTGGCCGCAGACCCGGGGTTGCGTATGTACAGGGCGAGGATTATGAGTGTTTGGGGGTCCAGGTAATGACACAGAATAGATTTCTGGGGGTCCAGACCTGAGAAGCAATGAGTGCCAATTGCCCAATATTTCAGGAGGAAATACGGCTCATACACTACGGGGGGGGGGGGTTTGGACGGGCAGCGTACGCGGTTTAAAGTCGTCATTTGAACTGTCAGTAACAGCGTCACCATACTGCCAGGAAAAAATATGAACATTCCACTTATTAATATCACTTATTCATGCATTCTACGTATGAAGGTAAAAAAAAAAACCCTGTGTGCAACAGCCCCCCCCCCACCCCCCAGCCCACCCTAATACTTACCAGAGCCCCCTCTTGATCCATCAATGTCCACGAGAGCCTTGCCTCTCCGTGGACTTGCACTCCTGATTGGCTTTCGGCAGCAGCGAGAGCCATTGGCTCCTGCTGCTGTCAATCACAGCCAGTGAGCCAATCAGGAGATGGAGGGGGCAGGTCCATGTGTGAAGGAACACACCGAGCTGCAGCTCGGGAGCACGCCTACTTGGGTGCCACCCAGCAAAAGGGAGGAGCCAGGAGCGCCGGCGTGGGACCCGAGAAGAGGAGGGTCCGGGCTGCTCTGTGCAAAACCATTACACAGAGCAGGTAAGAATAACATGTTTGTTTGTTTTTTTTTTCTTTTTTAAACAAGGCTTTAATATCAGTTTAAAATAATTACTTTGTATCTCTCTATCTCCTGTCTGATCAATGTTTACAAACAATGTTACTTTGTATCTCTCTATCTCCCGGCAGATCAATGTTTATAAACAATGTTACTTTGTATCTCTCTATCTCCCGGCAGATCAATGTTTATAAACAATGTTACTTTGTATCTCTCTATCTCCTGTCTGATCAATGTTTATAAACAATGTTACTTTGTATCTCTCTAGCTCCTGTCTGATCAATGTTTATAAACAATGTTACTTTGTATCTCTCTATCTCCTGTCTGATCAATGTTTATAAACAATGTTACTTTGTATCTCTCTAGTCTAAACAAGGAAAGGGGAATACATCCTTTCTCAACCTTCTTAACCCTTAAAATAATTTTCAGATCTCAGGGAACCCCTTCTAAAACCAATTCATTGGGTGTCAGTGGGAAGATTGCCCCCTTTACATTGGTAGTCAGAATTTCCATTCCAATGGCTAAAATGCTACAGTATGTGGCCTTGGCAGCTGATGGGTTTTTCTTTTGGGGGGTGCAATCACCCCCCCCCCAGGTGTCCTCTCTGTCTCCTCCTCTCCTCCTGCGGCTCCGGTGTCCTCCAGCACAGCAGATAGTGGTGGGTGGTGGGCTGTGGCTCCTCTCCGTCTCCACTCTCCTCCTACTTTGGTGTCCTCCAGCACGGCGGATGGTGGTGGGGGGACTGCGGCTCCTCTCCGTCTCCTCCTCTCCTCCTGCAGCTCCGGTGTTATCTAGCATGGAGGGGTGGCGGGTATGGGCTACGGGCAGCGGCTCTGGCGTCCTCTCCGTCTACTCTCTCCTCGTCCTAGGCGCTAGGCCTCCAATAGGTTCTCCTGAAGTGTTGGCCATTTGGGAAACGGCTCTCACGATCCGCTTCCTGATTGGCGGGAAGGAGATTTAGTGTGAAAATAGCAAATATTAATTTGCTATCGGCACACAACTGGGTGGGAGTGGGAGCCTACCAGCTTATTAGAGCCTTTGACTCTAATCACATGCTTCAACCCCCCCCTATTGGAATCCATGCGTCCGGCACCCTGTATGTAAATCAGGGGGTGCGGCGCCCGTGCGCCCCTATTGGACTGGCCGCCACTGGTATATGGTGTCATGCCATTGGCTCTGCCAAGTGAAATTGGACCTGAATCCTGATTACATCCCCAGAGTATTAAAATGGTACTATGGTAACATAATATTGCTCACAGTGTGTTAAAAACATTGTAATAAAACAAAAATTATTAAAAACTGAAAACAAAAATTATTATTTTTCTTTCTGTACTGTCACCAGTCAGTGCCGCTGATCACCACACCAGTTATAATATGATAATGCTGTACTGCAATGGTGACAGTATGTAAAAATAACAAAAATTGTGAAAAATTACAACTTCAAAAAACCTCGGACTGTCTATTTTCCAAAAAGGGGTCATTTGGGGGGGGGGGGGGCGGTATTTGTAATGTCCTGGCGTTTTGGGCCTCAAGAAATTAGATCTGCCGTCAGTACATCAGGATCGATCGATTTTCAGATATATATCCCATAGTTTGCGGTTTCTATAACTTTCCTACAGACTAAATAATATACACAGATTGGAGGTATTTTCACCAAAGAAATGTAGCTTTATACACTCTGACCTAAATTTATGAAGAACGATTATTTATTTGCAAAATTTTATAATTGAAAAAAAGAAAAATGCGGGTTTTTTTTCAAAATTTTCAGTCTTTTTTTCGTTTATTTAGCATAAAATCAAAAAAACTCCAGTGGTGATTCAATATTACCAAAAAAAAAAACTCTATTTGTGTCTGACATTAAAAATTATAGATAGGCAACTCCTATCCTCATATTGATTAGTGGTTCCAAATTAATGATAACCACTGCAGTAGGGAACAGACACAAAAGATACACTCCGCATCTTTATTATGATGCAATTGAAGGTTTTTATACACTTGATTATGTAGGTATCACATTCATATTACAATTGTACTTGTATGGTAACAAGGGGCGTAACATAGGCAGGCTAATTCTAATCAGGACTCGAAACAATGCAAACGTAATGAAAACATTATTATGCGATACATATAAAATAGAAAACAATTATATACAGAACTTACAAATTTCCTTTACAGTGTCAAAAAAATGATATAAATTAGACATGTCTGTGCAATCCTTTTTCGTAACGAATCGAAATTCGGCCGAATTTTGCATCTTTCGGACATTCGGATGCATCCGAACGTCCGTATAAAAAAATAACGAATTTCAACTAATTACGAAAGAAATAATAGCGAATATAACGAATGAATTCGACATTATTCGGTAATTCGTTAAAGATCTAATGAAAGAAAAGGTCAACTCAGAGTAAATCTTACAGTCCAATCAGCTGATTAATTTTGTGCTGGTGGTTGGATTACTTGCAAAGTGCATTTCTTAGAACTGAGTGAGAAGGGTGTTTGTATTGTATTTGAGCAGAGGAGAAGAGATATTGTCATTGTGTGTGTTGTATTGTATTTGAGCAGAGGAGAAGAGATATAGTCATTGTGTGTGTTAATCGATTCAATAAACAAACGACTTTCCAAACTACGAATCATTATCACGAATATACATACATACATAAATATCGAATTTCAACTAATACGAAAGAAACTATAGCGGATATAACGAATGAATTCGACATGATTCGAGATTCAGTATAACGAATATCGACACTCTACAGAAATAATGAATTATCCGAAAACAAATTAACGTAACATAACGAATATAACAGGACGAAATTATGTATTTTTATGAATGACAACGAACCAAAACGAAACAAAATTTTCTGTTGCGCACAAGTCTAATATAAATATAATTTGGGTACAGTGTTGCATGACGGCGCAATTGTCATTCAAAGTGTGACAGCGCTAAAAGCTGAACATTGGCCTGGGCAGGAAGAGGGGGGAAAAACGCCCGGTATTGAAGGGGTTAAAGATGACCTTGCAGGAGCTGGTGATGTCACTGGGCTGCATCCAAGTGAGGAAGCTCGGGACCCCAAATCTTATGAGAAGAGCTCCAGCACCTTACGGGAGAGTCTTTTCACATAATGTGAGCTTTACTAGAACCCTGCGAGACAACCCAGTGCTGTTACCCCCTGTTAGGTAAGTCCCCAGAACAGTGGCGGCCTGTCCATTAGGGTCACACGAGCGCCGCCCCCTCTATCCACGCCACCCCCTATATGGCATGGATAGAGGGGGAAGCGGCATGAATCTATTCACGGCCACCGCGTTCACACCCTGTTCATGCATCCGGCCCCTTTCAGGACACCAGGGCACCTGAATTACAGCGGTGGGGGGGGTGTTTGTGAAGCACCTGATTAGATCCATAGGCTCTAATAGGCTTCAAGATAGGGTGGACTCGGAGTGCAGAGCATTGCGCCATGAAGCCCACCCAGGTGTTACAACAGCGAATGAACATTCAGAAACAAGTGTGAGACCCATTTTCCGAATGGCCAAAAAGAAAAGACTCCCGATTGGCCGCCGAGGAGGAGGGAGGAAATGGAAGGCGGTGCTGTGATGACCCGTGGAGAGCAGGGGAATGGGAGGCCGCCACCGAGCAAGGGGAAGCCACCGATGAGGCGACAGGGTAAGTGCTATTGACCAATGGCGTTCCTAGTGGGGACAGAGGGGTCCCTGACCCCCCCAACATTATGCTGTGCCCCACCATGTGCCCCACCCCCCCCCCCCACCCCCCAATTAAAAAAAAATATTTTTTTTTTTACAAAAAGGCAATGTCTTTTTGTTTGCAGACATAGCGGATGCGCCGCATCTTACTCGGGCCACCGCTGGAGTAACACAGTCTCTATTGAGAGGGAGAGCGTCCCCAGTCAGCTCCTGCGGGTGATTCCTCCCCCCTCCCTCTGCTCGTTGACACTGCATAATGCGAGCGCTCACACAACCACGGCCGCCCAGTCTGCTCCTTCCCCTGCATCCTCATTGGCAGGGAGAAGAGCGAGTTGCAGGAAGGACTCCACCAGGACTCTCAGTTACTGAAAAAACAGACTGATTTCTCCCGTCCTTAGGACAGGAGAATGAGCCTGTAAATTCCAAGAGATGCCAGGCCAGCGCTGTCAATAGCAGGGGCAGGACAGCAAGAGGAGGCTGGGGAACCCCACAGTGACAGAACACCGGGGCCCGAAGGCAAGACAACCTTTGCAACCCTGATAGTTCTCCCACTGCTTTGGATCCTTATATTTTCTTGGTATGCTGGTGACATATATCTCTTGTTTTCTGCCACCCCAATACAGTAGGAAGGGAGCTCACTGCAGAACATGTGAAAGGGTCGTTGTGGGATGGTAGTAAAGGGCCCCAGTATATAAATAAATAAAATTGTATTTTATAGTTGCCCCCCTACTTTTGTCCCTGTCCCCCCATGTGCCCCCCTAAATATGAAAGCTGGAGACGCCACTGCTATCGACCGAACGGAGGGGGGGATGGGGGGTGTCGGTGACGTACTGTTTGCCGCCCCCAACCCCCCCCCAAGAAAAAAAAAAAATACTACCGGCCGCCACTGCCCCAGAAGCTGTAAGGTGACCATTTCCAAATTGTTTCTTCAAATGTTTTATTAGAAAACTTTTTTTTAAATTGGAGCAATTTAAAGGGGGCAATATAAGAGGCCCTTGAAGACCCCTTTGCAGTTTGCTTTGAATTGATGTTGCTTTCTTCTAATATGACATACATGGATGATGGATCACACTTCCACCTGTCTGCAGATGTCAGAATTCACAGAACTGATGTCTCTCTATGACTGCAATGTTGGTTTCCTAAGTCTACCACTAGGTGGCGTCACTGAGTAGCGTTCCCTCAGTAATAGATTGTAAAAAAAAAATCAATCTCAGATTGAAATTCAGCAATAAATGAGCTCATTCGCCCCCCACAACATCTGCCTTCACATCCATATTGCCGATATGTGCTGACGGGGGGGGGGGGGGGCTTTAAAGGACACCAATTCCACTGACTTGACTATTCATTTTAAACGGGATGCCAACACACAAGACCGAACTGGGTAATGGACATGAAACATGTTCTCCAATGCAGCGTGCCGCAATACACGGTGCTGCATTACCACGCATTGTGGTGCCCTGCAACGCGTCGGTGCTGTGTAGGGAGTCAAAATGAACGGCACAACAACAACGCATGGAACATTTCAAAGGCGTGTTTCCTCCCTTAATAGACACGTGCGTTTCGTTTTGTTCCGAATTTGTTCTTTTAACGAATTTCGACTAATTCGTAAATTTGGAAATATCCAAATTAACGAAAACCCATTTAACCGCTTCAGCCCCCCCGAAAGATTTGGCTGCTCAATGACCAGAGCATTTTTTGCGATACGGCACGCGTTAACTGACAATTGCGCGGTCATGCAAAGTTGTACCCAAACAAAGTTGACGTCCTTTTTTTTCCCACAAGTAGAGCTTTCTTTTGGTGGTATTTGATCGCCTCTGCGGTTTTTATTGTTTGCACTATAAACAAAAAAAGAGCGACGATTTTGAAAAAAAAAAAAAAAACAATATTTTGTACTTTTTGCTATAATAAATATCCCCAATTTAAAAAAAATAAAAAGCGAATTTTTTTCTCAGTTTGGGCCGATATTTTTTTTTTTTTTGCATATTTTTGGTAATAAAAATCACAAAAAGCATATGTTGATTGGTTTGATTGATTGGTTTGCGCAAAATTTATAGCGTCTACAAAATAGGGGATAGATTTATGGCATTTTTATTATTTTATTTTTTTTTTTTTACTAGTAATGGCGGCGATCTGCGATTTTTATCATGACTGCGACATTATGGCGGACACATTGGACACTTTTGACACATTTTTGGGACGATTGACAATTATACAGCGATCAGTGCTATAAAAATGAACTGATTACTGTATAAATGTCACTGGCAGGGAAGGGGTTAAACACTAGGGGGCGATCAAGGGGTTAACTGTGTGACCTGTGGGTGTGTTCTAACTGTAGGGGGGAGGGGACTGACTAGAGGAGATGACAGATCGTGGTTCCTAGCTAGTAGGAACTCACGATCTGTCTCTCCTCACAGAACAGAACAGGGATTTGTGTTTTTTACACACACACACGTCCCTGTTCTGCCTCTCGCGCCGGCGATCGCTCGTGGCCGGCGGTCATCACGACCGTCGGCCACGAGCATCGGCACCCCCGCAGTGCAGCGCACGCGTGCTCACGCCTCCGGCACGCCTGCTATCCCGCTTAAAGGAGCCGACGTACAGCTACGACGGCTCGCGGG
The DNA here is from genome assembly GCA_037952925.1 of Lithobates clamitans. Taxonomy (NCBI): domain Eukaryota; kingdom Metazoa; phylum Chordata; class Amphibia; order Anura; family Ranidae; genus Lithobates; species Lithobates clamitans. The sequence continues at coordinate 721,548 of JBBGZY010001826.1, forward strand.
ATTGTGCCGATCTGCCGCAGTATAATGACGGTGGCTGGTCGGCAAGCGGTCAACAAACTTTTCCGAATATTCGTAAATTTTTTATTTTATTTTTTGCATATTTGTCAGACTTAAATGATTCAGATCATCAAACAAATGTTAATATTACACAAAGATAACCGGAGAAAAAACAAAATGCAGTTTTTAAATGATAATTTCATTTATTGACCACTTCAGCTCCGGAAGATTTACCCCCTTCATGACCAGGCCATTTTTTTTTTTGCGATACGGCAATGCGTTACTTTACCTGGTAACTGCGCGGTCGTGCGACACGTACAGGTACCTGATTCTGTGCAGAGGAGACACCGCCCCGCAGTAAATGTACGTGGGACGGTCGGCAAGAGGTTAAGGGAAAAAAGCTGTCCAAACCTGCCAGGCCCTATGTGAAAAAGTAATTGCACCCCCCCCTTGCTAAATCATGAATGATCTGTCACTAACCACATTTTTTGGAACGCTGAGTTAAATTTCACTTGACGCACACAGGTCAGATTACTGCCGGACCCGTTGAATCAATATACATAGAGATGGGCCGAACTCCCCCCTGTTCTGTTCGCACCAGAACTCCCAAACAGAGAAAAAGTATGGCGGCCCGGGTACTGCCCCGGGGGACTTGTATCAATGCAAAAACATTTTTTTTAAAAGATTTTTACAGAAGCCGTGATTTTAATTATGCATAAAAACTCCTTTAAATATAGTGCCTGGGGGGTCCCCTTAGTCTGCCTGTAAAGTGGTGTGTATCTACCATGTATAGAACCTACTGCAGCAAAACTGACATTTATAAAGAAAATAAAATGAGTCAAATCATATTTAAACTGCCAGCAATACGATACCATTTTCAGCAATATAATTTTTTTTTTTAAATGGCGTGGGGGTCCCCCCAAAAATCCATACCAGACCCTTATCAAAGCATGTAGCCTTGCAGATCAGAAAAAAGGGAGGATAAGCGAGCGCCCCCCCTTTCTGAACCATACAAGGCCACATGCCCTCAACATGGTGGGGGTGGGTGCTTTGGGGCGGGGGGTTCTCCAAAGAACCTTGTCCCCGTGTTGACATGTTGATGGGGACAAGGGCCTCATCCCCACAACCTTGGCCTGGTGGTTGTGGGGGTCTGCGGGCTAGGGGACTTATCGCAATCTGGAAGCCCCCTTTAACAAGGAGGCCCCCATGTGAATAAGTATGGGGTACATAGTTCCCATTCACCAAAAAAGTGTAAAAAGTGAATAAAACAGGAGGCAGTTTTTTTATTAAAAAAACAAAAAAAACAATGTCCCCCGATGTAAATCTATCATCAATCACGACGCCTGCCCCACCCAAAAAAACTGCCGCATGACAAGGCGCTTTGGGGCCCCAAAGCCCCCCCCCAATGTTGAGGACATGTGGCCTGGTATTGTTCGGGGGGGTTTGTTCCCCCCCCTTTCCTTGCCTGCCAGGCTGCAAGCTCTGATAAGGACCTGGTATGGATTGGGGGGGACCCCCACGCCATTTTTTTTCACTTTTTTATTGGCGGCAATGTTTTTTTTTTTTTATTCAGCTGTCAGCAGGGAAGCCCGTGGACAGCTGATGACTCATCGGTTGCTAAGAACGCGGCGGCCGGCTTCCCCGCCCCGCTCCTTAACAACCAGCTATTCACTGGTCTTATAGACTCCACATCTCTCCATAAAGAGGACCTGTCACACACCATTCAGGGATGTTTACATTCCTTGCAATAGGAATAAAAGTGATCAAAATAAAATAATAATTTTAAAGGGAAAGTGTAAAAAAAATTAAATAAAATGTAAATAATTAAAAAACAAATTAAAGTGGTTCGTATAGTCTTTTTTTTAACTTTTACCTACAGGTAAGCCTATAATAAGGCTTACCTGTAGGTAAAAAAAATATCTCCTAAACCTGTACGGTTTAGGAGATATTCCTCTTGCTATGAGCCGCTGACTGCAGCGGCGCATGCGCACAGGGGATTCTCGCTGAAGGCCCGGCAACTGCCGGACCTTGCCAGGTAAGAAATCTCCCGCGCGCATGCGCGAGAGTGATGACATCGCGGCTCCAGCAACTCACAGCGCCGGAACCGCGATACCCGGAAGACACGCCGAGGCAACACGACAGCTCCCTCGGCGTGGACCAGGTAAGATACCGACGCCTCGTTCTAAGGTAAGTATTTCATAATGAGCTAGTATGCGGTGCATACTAGCTCATTATGCCTTTTGCTTTACAGGGGTAAAAAAATTCAGTGGGTATATAACCACTTTAAAGCGCCCCCGTCCCTGCGTGCTCACACACAGAAGCAAACGCATCCGTAGGTCGCGTCTGCATATGTGAACGACATTCAAACCACAAATGTGAGGTATCACTGTGATCGTTAGAACGAGAGCAATAATTCTAGCAATAGACCACCTCTGTAACTCTAAACAAGTAACCTGTAATAAATTTTAAAGCGCCGCCTATGGAGATTTTTAAGTACCGAAGTTTTGACGACATTCCACGAGCGTGCACAATTTTAAAGCGTGACATGTTACATGTCATGTATCTATTTACTCAGCGTAACATCATCTTTCACATCATACAAAAAAAAATTGAGATAACTTTACTGTTTTTTTTTTTTTTTTAATTATTATTATTTATGAAACTGTATTCATTGCAAGAACCACTATTTTATTCCCTAGGGTCTCTGCTAAAAAAAACAACAAAAAAAACATATATAATGTTTGGGGGTTCTGAGTATTTTTCTAGAAAAAAAAATTATTTTTACATGTAAGAGCGAAGTACCAGAACTGGCCTGGGCGGGAAGTGGTTAATAAAAACGGCATTTCGTATTTCCTCGGGTCATCTCCGCGTAATATTAACATTTGTTTGATGATCTGAAGTGTGACAAATATGCAAAAAAAAAAAATTTTTTAAATCAGGAAGGGGGCAAATACTTTTTCACAGCACTGTATATTCATCAACTCCTCAATTGCGTTCCTCATCGCCCGTATTAGCAGGCTGCCGCGCCTCGCACCGAAACAGCAGCGATCGCCGCCGCCGCAAAAAAAAAAAAATCCCGCGGAAGAGGCGGCGGCTGTTATTTCTCAATCAGACACATTATAAACTTTTCAAATAGTGAGGGGTCAGCAGCGCTGTGAAGGCCGTTTAGCAAGGTCAGGATGTAATGAGCTGGCGAGTCCGTTATTTGCGATTTGCGACTCGCCGGGATTAATTGTCCTCGCTTTGTCTCTTTGGCAATCTGCGGAGGAATTGTCACAATGATCCATGGCTCTTGTCCCCGGGCCTGCGCTTTCATTATGAAGGTGCGCACTAATCGATACAAGCATTTTTAACATTTAGGACCTTCCATTTTATCAATCCTTATTATCTGACGGCCAATACCGCGCTGGCGTGCGGAGGGGGGGGGTGGGCGTTTTGACGGATGGGGACGAGGCCGCTCTATGCATTTCTAATAGCAGCTCATTATCATTATAGAGCGGCGGTCCCGGCGCAGGGCAAAGGAGGGGGAGGGGAAGGTGGAGGGTTTTTTTTTTTTTTTTTTTTTGCTGCTGAATTTTTTACATGACTCTTTTCACAGGTTTCAGTTTTTTGCGGTTTTTTTGCACGTCGTTATTTTAAGGTCCGGAAATCGCTCCTTTTTTTTCCCGGGAGGATGAGCCAAATCATTTCTGATGGAACTTTCCAAAATTTTATGTTTCATCTCGCGGTTTTACAGCTCGAGAAAATGTAACCTCTGCACTAATTCTCGGCGGATGAGCAGAGTTTAGAGGAATATAAATAGAAATGTTCCTGATTTCGGAGATGAGGGCAATAAAACGCGTTGGTCAAAGGGTGGGTCCCTCCTGAAAGCCACTTTCTGTCAATGGGGGTGTCATTAGGGGTCCCCAGAGTACTGTGAAGAATATAGAAAGGATGAGAGTTGCAACCGGTCTAAGCCCAGGAGGTCTTTATGGAAAAGAAAAATCGACACATTTCGGCTCAAAACTCCTCCTTCTTCAGGGAGTCATTGTCCTCACTGGTCAATTTTGAGCCCCTGAAGCTCATTGGCTTTTTCTCTTGAATGATCCCAGGTGATAAAGTGGACCTCCACCTTTCTACATCCTTATTTTGAAAAGAAGGAACAATCCCGGCCGATAAAGTGGACCTCCATCTTTCTACATCCTTATTTTGGAAAGAAGGAACGATCCTGGGTGATAAAGTGGACCTCCACCTTTCTACAGCCTTATTTTGGAAAGAAGGAACGATCCCGGCCGATAAAGTAGACCTCCACCTTTCTACATCCTTATTTTGGAAAGAAGGAACAATCCTGGGTGATAAAGTGGACCTCCACCTTTCTACAGCCTTATTTTGGAAAGAAGGAACGATCCCGGCCGATAAAGTGGACCTCCACCTTTCTACAGCCTTATTTTGGAAAGAAGGAACGATCCCGGCCGATAAAGTGGACCTCCACCTTTCTACATCCTTTTTTTGAAAAGAAGGAACGATCCCGGCCGATAAAGTGGACCTCCACCTTTCTACATCCTTATTTTGAAAAGAAGGAACGATCCCGGGCGATAAAGTGGACCTCCACCCTTCTACATCCTTATTTTGAAAAGAAGGAACGATCCCGGCCGATAAAGTGGACCTCCACTTTTCTACATCCTTATTTTGGAAAGAAGGAACGATCCCGGCTGATAAAGTGGACCTCCACCTTTCTACATCCTTATTTTGAAAAGAAGGAACGATCCCGGCCGATAAAGTGGACCTCCACTTTTCTACATCCTGATTTTGGAAAGAAGGAACGATCCCGGCCGATAAAGTGGACCTCCACCTTTCTACAGCCTGATTTTGGAAAGAAGGAACGATCCCGGCCGATAAAGTAGACCTCCACCTTTCTACATCCTTATTTTGGAAAGAAGGAACGATCCCGGCCGATAAAGTGGACCTCCACCCTTCTACATCCTTATTTTGAAAAGAAGGAACGATCCCGGCTGATAAAGTAGACCTCCACTTTTTTACATCCTTATTTTGGAAAGAAGGAACAATCCTGGGTGATAAAGTAGACCTTCGCCTTTCTACATCCTTACTTTGGAGAGTAGGAACAATCTCAGGTAATAAAGTAGACGTCCACCTTTCTAGATCCTTATTTTGGAAAGAACTAATGATCTCAGGTGATAAAGTGGACCTTTGCCTTTTACATCCTTATTCTGGGGATTAGGAATGATCCTGGGTGATAAAGTAGACCTCCGCCTTTCTACATCCTTACTTTGGAAAGAAGGAAGGATCCCGGGTAATAAAGTGGCCCTCCGCCGTTCTACATCCTTATTTTGCAGAATGGGAATGATCCCGAGTGATAAAGTGGACCTTCACCTTTTACATCCTTATTCTGGAGAGTAGAAATGATCCTGGGTGATAAAGTGGACCTCGATCCCGGGTGATGTACCCAACTACTGCCAAAAACAGAAGGACGCTCCAACATTGCTGGTTGGTGGAAAAGCACTGGATGGTGTAACATGTTACAGGAGAACGTACTTCATTTAGGTCACGGAGCAAAGAAAGGAAATTATTTCAGGTAAAGTCATCTCTGCACCTCGCTAGCAAGAATGGGGTTTGTTTAGTGATTAAAGGGAAACTCCCCTCATTAATGGTATTTCAGTTCCAAGTTATCCAGAAGGCATTTGCTCCATTATTTATATAATTGGGCGTGTTTTGTTATATTCTCGGTGGCATAGATACAGCAAGGTGTTGGAAACGTTCCTCAGAGATTTTGCTCCATCGTGACTGACATGATAGAATCAAGCAGTTGCTGCAGATTTGTCGCCAGACCCCGCCCTTCCTTTTTTGACCACTCCCACTTCTCATAAGCCCCACCCTTTATATAGGTCAGCATTACAGATAGGGTACATAGGTCAGCATTAGGTATATAGATCAGCATTACAGATAGGGTATATATACATAGGTCAGCATTTGGTATATAGCACTCACACCACTTCCCCGCTAGCAGCTCTGACTGCACGCAAACCCCCCCCGGGATCGTGGCTCTGACAGGAATCCCCCCAGGCGGTTGGCAGCTCTGGCAGCACAACCCTCCCCCCTTCCCCCTCCGTGGCTGGTGGCTCTGACAGCATAACCCCCTCTTCTCCTCCGCGGCTGACAGCTGTGACAGCACAACCCCCTCTTCCCCTCCGCAGCTGACAGCTATGACAGCACAACCTCCCTTTTTCCCCTCTGCGGCTGGCATCTGTGACAGCACAACCCCCCCCATTTCCCCCTCCGTGGCTGGCGGCTCTGGCAGCATAACCCCCTCTCCCCCTCTGCGGCTGGCAGCTGTGAAAGCACTACCCCCACTTATCCCCCTGCGGCGCTGGTGACTCTGTCAACGCCCCCGGCGCGGGGCTCATGGCTCTGATAGCACCCCACCCCGTGGGCTCGCGGCTGGTGGCTCTGACAATGCCCCCGGTGTGGGGCTCGCGGCTGGTGGCACTGAAAGCACACACAGCACCATGTGGGAGGTACGGCACTTAACGGGCTGTGTCTCTCCTCCAGTGTGGGCAGCAGCGGTGGCGGCGGAGGAGTCCGCTCCTCGTGCTTCCTCCGCTCTCTGTGTCTCCTCTTCCGCCAAAGTGCTGGGCATCCAATAGGATCTCCCGGTGCTTTGGCCAATCGGGAAACAGTACTCACTGACCTGCCTCCTGATTGGCGGGGAGGCACTGTAGCTTGAAAATAGCAAAAATTCATTCGCTATGGTCACACAATTGGGTGGGCTCGGGGCGTATTCTCTGCACCCCGAGCCCACCCTTTTTTGAAGCCTATTAGAACCTCTGTCTCTAATCAACTGCTTAACCACTTGAGCCCCGGACCATTATGCTGCCTAAGGACCAGAGGTCTTTTTCCAATTTGGCACTGCGTCGCTTTAACTGCTAATTGCGCGGTCATGCAATGCTGTACCCAAACGAAATTTGCGTCCTTTTCTTCCCACAAATAGAGCTTTCTTTTGATGGTATTTGATCACCTCTGCGGTTTTTATTTTTTGCGCTATAAACGGAAAAAGACCGAAAATTTTGAAAAAAAATGATATTTTCTACTTTTTGTTATAAAAAAAATCCAATAAACTCAATTTTAGTCATACATTTAGGCCAAAATGTATTCGGCCACATGTCTTTGGTAAAAAAAATGTCAATAAGCGTATATTTATTGGTTTGCGCAAAAGTTATAGCGTCTACAAACTAGGGTACATTTTCTGGAATTTACACAGCTTTTAGTTTATGACTGCCTATGTCATTTCTTGAGGTGCTAAAATGGCAGGGCAGTACAAAACCCCCCCAAATGACCCCATTTTGGAAAGTAGACACCCCAAGAAAATTGCTGGGAGGCATGTTGAACCCATTGAATATTTATTTTTTTTGTCCCAAGTGATTGAAAAATGACAAAAAAAAAAAAAAAAAAAAATATTTACAAAAAGTCGTCACTAAATGATATATTGCTCACACAGGCCATGGGCCTATGTGGAATTGCACCCCAAAATACATTTAGCTGCTTCTCCTGAGTATGGGGATACCACATGTGTGGGACTTTTTGGGAGCCTAGCCGCGTACGGGGCCCCGAAAACCAATCACCGCCTTCAGGATTTCTAAGGGTGTAAATTTTTGCTTTCACTCTTCACTGCCTATCACAGTTTCGGAGGCCATGGAATGCCCAGGTGGCACAAAACCCCCCAAAATGACCCCATTTTGGAAAGTAGACACCCCAAGCTATTTGCTGAGAGGCATATTGAGTCCATGGAATATTTTATATTTTGACACAAGTTGCGGGAAAGTGACACTTTTTTTTTTTTTTTTTTTTTTTTTTTCATAAAGTTGTCACTAAATGATATATTGCTCACACAGGCCATGGGCATATGTGGAATTGCACCCCAAAATACATTTAGCTGCTTCTCCTGAGTATGGGGATACCACATGTGTGGGACTTTTTGGGAGCCTAGCCGCGTACTGGACCCCAAAAACCAATCACTGCCTTCAGGATTTCTAAGGGTGAAAATTTTTGATTTCACTCTTTACTGCCTATCACAGTTTCGGAGGCCATGGAATGCCCAGGTGGCACAAAACCCCCCCAAATGACCCCATTTTGGAAAGTAGACACCCCAAGCTATTTGCTGAGAGGCATGGTGAGTATTTTGCAGCTCTCATTTGTTTTTGAAAATGAAGAAAGACAAGAAAAAACATTTTTTTTTTTCTTTTTTCAATTTTCAAAACTTTGTGACAAAAAGTGAGGTCTGCAAAATACTCACTATACCTCTCAGCAAATAGCTTGGGGTGTCTACTTTCCAAAATGGGGTCATTTGGGGGGGTTTTGTGCCACCTGGGCATTCCATGGCCTCCGAAACTGTGATAGGCAGTGAAGAGTGAAATCAAAAATTCACGCCCTTAGAAAGCCTGAAGGCGGTGCTTGGTTTTCGGGGTCCCGTACGCGGCTAGGCTCCCAAAAAGTCTCACACATGTGGTATCCCCGTACTCAGGAGAAGCAGCAGAATGTATTTTGGGGTGTAATTTCATATATTTCCATGGCATGTTTGAGCAATATATCATTTAGTGACAACTTTGTGCAAAAAAAAAAAAAATTTGTCTCTTTCCCGCAACTTGTGTCGCAATATAAAATATTCCATGGACTCGACATGCCTCTCAGCAAATAGCTTGGGGTGTCTACTTTCCAAAATGGGGTCATTTGGGGGGGTTTTGAACTGTCCTGGCATTTTATGCACAACATTTAGAAGCTTATGTCACACATCACCCACTCTTCTAACCACTTGAAGACAAAGCCCTTTCTGACACTTATTGTTTACATGAAAAAGTTTTTTTTTTTTGCAAAAAAATTACTTTGAACCCCCAAACATTATATATTTTTTTAAAGCAAATGCCCTACAGATTAAAATGGTGGGTGTTTCATTTTTTTTTTTCACACAGTAATTGCGCAGCGATTTTTCAAACGCATTTTTTGGGGAAAAAACACACTTTTTTTAATTTTAATGCACTAAAACACGCTATATTGCCCAAATGTTTGATGAAATAAAAAAGATGATCTCAGGCCGAGTACATGGATACCAAACATGACATGCTTTAAAATTGCGCACAAACGTGCAGTGGCAACAAAATAAATACATGTTTAAAAGCCTTCAAAAGCCTTTACAGGTTACCACTTTAGATTTACAGAGGAGGTCTACTGGAAAAATTACTGCACTCGATCTGGCCTTCGCGGTGATACCTCACATGCATGGTGCAATTGCTGTTTACGTTTGACGACAGACCGCCGCTTGCGTTCGCCTTAGCGCGAGAGCAGGGGGCGACAGGGGTGTTTTTTTTTTTTTGTTTTTTTTTTTATTATTTTTTTGCTTTTTTAATCTTACTTTTAAACTGTTCCTTTCATATTTTTTTTTTAATCATTTTTATTGTTATCTCGGGGAATGTAAATATCCCCTATGATAGCAATAGGTAGTGACAGGTACTCTTTTTTGAAAAAATTGTGGTCTATTAGACCCTAGATCTCTCCTCTGCCCTCAAAGCAAATGACCACACCAAGATCGGTGTGATAAAATGCTTCCCCAATTTCCCAATGGCGCTATTTACATCCGGCGAAATCTAAGTCATGAAATACTCGTAGCTTCCGGTTTCTTAGGCCATAGAGATGTTTGGAGCCACTCTGGTCTCTGATCAGCTCTATGGTCAGCTGGCTGAATCACCGGCTGCATTCTCAGGTTCCCTGTTGAGACAGGAGAGCCAGAGAAAAACACGGAAGACGGTGGGGGGGGGGGGGCATTCCCTCCCACGGCTTGTAAAAGCAGTCTAGAGGCTAATTAGCCGCTAGGATTGCTTTTACATGAAAGCCGACCGCTGGCTGAAAAGAATGATACCAAGATGATACCTAAACCTGCAGGCATCATTCTGGTATAACCACTCAAAGTCGTGAATGGCGTACCTGAAGACAAAAAAATGGTTAACAATGGTTAACAATAAAGCACAGTAAAGTGTAAATAATTACACACCTGAAAAACAAACATGATAAAACATAATAACAATAACAATAACAATCAATAACAATAACAATAACAATAACAATCAATAACAATAACAATAACAATAACAATAAAACATTGCAGAATAGAATACAGTAAAAAAGAGCAGAACAATAGAGAGAGAGAATAGAGAGAGAGAACAATAAAACAACAACTATTTTTTTTTATTTCATATTTTTTTTTTTTTTTTACACTTTTTTTTGTAACTAACTTTTATAACGGTAACCGGTTCCAGGTTCGGGTCTCTCAAAATGCGATGGCATCTTGGGAGACCCTGTGAAAGTGTGCCTAGTCTGTGCAATGCTGTACCCTACGCTAATACTCAACTAGTGAATGGTAGCGTTCAAAACATTCACCAATGCAAAGACCAGGATTATCAGGACAGGAGGGACAATAATAGCGGGTGTCACGCCTATATCCGCGCTTTCTGCAGACACTACCTCTTTTTTGGGGGGTTCGCTGGGTAGGGGTACTCGGGAGGACATAAAAATGCCTCTCATGCAGCCGACTGCATTTGGTTGGGGATGTGAATGGGGGAAGTACGGGCGCTGCAGAAGCGGTGGGTTCCCAATTAGGATTGGCGAATGCAGCAGGAAGGGCACTATGGGCACGACGGGCCTGTGTTTGTCTTTTTGGTGGCAGCGGGACACTACTTGTGCTTGCCACCTCACCAGCTTGAACTGCACTTATGGGACTCGCCACGTCACCAAGTGTTACTGTAGTGCTGGTTTGACTACGTCCGGGGTGTACTAGGCCGCTGGCGCTTGCCAGTTCACCAAAACACTACCAAAAAACTGTTAGCGATCGCAGGGATCAGGCCTGACTCTGCGAACGCTGCAGTTATGCGTTTAGTGTTTTGTAAGTGACAGTGATCGATCGATACTGCACTTGGGTGGGCTGGGCCGGGCCGGGCGGAGGGGCAAAACGCAGGTGCTAGCAGGTATCTGGGCTGATCCCGCTAACACTGCGTTTTTGGGAACCCTAAACTGCTGGTGACGCTAGTATAGATCTAATCGGATCAGATATTGATCCGATCAGATACTATACCACTAAGGGAGGTGTACAGTGCGTGCGTGGGTGTTAGCGGTACTGGCGCTAATCTGACGCTGCCTGGGGCTGGTGCTTGCCAGTTCACCAAAACGCTACAAAAAAAACTGTTAGCGATCGCAGGGATCAGGCCTGACTCTGCGAACGCTGCAGTTATGCGTTTAGTGTTTTGTAAGTGACAGTGATCGATCGATACTGCACTTGGGTGGGCTGGGCGGAGGCACAAAACGCAGGTGCTAGCAGGTATCTGGGCTGATCCCGCTAACACTGCGTTTTTGGGAACCCTAAACTGCTGGGGACGCTAGTATAGATCTGATCGGATCAGATATTGATCCGTTCAGATACTATACCACTAAGGGAGGCGCATGCTGCGTGCGTGGGTGTTAGCGGTACTGGCGCTAATTTGACGCTGCCTGGGGCGACGCATATCGCCGCCGGGCGATCGGGGGGCTAAACCTTTATTCGGTAATAAACGGCGGGTGCCCTGACACTATAAAAAATAAACAAACTAACCAGCGTCACCCGTATCGGTTATACGGTGATCAGTGGTGAAAGGGTTAACTAGGGGGCAATCAAGGGGTTAAAACATTTATTAGATAGTATATGGGGGTCCCTGTCGCTATAAAACGCTGACGGCGAACCTAAATATTTACCTCCCTAACTAGCGTCACCAGCGACACTAATACAGCGATCAGAAAAATGATCGCTTAGCGACACTGGTGACAGGGGGTGATCAAGGGGTTAAAACTTTATTAGGGGGGGTTAGGGGGGTACCCTAGACCTAAAGGGGGGTAATATACACTGTCCCAACACAGTAACTGTCACAAACTGACACTATGCAGTAATCAGAAAAAAAAAAAAAAAAAAAAAAAAAAAACTGCTGGTGTCAGTTTGTGACAGGGGGGGGGGTGATTGGGGGGGGATCGGGGGGCGATCGGGGGGGGGATCGGGGTGATTTGTGTGCCTGGCATGTTCTACTGTGTGTGTAGTGTTTGTGCACTCACAGTGAAGTCTTCTCTCCTCGGGCCGGAACGGAAATTACCGACCCGAGGGGAGATGACATCACTTCCTTTGCTGCTGTTTAGCATACAGCAGCAAAGGAGTGTTTTCATTGGCCGGCGGCGATCGCGAGGGGGGGGCCACGAACGGATGGTCTCCCCCTCATCACCGATCGCCGCTGGACAAACGACGACCGCCTCGGGCACCGGGGGGGGGTCCGATCGGACCCCCCACCCGCGGAAGGCAAATCACGTACCCTGTACGTGATTTTGCCTGTCCGTGCCACTTTGCCGACGTACATCGGCGTGAGGCGGTCGTCAAGTGGTTAAAAAAAAAAAAAAACACCCCCTCCCACCCCCTGCCATAGGATTCCTGGAGTCCGGCATCCTGAAAGGGGCCAGGCGCATGGATAGAGGGGCGGCAGCAGGGATAGGGCCAATGATGCCAATCTCCTGTTCCACCACATCCCAAAGGTGCTCTATTGGATGAGATGTGGTGAGTGTGGAGGCCATTGGAGTACAGTGACCTCATTGTCCAGTGGTGAGATGATTGGAGCTTTGTGACATGGTGCATTATCCTGCTGGATGGAGCCATCAGAAGATGGGGACACTGTAGTCATAAAGGGATGGACATGGTCAGCAACAATACTCAGGTAGGCCGTGGGGTTTAAACCCCATCCTCCACACCATTACACCCCACCACCAGCCTGAACCGGTGATACCCCATCCCCCACACCATTACACCCCCACCACCAGCCTGAACCGGTGATATCCCATCCCCCACACCATTACACCCCCACCACCAGCCTGAACCGGTGATACCCCATCCCCCACACCATTACACCCCCACCACCAGCCTGAACCAGTGATATCCCATCCCCCACACCATTACACCCCCACCCACCAGCCTGAACCGGTGATATCCCATCCCCCACACCATTACACCCCCACCACCAGCCTGAACCGGTGATATCCCATCCCCCACACCATTACACCCCCACCACCAGCCTGAACCAGTGATATCCCATCCCCCACACCATTACACCCCCACCACCAGCCTGAACCAGTGATACCCCATCCCCCACACCATTACACCCCCCACCACCAGCCTGAACCGGTGATATCCCATCCCCCACACCATAACACCCCCACCACCAGCCTGAACCGGTGATACCCCATCCCCCACACCATTACACCCCCCACCACCAGCCTGAACCGGTGATATCCCATCCCCCACACCATTACACCCCCCACCACCAGCCTGAACCGGTAATACCCCATCCCCCACACCATTACACCTCCACCACCAGCCTGAACCGGTGATACCCCATCCCCCACACCATTACACCCCCCACCACCAGCCTGAACCGGTGATACCCCATCCCCCACACCATTACACCCCCACCACCAGTCTGAACTGGTGATATCCCATCCCCCACACCATTACACCCCCCACCACCAGCCTGAACCGGTGATATCCCATCCCCCACACCATTACACCCCCCACCACCAGCCTGAACTGGTGATATCCCATCCCCCACACCATTACATCCCCACCACCAGCCTGAACCGGTGATATCCCATCCCCCACACCATTACACCCCCACCACCAGCCTGAACCGGTGATATCCCATCCCCCACACCATTACACCTCCACCACCAGCCTGAACCGGTGATACCCCATCCCCCACACCATTACACCCCCACCACCAGCCTGAACCGGTGATACCCCATCCCCCACACCATTACACCCCCCACCACCAGCCTGAACCGGTGATACCCCATCCCCCACACCATTACACCCCCACCACCAGCCTGAACCGGTGATATCCCATCCCCCACACCATTACACCCCCCACCACCAGCCTGAACCGGTGATACCCCATCCCCCACACCATTACACCCCCACCACCAGTCTGAACTGGTGATATCCCATCCCCCACACCATTACACCCCCCACCACCAGCCTGAACCGGTGATATCCCATCCCCCACACCATTACACCCCCCACCACCAGCCTGAACTGGTGATATCCCATCCCCCACACCATTACATCCCCACCACCAGCCTGAACCGGTGATATCCCATCCCCCACACCATTACACCCCCACCACCAGCCTGAACCGGTGATATCCCATCCCCCACACCATTACACCTCCACCACCAGCCTGAACCGGTGATATCCCATCCCCCACACCATTACACCCCCACCACCAGCCTGAACCGGTGATACCCCATCCCCCACACCATTACACCCCCACCACCAGCCTGAACCGGTGATATCCCATCCCCCACACCATTACACCCCCACCACCAGCCTGAACCGGTGATACCCCATCCCCCACACCATTACACCCCCACCACCAGCCTGAACCGGTGATACCCCATCCCCCACACCATTACACCCCCACCACCAGCCTGAACCGGTAATACCCCATCCCCCACACCATTACACCCCCACCACCAGCCTGAACCGGTGATACCTCATCCCCCACACCATTACACCCCCACCACCAGCCTGAACCGGTGATATCCCATCCCCCACACCATTACACCTCCACCACCAGCCTGAACCGGTGATATCCCATCCCCCACACCATTACACCCCCACCACCAGCCTGAACCGGTGATACCCCATCCCCCACACCATTACACCCCCACCACCAGCCTGAACCGGTGATATCCCATCCCCCACACCATTACACCCCCACCACCAGCCTGAACCGGTGATACCCCATCCCCCACACCATTACACCCCCACCACCAGCCTGAACCGGTGATACCCCATCCCCCACACCATTACACCCCCACCACCAGCCTGAACCGGTAATACCCCATCCCCCACACCATTACACCCCCACCACCAGCTTGAACCGGTGATATCCTATCCCCCACACCATTACACCCCCACCACCAGCCTGAACCGGTGATATCCCATCCCCCACACCATTACACCCCCACCACCAGCCTGAACCGGTGATATCCCATCCCCCCAACCATTACACCCCCACCACCAGCCTGAACCGGTGATACCCCATCCCCCACACCATTACACCCCCACCACCAGTCTGAACTGGTGATATCCCATCCCCCACACCATTACACCCCCACCACCAGCCTGAACCGGTGATACCCCATCCCCCACACCATTACACCCCCACCACCAGCCTGAACCGGTGATATCCCATCCCCCCAACCATTACACCCCCACCACCAGCCTGAACCGGTGATATCCCATCCCCCACACCATTACACCTCCACCACCAGCCTGAACCAGTGATATCCCATCCCCCACACCATTACACCCCCACCACCAGCCTGAACCGGTGATATCCCATCCCCCACACCATTACACCTCCACCACCAGCCTGAACCGATGATATCCCATCCCCCACACCATTACACCTCCACCACCAGCCTGAACCAGTGATATCCCATCCCCCACACCATTACACCCCCATCACCAGCCTGAACCGGTGATATCCCATCCCCCACACCATTACACCTCCACCACCAGCCTGAACCAGTGATATCCCATCCCCCACACCATTACACCCCCACCACCAGCCTGAACCGGTGATATCCCATCCCCCACACCATTACACCTCCACCACCAGCCTGAACCGCTGATATCCCATCCCCCACACCATTACACCCCCCACCACCAGCCTGAACCGGTGATATCCCATCCCCCACACCATTACACCCCCACCACCAGCCTGAACCAGTGATATCCCATCCCCCACACCATTACACCTCCACCACCAGCCTGAACTGGTGATACCCCATCCCCCACACCATTACACCCCCACCACCAGCCTGAACCGGTGATACCCCATCCCCCACAGCATTACACCCCCACCACCAGCCTGAACCGGTGATACTCCATCCCCCACACCATTACACCCCCACCACCAGCCTGAACTGGTGATACCCCATCCCCCACACCATTACACCCCCACCACCAGCCTGAACCGGTGATACCCCATCCCCCACAGCATTACACCCCCACCACCAGCCTGAACCGGTGATACTCCATCCCCCACACCATTACACCCCCACCACCAGCCTGAACCGGTGATACAAGGCAGGATGGATCCATGCGCCAAATTCTGACCCCACCATCTGAATGTCGCAGCTGAAATCCAGACTCATCAGACCAGACAACGTTTCTCCAGGGCTGGTGCAAGGATTTTTGACACTCCAGGCGAAACCTCATTTTCATATATGTATACACAAACTGTATACAAAACATACATATCTATACACACATAAATACAGTATATACACACACACACGCGCGCGCGGTGGGCTCTCTATAACGTGGATTTTGCGGTGGCGAAGTCAGACATCCGAGGAGAACAGATAATACAAGCCATGAAATGGACACACAGAGAGAGAAAACACATTTACAAGCTCCAGTTGTTACACAATTGAAAATCGTCTCCGTAAAGAGATTTCATAAACTCCCAAAGGCTCGGCATTTTTCATTTTGGCATGAAGATTGGAGACGGAGGTCAAGTTCTGTTATTAATGGGAATTTTCACTCCTCTTTAATAGAAAAGAGAGAGAAGGCCGCCGAGAGTGACAGGACGCGGCTCGGGTAAAAAAAAAAAAGTCGAATTATTATCATTCTGCGGAGGGAGGCGAGGGGGACGGGGGGCCGGCGAAACCCAAAAATGTAATTTTTTTTACGGACAACTGGTCAGGAACTATTACTGACGCCTCGAAGTTTTGTAAGGACACCTTTTGCCGGAAAACGACTGAACCGCCCTGTAAATAATGACGGGGTCAGCGGTGGTCACGGATCGGGATGGACCTTCGGTGTTGGAGGTGGAGGCACCTCAGGGGTCCTCCATAAGAGAATCTGGGCATCAGGACATCAAAATCGCTTCAGCATCGCCCTACTAATCGCAACTAATATCAGCCAGCCGGACCGCTATGAGTGCTGATGAGTTTCCCGTTCTGATATCGCGGAATGACCTTTTGGGCCCCATTCACACTTGTGCGACTTGTCAATGCAACTTCGGACCCCAAAGTCGCATGACAAGTCACACCCAACGTTCGCCAATGAGCACCGTCGAGATCTGTGCGGCCTCAAGTCGCAGCGACTTTAACCACTTAAGGACCAGCCTCGTTTTGGATTTTAGTTGTTTACATGTTTAAAACAGGTTTTTTTTGCTAGAAAATTACTTAGAACCCCCAAACATTAACATTTCTAACACCCTAGAGAATAAAATGGCGGTCAATGCAATACTTTTTTTCGCACCGTATTTGCGCAGCGGTCTTTTTGAATAAAAAAATAAGACAACAGAAAAGTTAGCCAAATTTTTTTTTTATATTGTGAAAGATAATGTTACGCCAAGTAAATTGATACCCAACATGTCACGCTTCAAAATTGGGCCCGCTTGTGGAATGGCGTCAAACTTTTACCCTTAAAAATCTCCATAGGCGACGTTTAAAAAAATTTTACAGGTTGCATGTTTTGAGTTACAGAGGAGGTCTAGGGCTAGAATTATTGCTCTCGCTCTACCGATCGCGGCGATACCTCACATGTGTGGGTTGAACCCCGTTTTCATATGCGGGCGCTACTCACTTATGCGTTCGCTTCTGCACGCGAGCTCGTCGGGACGGGCGCTTTAAAAAAATTTTTTTTTTGCTTTTTTATTTATTTTACTTTATTTAATTTATTTTTTCACTGTTTTAAAAAAAAATTGGATCACTTTTATTCCTATTACAAGCAATGTAAACATTCCTTGTAATAGAAAAAAAGCATGACAGGACCTCTTAAATATGAGATCTGGGGGGTCAAAAAGTCCTCACATCTCATATTTGGACTTAAATGCAAAAAAAAAAAAATCTCATTTGAAAAAAATTACAAAGAAATATGCCTTTAAGACGTATGGGCGGAGCTGACGTTATGACGTCGCTTCCGCCCTCCTATGGTATGGAGACGGGTAGGGGGGCCATCTTCCCCTCACTGGTCTCCATACCACGGACGTGACAGGTCCCGTCACGTCCGTGGCCACAAAATCCATACCACACCCTTATCCCTGCATGCAGCTTCCCCCCTCCAGAACCATACCAGGCCATACACCCTCAACGTGCAGAGCTCCCCCCCCAAAGTACCTTGTCTCTATGTTGATGGGGACAAGAGCCTCTTCCCCACAACCCTGGCCTGTGGTTGTGGGGGTCTGCGGGTGGGGGCTTACCTGAATCTGGAAGCCCCCTTTAACAAGGGGGCCCCCCAGATCCCCACCCCCCCACCATGTGAATGAGTATAGGGTACCTACCTAGTACCCCTACCCATTCACCAAAAGAAGTGTAAATAGTAAATAAAAACACACGTCTTTGACAATTTCTTTATTAAAAATTAACAATCACGATGCCCGCCGCCACCGCCGACCCAAACAAAACCCTCCGGTCCCAGAGAAAGCTCCCGCCATCTGACAGCTCTACAATAACCAAGGGGCGGGGCCAGCCGGTGATTTCACCAAGTGGCTCCGCCTCTTTCTGATGTCACGAGCTGAGGGCATGCTGGGTCGGTGACATCATGAGGGGGGCGGTGCCATTTATTTTTTCCATTGCCGGCATTCTTTTCTCAGGCCGAACACAATTCGTACACAAGTCGCATGTGTATCATGCCGGTGCGACTTTCATGCAACATTTGAGGGTATACGTTGAAGTCTATGGCCCTCGAGTTGCATGAAAAGTCGGGCCAAAGTAGTGCAGGAACTACTTTAAGACGCACAGATAGGAACGGTACTCATTGGGAAACATGGGGTGCGACTTGTCATGCGACTTTAGGGTCCAAAGTCGCATTAGACAAGGCGCACAAGTGTGAATGGAGCCTTAAAGCGGAGTTCCACCCATAAATGGAACTTGCGCTTTAAGTGAGTGTGACCCCCTCAGATGCCCCATTTGGCATGTCATTTTTTAAGCACTAATCTGCATGCCTACCCCCTAAGTATAGATTCACCCTCCTCCCAGTACAAATCCCCCCTACAAGCAGAAATCTCTGCCCCCCATCCTCCCTCCAAGCAAAAATCCTCCCCCCCTCCAATGTCCCCTCCCAGCACAACCCCCCCCCCCCCCCCCAAAAAAAAGTCCTTCCTAGCACAAATCCGCTCCTCCTTTACCATATGACCTCTTTTAGCACAATAATGGGGCACTATTCCTCTCACTGATAGCAATGATGGGGCACTATTCCTCCCACTGACACCAATGATGGGGAACTGTGTACTACCACTGACCCCGGGTCATTTTTTACTCCCACTGGTTGTCCAGTCCGGCCCCCCTAAAGTTTGAAGGACATTAAACTGGCCCTTTGTTTAGAAGGTTTGGAAACCCCTGATTTACAGCATCACACCTGCTTAAGACTTTTGCACAGTTCCGTATTTCGATACTTTGGCGATCCAGAAGTATTCCCATTTCTTCTGGTGCTTGTCCTGTACATAGCAGACAGTGATGATGATGATGACGGTCGGTCAGATGTCATATTTTTAGTTTACGGTCGCTCTAAGGCGATTGGAGCCGCGGGTTACTCTCTGCTGCGGCTGCTGCAATACTTAAATGTGCGCTATAAATCAGCCGCTATTAATGGATGAAGGATGGAGCGTGGCAAGAAGGAGGAGTACCGATGTGAGATGTAAACGCTATGAATGTTTTATCAAGTACAATAATGCACAGCGAGCGCAGACTCCGCCGAGGAAAAAAAAACGCACAAAATAGATTAGCGCAATATTCTAACTCGACAGCGCCGCGTTCCGTACCCAAGCCAGTCATCTCTTTAGGTTTTATTTTATTTATATATAGAATTTTTTTTTCAATGTATATTTAATCGCCGTGTCTCTTGCCTTTTTGTCAGAATGGGAGGAATGCGTTTAATGCGGAATACAGAGGGAGCGGCTTTTACCGCCGCAGCTTTTCTCTTTCTCTATTTTTTTTCCAGCAGAATTATTCAATCCTATGATAGTTAAAAAAAAAGGGCTCCGCACCGTGCAGGTTTTCATGCTATCACTAAGCGCTCATTCACAGCAACGAGCGCACATAATGGTGCAAAGAGTGCATGCGCACTGGTGTGCGTCGTGCATGTGCGTTGCAATGTGTTGTTGCAATGGGGGTTATTTACTAATATTTACTAAAGGAAAATCCACTTTGCACTGCAAGTGCACTTGGAAATAAAGTTGCTGTAGATCCGAGGGGGACATGCAAGGAAAATAAAAAACAGCATTTTAGCTTGCACATGATTGGATGATAAAATCAGCAGAGCTTCCCCTCGTTTTAGATCTACCCCTCAGATTTACAGCGACTGCACTTCCAAGTGCACTTGTAGTGCAAAGTGGATTTGCCTTTAGTAAAAAAAACCAATGTGTTGATACAATGTGCTGTTACAATGTGTTGATACAATGTGCTGTTACAATGTGTTAATACAATGTGCTGTTACAATGTGTTGATACAATGTGCTGTTACAATGTGTTGATACAATGTGCTGTTACAATGTGTTGATACAATGTGCTGTTACAATGTGTTGATACAATGTGCTGTTACAATGTGTTGATACAATGTGCTGTTACAATGTGTTGATACAATGTGCTGTTACAATGTGTTGATACAATGTGCTGTTACAATGTGTTGATACAATGTGCTGTTACTATGTGTTGATACAATGTGTTGTTACAATGTGTCGCACTGCTTGCTATTCTTTTCTTTTGTTTAAAACTTTAACCAACTCTTCATTTAACAGGGCGCTGCTACAAACACATAGACAGTAATTGTTTGAGCGCCGCGTGTCAATGAGCCCTAAGTAACTGGCCACCAGTATCTACTTTTTCCTGCATGCTGGTGGGCAGGCAGCCGCAGCAAGATGAATCTCTTCTGCCTAATAACTTTTATTCAGAATCCAAATCAAAGGGTTAAAAATAAAACCTAAATTAAATTAAAACAAAAGTATTTTTTATTAAATTTTTTTACCTTGATTTGGATCCGGCATGCAAATGGTTATATTTCTGTTTGACTTTTGAATTTATCATTTTTATATTTGTATTTGTCATGTAGATCCGGTTAAGGGGGAGCATGTTTGGTCTCTAACTTTGACTGTTATTCTTTATGTATTTATTATTTATTTATTATATTATTAAGTTTTTTTTATTATTATTTGTTATTTATTATATATGTAGCCAAGTCCCGGGCCTCTCCAGGCCTAATGGTGACCTTCAGAGTTAGGGACAGCTGACATCCTTCTGTGTAGAGTGGGTTATGCACAGCTCCCAACTGTCCCTGATTTTGAGGGACAGTCCCTGATTTCAAGGCACAGTCCCTGATTTCGAGGGAGTGTCCCTGATTTGGGGCAATGTCCATCTGTCCCTCTTTCCTCCACATTTGTCCTTCATGTTGGTCTGGTCTCTATAGTTGTATATAAAATGCACATTTTATCTTTCAAAAAGTGTTTCCCGGTGCTAAACCTTTCATCTGATTTCTAAATTGCTGCATTTGTCAATTTTAAAAGCCAATATAATTAAATATTAGTGGTAAAAAAAGCACTTGTGGATTTAAATCCTTTTTTTGTGGTTATGTCCCCTTTAAGGGGCGTGGCAGGGGGCGTGTCCGATGCCTACATACGTTTGCTAGTAGGTGTCCCTCATTCCCATCGCAAAGTGTTGGGAGGTGTGGGGTTATGAGGCATGGTGGGTGCAATGCATGGTAAATTAATGGGCGCCAGACACTTCTTGAATACAAAAAGATTTATTTTCTCTTGAACAGAACTGTGGGAGAGAGGTTTAGGGCCAGGACACCCTTGGGTAGTTGCAATTTTAATTTAGCAGACTCCGAGACTTCTACAGGCAGACAGCAAGACACCACATCTGCATGAGTAGGACCGCTGTCTCCTATGGCAACAATCTTGAACAGTTTCTAACAAAGGTTGTAATGAACTCCTTCACTTCCTTCACAATCTCCTTGTTTAGATCTTCACTCAGCTGAGCTCCCAGTCTATCACTTAGACCCACTGATCCACTGCCACTGGATCTCCTGAGCTCTTCCAATCTTCTTATTCAGCATCTTCCTCAAGCGTCACCCCCCCGGGTCCCTGCTGGGTCCCTAGCTTGACACTCACAGATACTCCTCAAGCATCACCCCGCTGGCCTGCTCGGTCCCTGACTTGGCACATAATATTGCTCTTCAAGCGTCACCTCTACTGGTTGGGTCCCTGGCTTGGCACCTTGCAGAAGTTTCCCAATTCTTCACCATCCCCGGTTGGTGAGAAGACTGCTCCGGTACTTGCTTCAGCTACTCACAGTGGTCTCCGGTAATAAGGTGGATGGTCCCTTAGTGGCGACAGCTTCCCCTCTACCTCCAACCACGACAGGTTCTCCGTCCGGCAGAACCGTCACTTCTGGTTGGACTGCAAGCCGGAATCCCAACCCTACTCTGCTCTCTTCCTTCTGGATAGGCCCTCAGACAGCCAAGCAGCCAGATGTCCCCGGGATAGGCCTCAGGCTTTGGCCTAGCAACCCGGGCAATACAAGACACGTCCATCCAGACAGCCGTCCAGGTGGCACAGAACCCCAATCACCTGACTCCACCCAAATAAATAGGTTCTCCCAGCAGGCCAAGGGACCCGAGAAGACCCCTGCCCATTGGCTGAGATACCCCACTCATTCCTAATCTGTCCTTGCTATGCCCTTCTCTTATCTAATGCCACCAGATACCCGGCCACCTAGTGACAGAAGAGAGAAGTGCAGAAATTCCAGAATTGGGGTGAAATCTCCTATCAATTGGCCAAGCCAACTATCACTTGGCAGGTAAATTTGTTAGCAACCCTGTCTAAACATCAGGGTGCTACATATACGTATTTATTTATATTATTATTATTTATTTGTTTTTATTTATATAATAATAATAATAATAACAAAAACAATAAAAATTATTATTATTATTATTATTATCCTAATTATTATTATATTTATGTATTATTATTATTTTTTCTTTATTTATTTTACTTATATTGGTTTCATTTTATGAGCAATTAAAGTAATTTTGGACTCTTTCCCCGACTGGTTCAGCAATTGTGATTTATTCAGAGGCTTTAAGCAATCTTATAGCAATTTATGGAAGGGGGGGGGCTTTGTATTTGTCACGTAACCCTGATAAAGGGGGAAAGGGTTTGGCCTCTGAAATGCATTGGTTGCTTTTTTTTTTGATAAATTTATGAACAATTAAAGTGATTTTGAATTCTTACCGCTTTTTGTTCAGTAATTGCAATTTATGTCCAGTCTCTGAGCAGTCCTATAGCGATCTGCGGGGGCCGTCCTTTGTATTTGTCATGTAACCCTGATGAAGGTGGAGAGTGTTTGGCTTCTGAAATGCGTTGGTTGTTTTTTTGTGACCATTTTATGAACAATTTAGGTGATTTTGGACTCTTTCTCCATTTTGGTTCGGCAATTGTGATTTACTGAATGTGTAGGCTTTGAGCAATTCTATAGGGATCCGCAGGGGCCGGCCTTTGTACCAGACCAGCTGCATGAATGCACTGTGACCCGAGGAGCCTGGGACTCCTATTACCTCTGGGCATCCTAAAATGTAGGTCCTGCTGCCACACCCCACATGGCTGCATGGAAAGGAGGGGGGGAGGGGGGCGCTATAGAGCTTTGGGATTCACCAATACTCCACCATTATTTTAACTCTTTTATGACCACCTAACACATATGTACAGTGACACTCAGCACATACGCATCGCTGGGCGGTCAATGTTTCTGTGCTGAGAGCACACCCACCACACGCTCCCAGCACAGTGGCCGAGCTTTGAAGGACAGCTCTTGATCAGACACTGATGATCAGTAGCCGGTGGGACCAGCAGACTGCATCAGACTGATGACATCATCTCAGCCTAGGCAAAGTCACTGGGGGAGGGGAGACTGAGGAAATGCCTCCTCTTGCCTGCAGCAGTCTAATGACAACACCTCAGCTTAGGCAAAGTCACCAGGGGAGCAGAGACTGAGGAAATGCTTCCTTTTGCCTGCAGCGGTCTGATGATATCACCTCAGCCTAGGCAAAGTCACGGGGGGAGGGGAGACTGAGGAAATGCTTCATTTTGCCTGCAGCAGTCTGATGATATCACCTCAGCCTAGGCAAAGTCACGGGGGGAGGGGAGACTGAGGAAATGCTTCCTTTTGTCTGCAGCGCTCTGATGATCTCACCTCAGCCTAGGCAAAGTCATGGGGGGGAGGAGAGACGGAGGAAATGCTTCCTTTTGCCTGCAGCGGTCTGATGACATCACCTCAGCTTAAGCAAAGTCACCAGGGCAGAGGAGACTGAGGAAATGCTTCATTTTGCCTGCAGCAGTCTCATGATATCACCTCAGCCTAGGCACTCAGCCTAGGCAAAATCAAGGGGGAAGGGGAAACTGAGGAAATGCTTCCTTTTGCCTGCAGCAGTCTGATGATCTCACCTCAGCCTAGGCAAAGTCATGGGGGGAGGAGAGACTGAGGAAATGCTTCCTTTTGCCTGCAGGGGTCTGATGACATCACCTCAGCTTAGGCAAAGTCACAAGGGGAGAGGAGACTGAGGAAATGCTTCATTTTGCCTGCAGCAGTCTGATGATATCACCTCAGCCTAGGCACTCAGCCTAGGCAAAGTCAAGGGGGGAGGGGAAACTGAGGAAATGCTTCCTTTTGCCTGTAGCGGTCTGGTGATCTCACCTCAGCCTAGGCAAAGTCATGGGGGGAGGAGAGACTGAGGAAATGCTTCCTTTTGCCTGCAGCGGTCTGATGACATCACCTCAGCTTAGGCAAAGTCGTGGGGGGGGGGGGAGACTGAGGAAATGCTTCCTCATGCCTGCAGCGTTCTGATGATATCACCTCAGCCTAGTCAAAGTCAAGGGGGGATGGGAGACTGAGGAAATGCTTCCTCTTGCCTGCAGCAGACTGGTGACATCATCTCAGCCTAAGCAAAATCACTGACGGCTTTGTAATGATAAAAGGTGGAGCATTTGTGAACCTATTGCTGTACGTTGGGGCAAGTCCGGGATTCATGAAGTTTATCTGTCCATTTACTTGCGACGGTTCCCCCGTAATCATAGTAAATATGATCCGCTCAAACCAGCCGCAGCTGTTATTATCAATGCAACCTCATCAGGTTAATTTTCCTACGCAGCGGCTAAGATTGCCGCGTTACCACCGCTCCTCATCATGTGAAGAGGCCATCCAGGACCCCGGCGCTACAATTACCCGATTAATCCAGCAACACCTTTTTAAAACAAACAGACTAACAAACGTCTGGCGCGTATTTTTAGATCGGGAGACGCGGATTGGTAAACCGCTTATTATTCGAGAGCGTCGGAAAAGCGATTGCCTTTCATAGCGTAATTGAGCGCTGACAGCCCTCGGAAAATTAAGAGTCTCCCATTATTATTATTCCCACTTTACGCCGCTCTCCACTTGAAACATTTATAACGCTTTTGAAATGTTAATCGGCCGGGGAAAGTGCGGAGAGACGGATCACGTTCTCAATGTGTGAACTTTCAGCCAATGTTTTAAACATTCCCATTAGCGGCGAGAACATTTCACCAAGAAGTCCGCCGGGCTGTTTTTTTTTTTTTTTTTTTTTCTCCAGACGTAGAGAACAGGAAAAAAAAAAAAATAGCCTCAGAAACGGAGAAGAGCGAGAAGTCTTCTTTATTACTATCAGAAAAATGAGCTATTTATATATTAGATGGCTGATTGGAACGGAGAGCGAGATCAAAGCGCCGCGTCTTCCGATTAATGAACCGCTGTCAGCGCGGGATCGGAGGAAGTTGTTTAAGGAGGTTCTCCGGGGAAGAGTTCAGCTCTACTTACAGGGAAAGGCCGTTCAGCCATTGAAGACCCTCAGCTTATTAACTTCTATGAGAGCTGTGTGGGGCCTGAGCCCTGCCTGCAATCATCCATGGACTAGATCTGGGATCGCTGCGAGGGCCACATTGTGTGTCATTAAAAAATATTCATGGGGACTCTACCGGATGTATTTGAATGTAACAAATTGGTTCGGTTCTCGATACTACAAAGCAAGCACTCCCTTCCCGATTGGTCCTTTTTCTGCTTTTTTTACAGCTTCATCATGCTTGCACCGCTCAATGGGGTCCCCCAGGGCTGTCTTTAAGGTGGGGCAAAAGGGGCAGCTGCCCCGGGCCCATACATTGTTGTGGGGCCCAAAGCTGCTGCCCCTTGAACCCACAAATAGTTTTCCCGGCTTTTTCTTTCCAGCGCACACACTCCATAGTCTGCGGACACACAACGCACACAGCCTCCACCCTGGCCAATCAAAAGCAGCCCGATGGTAGATGGATAGCGCAAAGGGCCAATAAGAGCGGTGGCCTGGCTCAGAGGCAGGGTGGGTGCAGCCAGTGTTGGCGGAGCAGATGGCAGGGCTCTGGAGTGCTGTTGTGCTGACTTGTGTGGGTTGAGCTGGCAGTGGGGAAGGAAGGTGATGGAGAAGAAGAGAGAGGTGCTGGCTGCCTCTGGACCCCCTATAATGAGCTGCACCAGGAGGACAAACTTTGTGTAAGTCTCACTTGTCCTCTATTACTTCTCTATCCCAGGCTGGTCCTTTAATTGCAGGCGGCATGACTTGTCATTTATTCCTGGCAGCCCATCCTCAGGGATGCTGCTCACAGTGGCCTCTGGTCATACCTGCACTCAGTTAACCTTCATAACTGTGTCTGCTCTGCTCATTGCTAATAAAAAGTTCTGGGAGTTTTCTGTCTATTGGTGGGTCCCCTCATCTGCCCAGTCCATGGCATGGAGGCAGTAAGGAGATGATGTGCTGTAACCCCTAGCAACCAATAAGTACGTGGTAATAATGCACAGTAACCTGTAGCAACCAATCAGTGAGTGGTAATGATGCACAGTAACCTCCAGCAACCAATTAGTGAGCATTAATAATGTGCTGTAACCTCTAGCAACCAATAAGTAAGTGGTAATGATGCACAGTAACCTGTAGCAACCAATCAGTGAGCGGTAATGATGCACAGTAACCTCTAGCAACCAATTATTGAGCATTAATAATGTGCTGTAATCTCTACCAACCAGTTAGTGAGTGGTAATGATGTGCAGTAACCTCTAGCAAGCAATCAGTGAACAGTAGTGATCTGCTGTAATCGTTAGCAATCAAGCAGTGATCAATAATGATGTGCAGTAGCCTCTAGCAACCATTCAGTGAGCGGTATTGATGCACAGTAACCTCTAGCAACCAATCAGGGAGCATTAATAATGTGCTGTAACCTCTAGCAACCAATACGTAAGTGGTAATGATGCACAGTAACCTGTAGCAACCAAACAGTGAGCGGTAATGATGCACAGTAACCTCTAGCAACCAATTAGTGAGCATTAATAATGTGCTGTAATCTCTACCAACCAATTAGTGAGTGGTAATGTTGTGCAGTAACCACTAGCAAGCAATCAGTGAACAGTAGTGATCTGCTGTAATCTCTAACAATTAAGCAGTGAGCAATAATGATGTGCAGTAGCCTCCAGGAATCAATCAGTTAGCAGTAATGAATTACAGTAACCTCTGATTGGTTGACAGAGGTTACTGAACATCATTACAGCTCACTGATTGGTTGAGAGAGATTACTGCACATCATTACCGCTCACTGATTGGTTGACAGAGGTTAATGTGCATCATTATTGCTCACAGATTGGTTGCTAGAGGTTACAGCACATTATTAACGCTCACTGGTTGGATACTATAAGTTACTGTGCATCATTACTGCTCACCCATTGGTTGCTAGAGGTTACTGCACATCATTAGGGCTCACTGTTTGGTAATTTGGTAATGTTGTGCAGTAACCTCTAGCAACCAATCAGTGAGCATTAATAATGTGCAGTTAACCTCTAGCAACCAATCAGTGAGCGTTAAAGTGGTTGTAAACCCTTACACACCACTTTTACTTACAGGTAAGCTTATAATAAGGCTTACCTGTAGGTACCATGAATATCTCCTAAACTTGCACCGGTTAGGAGACATTCACTGTATCAGCATGTGCCAACATCATCAGCACATTCACACTATAGAAACGGCTCGCTCATACTGGTTCTTTAGCCGCTGTGCCATTGCGGCTTCCGAGCGCATGTGCAGGGTGATGTCATCGCGGCTCCTGTCAATCACAGCGCTGGAGCCAGCGATACCTGGAAATAACTCCAGGAGACATGTCACCTGCCACAGCGGTGTGCTGGGACCGCTGCGGGGGCTTCCATCTAAGGTAAGTATTTCATAATGAGCTGGTATGTTATGCATGCGGAACTACCAGGGTTCCCTGTCACCTTGTTTCTCTTGGTTTGAGGAAAACTTGTCAGATAGCAGAAGAAGGAGGCAGCAGACAGAAACCACACTTAGTGCTCTGGACTGAGACAAGTACGCACTATAGAGGGATACGCTTTGTTCAGATTTCATGTCTGAAGTTTACAACCCCTTTAAGGACACTTCCTTCTTTACTTTGTAGCATTAAAAAAGTTTTTGCAGATAGATAGAGGAAGCGACTAAATCATTTTTTCTTCTTGGCGTCCATCTAATTAAATATTCACATCTTTGCGTCCTACATTGTCAGCGCGGCCTCCAGAGGATCCCGTCGGACGTGACCAATCGCGGCTCTTAAACAATAAATGTATCTTTTTTTTTTTTTTTTAATTCTTGACAAAAGTTTTTTGGCAGAGTAAACTCCGAACCGTCGGAGCGTTTCAACTCCGCCGCGCCTTGTTTACACCACCGAATTTTTAATTTTTTATTTCCTCTCGCAAATTCCGCTCAAGGGGCCTATTAGTATCGGCAACCCGGCGGTCGCGAAGTCTGGAGCGGAAATCATTTGCAGTGATACGGCGGCACGTCGTGCTGTGATTTGGCACCGGATAAGAAGGCGGCGCCTCGCCCGTCGTCTGGTTTGGCTGCTGTAGGTGGCTACATGTTCGAGGGAGGGAAAAAAAAAAAAAAAAGCAGAAGACTAATTAAATTTGTTTATCCGCGTTGTCATGCGGAACGCTCATTTACAAAGATGAAAGTTATGAATTATTAAATAACAGCTAAATTGGCCTCGGGGGAGCGGGGAGGGTTCGGAACTGGGCAGACCTTTCCATGCTAAGCCCAGGTGCGCGGCGCGGCGAGCGGACACCGGCGTTCCATTGAAAAGGCCAGAGTTTGGCGCCACGCTGGGAGGTGAGCGGCGAGGAGCGAGCGATTCAGTGACAGGCCCTCCCGTCAGATTTTCTCCCGCGTTTGATTAATGAGGGCATTTGAAAGGCAATTAGCGGGAGCAGGTTCGGCTGCAGCCAGCTTATCAATCAGACGCTTTCCATTCAAAGCTCGCAGCGCTCCGTGACTCTTTTTGTTTTCCGCTTTTTGCAAAGAGAATCGTATTAGAGATACAATAACAAGCGGTGCCTTTTCCAGATCGCGAGGGGCGCGACGCAGTCCGTGGCATAAATTACGCTTTAATGTAATACGGAATAATGCACCGCCAGCGCACTGAACGCCCACCACTGGCACGGGGGGGGGGAGAATAAACCCCGGTTAGAATCTGTCAACTTAATTCGCGGATTTTTGGCGTCCATTGCGACTGTTTAAGAACGCTGCGGCACAGTTTCTTGTTCCAAGTTTAAAAAACAAAACAAAAAAACTGCTGACGCGCGGGTCAAAGTCCCTCGAAATGTATTTCTATTTCTAAACTACGGCAAAATTGAAGGAGAGGGACGGAGCGCCGCCACTGGAGATTTGACCTTTCCTTCTTTTGCCTATTTTATCACCGCAGAATTTTGTCGGCGATTAAATTTCAAGGGGTTGTGATATTTTTCAAACCGCGTGCATAAGCAGTGTCAGCCCGTGCCCCTATCCATGCCCCCTGGTCTACATACAGGGCGCCAGACCATGGATTCCAATGAGGGGGGGGTTTGATGCACGTGATTAGAGCCAGAGGCTCTAATAGGCTTTAAGAAAGGGTGGTGGCCTCCGGGCGCAGAGCACTGCGCCCAAAGCCCACCCAGTTGTGTGACAATAGCGAATGAATATTTGCTATTGCCACACTGTTCCTGATCCAATCAGGAAGTGGGTTGTGAGACCCGTCATCCGGTTAGCTGAAAGGACATGCAATCCTATTGGACGCCAAACGCTTAGGAGGAGGAGACACACGGTGGAAGCCACCGTGATGGAGGATAGGACACACGAGCTGCTGCTCATAGCCCACCGCCCGTCACCCGCCACCTAGATGGGGTAATTGCCGGACCGACCAGCAAACAGTGAGTGGGGGGGGGGGGGGGATTAGTTGTGTAAGTGCAACACAGACCCTCCCTGGATCAGGACGTCGCTCCAAACTGGAGGAAAGAGCCAGGCGGAAACTGGTCAAAGAGGCCACCAAGAGGTCTACAGCAACTCTGACAAAGGGTGGTGATTGTGTGCATGTGACACCAATATCTCCAGAGTGTGACTTGTATGGGGGAAGGGGTGCAAGAAAAAAGCCAATCCTCAAGAAAGGCCACATGTCCACATGCTGTCACCATTGAGCTTTGCCAAAAACGTACTGGGAAGATTCTGAGGCCACATGGAAAAAAGTGTTCTGGTCAGATGAGACTAAAATGGAATGATTTGGCCTCAACACCAAACTATATGTCTGGCAGAAATTTAAATAACACCATTTCTACAGTAACGCCTGGAGGGGGTAATATCCTGTTATGGGGATGGTAATATCCTGTGGGTGGTAATATCCTGGTATGGGGTGGTAATATCCTGTAATGGGGATGGTAATATCCTGTGGGTGGTAATATCCTGGTATGGGGTGGTAATATCCTGTAATGGGGGGTGGTAATATCCTGTAATAGGGGGTGGTAATATCCTGGTATGGGGTGGTAATATCCTGTAATGGGGATGGTAATATCCTGTTATGGGGGCGTTTCTCTGCAGCAGGGATTGTAGCCCTTGTCGGGATAGCAGGAAAAAGGGATGGGGAAAAATACCATCAAATTCTTGAAGAAAATCTGCAGCCCTCTGCTGCCAGAAAGTTGTCCATGAGAAGAAGGTCTACCTTCCGACATGACAACGAGTCGAAGGACACAGCAACAATGAGCACACAGTGGTTGGAGGAGAAGGCGGGGAATGTCCACCAATGAGCACACAGTGGCTGGAGGAGAAGGCAGGGAATGTCCACCAATGAGCACACAGTGGTTGGAGGAGAAGGTGGGGAATGTCCATCAATGAGCACACAGTGGTTGGAGGAGAAGGCGGGGAATGTCCACCAATGAGCACACAGTGGTTGGAGGTGAAGGCGGGGAATGTCCACCAATGAGCACAGTGGTTGGAGGAGAAGGCGGGGAATGTCCACCAATGAGCACACAGTGGTTGGAGGAGAAGGCGGGGAATGTCCACCAATGAGCACACAATGGTTAGAGAAGAAGGTGGGGAATGTCCACCAATGAGCACACAATGGTTAGAGAAGAAGGTGGGGAATGTCCATCAATGAGTACACAGTGGTTGGAGGAGAAGGCAGAGAATGTCCACCAATGAGCACAGTGGTTGGAGGAGAAGGTGGGGAATGTCCATCAATGAGCACACAGTGGTTGGAGGAGAAGGTGGGGAATGTCCACCAATGAGCACACAGTGGTTGGAGCAGAAAGCATGAAATGTCCACCAATGAGCACACAGTGGTTGGAGGAGAAGGCAGGAAATGTCCACCAATGAGCACACAGTGGTTGGAGCAGAAAGCGTGAAATGTCCACCAATGAGCACACAGTGGTTGGAGGAGAAGGCGGGGAATGTCCACCAATGAGCACACAGTGGTTGGAGCAGAAAGCGTGAAATGTCCACCAATGAGCAAACAGTGGTTGGAGGAGAAGGTGGGGAATGTCCACCAATGAGCACACAGTGGTTGGAGGAGAAGGCGGGGAATGTCCACCAATGAGCACACAGTGGTTGGAGGAGAAGGCGGGGAATGTCCACCAATGAGCACACAGTGGTTGGAGGAGAAGGCAGAGAATGTCCACCAATGAGCACAGTGGTTGGAGGAGAAGGTGGGGAATGTCCACCAATGAGCACACAGTGGTTGGAGGAAAAGGCGGGGAATGTCCACCAATGAGCACACAGTGGTTGGAGGTGAAGGCGGGGAATGTCCACCAATGAGCACAGTGGTTGGAGGAGAAGGTGGGGAATGTCCACCAATGAGCACACAGTGGTTGGAGGAGAAGGCGGAGAATGTCCACCAATGAGCACACAGTGGTTGGAGCAGAGAGCCGGGAATGTCCACCAATGAGCACACAGTGGTTGGAGGAGAAGGCGGGTAATGTCCACCAATGAGCACACAGTGGTTGGAGGAGGAGGCGGGGAATGTCCACCAATGAGCACACAGTGGTTGGAGGAGAAGGCGGGGAATGTCCACCAATGAGCACACAGTGGTTGGAGGAGAAGGCGGGTAATGTCCACCAATGAGCACACAGTGATTGGAGGAGAAGGCGGGGAATGTCCACCAATGAGCACACAGTGGTTGGAGGAGAAGGCAGGGAATGTCCACCAATGAGCACACAGTGGTTGGAGGAGAAGGCAGGGAATGTCCACCAATGAGCACACAGTGATTGGAGGAGAAGGCGGGGAATGTTCACCAATGAGCACACAGTGGTTGGAGGAGAAGGCGGGGAATGTCCACCAATGAGCACACAGTGGTTGGAGGAGAAGGTGGGAAATGTCCACCAATGAGCACACAGTGATTGGAGGAGAAGGCGGGGAATGTTCACCAATGAGCACACAGTGGTTGGAGGAGAAGCCGGGGAATGTCCATCAACGAGCATACATATATGCGACAAGTGGATGGGATGGGCATTAAGCCGCCGCTGCACATATGCGTCTATGGGGAACAGTTTTTCTGTGCTGAGAGTATCCTCACTGCGGGAAAACGCCAATTGCTGCACTCCAACCCGGCTCGATAGTCGCCAGGATGAAAGCGGCCTCCGCATAGCTCCGTCCAGGCCATACTCCAACGCGTTACGCCCCTCCATGACTAAGCCTCGAGGGGTAGGGTGAAACGCGTCAGCTGCATGGCCTGGATGGAGCTAAGTTGAGGTCGCTTTCATCCTAGTGACTATCGGGCCGGGTTGGAGTGCTGTGATTGGGGACAAGCTCTTCACAAGCCAGCACGCTCAGCCTGATTCACCTGGACTCGGACACAGGAACCTGGAGAGGCAGCCCAAGCTTGTTGGTGTGGGCCAATCACAGCGGTCACACGGTAAGAATGCCCGCCTCCACCTGACATTTAGATTCTCTTAAAGGGCCAGGGAGTGACAGCAGCAATGGGTCAAAATGCTTCTACAGGTCATCAGTTTAGAGATAATTGTGAACCACATGGGCAGTGATACGTCAAATGTGTAACTCAATTGCCGTTTTGTATGTAGGCACCCCTGACCCATGCGTTTATGTTTGTAGGGAGGCACCCCTGACCCATGCGTTTATGTTTGTATGTAGGAACCCCTGACCCATGTGTTTATGTTTGTATGTAGGCACCCCTGAGTTTATGTTTGTATGTAGGCACCCCTGAGTTTATGTTTGTATGTAGGCACCCCTGACCCATGCGTTTATGTTTGTATGGAGGCACCCCTGACCCATGTGTTTATGTTTGTATGTAGGCACCCCTGACCCATGCGTTTATGTTTGTATGTAGGCACCCCTGAGTTTATGTTTGTATGTAGGCACCCCTGAGTTTATGTTTGTATGTAGACACCCCTGACCCATGCGTTTATGTTTGTATGTAGGCACCCCTGAGTTTATGTTTGTATGTAGGCACCCCTGAGTTTATGTTTGTATGTAGGCACCCCTGACCCATGCGTTTATGTTTGTATGGAGGCACCCCTGACCCATGTGTTTATGTTTGTATGTAGGCACCCCTGACCCATGCGTTTATGTTTGTATGGAGGCACCCCTGACCCATGCGTTTATGTTTGTATGTAGGCACCCCTGACCCATGCGTTTATGTTTGTATGGAGGCACCCCTGACCCATGCGTTTATGTTTGTATGTACGTCTACTGTAAATTTTCTGGGGAACTTTTAAGTGTTTATAGGTGTCACTTTTATTTTTTTTTACACTTTTTTTTCACTTGATTGTATTATTATTATTGTATTATCACATATTGGCTGATGAGCCAATGATAGGTTCTCTTCAATGAGACATCGGGGGTTCTATTAGAAAATAAGGAAGAGGCGACGTCTCCAGAGCGGGTGACAGCCAATCATTGGCCGGTGACTAATCTGAAGCTTAATTATGGCGGAGTCTTTTTATTGCTCAATAAATAACGGCGAGCGAATGCCGCTGAAAGTCGGAGTCTGTTTAATAAGCGCGGACTGGATTCCTGTTCATTACAGCCAGGAAGCAGGAGAGATTTCAGCGCATTCGGAATCGCTCCATCTCGGGCGGACGCGCGTTTTCCGGCACGTAATGAAAATTTACCAATTAAAAAAAAGAAAGAAAGTGAAGGGAAATAATGGGACTCTCCGCTCTGTGACATTAATATTTCGGCTGATGAAACGGCAAAAAAAAAAACCTCCGAAGGAAATTGTTGATGTTATCGGCGCAATTCCATTTTTATTATTTGGAGAGCGGAGAGAAAAGACGACCCGCGGTACTTTCATCTCTCCAGATGTTACTGAATGAAACTGGGCCAAATGAAAAAAAAATGACGGTGGCCGTTCACCGGAGGACCCCTCACTAAACGGGGCGGTATCGTTAGTTTTTGGCATAATGACCTCAACAACAGCATAAAAAAAGAAAAGAACCATTAAAAGATAAAATAATAATTAAAAAAAGGCTTCTGTGGTTGCAATATTCACCTTCTATCCAGCTATTTCCTCTGTAGTACTTCTTTCCTGCCACTAGATGTCCTCAGTCTGATAGCCAGCATCATTTCACCCCAACCTGTGACTGGACAGGGAAAGGAGAAGCAGCACAGTGATGAACTCATCTCTCTGTCATGCTGCGCTCTCCTCCTATCAGCATGCTTCTTGATGGATCAGTCTGATAACCAGCATCATTTAACCAAATTCCTCTGAGACCGGGTCATCCCAGACCAGCCCCCAACCTGTGACTGGACAGGGAAAGGAGAAGCAGCACAGTGATGAACTCATCTCTCTGTCACTCTGCTCTCTCCTCCTATCAGCATGCTTCATGATGAATCAGTCTGATAACCAACATCATTTAACTGACTTCCTCTGAGACCAGGTCATCCTGGAACAAGCCCCCAACCTGTGACTGGACAGGGAAAGGAGAAGCAGCACAGTGATGAACTCATCTCTCTGTCATGCTGCGCTTTCCTCCTATCAGCTTGCTTCTTGATGGATTAGTCTGATTGCCAGCATCATTTAACCGACTTCCTCTGAGACCAGGTCATCCCGGACCAGCCCCCAACCTGTGACTGGACAGGGAAAGGAGAAGCAGCACAGTGATGAACTCATCTCTCTGTCATGCTGCGCTTTCCTCCTATCAGCTTGCTTCTTGATGGATTAGTCTGATTGCCAGCATCATTTAACCGACTTCCTCTGAGACCAGGTCATCCCGGACCAGCCCCCAACCTGTGACTGGACAGGGAAAGGAGAAGCAGCACAGTGATGAACTCATCTCTCTGTCACTCTGCTCTCTGAACTCATCTCTCTGTCACGCTGCGCTCTCCTCCTATCAGCATGTTTCTTGACAGCACATGGCCTGATTGGTTCCTTGTGCTGCTTTGCCCTCTCACGCTCCAGCCCTGCTGTACAGGGACTACAAGAGGCTGATACCAGGTCACAGTCAGGTACTTGCACTGCTTGTAAATAGTAAATTGAATGAAGTATTAATGATTACAGAGCTGTCTTCATTTGTGTCTATTAGATCCGTCTAGAATAAAGCCCAAATCCAGACTCGATCTATTCATGTTGTTTTGGATGAAGCGAGGGGGATCAGAGCCCCGTGTTGGTTTTTTAATGTTCTCTGGGACAGGATAAAAGGTGATGAGAAATCTCTCAAATGACGGGAAGTGAGTGAAAAGCTTTATTTAAAGCTGCAGGCTCATTTATTACATTCTCTTCTGGAGACTATTACAGCAACCGTCCACTCTCTAATATAAACACATAAGGAGAGTGAGCTGAGCTGCAGAGTCACTGCTGGGAGGAGGTAGCAGGGTGAGCTGAGCTGCAGAGTCACTACTGGGAGGGGGTAGCAGGGTGAGCTGAGCTGCAGAGTCACTACTGGGAGTGGGGAGCAGGGTGAGCTGAGCTGCAGAGTCACTACTGGGAGGGGGTAGCAGGGTGAGCTGAGCTGCAGAGTCACTACTGGGAGTGGGGAGCAGGGTGAGCTGAGCTGCAGAGTCACTGCTGGGAGGAGGTAGCAGGGTGAGCTGAGCTGCAGAGTCACTACTGGGAGTGGGGAGCAGGGTGAGCTGAGCTGCAGAGTCACTACTGGGAGGGGGTAGCAGGGTGAGCTGAGCTGCAGAGTCACTACTGGGAGTGGGGAGCAGGGTGAGCTGAGCTGCAGAGTCACTACTGGGAGGGGGTAGCAGGGTGAGCTGAGCTACAGAGTCACAGAAGCCGGTGACATCACTTCCTGTTCCAAGGTCCATGCTGGTCTGTGTGGAGCTGCTTGGTTCCTCTACTCCTGGAGAATCACTGTGATCCTCTCCAGCTATCCGGAACATCGGTGGGACCCGCAGAGCCATGTGAAATGCCAGGACTGCACTTTACTCTGACGAGCATCTGCTATCATCTTGTAAGTGTTTTTAATCTTATCCTATTAAAGTCACCAGTTTATTACTACACTCAGGTGGGCGCCTCCCCCTCCCCCTCCCTGTTCTTTCCTTACATGTCTTGCAGAGTTCTGGACACATTCTGAAGGGTGGCTGCCTTCGTTTTTAACCCTTAATACTCCTTTCTATGGATACATCACCATCCAGCTATTACAGCCACAGACTACACCCCTAAGGATTACTCCATCTGGAGCGCCAGATAAACACTGACTACACTGCTGACTGAACTGAGCTTCTCAGCCACTACTGGGAGGGGGGAGCAGGGTGAGCTGAGCTGCAGGGTCACTAATGGGAGGGGGGAGCAGGATGAGCTGAGCTGAGCTGCAGAGTCACTACTGGGAGTAGGGAGCAGGATGAGCTGAGCTGCAGCATCACTAATGGGAGGGCGGAGCAGGATGAGCTGAGCTGCAGAGTCACTAATGGGAGGGGGAACAGATTGAGCTGAGCTGCAGAGTCACTACCGGGATGGCGGAGCAGGATGAGCTGAGCTGCAGAGTCACTAGTGGGAGGGGGGAGCAGGATGAGCTGAGCTGCAGAGTCACTACCGGGATGGCGGAGCAGGATGAGCTGAGCTGCAGAGTCACTAGTGGGAGGGGGGAGCAGGATGAGCTGAGCTGCAGAGTCACTAGTGGGAGGGGGGAGCAGGATGAGCTGAGCTGCAGAGTCACTAGTGGGAGGGGGTAGCAGGGTAAGCTTAGCTGCAGAGTCACTGCTGGGAGAGGGAGGAGGGTGAGCTGAGCTGCAGAGTGACTGCTAGGAGAGAGGAGCAGAGGAAGCCAAATCACTGCTGAGAGGGGGAATCTGAGCTTCTGATTCAATGCTGGGAGGGGGTAGCAGGGTGATCTGAGCTGCTTAGTCACTGCTGGGAGGAGGAGCAGAGGGAGCTGAGCCACTGTTGGGTAGACAAAATGCGATGCATTGCAGTTGCACTAGGTGCAGTATAACACACTTGCATTGTAGAGCACCATATTGCACAGATATGAACCATTTCTGCATTGTAGAGCTCGGTTGTAAAAATGCAGCACTCCCGATAAATGTACATTGCACTGCATTGGCAGCTCATTAAAAACAAATAAGCTGCCTGACCACAACGCATGTTAAGGTGCAAATTACTGCAGCATCACACAATGCGAACGATCGTTTCCTTCCACATACTGAAGCCCAACAATGTGAAAGGCGGACATGTGACACCGGGAACATGAATCCGACTTGTAATAAATTGGACCTCTTACTATGCAGATACAATGTTACAATGTTACAATGTATAGTCTGTATCATGTAATCGTCTGATATTAGTATCATGATGTGACATACATCCAGGGGTGGACTGATAACTCATGGGGCCCCCGGGCAATAGGAGATTATGGGGCCCCCAGGCAATCAGAGATTATGGGGACACACAGTATACACACACACACAGTATACAATCACACATTATACACATACATGCACACACAGTATACACAGACAGATGTAAAAAA
Source organism: Lithobates clamitans (assembly GCA_037952925.1). Lineage (NCBI taxonomy): Eukaryota > Metazoa > Chordata > Amphibia > Anura > Ranidae > Lithobates > Lithobates clamitans. The sequence goes on from JBBGZY010001826.1 coordinate 759,905, forward strand.
AACACAGATTTATACATACTGTCCCTGGTTTTACTGAGGCTGGCAACCCTGATGGGGCCCCCCAGTGGCCCAGGGCCCTCGGGCAGTGCCCGAGTGGCTCAATGGTCAGTCCGCCCCTGCATACATCCAGATGCGGGACATTGGCGTCTAGCGGTCTACCAGCGTTACTGAACTCTGATTGGCCCGTGTCCAAAACATCATTAAATTCGGCTCATTTCCTGATGACAATTTTTCAGAATTCCTTCCAGAAGCTTCTCTCTCATCCGTCATCAGTTGTCACTTCGCACAGAAGTCAGATCATTAATAAAAACTAATTCGTTTTCTAAATATTAATTAATGTAATATCATGTTTTTTTAATTCGGAAATGTGATGGGCAAAAGCGCTTAATGACAAGATCTGTTCGGATTGCTAAATAAGTGGAATTAATTAGTCGGGGGAGCGGCGCTGGGGGAGCAGCGCTGGGGGAGCGGAACGCCGTTCAGGAAAAGCAGCCCCTCCCCCATCAATGTGGATGTTTACAGATGTCTTCACAGGATTTGTCCTGATAATTGAGGAAGAAAATATAGAACAGAAATAAAATAGACACAATGTAATCATCGTTTCTGTTATTCAGTTGACACTTCTGAAGAATTTCTTCTATTAAAAAGTTTCACTTATCAGAGCGACATTGTTACATATTGTTACATATTGTTCCCTAATACTGTATGTTCGATGTGTTTCCCGCTGCCATCCGTTTACAGAGCTGTGGTGTCTCCTTCTAGTGGTTCTCTGTATATCAGCTGTGCAAGCAGCATCCTTGCTGAACCATTAATGAATAAAAGATAAAACACATCAAAGCCATCTTTTTCTTGCAATGGGAAGTGACATCAAAGTGTAAAAAAAAATGTATTTTTTTTTCAGTTTAGGAAATGGTAGAACCCCTGTCAGGTTTTTATTGTTATTGATAGGTAATAAGGAGTGGCTCAGCGTCACCTTGTGGACCCTGCAGAATGTGAGCTGCCCCCTATTCATCTGTGTGCCCAGCTAGAGGTGATGGACTTGTACTGCAGAATGCCTTCCAGATTGCTGTAGCGGCAGATGACCAGAATGGGCAGCAGTTGGCAGCTGGCAGAAACCATTGGAATCCAGAGGCAAGGTGGTGGGTAACAATAAGCAGAAGGTCAGGGTAGGCAGCCAACAGGGATTGTGCAAACAGGGCAAAGCGGTGGACAGCAATAAGCAGAAGGTCAGGGTAGGCAGCCAACAGGGATTGTGCAAACAGGGCAAAGCGGTGGACAGCAATAAGCAGAAGGTCAGGGTAGGCAGCTAACAGGGATTGTGCAAATAGGGCAAAGCGGTGGACACAATAAGCAGAAGGTCAGGGTAGGCAGCTAACAGGGATTGTGCAAATAGGGCAAAGCGGTGGACACAATAAGCAGAAGGTCAGGGTAGCCAGCTAAGAAGGATTGTGCAAACAGGGCAAAGCGGTGGACACAATAAGCAGAAGGTCAGGGTAGCCAGCTAAGAAGGATTGTGCAAACAGGGCAAAGCGGTGGACACAATAAGCAGAAGGTCAGGGTAGGCAGCTAACAGGGATTGTGCAAACAGGGCAAAGCAGTCGACAGCAATAAGCAGAAGGTCAGGGTAGGCAGCTAACAGGGATTGTGCAAACAGGGCAAAGCGGTTGACAGCAATAGGCAGAAGGTCAGGGTAGGAAGCCAACAGGGATTGTGCAAACAGGGCAAAGCGGTGGACAGCAATAAGCAGAAGGTCAGGGCAGGAAGCCAACAGGGATTGTGCAAACAGGGCAAAGCGGTGGACAGCAATAAGCAGAAGGTCAGGGTAGGCAGCCAAAAGAGATTGTGCAAACAGGGCAAAGTGGTCGACAGCAATAGGCAGAAGGTCAGGGTAGGAAGCCAACAGGGATTGTGCAAACAGGGCAAAGTGGTCGACAGCAATAAGCAGAAGGTCAGGGTAGGCAGCTAACAGGGATTGCACAAACAGGGCAACGTGGTGGTTAACAATAAGCAGAAGGTCTGGGTAGGCAGCTAACAGGGATTGTGCAAACATGATAGGGTCAGGATGGGCAGCAAAAAATGAATTGTGATCAGAGATTAGCTGAGCTGTCAACTGTAATCAGAAACTTTAGCAGGAAATCAGGAGTGAGCGCACGGGAACCGGAGCCTAGGAACAGAGTTGTAGAGTATGGGCTTGTCCAAACTTGCCATGGGAGGGGCAGTAAAAACATTAAGGCCGAGACGCATTTTTACTAAACAACCCCACCCCCCAACCACTCCCCCTTAACTGCTTGCCGACCAGCGAACGATGATGTACGTTGGCACAATGGCACGGCTGCGCAAATGGGCGTACCTGTATGTCCCCTTTAAGACGTGGCATTGTGGGGGCACGCACCCGCCGTGTACTCTGAGTGTGCCTGTGGGTCCCCGCGGACTCGATGTCCACTGGGGGCCCGCGATCGTGACACTATGTGAGCAAGGCATTTCCCTGTTCTGCCTAGCAACATGACAGGGATCTACTGCTCCCTGTCATCGAGAGCAGTAATCACTGTCATGTCAGTGGTAGCCCATCCCCGCCCCCCCCCCCCAGTTAGAATCACTCCCTAGGACACACTTAACCCCTTGATTGCCCCCCCCCCCCTAGTGTTTAATCCCTTCCCTGTCAGTGTCATTTACACAGTAATCAGTGCATTTTTATAGCACTGATCGCTGTATAAATGACAATGGTCCCAAAAAAGTGTCAAAAGTGTCTGATGTGTCCCCCATAATGTTACAGTCATGATAAAAATGCAGATCGATGCCATTACTAATAAAAAGAATTAATAATAAAAATGCCATAAAACTATTTTTTGAACGCTATACATTTTGCGCAAACCAATCAATATACGCTTATTGCGTTTTTTTTATTTTTTATTTTATTTTACCAAAAATATGTAGAAGAATACATAGCGGCCTAAACTGAGAAAGAAATATTTTTTTATATATATTTTTGGGGATATTTATTATAAAAAGTAAAAAATATTGCTTTTTTTTCAAAATTGTAGCTCTTTTTTTGTTTATTTGTTTATAGCGTTTTTTTGGTTTTTTTGGTTTAAAGGCGAAGAAATAAAAACTGCAGAGGTGATCAAATACCACCAAAATAAAGTTCTATTTCTGGGGAAAAAAAAGGACGTCAATTTTGTTTGGGTGCAGCATCGCATGACCGCGCAATTGTCAGTTAAAGTGACGCAGCGCCGAATCGCAAAAAAGTGCTCTGGTCAGGAGGGGGGGGGGGGGGGGATAAATCCTTCTGGGGCCGAAGTGGCAGATGGGGGGTGTACACCTTGTCCATCCTGTTATCCACGCATTCATGTGAAGTGCAGCGCAGTGGTGCAGCTTACTCGGACGAGCTTGTGCCTCAAAATAAAAATCTTCGCTGTGCGTTCACCTTTGAAGACCCGTGAGTGCCGCTCTCTGTTTTGGAATATTAAAAAAATAAATAATATATAATAGATATTAAAAAAAAATAACATTATGATAATAAACAATATACTGTAATGATAATGATAATAAAAAAGAAATAATATTTAAGTAAATAATAATATGATAACAGATAATATAATAATATAAAGATATTAGGCGGGCCCGCCTAATATCTTTATATTATTATATTATTTGTTATCATATTATTATTTACTTAAATATTATTTTTTTTTCTATTATCATGATAATGATAACATGGGTCGAATTTCGAAAGAATTTTCTTTCGAAGATCCTATCTAAGAATTTTCGTTCGTATTTCGCACCATTAGCGGGGCTGCAGCAATAGCCGATTTTCATGGCGGCTATCGAATTTGAGTAAATCGGACATGTTGGAAATTTTTTTTTTTTAAATACGAACGATTTTTTAATCAATGACGGGAGAGTCGTGCGAGAAATGTAATCGAAAAATAAATGCGCATGTGCAAAAAAAGGAAAATTCCCGGAAAGAGAAAAAAAGATTCCCAGCCACAAAAATTCTTTTCTGTAGCAACATGGAGGTGAAATTGAAGGCTTGGTTGGTGAAATTTTCTAAAATCAATGGCGGCGCCATGGGATCACAAAACGCACACATTTTCTGATTTTCAAAAGAAAATTCTTTCGAAATTCGACCCGTGTATGGCCAGCCATAAATAATGATGATAACAAAAAATAAATAATATTTAAGTAAATAATAATATGATAACAACAAATAATATAATAATATAAAGATATTAAATAACGATAATGGTAATGATACATTTGCCCAGCAAAAAGCAACAAATAGAAACGTTTACATATTACAAGCATAATATTATTTTATTTTTTGTTACTTTTGCACGAATGATGAATATTGCAAATCAAATTATTTCTTTAAACGTAGACCTCTTTGAGTTTAGCACCTAAAAATATATACAGGATTGATTGACTCTCTATCTCTCTCTGTCAGTGCAGGTCCACCAGTTAGCTCTGACCCATAGGGAACAATACTCTCTGTTTTGGAATATAAATAAATACATAATATATAAATATATATAATATATTATATAATATTTTTATATATTTATATAATATTATAATATATAAAAAAAATAACATTCTGATAATAGACAATATACTGTAATAATAATAATAATAGTAATGAAAAATAATAAATAAATTATATTTAAGTAAATAATAATATTATAACAAACAACATAATAAATATAAAGATATTAAATAACGATAATGGTAATGATACATTTGCCCAGCAAAAAGCAACAAACAGAAACATTTACATATTACAAGCATAATATTATTTTATCTTTTGTTACATTTGCACGAATGACGGATATTGCAGATCAAATTATTTCTTTAAACGTAGACCTCTTTGAGTTTAGCACCTAAAAATATATACAGGATTGATTCTCTTCCATTACTCTCTCTCTCTCTGTGAGTGCAGGTCCACCAGTCAGCTCTGACCCATAGGGAACAATACTCTCTATTTAGGAATATAAATAAATAAATAATATATAATATAAAAAAATAAATAACATTATGATCACAATATACTGTAATAATATATAAATAAAAATATAATATATAAAATAATAATATATAAAATAATGATAATAAAAAATGTATAAATAATATTTAAGTAAATATTAATATTATAACAAACAATATAATAAATATAAAGGTCCACCAGCCAGCTCTGACCCATAGGGAATAATACTCTCTGTTTTATGAATATAAATAAATAAATAAATAATATATAATAGTAATAAAAAAAATAACCCCTGATGACTGGCAGGAAGCCCAGAAACGCGTTGGGTTTTAAACTAAGGGTGCCGAGCTAAGCCTATTTTTACAATGTATTCAATTAATACTATTTTCCTGAAATATATTCATATCATGCGATTTATGTCATTTTGATTGGTAAATTTATGATTCCTGTATTTCATTATGTCCATTGATTTATTTGCGTTTAATTTTTTGATTATCATTATAAATATACTAATCTTTTTGATTATACCTGCATTCTACTATTTCATTTCATTTTGTTTATGCTTTAAAAATCATGGACCACCCCTAGGGGTTAACGACTTCCAAATTTAATCAAAATTAATTTAATTTATTTACATTCAGCATCCATATCCACATAGACGAGTTTCATTTAAAGTCCCATTTCCGTTTTTCTAATCCCCCCCACCCCCCAAAAAAATATGATTCTCTCTGAATATTCTCAACATCAGTTGTTCAGCAAGGATGCTGCCTGAATGCCTGTTCGCACAGCCGCCACTAGAGGGAGAATCGGCAGATCTGTATATAAAATACTTTCAGCAGGCGGTAAATGCATAACCTGCTAAAAAAATACAATCTGGTTTCCTGGTAAAGGAGGTGAGAGATTGAGACTTCAGACTCTCATTTCGGGGGGGGGGAAGGAGTTTCAGAAGTGACGTGAGACTCGAACAGGAATCAATTAAGATGACAAATTGCGTCTACTTTGAATAATGGCGGATATTATCTCGATGTTCCCGAGTCGGGGCCGGTTGCTGGCATCCCTCGCCGCCGTTGATAGAGACGAGTATTTTATCTGAAGGTGCGTATTACCGCTGACTGTATTATCTGACAGTATCGCTCCAGATTCTAATTAAGACAGCTCAGAATGGAGGAGGAGAGAGAGAGAGAGAGAGAGAGAGAGAGAGAGAGATGGCACTTTGTATGGAGTAAAGGGGAACGTATTTTTAAAAGAAGACGCATTTTAAGTTATTTTTCGACTACTTAACCAAATTCTGATGTGGCTTTCACATTTTTTACAGGTTAGCTGAGCCGTATTTCCAGACTGGAACTGCACCAATACACCGGATAGAGCTCCCCCTAGTGGCTGAGTAACGGCAGCATTGGGCATTGAGTTCCAAACCAACAAACTCATGTAAAACCTCCGGCACTTGAGAGTAGACTTAGACATCAAAGAAATTCTGGACAGCCTCACTCCAAAGATATTTGCCTTTATTCAATAAGGTGTCATCCAAAATACAGGTCACAGCAAAGTGGAGCAAAGCTTACGCGTTTCGCACTACAAGGAGTGCTTAGTCATAGCTATGACTAAGCACTCCTTGTGCGAAACGCGTAAGGTTTGTTCCACTTTGCTGTGACCTGTATTTTGGATGACACCTTATTGAATAAAGGCAAATATCTTTGGAGTGCGGCTGTCCAGAATTTCTTTGATGTCTAACTGCCGTAGCATTGCCACCACCTGGACTTATAGACTGAAGGAGGTGCCTTTTACCTTGATCTGACCCACCTGGAGCGGTGATACCCTCTCTCTACTTGGATTCCTGGACTTGAGAGTAGACTCCAAAGGTGGTCGCTGCCTAGGTTCCCGTCTTGGCTTTGATGGACAGCTGTGCCTTGCTGGCTCCGAGGAAGAGGGAAGCCCCTCGAATTATACTTATTGATTTGTTTTTAATGATAAAATACATGGTTTGAGGATAATGCACCAGGCTGGTGCACTTTCTGTTTTGTTTTATTGGTTATTCAGTGACTGCTGTAAAAAAATCAATAGCAGGATAAGCCACAGGACGGTGTTTTTTCAAATGAAACTCTAAAGGCAAAATGAGCGCCCCCCCCCCCCCCCCCCCATGTAAGACAAAAACAATTCCATAGCTCAACTCACCAACCAATCTGCTGACCAACCAAATTAGGTGTGGGACGGGTGAGCCTGGAGGCCCCTTTTAAAGGAACAGGAGCACACTGAACACCCAGCAAGAGCACAATGGCAGTGAAGGTGTCCAGTGTGTCCCCGACCCCCCCATGTACAGTGCCTTGCAAAAGTATTCACCCCCTTTTGGCTTTTTTTACCCATTTTGTTACTTTACAGCCTTTAGTTCAATGTTTTTGTAATCTGAATTATATGTGATGGATCAGAACACAATAGTCTAAGTTGGTGAAGTAAAATTACAAAAATATATACATAAAACTATTTTTCAGAAATAAAAAAACTGATAATTGGCATGTGCGTATGTATTCACCCCCTTTGTTATGAAGCCCATAAAAAGCTCTGGTGCCACCAATTACCTTCAGAAGTCACATAATTAGTGAAATGATGTCCACCTGTGTGCAATCTAAGTGTCACATGACCTGTCATTACATAGACACACCTTTGTGAAAGGCCCCAGAGGCTGCAACACCTAAGCAAGAGGCACCACTAACCAAACACTGCCATGAAGACCAAGGAACTCTCCAAACAAGTAAGGGACAATGTTGTTGAGAAGTACAAGTCAGGGTTAGGTTATAAAAAAAATATCCAAATCTTTGATGATCCCTAGGAGCCCCATCAAATCTATCATAACCAAATGGAAAGAACATGGCACAACAGCAAACCTGCCAAGAGACGGCCACACACCAAGACTCACGGAGCGGGCAAGGAGGGCATTAATCAGAGAGGAGCACAGAGACCTAAGGTAACCCTGGAGGAGCTGCAGAGTTCCACAGCAGAGACTGGAGTATCTGTACATAGGACCACAATAAGCCGTACGCTCCATAGAGTTGGGCTTTATGGCAGAGTGGCCAGAAGAAAGACATTACTTTCAGCAAAAACAAAATGGCACGTTTTTAGTTTGTGAAAAGGCATGTGGGAGACTCCCAAAATGTATGGAGGAAGGTGCTCTGGTCTGATGAGACTAAAATTGAACTTTTTGGCCATCAAAGAAAATGCTATGTCTGGGGCAAACCCAACACATCACATCACCCAAAGAACACCATCCCCACTGTGAAACATGGTGGTGGCAGCATCATGCTGTGGGGATGTTTTTCAGCAGTCGGGACTGGGAAACTGGTCAGAGTTGAGGGAAAGATGGATGGTGCTAAATACAGGGATATTCTTGAGCAAAACCTGTACCCCTCTTTGAGGCTAGGAGTTCCACCTTCCAGCAGGACAATGACCCCAAACACACTGCTAAAGCAACACTTGAGTGGTTTAAGGGGAAACATGGAAATGTGTTGGAAAAAGCCCAGACCTCAATCCAATAGAAAATCTGTGGTCAGACTTAAAGATCGCTGTTCACAAGAGCAAACCATCCAACTTTAAGGAGCCGGAGCAGTTTTGCAAGGAGGAATGGGCAAAAATCTCAGTGGTAAGATGTGGCACCTCATAGAGACTTATCCAAAGCGACTTGGAGCTGTGATAGCCACAAAAGGTGGCTCTACAAAGTATTGACTTTAGGGGGGTGAATAGTTATGCACATTGACTTTTTCTGTTATTTTGTCCTATTTGTTGTTTGCTTCACAATAAAAAAAAAAAAAACTTCTTCAAAGTTGTGGGCGTGTTCTGTAAATTAAATGATGCAAATCCTCAAACAATCCATTTTAATTCCAGGTTGCTAAGGCAACAAAACACGAAAAATGCAGAGGGGGTGAATACTTTTGCAAGGCACTGTATATCTATTTAATTAAATTTATGCAAAAATCTTCCTTTTCTGAAAACACATTGATACAATTGTTTGTATTTATGACTGCCTATATGCCTAGATTTTTTTTTGTGTCAGTGTGCATTAACTTTACATACAAGGCTTTTATTTTGTACCCTTTTTTTAAAAAAAAAAATACCTAACTCATTTCTTTTACATACTGACAAATGCATAAAAATGCTAAAATCATTTTTTTTATATTTTAATTTTTTTATATTTTTAAAACTTTAGATTTTTTTTTACAGTTTTTATCTTTTTTTGAATTTTAATATTTATTACAATGTTATAATTGGTAAAAAAAAAGTTTTATATGCTAAGAAATGCATAAAATGCTATAAAAAATTAAAATTTTTGTATTTTACATTTTTTATCTTTTTAAAATTTTACTTATTTTTATTTTTTTTACAGTTTTTAACTTTTTTACATTTTTATAATTAATACAAATTAAAATAATAGATTTTTAAATTTACACGCTGCAGTGAAAGCAGAAGCCAGCACCGGCCAGTTTTTTTTTTTAAACAAACTCTTGCGATCACCGTGATTGGCTGTCCTGGCTACACTGATTGGCTCGCGCTCATTGGTGTAGACTAGCAGCTGTCAATTGATAGTGTAGCCTTATAACCTAGGAGTGCGCACAGCTGTGCATGGAGGGAAGAAGATTTTTTTAGATGCTAACAAATGCATAAAATGCTATAAAAAATACATTTTTTTGTATTTTACATTTTTTTAATCTTTTTTAAATTTTATTTATTTATTTTTTTACAGTTTTTAACTTTTTTACATTTTTATATTTAATATAATTTTATTACTATTGTTAAAATTATAAAATCAAATAATTGATTTTTAAATTTACACGCTGCAGTGAAAGCAGAAGCCGGCAGGTTTTTTTTGTAAACAAACTCTTGCGATCACCGTGATTGGCGGTCCTGGCGACACTGATTGGCTCGCGCTCATTGGTGTAGACTAGCAGCTGTCAATTGATAGTGCAGCCTTAGAACCTAGAAGTGCACACAGCTGTGCATGGAGGGAAGAAGATTTTTTTATATGCTAACAAATGTATAAAATGCTATAAAAAAATATATATATAATATATAATTTAAATTTTTTTATCTTTTTTAAATTTTATTTATTTATTTTTTACAGCTTTTAACTTTTTTACATTTTTATATTTCATACAATTTAAAAAAAAAAAAGTTTTATATGCTAACAAATGCATAAAATGCTATATAAAAAAATGTATTTTACATTTTTTATCTTTTTAAAATTTTACTTATTTTTTATTTTTTTACAGTTTTTAACTTTTTTTTACATTTTTATAATTAATACAAATTAAAATAATTGATTTTTAAATTCACACGCTGCAGAGAAAGCAGAAGCCAGCAGGTTTTTTTGTAAACAAACTCTTGCAATCACCGTGATTGGCTGTCCTGACAACACTGATTGGCTCGCGCTCATTGGTGTAGACGAGCAGCTGTCAGTGATAGTGCAGCCTCAGAACCTAGGAGTGCGCACAGCTGTGCATGGAGGGAAGAAGATGTTTTCCATCAGATTAGGAAGGGGTTATTTGCAGTAAAAGCAGTAAAGCTGTAAAAAAAAAAAAAATACTTCCGCACACAAGATAGTGAGATCAAGAGCAATCATGGATTTCGTAAAAAGATTGGATGCAGCTGTAAATACTAAAGGTTATTAGAGAATAGGTTTGATTTGGAGAGGTGAGCTGCCTGACCCTAGGGGGGGGGGGGGCTTGTACATTACCACTTCCATTTCCACAGAATTACCATTTCTTCCATGCCGGTGATGAGCACAATTCACTTATTTTTACTGTGCAAAAACATTTTGGTCATACTTTAGCTTTGCGGTAGATTTTAAGGGATGCCATGGGCATTCAATGGCTCCCGAGAGTTACAAAAGCTCTTTTAATCTATCCTGGACCTGTCCTTGTACCAAAAGAGTGCTTCATTTTCCACAAGAGTAGGATTATGCTTCCTTCTCTTTTTTTTTCTTTTTTTTTGACTCCAATGCAATGTGTCACAATGGCAAAATTTTGCCAAAATTTTCGATTTTTGCAGCAATTTTGGGGGAAAGGAACACTCTCAGTTATGCTTATCCCTGCTAGATAAATTGTTGACAAGGGTTTTATTTCTCCTTCCCTTAGATGAAAGCTTCAGGAAATGTGAAACATTGACTTCTTTCAATGCTGTCTATAATGTAATTATATAACAAAAGGGTGAAGTATACACGTAGCTCGTACTTTCTACAATGTATATAACCTAGAGGCAAGAATACATTACGTTCTGTATGACCGAGCTGACCACATTACATTGCCAAGTCCTACTTTATTAGATGGATATCGTAGGCAAGACTTTGATCATCAGAGTTCTTTTTTTTTTCTCCTGAAACATTTTCTTCTAATCTTTAGCTTTAACGTGGATTTTTAAGGGATGCAATGGGCATTCAACGGCACCTGAGGGTTACAAAAAAAAACTTTAATCTATCCCGGACCTATTCTTGTACCCAAAAATGACCCTTCATTATCCTCAAGAGTAGGATTATGCTTCCTATTATTTTTGCCTTCCTCATTGACTCCAATGCATTGCACCAATATGGCAAAATTTTGCAAAACTTTTCCAATTTTTGCAGCAAATTTGCAAAAAAAATAAAAACTCTCAGTTTTGCTTATTCCGGCTGGCAAAACTGTTGACATGGGTTTTTGTTTTACCTCCTCTAGATGAAAGCTGCAAGAAATATGAAACGTTGACTTCTTTTAATGCTGTCTACACTAAGTATGTGACAAATTAATCAAGTATACACATAATAACTAGTACTATCTACAATTTATATAACCTGGAGGCAAGAGCACATTATTTTCTGTATAGCTGAGATGACCACAATACATATCCGAATCCAACTTTTAAACAGACAGCAATTGGAGACAAGATCACCGGAGTCATCTTCTGCAAATTGTTCTTCTAAAAAGTATGATGGAGTTAACAGGATGCAATGGGCATCCAATGACTCTCGAGGGTTACAAAATCTCTTTTAATCTATCCTGGACCTGTTCTTGTGACAAAAAACTGACTCTTCATTATCCTCAATACAATCCTTTTGTGTTCCTGATTGATGCCAATCCAATGCACCAAAATGGCAAAAATTTTGCCAAAATTCTCTGATTTTTGCAGCAATTTTGGGGAAAGGAAAACTCTTACTCTAGCTTACCCCCTCTGTTAGTCAGATTGTTGACAGGGGTTTTTGGTTTGCCCCCTCTAGATGAAAGCTTCAGGAAATGTGAAACAATGTAACGATATACAATGTAACAATATAACAAAGAGAATGAAGTATACACGTAGTTCGTACTTTCTACAATGTCTATAACCTTGATGTGGCAGAGCTGACCACAACACCCTGCTGAGTCCTACTTTCACTGATGGATATCGAAGGCAAGACTTCATTGGAGTTCTCTTTTTCGTCTAAAACTTTTTCCTTTAGATGTCAGCTTTAGGGTGGCTTTTTCCTTTAAACGTCAGTTTTTTCGGGTGGCTTTAACGGGAAGCAATGGGCTTTCAGTGGTTTCAAAGGGTTAAAAAAACTTCTTGTTCTTGTACCAAAAATTACCCTTCATTATGCTCAAGATAATCCTTTTGCCTTCTTCATTGATGCCAATGCAATGTGCCAAAATTCTGCCAAAATTTTTGCAGCAATTTTTCAAGAAAAGGAAAACTCTCAATTTAGATTGCCCTGTGCTGGTCACATTTTTGACAAGGGATTTTGATTTTCCTCCTCTAGATGAAAGTTTTAGGAAATGTGAAACGTTGACTTTTTTCAACACTATCTACAATGTAATTTATGTAACAAAAGAATGAAGTATCGAAGTAGCTCGTACTTTCTAAAATGTATATAATCTTGAGGTGAGAGTACATTACATTCTGTGTGGCAGAGGTGACCACAATACACTGCCAAATCCTACTTTAACCAATATTGAAGGTAAGACTTTGGTAGTCAGAGTTCATTTTTTCTTCTGAAACTTTTTCCTTTAAATGTCAGCTTTATGGTGGCTTTAATGTCATGCAATGGGCATTTATAGGTTTCCAAGGATTGCAAAAAAACTCCTTTAAATCTATCCCGGACCTGTTCTTGTGCCAACTATGACCCTACATTATCCTTAGGATAATCCTTCTGCCTTCCTCATTCATGTAAATACAATGCACCAAAATGTCAAAATTTTGCCAAAATTTTCAGATTTTTGCAGCAATTTTGGGGAAAGGAAAACTCTCAAGTTTGCTTATCCCTGCTGACAAGGGCTTTTGATTTGCCTCCTCTAGATGAAAGCTGCACGAAATGTGAAACATTAATTTTTTTCCCAATGTTATCTACAATGTAACTATGTAACAAAAAAAAATCAAGTATACACAGAGCTCATACTTTCTACAACCTGGAGGCAAAAATACATTACATTCTGTATTGCCAAGCTGACCACAATACATTGCCAAGTCCTACTTTAATAGATGGATATCAAAGGCAAGTTTTTCTGTTTTTCTGTTTTTCTCCTGAAACTTTTTTCTAGTCTTCAGCTTTGAAGTGGATTTTAAGGGATGCAATGGGCATTCAATGGCTCCCGAGGGTTGCAAAGACTCCTGGACCTGTTCTTATACCCAAAATGACCCTTCATTATCCTCAAGAGTAGAATTTTGCTTCCTATTCTTTCTTCACTTTCCACATTGACTGCAACACATTGTGCCAATGTGGCAAAACATTTTCCAATTTTTGCAGCAATTTTGGTGAAAGGAAAACTCTCAATTTTGCCTATTCCTGCTGGTCAAATAGTTGACAAGGGTTTTTGTTTTGCCTCTTTTAGATGACCGCTGCAGGAAATATGGAACATTGACTTCTTTCAATGCCATTTACAAAGAACACATTGGGGTTGATCTACTAAAACTGGCGAGTGCAAAATCTGGTGCAGCTCTGCTCAGTTTCCCGATTAAAAAAAAAAAAAAAAGCCTAATTGAACAAGCTAAAGTTAGAAGCTGTTTGGCTATCAACAGATATTGCACTCTCTGGTTTTAGTAAATCAACCCCATTATGTTCTGCACGGTTCAGCTAACTACAATACATTTCTGAATCCTACTTTAACAGACAGATATTGGGGAGGAGATTGGCGGAGTTCTCTTTTATCCTCTGCAAATTGGTCTTCTAAAAGTTATTGTGGATTTAACGGGATGCAATGGGCATTCAATGGCTCTCGAGAGTTACAAAAGCTCTTTTTATCTATCCTGGACCTGTTCTTGTGTCAAAATTGATACTTCATTATGTTTAAGATAATCCTTTTGCCTTCCTCATTAATGCCAATGCAACGCACAAAATTTTCCCAAAATTTTTACATTTTTTGCAACAATTTTGGGGAAACGAAAACTCTCGTTTCAGCTTACCCCTGCTGGTCAAATTGTTGACAAGGGGTTTTGATTTGCCTCCTTTAGATGAAACCTGCAGGAAATGTGAAATGTTGACTTCTTTCAAGGCTATCTACAATGTAATTATGTAACAAAAGAATGAAGTATACATGTAGCTTGTACTTTCTAAAATCTATATAACCTGGAGGCAAGAATACATTACGCTCTGACCACAATACATTGCCGAGTCCTACTTTCACTGATGGATAACTGAGACGAGACTTTGTTAGAGTTCTCTATTTTTCTAAAATGTTTCCCTTTAAATGTTAGATTTAAGGTGGCTTTAATGGATGCAATGGGTTTCTGAGGGTTACAATAACTCCTTTAATCCACCCTGGACCTGTTTTTGTACCAAGAATGACCTTTCATTGTCCTCAGGATAATTTGCTTGCCTTCCTCATTAATGCCAACGCAAAGCACCAAAAGGGCAACATTTCACAAAAATTTTCCAATTTTTACAGTAATTTTGGGGACAAAGAAAATTCTCAACTTAGCTGTTAAATTTCTCTTTTTTTCTGATGCTTTTCCCTTTAAATGTCAGCTTTAAGGTGGATTTAATAGGGTGCAATGGGCATTCAGTGGTTTCCAATGGTTGCAAAGACCTCTTTAATTCCTTCCTAGACCTGTTCTTGTGCAAAAATTGACACTTCATTATGTTTAAGATAATCCCTTTGCCTTCCTCGTTGATGCCAATGCAATGCACCAAAATGGCAACATTTTGCCAAAATTTTCCAATTTTGCAGCAATTTTTCAAGAAAAGGAAAACTCTCAATTTAGATTACCCGTGCTGGTCAAATTGTTGACAGGGGTTTTTGATTTGCCTCCTCTAGATGAAAGCTGCAGGAAATGTGAAACATTGACTTCTACAATGTAACTATATAACAAAAGAATGAAGTATACATGTAGTTCGTACTTTCTACAATGTCTATAACCTTGAGGTGAGAATACATTACATTCTGTGTGGCAGAGCTGACCACAACACACTGCTGAGTCCTACCTTCACTGATGGATATCGAAAGGCAAGACTTCATTGGAGTTCTCTTTTTCGTCTGAAACCTTTTCCTTTAAATGTCAGCTTTAGGGTGGCTTTAACGGGAAGCAATGGGCTTTCAGTGGTATTGAAGGGTTAAAAAAGCTTCTTTAATGTCTTGTGGACCTGTTCTTGTACCTTCTTCATTGATGCCAATGCAATGTACCAAAATTCTGCCAAAATTTTCCTATTTTTGCAGCAATTTTTCAAGAAAAGGAAAACCTCTCAATTTAGATACAAAAACCTCTTTAATTCCTTCCTAGACCTGTTCTTGTGCCAAAATTGACACTTCATTATGTTTAAGATAATCCTGCCTTCCTCACTGATGCCAATACAAGGCACCAACATTTTAACATTTTAGCAAAAAAATTTGGGGAAACAAAAACTTTCATTTCAGCTTATCATAGTTACATAGTAGGTGAGGTTGAAAAAAGACACAAATCCATCAAGTCCAACCTATGTGTGTGATTATGTGTCAGTATTACATTGTATATCCCTGTATGTTGCGGTCATTCAGGTGCTTATCTAATAGTTTCTTGAAGCTATCAATGCTCCCCGCTGAGACCACCGCCTGTGGAAGGGAATTCCACATCCTTGCCGCTCTTACAGTAAAGAACCCTCTACGTAGTTTAAGGTTAAACCTCTTTTCTTCTAATTTTAATGAGTGGCCATGAGTCTTGGTGAACTCTCTTCTGCGAAAAAGTTTTATCCCTATTGTGGGGTCACCAGTCCGGTATTTGTAAATTGAAATCATATCCCCTCTCAAGCGTCTCTTCTCCAGAGAGAATAAGTTCAGAGCTCACAACCTTTCCTCATAACTAAGATCCTCCAGACCCTTTATTAGCTTTGTTGCCCTTCTTTGTACTCGCTCCATTTCCAGTACATCCTTCCTGAGGACTGGTGCCCAGAACTGGACCGCATACTCTAGGTGCGGCCGGACCAGAGTCTTGTAGAGCGGGAGAATTATCGTTTTATCTCTGGAGTTGATCCCCCTTTTAATGCCAATATTCTGTTTGCTTTGTTAGCAGCAGCTTGGCATTGCTGAGCCTATCATCTACAAGGACCCCCAGGTCCTTTTCCATCCTAGATTCCCCCAGAGGTTCTCCCCCCAGTCTATAGATTGCATTCATATTTTTGCCACCCAAATGCATTATTTTACATTTTTCTACATTGAACCTCATTTGCCATGTAGTTGCCCCTCCCCCATTAATTTGTTCAGGTCTTTTTGCAAGGTTTCCATGTCCTGCGGAGAAGTTATTGCCCTGCTTAGCTTAGTATCGTCTGCAAATACAGAGATTGAACTGTTTATCCCATCCTCCAGATCGTTTATGAACAAATTAAATAGGATTGGTCCCAGCACAGAACCCTGGGGAATCCCACTACCCACCCCTGACCATTCTGAGTACTCCCCATTTATCACCACCCTCTGTACCCGCCCTTGTAGCCAGTTTTTAATCCATGTACTCACCCTATGGTCCATGCCAACGGACCTTATTTTGTACAGTAAACGTTTATGGGGAACTGTGTCAAATGCTTTTGCAAAATCCAGATACACCACGTCTACGGGCCTTCCTTTATCTAGATGGCAACTCACCTCCCCATAGAAGGTTAATAGATTGGTTTGGCAAGAACGATTCTTCATGAATCCATGCTGATTACTGCTAATGATACCGTTCGTATTACTAAAATCCTGTATATAGTCCCTTATCATCCCCTCCAAGAGTTTACATACTAACGATGTTAGGCTAACTGGTCTGTAATTCCCAGGGATGTATTTTGGGCCCTTTTTAAATATAGGTGCTACATTCGCTTTTCTCCAATCAGCTGGTACCATTCCAGTCAGTAGACTATCTGTAAAAATTAGGAACAACGGTCTGGCAATCACTTGACTGAGTTCCCTAAGTACCCTCGGATGCAAGCCATCTGGTCCCGGTGATTTATTAATGTTTAGTTTCTCAAGTCTAATTTTAATTCCGTCCTCTGTTAACCATGGAGGTGCTTCCTGTGTTGTGTCATGAGGATAAACACTGCAGTTTTGGTTACTGAAGCCCCCCGATTCACTCGTGAAGACTGAGGAGAAGAATAGATTCAATACCTTCACCATCTCCCCATCCTTTGTAACCAGATGTCCTTCCTCATTCTTTATGGGGCCAATATGGTCCGTCCTCCCTTTTTTACTGTTTACATACTTAAAGAATTTCTTGGGATTTTTTTTTGCTCTCCTCCGCTATGTGTCTTTCATGTTCTATCTTAGCTGTCCTAATTGCACCTTTACATTTCCTGTTGCATTCTTTATAAAGTCTGAATGCTGAGGATGATCCCTCAACCTTGTATTTTTTGAAGGCCTTCTCCTTTGCTTTTATATGGGATACATTGGCTAATGCCCTTATTTAATATGCTCTTAAAGCAAACCCATCTCTCCTCCGTATTCTTTGTTCCTAATATTTTATCCCAATTTATGCCTTTTAGCAAGGTTTGTAGTTTAGGGAAGTTGGCTCTTTTGAAATTCAGTGTCTTTGTATTCCCTTTATGTTTCCTATTTGTGTGATTTATACTGAAACTAATTGACCTGTGACCGCTGTTACCTAAATTGCCCCGCATTTCCACATCCGTGATCAGGTCTGTATTGTTGGTAATCAGTAGATCCAGTAATGTTTTATTTCTAGTTGGTGCGTCTACCATCTGACCCATAAAATTGTCCTGCAAGACATTAAGGAACTGGCGAGCCTTAAATGAATGCGCGGTTCCCTCCGCCCAGTCTATGTCTGGATAATTAAAATCCCCCATTATGATAACACTTCCCATCCTTGCTGCTACTCCAATTTGTGATAGGAGATCCGTCTCCACTTCCTCCCTCAGGTTAGGGGGCCTATAGCATACTCCCAGTATTATTTTCCCCTTAGCTTTATCCCTTTGGAGCTCTACCCATAAGGATTCCACCTCCTCTCTAGCTCCCTCAGTGATGTCATCTCTCACATTCACTTGTACATTATTTTTGATATATAGGCATACCCCTCCCCCTTTTTTACCCTCTCTATCCTTGCGGTATAGGATATACCCTTAAATGTTTGCCAGCCAATCATGAGAGCTGTTGAACCAGGTCTCTGAAATTCCCACAAATTCCAAATCCTCCTCGTACAACAGTATCTCTAGTTCACCCATCTTGTCCGCCATGCTCCTGGCATTGGTGAACATGCCACATAGTTTAGACCGGTCGCATATTGTCTTCGTATTGGGTGTTTCGAGATTGCAACTAGGACTTGCTACTATACTCACCTTGTGTTTTTGTGCTTTGGTTAACCTACCATTAATGCCCCCAATACTACCCTCTGGAATATCTTCCACGCTGGCTATCTCTGCCTCTGGACCCTCCCCCCCATTGCCTAGTTTAAAAACCCCTCTAACTTTTTGGCCATCTTCCTTCCTAGCAGATCTGCACCCTCCTCATTTAGGTGCAGTCCGTCCCTTCTATAGTACCGGTTACCGACAGAGAAGTCGGCATCCCTGCTGGTCAAATTGTAGACAAGGGATTTTGATTTTCCTCCTCTAAACGTCAGTTGTAGGGTGGCTTTATCGGGAAGCAATGGGCTTTTTAGTGGTTTTGAAGGGTTAAAAAAGCTTCTTTAATCTATTGTGGACCTGTTCTTGTACCAAAAATGATCCTTCATTATGCTCAAGATAATAATTTTGCCTTCTTCGTTGATACCAGTGCAAAGTACCAAAATGCAAAACTTTCCAATTTTTGCAGCAATTTTTCAAGAAAAGGAAAACTCTCAATTTAGATTACCCCTGCTGGTCAAATTTTTGACAAGGGATTTTGATTTTCCTCCTCTAGATGAAAGCTTCAGGAAATGTGAAACGTTGACTTTTTCCAACACTATCTGCAATGTAATTATGTAACAAAAGAATGAAGTATCGAAGTAGCTCGTACTTTCTAAAATGTATATAATCTTGAGATGAGAATACATTAGATTCTGTGTGGCAGAGCTGACCACAATACACTGCCAAGTCCTACTTTAACCAATATTGAAGGCAAGACTTTGGTAGTCAGAGTTCATTTTTTCTTCTGAAACTTTTTCCTTTAAATGTCAGCTTTAAGGTGTCTTTAATTGGATGCAATGGGCATTTATAGGTTTCCAAGGATTGCAAAAACTCCTTTAAATCTATCCTGGACCTGTTCTTCTGCAAACGATGACCCTACATTATCCTCAGAATAATCCTTCTGCCTTCCTCATTGATGCAAATGCAATGCACCAAAATGTCAAAATTTTGACCAAATTTTCAGATTTTCAAAGCAATGGGCTTTCCATGGTTTCAAAGGGTTAAAAGGCTTCTTTAATCTATTGTGGACCTGTTCTTGTACCTTCTTCATTGATGCCAATGCAGTGTACCAAAATTCTGCCCAAAATTTCCAATCTTTGCAGCATTTTTTCAAGAAAAGGAAAACTCTCAATTTAGATTACCCGTGCTGGTCAATTTTTTGACAAGGGATTTTGATTTTCCTCTTCTAGATGAAAGCTGCAGAAAACGTGAAATGTTGACTTTTTTCAGCAATATCTACGATGTAATTATGTAACAAAAGAATGAAGTATACACGTAGCTCGTACTGTCTACAATTTATTTAACCCGGAAGCAAGAATACATTAGACTCCGACCACAATACATTGCCGAGTTCTACTTTAACCGACGGATATCGGAGATGAGACTTTGATGGTCGGAGTTCTCTTTTTCCTCTGAAACTTTTTCCTTTAAACGTCAGTTTTAGGGTGGCTTTAATGGGAAGCAATGGGCTTTCAGTGGTTTTGAAGGGTTCAAAAAGCTTCTTTAATCTATCGTGGACCTGTTCTTGTACCAAAAATGACCCTTCATTATGCTCACAATAATCCTTTTGCCTTCTTCATTGATGCCAATGCAATGTGCCAAAATTCTGCCAAAATTTTCCAAATTTTGCATCAATTTTTTAAGAAAAGGACAAGACTTTGATGGTCGGAGTTCTCTTTTTCCTCTGAAACTTTTTCCTTTAAACGTCAGTTTTAGGGTGGCTTTAACGGGAAGCAATGGGCTTTCAGTGGTTTTGAAGGATTAAAAAAGCTTCTTTAATCTATCGTGGACCTGTTCTTGTACCAAAAAAATGACCCTTCATTATGCTCAAGATAATCCTTTTGCCTTCTTCATTGATGCCAATGCAATGTGCCAAAATTCTGCCAAAATTTTCCAATTTTTGCAGCAATTTTTCAAGAAAAGGACGAGACTTTTAATGGTCGGAGTTCTCTTTTTCCTCTGAAACTTTTTCCTTTAAACGTCAGTTTTAGGGTGGCTTTAACGGGAAGCAATGGGCTTTCAGTGGTTTTGAAGGATTAAAAAAGCTTCTTTAATCTATCGTGGACCTGTTCTTGTACCAAAAAATGACTTTTCATTATGCTCAAGATAATCCTTTTGCCTTCCTCGTTGATGCCAATGCAATGTGCCAAAATTTTCCAATTTTTGCAGCAATTTTTCAAGAATAGGACAAGACTTTGATGGTTGGAGTTCTCTTTTTCTTCTGAAACTTTTTCCTTTAAACGTCAGTTTTAGGGTGGCTTTAACGGGAAGCAATCGGCTTTTCAGTGGTTTTGAAGGGTTCAAAAAGCTTCTTTAATCTATCGTGGACCTGTTCTTGTACCAACGATGACCCTTCATTTTGCTCAAGATAATCCTTTTACCTTCTTCACTGATGCCAATGCAATGTGCCAAAATTCTGCCAAAATTTTGCAAATTTTGCATCAATTTTTCAAGAATAGGACAAGACTTTGATGGTCAGAGTTCTCTTTTTCTTCTGAAACTTTTTCCTTTAAACGTCAATTTTAGGGTGGCTTTAACGGGAAGCAATGGGCTTTTCAGTGGTTTTGAAGGGTTCAAAAAGCTTCTTTAATCTATCGTGGACCTGTTCTTGTACCAAAAATGACCCTTCATTATGCTCACAATAATCCCTTTTGCCTTCTTCATTGATGCCAATGCAATGTGCCAAAATTCTGCCCAAATTTTCCAATTTTTGCAGCAATTTTTCAAGAAAAGGACGAGACTTTTAATGGTCGGAGTTCTCTTTTTCTTCTGAAACTTTTTTTCCTCCAAACTTCGTCTTTTTTAAAAAGCCGAAGTTTGGTTGAATTAAAGGCGGAATTATGCCAAGCACAAGGCAATAAGTTCCGTCTCCCCGCTCTGACAGACATGTATATTAATAGTTGGCACTTATTGAACTGAAATATGAATATTCATTCTCATTTATTTTTCAAGGCCTTTTCATTCCTAAAGGACCGGCCCTGCTTTTGAGCAATTTTCATCCACGTTAGAAAATGACAGGCTTCACTCCTCTGGGTCCTGACAGAGGTCTGCACAATCCATCGGAGGTCCCGGAACGAGGGAGCCCCCAGCTGTCCGCAAACACTCATTAAGAGAGGCAAATACCCAGCCGGATCTCTGGGAGCATTGTTAATCACGCAACGACTCCGCTAATTAGGTAGCTGATGGGGCAGCGAGAGCACAAGGACAAATTCTTTAAACAAAGGACTGCAAACTTTAAGAGCTCCTAATTACTCGGGCAAAGAGTTCATTCCTGAGCGCCTGAGAGCAAATGACTCGGAGAACAAGATGGAGTGGCGGGAGGCGGCAGGCAGATTTTGTATTTTATTTTATTTTATTCCCCCCTCCGTTATTCCTGCTCTGCGCGGGACACCGTTCTGCAGGAGAATCGCTGGTAATGAACTATTATCCTTGATTGGGGCTATTGTCATCGGTGTAAAGGGGAAAACAGCGCGTGCGAGGGTGACGAACCGCAACGCTTTTGTGCGTTCGGAGGAGACAAAAATACTGGAGAGCCATTGGGAGGTGGAGGTGGGGGGGGGGGGGGGGACATGTTAAATACAAAGAAAGGTGCAGAATTGCTTTGTGAAAAGGAAAATAAAAGTTTGAGGTATAAAAAGAGAAGGAAGTACAATGATTAAATGGTTGTTAAAGCGGAACTTCAGGTGCAAAAATATTCCTTTAACGTTACTTTGAGATATTCCAAGTGCACCAATGAAGAGTGTATATACAGTTGTGCTCATAAGTTTACATACCCCTGGCAGAATTTATGATTTCTTGGCCATTTTTCAGAGAATATGAATGATAACATAAAAATGTTCTTTCACTCATGGTCAGTGTTTAGCTGAAGCCATTTATTATCAATCATCTGTGTTTACTATTTTTATATCATAATCACAGCAGAAACTACCCAAATGACCCTGATCAAAAGTTTACATACCCTGGTGATTTTGGCCTGATAACATGCACACAAGTTGACACAAACGGGTTTGAATGACTGTTAAAGGGAACCATCCTCACCTGTGATCTGTTTGCTTGTAATTAGTGTGTGTGTATAAAAGATCAATGAGTTTCTGGACTCCTGACAGACCCTTGCATCTTTCATCCAGTGCTGCACCGATGTTTCTGGATTCTGAGTCATGGGGAAAGCAAAAGCATTGTCAAAGGATCTGCAGGGAAAAGGTAGTTGAACTGTATAAAATAGGAAAGGGATATAAAAAGATATCCAAGGAATTGAGAATGCTAATCAGCAGCGTTCAAACTCTAATCAAGAAGTGGAAAATTAGGGGTCCTGTTGAAACCAAACCATGGTCAGGTAGACCAACTAAAATTTCAGCCACAACTGCCAGGAAAATTGTTCGGGATGCAAAGAAAAAGCCACAAATAACTTCAGGTGAAATACAGGACTCTCTGAAAACATGTGGTGTGGCTGTTTCAAGATGCACAATAAGGAGGCACTTGAAGAAAGATGGGCTGTATGGTCGAGTCTCCAGAAGAAAGTCATTACTACACAAATGCCACAAAGTATCCGGCTTACAATACACCAAACAGCACAGAGACAAGCCTCAAACCTTCTGCCACAAAGTCATTTGGAGCGATGAGACCAAAATTGAGCTTTTTGGCCACAACCATAAACACTACATTTGGAGAGGAGACAACAAGGCCTATGATGAAAGGTCCACCATTCCTACTGTGAAACACGGAGGTGGATCTCTGATGTTTTGGGGATGTGTGAGCTACAAAGGCACAGGACATTTGGTCAAAATTGATGGCAAGGTGAATGCAGTATGTTATCAAAAAATACTGGAGGAACATTTGCATTCATCAGCCAGGAAGCTGCACATGGGACGTACTTGGACATTCCAACATGACAATGATCCAAAACATAAGGCCAAGTCCACCTGTCATTGGCTACAGCAGAATAAAGTGAAGGTTCTGGAGTGGCCATCTCAGTCTCCTGACCTTAATATCATTGAGCCCCTCTGGGGAGATCTCAAACATGCCGTTCATGGAAGACAACCCAAGAATTTACAGGAACTGGAGGCTTTTTACCAAGAGGAACCATCTGAGAAGATAAAGAGCCTCATCCACAAATACCACAAAAGTCTTCAAGCCGTCATTGATGTTAAAGGGGGCAATACACGGTATTAAGAACTGGGGTATGTAAACTTTTGATCAGGGTCATTTGGGTAGTTTCTGTTGCCATTATGATATAAAAAGAGTAAATACAGATGATTGATAATAAATGGCTTCAGCCAAATACTAACCATGAGTGAGAGAAAAGTATTTGTGTTGTCATTCATATTCTCTGAAAAAAGGCCAAGAAATCATAAATTCTGTATGTGATCACGTGGCTTTATTTATAGACAAAGGACTAAGGTTAACATCTGGGATAGTGTTAGTGTTAGAGATAGTATTAGTATTTGGGATAGTGTCAGGGATAGTGTTAGGGTTAGTGTTATGGTTAGTGTTAGGGTTAGTATTTGGGATAGTGTCAGGCTTAGTGTTAGGGTTAGTGTTAGGGTTAGTATTTGGGATAGTGTTAGGGTTAGTGTTAGGGTTAGTATTTGGGATAGTGTCAGGGTTAGTGTTAGTGTTAGGGTTAGTATTTGGGATAGAGTTAGGGTTAGTGTTAGGGTTAGTGTTAGGGTTAGTATTTTGGATAGTGTCAGGGATAGTGTCAGGGATAGTGTCAGGGTTAGTGTTAGGGTTAGTATTTGGGATAGAGTTAGGGTTAGTGTTAGGGTTAGTTTTAGGGTTAGTATTTTGGATAGTGTCAGGGATAGTGTCAGGGATAGTGTCAGGGTTAGTGTTAGGGTTAGTATTTGAGATAGTGTCAGGGATAGTGTTAGGGTTAGGGATAGTATTTGGGATAGTGTCAAGGTTAGGGTTAGTGTTAGGGTTAGTATTTGGCATAGTGTTAGGGTTAGTATTTGGGATAGTGTCAGGGATAGTGTCAGGGTTAGTGTTAGGGTTAGTATTTGAGATAGTGTCAGGGATAGTGTTAGGGTTAGGGATAGTATTTGGGATAGTGTCAAGGTTAGGGTTAGTGTTAGGGTTAGTATTTGGCATAGTGTTAGGGTTAGTATTTGGGATAGTGTCAGGGATAGTGTTAGGGTTAGGTATAGTATTTGGGTTAGTGTTATGGTTAGTGTTAGGGTTAGTATTTGGGATAGTGTCAGGGTTAGTGTTAGGGTTAGTGTTAGGGTTAGTATTTGGGATAGTGTCAGGGATAGGGTTAGGGATAGTATTTGGGTTAGTGTTAGGGTTAGTATTTGGGATAGTGTTAAGGTTAGCACCAATGTAGCACCAATATTTAAAAAGGGCCCAAAGTACATTCCTGGGAATTACAGACCAGTTAGCCTAACATCAATAGTATGTAAACTCTTGGAGGGGATGATAAGGGACTATATACAAGATTTTAGTAATAAGAATGATATCATTAGCAGTAATCAGCATGGATTCATGAAGTATCGTTCTTGCCAAACCAATCTATTAACCTTCTATGAGGAGGTGAGTTGCCATCTAGATAAAGGAAGGCCCGTAGATGTGGTGTATCTGGATTTTGCAAAGCATTTGACACAGTTCCCCATAAACGTTTACTGTACAAAATAAGGTGCGTTGGCATGGACCATAGGGTGAGTACATGGATTGAAGACTGGCTACAAGGGCGAGTTCAGAGGGTGGTGATAAATGGGGAGTACTCGGAATGGTCAGGGGTGGGTAGTGGGGTTCCCCAGGGTTCGGTGCTGGGACCAATCCTATTTAATTTGTTCATAAACGATCTGGAGGATGGGATAACTAGTTCAATCTCTGTATTTGCAGACGATACTAAGCTAAGCAGGGCAATAACTTCTCCGCAGGTTGTGGAAATCTTGCAAAACGATCTGAACAAATGAATGGGGGAGGGGCAACTACATGGCAAATGAGGTTCAATGTAGAAAAATGTAATATAATGTATTTGGGTGGCAATAATCTGAATGCAATCTATAGACTGGGGGGAGAACCTCTGGGGGGATCTAGGATGGAAAAGGACCTGGGGGTCCTAGTAGATGATAGGCTCAGCAATGACATGCAATGCCAAGCTGCTGCTAACAAAGCAAACAGAATATTGGCATTAAAAGGGGGATCAACTCCAGAGATAAAACGATAATTCTCCCGCTCTACAAGACTCTGGTCCGGCCGCACCTGGAGTATGCTGTCCAGTTCTGGGCACCAGTCCTCAGGAAGGATGTACTGGAAATGGAGCGAGTACAAAGAAGGGCAACAAAGCTAATAAAGGGTCTGGAGGATCTTAGTTATGAGGAAAGGTTGTGAGCTCTGAACTTATTCTCTCTGGAGAAGAGACGCTTGAGAGGGGATATGATTTCATAATCACACACATAGGTTGGACTTGATGGACTTGTGTCTTTTTTCAACCTCACCTACTATGTAACTATGTTAGGGTTAGTATTTGGGATAGCGTAAGCATTAGACCTCACCAGCAGCTGTTCTGGTCGCTTCCCCTTTAAGTCTTTGTGTTGCTTTTATTCCTCCTCCGTAATATTTGATGGCATTTTGCGGCGAAGCACGGCGGCGATATGCTAAGCGTGCAATATAAATGTTAAAATTCCCGTTTCCTAAAAAGTCAATGGATGCGAGGCTGGAAACCCGCAGACATAAACGCTGCACCGGCGCAGGATTTGCAATGAATATTTAGTCATAAACGTTCGTTCTCGTTTTCCGATCCACCGATCCGCCCGCCATAGATGTCACTTTATATAATGTAGAGGATGATAGAACAATGCGGACGGCGGTCAGTATTTCAGACGCTGTCTAATGGCTCATTACAGCGCCATGTTTCCGGACCTAAATACACCATCAATAACGGCGAGCGCTTTTATGTCCCGTGCGCGGTAATTTATGGCCGTACGCAGCGGTCGGGACTGCATTACCCGCTCAGAGCGAGGATACAAAGCGCCACTCTACTGTATAATCATTATGGACGGTTATATGGGGGCGAGAAATGAGATCTTAAGGGTGCGCAACTTGGGAATGGCGCAACATTTGTGACGTTACGTGATTGGACTGAAGGTGACGCGACGGTGGAAACGATGAGAATTACACTCCGTCCCCTCGCTGAATCCGAGACTCCGAGATCTATAGAGGAGATATTTCACCTACCGAGAGCTTCGCAAGGGGACCACATTGATTGTAACCCCCCCCCCGACCAATCAATGGCTTTGTAGTGTCTCTGCCCCGCCTCTACCTACTCTCTATACATCAGAGTCCCCCTCACATCAGAATCCCCCTCACATCAGACTCAGAGCCCCCCCTCACATCAGAATCCCCCTCACATCAGAGCCCCCCTCACATCAGAGCGCCCCTCACATCAGAATCCCCCTCACATCAGACTCAGAGCCCCCCCTCACATCAGAATCCCCCTCACATCAGAGCCCCCCTCACATCAGAGTCCCCCCCTCACATCAGAGTCCCCCTCACATCAGAGCCCCCCTCACATCAGAGCCCCCCCTCACACCAGAGCCCCCCTCACACCAGAGCCCCCCCTCACATCAGAGCCCCCCTCACACCAGAGCCCCGCCTCACATCAGAGCCCCCCTCACACCAGAGCCCCCCCTCACATCAGAGCCCCCCTCACACCAGAGCCCCCCCTCACATCAGAGCCCCCCTCACACCAGAGCCCCCCTCACATCAGAGCCCCCCTCACACCAGAGCCCCCCCTCACATCAGAGCCCCCCTCACACCAGAGCCCCCCCTCACACCAGAGCCCCCCTCACACCAGAGCCCCCCCTCACATCAGAGCCCCCCTCACATCAGAGCCCCCCTCACATCAGAGCCCCCCTCACATCAGAATCCCCCTCACATCAGAGCCCCCCCTAACATCAGATTCCCCCTCACATCAGAGCCCCCCTCACATCAGAGCCCCCCTCACATCAGAATCCCCCTCACATCAGAGCCCCCCTCACATCAGAATCCCCCTCACATCAGAGCCCCCCCTAACATCAGATTCCCCCTCACATCAGAGTCCCCCCTCACATCACAGTCCCCCCTCACACCAGAGCCCCCCTCACATCAGAGCCCCCCTCACACCAGAGCCCCCCTCACATCAGAGCCCCCCTCACATCAGAGCCCCCCTCACATCAGAGCCCCCCTCACATCAGAATCCCCCTCACATCAGACTCAGAGTCCCACTCACATCAGACTCAGAGTCCCCCTCATATCAGAATCCCCCTCACATCAGAGTCCCCCCCTCACATCAGAGTCCCCCCCTCACATCAGAGCGCCCCTCACATCAGAGCCCCCCTCACATCAGAGTCCCCCCTCACATCAGAGTCCCCCTCACATCAGAGTCCCCCTCACATCAGAGCCCCCCTCACATCAGAATGCCCCTCACATCAGAGTCCCCCTCACATCAGAGTCCCCTCACATCAGAGCCCCCCTCACATCAGAGCCCCCCTCACATCAGAGCCCCCCTCACATCAGAGCCCCCCCTCACATCAGAGTCCCCCTCACATCAGAGTCCCCCTCACATCAGAGCCCCCCTCACATCAGAGTCCCCACTCACATCAGAGTCCCCACTCACATCAGAGTCCCCACTCACATCAGAGTCCCCCCTCACATCAGAGCCCCCCCTCACATCAGAGCCCCCCTCACATCAGAGTCCCCTCACATCAGAGACCCCTCTTTCATCAGAGACCTCCTTATATCAGTATGCCCCCCTTACATCAGACTCCACCCCCTACATTAAAGGGAGCATAAAGGGAAAAAAGAGCTTACTATCTATTACTGCCCATTCAGATCTCTCCAGAGCAGTGCATTGTGGGAATGCATGTATTACTGCAACACCAATTAACACCTGGTTCATGCAATGAGATCGATCATCAGTACATCAGGATTGCTCTATTTTCATAAATGTATTCCAAATTGTCAAAAGTATTGGGACGCCTGCCTTTACACACACATGAACTTTAATGGCATCCCAGTCTTAGTCCGGAGGGTTCAATATTGAGTTGGCTCCGCCCTTCACAGCTATAACAGCTTCACCTCTTCTGGGAAGGCCGTCCACAAGGTTTAGGAGGGTGTCTATGGGAATGTTTGACCATTCTTCCAGAAGTATGAAAAGCGAGGAGCAACCAGTTGGGACTTTATATGAGAACGCAAGGCTACCACCGCCAGGCGCCTCCATCCCTACAGGTACTTTTGATAACATATACTACCAGTTTCTTTTTTGTAACATATTGATTGCCATACCCCTACTTAATTTCATCCTACATTTTCTCTTTCACAGAAAGTCATACTTCTATGGCACACTACTTTGTCTCCTTCCTCACCCACGGGGGCCCTTCCCTGGGGAGCATTATCTCCCTCTGGCGATCCATCTACGCCTGGGTTTGTCCACCTCAGCTCCCGGGACTGGTATCTGCTCCCGGTCGGCCTTTCGGCCCTTCACGCCTTCACCTAGTCTCATTGACATATCTGTAAGTAGTCGTGGTAAAGTAGGATTATTTCCCCTCTCCTTCTCCTCTTTACAACAATGATTATATCATTTTACCTTATTCTATAAAATAATTATGTGTTTCAATATATATAGGCTTCTTCCTCATACTTGCTCCTGAAGAGTGGCAGTCGCCACGAAACGCGTAGAGCCAATAGATGCCTTTTTGCCCATACTGTACTTCACCAACACTACCGTACTTACCAATTGGATTGTACCAATGAATTAAGATATCATTTTTTACCAGGGAGACACGTTTCTATGAAAATGGTTTTCTATGTTGTGCATGATATGAACTTACTATGCTATCATTGTTGGTGTCACTGTCATTGTTATATCAATCTATCTAATGTACTTGCTTTTATATAATGTTTTACATTATGAACTTACTATGTCATCATTTGATTATGGTACTATTATTATTATTGTTACTTTTATATCAATAAACCATTGACTGCCAATTGTTGTATCCTAATGCTGTTATCCATGCCCATAGTGTTGGTATATCTAGTACCACCCAATTTCATATAAATCGTGATTTCTCCAGGGGTGCATTCTTCATATAAAGTCCCACCTTCTTTTCTCTTCATCAAATTAATAGGGATGGAGGCGCCTGGCGGTGGTAGCCTTGCGTTCTCATATAAAGTCCCAACTGGTTGCTCCTCGCTTTTCATACTCATAATAGGGATGGAAGCATGCACCCTTACCTTTATACATAAAATTGTTGGTACTCTCCATTGTCATATATATCTAGGTCCTATTTATTTAAACACATTGTTTTTATTAATCATTGAGAGACCTATATAATTTTAGGAATTTAGGAGTTGAGCTACACGCTATTTACCATGTTGTTATGGCTACCTGGTATGCTTTGGCAGCTGGGTTGGGCTGTGTTTTGGGCTGATCGACTCCGGCCGGGCTCTGCCCAGTTCCGGGAGCTGCGATGCGCTCTTGGGGCCCTCCCTCTCCCCTCTCTTCCACTTCCGGGTCGGTTGGGGTCTGGGGAGGCACCTAATCGCGCATCGGCGTCACGCCTCCTACGCCGCTTGCGCAACGTCGCACTTAGTGACGTTGACGCAGCGACGCTGTGTTTTCCATTCTACGTCCTCCACGAGGTGACTGACGCCGGACGGGAGCGGCGGTTGCCGCTCGTCGTTCTGGCGCCCTCTCCTCTATTGGCCGAGCGTGACGTTGGTGGACACTCCCCACTTCACTGGAGTACTTATATACTCCTTTTAGTAGAATTATGCTCCCTTCAGGGTCTGGTACCCCCATGGTCATGGTGCATCCTGGAATTCACCTACCTCACTGCTAATCAGGTATCCCCTTGGTACCCCCCTTCTTACCTCCTACCTTTCACTATTTACACTATTGCTCTCATATTTCTTCATCTTGGGCATTAACTACCCCAGTCTTGGGGTTAACGAGTAATTTACACCTCTTCCTTTTTTACCTTGTTATCCTTAATGGGAGTTTGCATCTTACCCCCACACTCTGCACTACAGGTACTTTTGATAACATATACTACCAGTTTCTTTTTTGTAACATATTGATTGCCATACCCCTACTTAATTTCATCCTACATTTTCTCTTTCACAGAAAGTCATACTTCTATGGCACACTACTTTGTCTCCTTCCTCACCCACGGGGGCCCTTCCCTGGGGAGCATTATCTCCCTCTGGCGATCCATCTACGCCTGGGTTTGTCCACCTCAGCTCCCGGGACTGGTATCTGCTCCCGGTCGGCCTTTCGGCCCTTCACGCCTTCACCTAGTCTCATTGACATATCTGTAAGTAGTCGTGGTAAAGTAGGATTATTTCCCCTCTCCTTCTCCTCTTTACAACAATGATTATATCATTTTACCTTATTCTATAAAATAATTATGTGTTTCAATATATATAGGCTTCTTCCTCATACTTGCTCCTGAAGAGTGGCAGTCGCCACGAAACGCGTAGAGCCAATAGATGCCTTTTTGCCCATACTGTACTTCACCAACACTACCGTACTTACCAATTGGATTGTACCAATGAATTAAGATATCATTTTTTACCAGGGAGACACGTTTCTATGAAAATGGTTTTCTATGTTGTGCATGATATGAACTTACTATGCTATCATTGTTGGTGTCACTGTCATTGTTATATCAATCTATCTAATGTACTTGCTTTTATATAATGTTTTACATTATGAACTTACTATGTCATCATTTGATTATGGTACTATTATTATTATTGTTACTTTTATATCAATAAACCATTGACTGCCAATTGTTGTATCCTAATGCTGTTATCCATGCCCATAGTGTTGGTATATCTAGTACCACCCAATTTCATATAAATCGTGATTTCTCCAGGGGTGCATTCTTCATATAAAGTCCCACCTTCTTTTCTCTTCATCAAATTAATAGGGATGGAGGCGCCTGGCGGTGGTAGCCTTGCGTTCTCATATAAAGTCCCAACTGGTTGCTCCTCGCTTTTCATACTCATAATAGGGATGGAAGCATGCACCCTTACCTTTATACATAAAATTGTTGGTACTCTCCATTGTCATATATATCTAGGTCCTATTTATTTAAACACATTGTTTTTATTAATCATTGAGAGACCTATATAATTTTAGGAATTTAGGAGTTGAGCTACACGCTATTTACCATGTTGTTATGGCTACCTGGTATGCTTTGGCAGCTGGGTTGGGCTGTGTTTTGGGCTGATCGACTCCGGCCGGGCTCTGCCCAGTTCCGGGAGCTGCGATGCGCTCTTGGGGCCCTCCCTCTCCCCTCTCTTCCACTTCCGGGTCGGTTGGGGTCTGGGGAGGCACCTAATCGCGCATCGGCGTCACGCCTCCTACGCCGCTTGCGCAACGTCGCACTTAGTGACGTTGACGCAGCGACGCTGTGTTTTCCATTCTACGTCCTCCACGAGGTGACTGACGCCGGACGGGAGCGGCGGTTGCCGCTCGTCGTTCTGGCGCCCTCTCCTCTATTGGCCGAGCGTGACGTTGGTGGACACTCCCCACTTCACTGGAGTACTTATATACTCCTTTTAGTAGAATTATGCTCCCTTCAGGGTCTGGTACCCCCATGGTCATGGTGCATCCTGGAATTCACCTACCTCACTGCTAATCAGGTATCCCCTTGGTACCCCCCTTCTTACCTCCTACCTTTCACTATTTACACTATTGCTCTCATATTTCTTCATCTTGGGCATTAACTACCCCAGTCTTGGGGTTAACGAGTAATTTACACCTCTTCCTTTTTTACCTTGTTATCCTTAATGGGAGTTTGCATCTTACCCCCACACTCTGCACTACAGGTACTTTTGATAACATATACTACCAGTTTCTTTTTTGTAACATATTGATTGCCATACCCCTACTTAATTTCATCCTACATTTTCTCTTTCACAGAAAGTCATACTTCTATGGCACACTACTTTGTCTCCTTCCTCACCCACGGGGGCCCTTCCCTGGGGAGCATTATCTCCCTCTGGCGATCCATCTACGCCTGGGTTTGTCCACCTCAGCTCCCGGGACTGGTATCTGCTCCCGGTCGGCCTTTCGGCCCTTCACGCCTTCACCTAGTCTCATTGACATATCTGTAAGTAGTCGTGGTAAAGTAGGATTATTTCCCCTCTCCTTCTCCTCTTTACAACAATGATTATATCATTTTACCTTATTCTATAAAATAATTATGTGTTTCAATATATATAGGCTTCTTCCTCATACTTGCTCCTGAAGAGTGGCAGTCGCCACGAAACGCGTAGAGCCAATAGATGCCTTTTTGCCCATACTGTACTTCACCAACACTACCGTACTTACCAATTGGATTGTACCAATGAATTAAGATATCATTTTTTACCAGGGAGACACGTTTCTATGAAAATGGTTTTCTATGTTGTGCATGATATGAACTTACTATGCTATCATTGTTGGTGTCACTGTCATTGTTATATCAATCTATCTAATGTACTTGCTTTTATATAATGTTTTACATTATGAACTTACTATGTCATCATTTGATTATGGTACTATTATTATTATTGTTACTTTTATATCAATAAACCATTGACTGCCAATTGTTGTATCCTAATGCTGTTATCCATGCCCATAGTGTTGGTATATCTAGTACCACCCAATTTCATATAAATCGTGATTTCTCCAGGGGTGCATTCTTCATATAAAGTCCCACCTTCTTTTCTCTTCATTCTTCCAGAAGAGCATTTCTGAGGTCAGGCACTGATGTTGGATGAGAAGGCCTGGCTCACAGTCTCCATTCTAATTCATCCCAAAGGTGTTCTATGGGGTTGAGGTCAGGACTCTGTGCAGGCCAGTCAAGTTCCTCCACCCCAAACTCGCTCATCCATGTCTTTATGGACCTTGCTTTGTAAACTGGTGGGCAGTCATGTTGGAACAGGAAGGGGCTGTCCCCAAACTGTTCCCACAAAGTCGGGAGCATGAAATTGTCCAAAATGTCTTGGTATGCTGACGCCTTTTTTTTGTTACAAAAACGGGTCCTGAGACTCAATTGGCCGCGAGTCATAACTTCTGATTGGCCGGGAGGAGAAGCGCCCGCCAGGACTCGGGAGGAGACGCATTGGGGGAAGCCGCCGAAGCTGCAACCTGGATTGGGTAAGTGTGGCTTCGGCGGGGTGGCCTGGCAGGGCGAGCAAAGCATGCGGCGATCGATCAAACAATGGTGGTGGGTGGGTGAAGGCCGTGGGCCGCCCCTTCCCCAAGAAAATTGAGCACGAGCCGCCACTGATAATAATAATAATAATAATTTTAAAAAAGCAGTGGTGATCAAATACCACCAAAAGAAAGCTGTATTTGTGTGGAAAAAATGATATCAATGTCATTTGGATACAGTGTTGCATGACGGCGCAATTACCAATTAAAGTAGTGCAGTGCTGAATAGCAAAAGAATTGCCTCGGTCATAAGGGAGGTAAAATCTTCCGGAGGTGAAGTGGTTAAGCTGCAATATGTTACATTTTGCTTCTTGGATTTAGATACATTGTATATAGTAAGTCAGGAAGACACAAAAAGTCCATTTAGTTCAAACAATAAAAAAACAAATAATAATATTTTTTTTTGTAATTAGGAATACATCCAGCTTTTTTTTTAACTACTTGGCCTCCGGAAGGTTTTACCCCCCTGCATGACCAGGGCATTTTTGGCTATGCAGCACTGCGCTATTTTAACTGGTAATTGTGCGGTCGTGCAACGCTGTGCCCAAGTGACATTTATTTTATTTTTTTCACACAAATCTGTCTTTTGGTGGTATTTGATCAACACTTTTTTTTTTTTTTTTTTTATTATTATATAAACAAAAAAAGACCAATAATTTTGGGGGGAAAAAATTTTTTTTACTTTCTGCTATAAAACATATCCAATTAAAAACAAAATTAAAAATGTCTTCATAAGTTTAGGCGAAATGCATTCTGTAACATATTTTTGGTAAAAAAAAATTCCAATAAGTGTATATTGATTGATGTGCACAAAAAAAGTTATAGCGTCTACAAACTACGGTATATATATATATAATGGCACTTGTATTCATAATTTTTTAATACTAGTAATGGCGGCAATCAGCAACTTTTAGCAGGACTGCGATATTGCGGCAGGCAAACGGACACTAAGCCCCATTTCACACTTGTGCGACTTGTCCTGCGACTTGGGACTGCAAAGTCGCATGACAAGTTGTACCCCCGATGAGTACCGTTCATATCTGTGCGACTTTAAAGTAATCCCGGCACTACTTTGGTCCGACTTTGATGCGACTTGTGCAACCTGAAAGTCGTGTGACTTTGACGCGACTTTGCTGCCCGGCTTTGACGCAACTTGAAGCAATGTCTGTGTAATCTTGAGGTCCTCAAGTCGCATCAAAGTAGTGCAAGAACTTCTTTAAAGTCACACAGATGTGAATGGTACTCATTGGAAATGTTGGGGTACGACTTGTTATGCAACGTGGCAGTCCCAAGTCGCAGGAGAAGTCGCAGAAAGGGGCCAATGTGTGCCTAGCCAGTGTTTATGCGTGTGCGGCTTTCACTAAGGGAAGTGCTTTGCAGGGAAAGAAAATCCGGCACATCCCCTGCTGACAGAACAGAGCTCTGCCATGTCTTCCTCCTCGCCAATCAGCGGGTGCCGGTGATCACCCATTGGCCGGCACCTGCTAATCGGCTTGCTAATCACAGCACAGCTGGCGCGGTGTGCGCATGTATTAGATACATGACCCAGCACAGGAGAGCCGCTCCGCCATTGCACCCCTACGTGAGGTGGTCGGCAAGAGGTTAAAACATTTTACCGAGCTGGCCAGAACTGGTTCTTGGTTCTCTACTCATGCTGACAGACCCGAGCAGAGGAGAGCCGATCCGCTGCTCTCCTGACAGAGGGGGTCTGAGCTGATCGATTATCAGTGCAGCCCCCCCCCCCCAAGGATGCCCACCCAGGACCACCAGGGACACCCACCCATGGCAATCAGTGATGCCCACCCATGGCCAGCAAGAATGCCCACCCATGACCACCAGGTAAGCCCACTAGAACCCACCAGGAATGGCAATCATAGCCCATTAAAGATGGCACTCTGTGCCCATCACTGATGCCTGCCAGCACCTCTGATCAGCACTGCCTATCAGTGCCGCCCATCAGTGCGGCATATATGTGCCCTCCAGTGCCACCTATGAGTGCCCATCAGTGCCACCTATGAGTGCCCATCAGTGCCCACAGGGGCGGATCCAGGGGGGGCAACAGGGCAATTCCCCCCTTCCCCGAGAAATTACTTGCGGGTGAGTGAGCGGGCGGGTCAGCAGGCGGGCAGTTTGGTGGACGGGTGAGTGAGCGGGTGGTTCGGCGGGCAGCTGAGTGAGCAGGCGGGTGGCTCGGTGGGTGAGCGGGCGGGTGGCTCGGTGGGTGAGCGGGTGGGTGGCTCGGTGGGTGAGCGAGCGGGTGGCTCGGTGGGTGAAAAGGCGGGCCAGTCGGCAGGTGAGCGAGGGACTGGCCAATCAGCAGGCCAGCGGGCAGGGGAGCAGAGAGATGACATCATCTTTCACCGGCCCGGCGCCCGCTCTGCATCCTTGCAGTTCCGCCCTCACTGTGCAGGAGGCCGCGGGCAGCATCTCTCTGCTGCCTGACTTCAGTCTGGGACACAGGAAATGACAATCCCCACCTTAGCAGGCAAGTGACAATCCACAACGTGTGGCAGGTGATGTGGCAAGTGACACACTCGGGGCTCCCACTGATTCTGCATTATGGTGAGTTGAACCATTTAATTTTATATAACAATGTGATAATAGAAATAATGCACTTCAATCATCCCGACACCATAACAACCATGGTGTCGGGATGATTGAAGCGCCAACACCAGCCATTTCCCTGATAAATTGCCTGCAAAAAAGCGTATTTTCAGGCAGTGCCCCTCCCGAGACTAGACTGTGGTTCTGCCCCTGAGTGCCCATCAGTGCCGCCTATCAGTGCCAATCAGTGAAGGATAAAACTTACTTATTTACAAAGTTTTGCAACAGAAACAAAGAAAAACTTTTTTTGTTTTTAAAAATTTTCGTTCTTTTTTTAATTTGTAGCGCAAAAAATAAAAACCCCCAGGTGATCAAATACCAAAAAAACAAAGCTCTGTTTGTGGGGGGAAAATGATGAAAATGTTGTTTGTGTACAGTGTAGCATGATCGCGAGAAAATGTGAGAGCGCTGAAAGAATAAAGTTGGTCTGGGCAGGAAGGGGTAGAAGTACCGGTATTGAAGGGGTTAATGAAAACCAAACAAAATGAATTCCATAACAAAACAAAATTAGTAACATAACTAATCTTTCCGAAACACAACAAATTCTTCCGTTCTGCACATGTCTAATAATGAGCACTTTATTTCTGCTCCGTCCCGCGGTCTGGCGGCGGTGTAAAGCGCGGAGGTGAGAGTTCCCCTTTAGATCGGAGATGAAGTATTGCGAGTTTTCCGCTTCTCGGTATAAATAAGATCGATAACGATAATATAAAATGTGCAATAATATAAAAACCTCCGGCAGAAAATGCAAACTCTGCACACAGAAGTGAATTATGCGCTGGACGGCGGCGGCGGCAGCATTGCGGTTCAGGAAGCGGCACTCACCGCAGATGGAAACAGATCGCAGCAACTTAGAAATGAAGATAGAACGACCGCCGCCGCAGCGAACGTCTGATGACACCGACCGCACTGCAGAGAAAGGAAAATCACGGCGTTGTGTAATCGTTCTGCACCATTTTACGTTCGCCCGCCGCTCTGATGATTATGTTACGGGATCCGCTATTGGTTTGTGTTGTTTGTTACATTTTCATTAATAAAATCTGCTTTCGTTCATCGTCACTCGAGTCGCCCCCTCAGTATAGATCACATGACGCCTCCGCTCACTTTTCAGACGCGCTCATTGCGGAGTATTGTGAGGGAGGAGCAGAGTAATTGTAACGAAATTTACTTTGCCGCAAAAATATCAATTTTGCAACTTTTAAAATATAATTTCAGTTTCCTTGCTGAGCTACTTAAGAGAAAATAGATTGAAAGGAGAAATAAAATGATCAACATTTCTGTTATTGGAGGGTAGGGGTCCCCAAACGTTCTAAACAAAGGGCCAGTTTACTGTCCAATAGACTTTAGTGGGAGCAACAATGCCTCAGGTTAGAGGGGGGGGCAATGGGAGGAATAGTGCCCCATCATTGGTGTCAGTGGGAGGAATGGTGCCCCATCATGGGTGTCAGTGGGAGGAATGGTGCCCCATCATGGGTGTCAGTGGGAGGAATGGTGCCCCATCATGGGTGTCAGTGGGAGGAATGGTGCCCCATCATTGATGTCAGTGGGAGGAATAGTGCCCCATCATTGGTGTCAGTGGGAGGAATGGTGCCCCATCATTGGTATCAGTGGGAGGAATAGTGTCCCATCATTGGTGTCAGTGGGAGGAATAGTGTCCCATCATTGGTCTCAGTGGGAGGAATAGTGCCCCATCATTGGTATCAGTTGGAGGAATAGTGTCCCATCATTGATGTCAGTGGAGGAATATATCAGTGGGAGAAATAGTGCCCCATCATTGGTGTCGGTGGGAGGAATAGTGCCCCATCATTTGTGTCAGTGGGAGGAATAGTGTCCCATCATTGGTGTCAGTGGAGGAATAGTGTCCCATCATTGGTATCAGTGGGAGGAATAGTGTCCCATCATTGGTGTCAGTGGAGGAATATATCAGTGGGAGAAATAGTGCCCCATCATTGGTATCAGTGGGAGGAATAGTGCCCCATTATTGGTGTCAGTGGGATGAATAGTGTCCTATCATTGGCATCAGTGAGAGGAATAGTGCCCCATCATTGGTATCAGTGGGAGGAATAGTGTCCCATCATTGGTATTAGTGGGAGGAATAGTGTCCCATCATTGGTGTCAGTGAGAGGAATAGTGTCCCATCATTGGTGTCAGTGGGAGGAATAGTGCCCCATCATTGGTGTCAGTGGGAGGAATAGTGTCCCATCATTGGTATCAGTGGGAGGAATAGTGCCCCATCATTGGCATCAGTGAGAGGAATAGTGTCCCATCATTGGTATCAGTGGGAGGAATAGTGTCCCATCATTGGTATTAGTGGGAGGAATAGTGTCCCATCATTGGTGTCAGTGGGAGGAATAGTGCCCCATCATTGGCATCAGTGAGAGGAATAGTGTCCCATCATTGGTATCAGTGGGAGGAATAGTGCCCCATCATTGGTGTCAGTGAGAGGAATAGTGTCCCATCATTGGTATCAGTGGGAGGAATAGTGCCCCATTATTGGTGTCAGTGGGATGAATAGTGTCCCATCATTGTCATCAGTGAGAGGAATAGTGTCCCATCATTGGTATCAGTGGGAGGAATAGTGTCCCATCATTGATGTCAGTGGGAGGAATAGTGCCCCATCATTGGTATCAGTGGGAGGAATAGTGCCCCATCATTGGTATCAGTGGGAGGTATAGTGCCACATCATTGGTATTGGTGGGAGGAATAGTGCCCCATCATTGGTAACAGTGGGAGGAATAGTGTCCCATCATTGGTATCAGTGGGAGGAATAGTGTCCCATCATTGGTATCAGTGGGAGGAATAGTGTCCCATCATTGGTATCAGTGGGAGGAATAGTGTCCCATCATTGGTATCAGTGGGAGGAATAGTGCCCCATCATTGGTGTCAATGGGAATAGTAGTGCCCCAAGGGCCTGATAAAAGTGCACAGAGGGCTACATCTGGTTCTAGGGCCACAGTTTGCAGTCCCCTGATGTAGAGGGTGGGGGAAGGTTTGTGTATTTTGGGTGGTTTCGGTTATTTCATTTGGAAGACTGTTTATAAAATAAGTCTCAGCATTCGCACAGTCGCTGTATATAATCCCTGTGTGTCGAATATGCTTATTTCCTGTGATCCTCAGCTCCATCTAGTGGCCATAAAGCAGTAGGTTCCTGAAATACCTCAATCGAGAAAATAATTCATTATGGCCACTAGATGGAGCTGACGTTCATAAGAAATAATAAGGGATTATGTCCTTGAGGCAATTGCACAGTATTTGTGTTTTTACAGGAGACTGTTAGAGACTGCAAACAAGCCACAGTACACTGCTAGAAGCTATTGCCTTATTACAGGAGACTGCTACAGGCAACCACCATATTACTGGAGACTGTTAGGACCCGCAGCCAAGCTACAGGAAACGGTTGGGGGACACAGCCATTGTACATTAGACTGCTAGAGAGACTATTGCAATGTGATAAGAGACTGCTAAAGACCGTTGCCAAGCCACAGTGCACTGCTATAAACTATTGAAACATTACATAAAACTACTGGGAACTGCTGCCAAATTACAGGAGACAGATAGGAACTGAGGCCATGCTACAGGAGACTGCTTAAAACTGCTGACAAGCTACAGTACACCCATAGAAGTTTTTGCCCTATTACAGGAGACTGCTACAGACAACCACCATGTTACTGGTGACTGCTAGGGCCTGCAGCCAATTACTGAAGACTACTAGGGAATGTAGCCACGTTATAGATGACTGCTAGAGACTAGTGACAGTAGAGTCGTTTTAGGGATGGAGGCCATGTTACAGGTGACGGCTAGAGACAATTGCCATGTTACAAGAGACTGCTGCCAAGCTTTAAGGACTGAGGCCATGTTACAAGAGACTGCTAGAGACTATTGTCCTGTGACAGTAGAGTAGTTTTATGGACTGAGGCCATGTTACAAGAGACTGCTGCCAAGTTTTAGGGACTGAGGCCATGTTACAAGAGACTGCTGCCAAGTTTTATGGACTGAGGCCATGTTACAAGAGACTGCTGCCAAGTTTTAGGGACTGAGGCCATGTTACAAGAGACTGCTGCCAAGCTTTAGGGACTGAGGCCATGTTACAAGAGACTGCTGCCACGCTTTAGGGACTGAGGCCATGTTACAAGAGACTGCTAGAGACTATTGTCCTGTGACAGTAGAGTAGTTTTATGGACTGAGGCCATGTTACAAGAGACTGCTGCCAAGTTTTAGGGACTGAGGCCATGTTACAAGAGACTGCTGCCAAGCTTTAGGGACTGAGGCCATGTTACAAGAGACTGCTGCCACGCTTTAGGGACTGAGGCCATGTTACAAGAGACTGCTGCCAAGCTTTAAGGACTGAGGCCATGTTAAAAGAGACTGCTGCCACGCTTTAGGGACTGAGGCCATGTTACAAGAGACTGCTAGAGACTATTGTCCTGTGACAGTAGAGTAGTTTTATGGACTGAGGCCATGTTACAAGAGACTGCTGCCAAGTTTTAGGGACTGAGGCCATGTTACAAGAGACTGCTGCCACGCTTTAGGGACTGGGGCCATGTTACAAGAGACTGCTGCCAAGCTTTAGGGACTGAGGCCATGTTACAAGAGACTGCTGCCAAGCTTTAGGGACTGAGGCCATGTTACAAGAGACTGCTAGAGACGTAGAACCTTCCCCCAATCCAGAAATCTTGAAGACTTGGTACGAAGGTTTCCCGCACCCTCGCGGTGACCTTTTCCCTCCCGCCGTCTCTCCATTCGTCATTTTCACATAATTGAATCGATAGATTTCCCGATCCGCCCATCGCGGGAATAAGGTCAGGCCCAGCCATGTGTGGACGCTAAAAATCATTATTTGAAGAAAAGCGAGCGCGGACGCCATCGAGCATCGCGGAGAGCCGAATGAAATTCTATTAGACTCCATTACCGCCACAATTATAGAGCGCGGCCAATATTAGGGAAGGAAATGAAGTCATCAGAGGAAAGCCCAGAGGTGTATTACAATGGAAACGATCGTCTATTTCCAGATAGAAAGTTGATGGGAAGACGGGAGGCGGATTTTAATTCCTCCAATATTACTTCTTCTACGACCTTCCCGGAGCGCGTCCTCCGCGCCGGACGCGGGATACAAACCGCCATATGTCAGAGGAGAGCCAGGAAAAGGGGATCAGTGGTGCAATCCTGTGCGGCACACGTAGCCGAGAACGTGCGATCCTAACCCACCGCGTGTTGTGTACAGCACTGCAGTATATGTCAGAGCTATATAAATGTAATATAATAATAGTGTGCGACTGTGGGGGGAGGGGACATTAGAGTGTAAGCTCCTCTGTACAGAGACTGATGTGACTGTGGGGGAGGGGACATTAGAGTGTAAGCTCCTCTGTACAGAGACTGATGTGACTGTGGGGGAGGGGACATTAGAGTGTAAGCTCATCTGTACAGAGACTGATGTGACTGTGGGGGAGGGGACATTGGAGTGTAAGCTCCTCTGTACAGAGACTGATGTGACTGGGGGGAGGGGACATTAGAGTGTAAGCTCCTCTGTACAGAGCCTGATGTGACTGGGGGGAGGGGACATTAGAGTGTAAGCTCTTCTGTACAGAGCCTGATGTGACTGGGGGGAGGGGACATTAGAGTGTAAGCTCCTCTGGTACAGAGACTGATGTGACTGTGGGGGAGGGGACATTAGAGTGTAAGCTCCTCTGGTACAGAGACTGATGTGACTGTGGGGGAGGGGACATTAGAGTGTAAGCTCCTCTGTACAGAGACTGATGTGACTGTGGGGGAGGGGACATTAGAGTGTAAGCTCCTCTGTACAGAGCCTGATGTGACTGGGGGCAGGGGACATTAGAGTGTAAGCTCTTCTGTACAGAGCCTGATGTGACTGGGGGGA
Organism: Lithobates clamitans; assembly: GCA_037952925.1. Classification (NCBI taxonomy): domain Eukaryota; kingdom Metazoa; phylum Chordata; class Amphibia; order Anura; family Ranidae; genus Lithobates; species Lithobates clamitans. Next base: position 802,317 of record JBBGZY010001826.1, read on the forward strand.
GGGGACATTAGAGTGTAAGCTCCTCTGTACAGAGACTGATGTGACTGTGGGGGGAGGGGACATTAGAGTGTAAGCTCCTCTGTACAGAGACTAATGTGACTGCGTGGGGGAGGGGACATTAGAGTGTAAGCTCCTTTGGTACAGAGACTGATGTGACTGTGGGGGGAGGAGACATTAGAGTGTAAGCTCCTCTGGTACAGAGACTGATGTGACTGTGGGGGAGGGGACATTAGAGTGTAAGCTACTCTGTATAGAGACTGATGTGACTGTGGGGGAGGGGACATTAGAGTGTAAGCTACTCTGTATAGAGACTGATGTGACTGTGGGGGGAGGGGACATTAGAGTGTAAGCTCCTCTGTACAGAGACTGATGTGACTGTGGGGGAGGGGACATTAGAGTGTAAGCTCCTCTGTACAGAGACTGATGTGACTGTGGGGGAGGGGACATTAGAGTGTAAGCTCCTCTGTACAGAGACTGATGTGATTGTGGGGGGAGGGGACATTAGAGTGTAAGCTCCTCTGTACAGAGACTTATGTGATTGTGGGGGGAGGGGGCATTAGAGTGTAAGCTCCTCTGTACAGAGACTGATGTGACTGTGGGGGAGGGGACATTAGAGTGTAAGCTCCTCTGGCACAGAGACTGATGTGATTGGCTCAGCGATCTCTGTACAGCACTGCGGTATATGTCAGAGCTATATAAATGTATAATAATATTAGTGTGTGACTATGGGGGAGGGGACATTAGAGTGTAAGCTCCTGTGGTGCAGAGACTGATGTAAGCTCCGATCGTCCATTTACCTCGGTTCTCCTTTATTATCAGTTTTCGGTTGGTTTTTCGAGGTCTTCCTAACCTTCGCGGCCTCTGACCTGACAAAGCCGGAGCTCTAAGAAGAGAGCGTGGCGCGGAACGCGAGGGATAATTCCGTCCATCTGACTTTTTTCCCGAATCACTGAACCGTTGTATTTTTTGTGAATTAGTCGCTCCGTAACAACAGCATGTCACTTGTGAGGCGCACGCAGCCCCGGCGCTCGTACCTCTCCTCCAGAACACAAATGGCGCTCACTTGGGAAATAAGTTCCCATTAAGCTCCGTGTTCCTCGGAATAACACGGCCGCGCTCTCCTCCGCTTTGGATGAAACGTGCTTCGGCTGAGGAGCGTCCGCCCGGGGGTTCCTTATCGATTGCGCCGTTCGGCTTCTTTCTCTGAGTTAAAGTTGAAGAGAGGGAGAAAAAAAATAAATAAAAAATCTGGAGTTCTGGGCGAAGTTTCAGGGACTCGCCGCACTCCAGTGGCAAAAAAAAAACGAGCGCGCTTAACATTTCCTCCACGTTCTCTTATTGTCTGGAAGACGAAACGCTGCAATTAATCTGCCGCACCTAACAGGATTCAAACCGCTCACTTTTAATGAGATCCCAGAGGATCCCTATTAAGTGTCTGCCGAAGAAAAGGCGCGCAAGTCTTACCCTCCACCAATGGGCGGGTGCCGCTCCTCCAACGTACAGGTTTTTTTATTTTTTTCCGGTTTTACATTTTTTTTATGTGTTTAATGTAAATACCGGCACGGCGGTGAGAAGGTGTGCGCCGGGCCGGCACAATGGAGGACGCCGTAGGTTCCGTTCACACTTGGGGCGTAGTGAAAACACGGAGAAGCCAATGAAGGGATTGGAATTGGGATTTTATAGGTGCAAAGCCATCAAAAGGCCGAATATCACCACTAAGGACCCGACCCTTTTCTGACATTTGTTGCCTACAAGTTAAAATCAGTATTTTTTTTTGCTAGACAATTACAACCCTCAAATATTTTTTTTATATATATATATAGATATAGATATAGATATATAAATCGCAACGATCGCCATTTTATCCTCTAAGACCTCTGCTAAAAAAAATAATAAATATATATATATATATATATATATATATATATATATATATATATATATATATATATGTATATATATATATATATATATATATTATTTTTTTTTTTTAGCAGAGGTCTTGGAGAATAAAATGGCGATCGTTGCGATTTTTTTATGTCACATGGTATTTGCTCAGTGCTTTTTTGGAAAAAATACACTTTGTAGAATTTTAAAAAAAATACATATATACCCCAATTTGTTTGGAAAAATATGAAAGATGTTACGCACGAATAAATAGATACCCAACATGTCACACTTTAAAATTGCACACACTTGTGGAATGGCGCAAAACTCCCGTACTTACAAAATCTCCATAGGCGACGCTTTAAAAATGTTTACAGTTTACCATTATTCTTTTTTTTTTTTGTCACACAGTATTTTTGCAGCGGTTTTTCCAACGCAATTTTTGGGGAAAAAAATACACTTTAATATAATATTAAAAAAAAGGAAAGAAAAAAAAATAATAATAAAAAAATTTTTTATATATATATATATATATATATATATATATATATATTAAAATATATTGCACATGCTCGTGGAATGGCGCCAAACTCCCGTACCTAAAAATCTCCATAGGCGACGCTTTAAACTTTTTTACAGGTTGACATTTTTTTTTATGTCAAATGGTATTTATGCAGCAGTTTTTCCAATGCAATTTTTGGGGGAAAAATACACTTTAATATAATATTAAAAAAAAAAAATATATATATATATATATATATATATATATATATATATATATATATATATATTTTTTTTTACTCCAATTTTTTTGCAAAATATAAAAGATGATGTTACACTGAGTAAATAGATACCTAACACGTCACACTTTAAAACTGCACACGCTCGTGGAATGGCGCTAAACTCCTGTACCTAAAAATCTCCATAGACGATGCTTTAAATTTTTTACAGGTTACAATTTTTTTTTTTATGTCAAATGGTATTTATGCAGCGGTTTTTCCTATGCAATTTTTGGGGAAAAAAATACACTTTAATATAATATATATAAAAATATATATATATATATATATATATATATATATATATATATATATATTTATTTATTTTTACTCCATTTTTTTGTAAAATATAAAAGATGTTGTTACACTGAGTAAAAAGATACCTAAAATGTCACGCTTTAAAATTGCACACGCTCGTGGAATGGCACCAAACTGCCGTACTTAAAAAATCTCCATAGGCGATGCCTTTTAACATTTTTTACAGGTTACCAGTTTAGAATTACAGAGAAGGTCTAGTGATAGAATTATCGCTCTCGCTCTGATGTTTGCGGCAATACCTCACATGTGTGGTGCGAACACAGTTTACATATGTGGGCGTGATCTACCTATGCGGGCTAACACGGGGGGGGATTTATTATTTCTATTATTTATTTTATTACTTTTTTTTTTTATACTGTCCCTTTAAAAAAAAAAAAAGGTCTTGTTTCCCCGTCACTAAATTTCTAACGCCTAACAAACGCTCCTATAGCGTTAGTGTGGGCGTTAGACTCGCTTTACTGAGCTTGAGTATGGGCATTAGAGACTGTTGCAAAACTACAAGTCCCATCATGCCTCCGCCTGTGGGTGTCATGCTTGTAACTGTCAGCCTTGCAATGCCTCATGGGAATTGTAGTTTCGCAACAGCTGGAGGGCTGCCAGTTTGAGACCCCTGCCCTAGAGAATAAAATGGCGGTCATTGAAATTTTTTATGTCGCAGCGTTTTTTCAAACGCAATTTTTTTGGAAAAATACATTTTAATGAATAAAAAAAAAAAAATAATATACTCTATACTCTAATTTTTTCATATAATATTAAAGATGATGTTACGCCAAGTTAATAGATACCTAACGTGTCACGCTTTAAAATTGCACACGCTCGCGGAATGACGCCAAAGTTCAGCACTTAAAAATCTCCATAGGTGACGTTTTAAACATTTCTACAGGTTACCAGTTTAGAGTTACAGAGGAGGCCTAGGGCTAGAATTATTGCTCTCGCTCTAACGATCGTGGCGATACCTCACATGTGTGGTGTGAACACTGTGTACATACGTAAGTGTGACCTACGTTTATACGTGCGTTCACTACTGCATGGCGGGGGGGGGCGCTTTTAAGTGGTGGTAAACTCTGTTATACCACTTTTACCTACAGGTAAGCCTATGATAAGGCCTATAACAAGGCTTACCTGTAGGTACTGGGAATATCTCCTAAACTTGCAGTAACGTCAGTGGCGCATGCACATTGAAGTGAACGGGCTGCCATATGCGCAATGCGTGAAATCACTTTAAAATTGCGCAACAAAAAAAGTGGGTGGGAACGCAATGCTATATGCGAACGGGGCCTAAAAGTTGTCATTAACCTTCCTGGGGCCCAACATGGCGGCTGATGTAAAGCGAACGGCGCAGCGAAGTTCCAGAACTCGGACGGGGGGGAGTTTTGCGCACATATTTTGCTGTCATTGTTACATTGTTTCTTTATGTATATTTTCCAGGTGAATTGATCGTTTTATCTCCTGTTTTTAATGCCAGTAGTTATAATTCACGGCAAATGCGATCTAATTGGGTGGGAAAACACTTCATTAATTAATGGGGGGGTCCTCAGACGGCGGAGTACTCCGAGGAGCAGAACTGCGTGCCGCAGAAGGTCATACCTCATGCGCAGTCAGCTGCGTTCCCAGGTCCCCGGGGACCGGCCAATCAATGTCTTTGACTTCAGCCCGGTCCGTGAATCAATTAAACGCTCTCTGGGCGGCTCGGATAGAAATTAGCCGCGACTTAGAGACTTGTCTTGGTTGAGCGCCAGACCGCCGAATTAATAGGACCCCGGCGCCTCCCGGGTGTTAAAACCCATTTGTGGGGGGGGGGGGGGGGGGGAATCCGTATAATGGCGTGCCGCAGCGCTGACCCCTCCTACCCCTCTTCATCGGAATATCCCAAATTAAGAAATTCCCAATGTTCAAAGAGAGCGGAGAGATTCGTAATGACCGCCGTTTCTTTCCTGCGCAAAAACGCACAACGGCCTTCATTAAAATGTAGTTTACATCTCATTAACATTATTAATAAATGAGTTACAATTATTTAAAGTGACAATGTTACATTTTGATACCGCGAGTCGTATTCAGCAAAGCAAAAGTCCGCAACAAACTGCAGCAGCCAATCAGATAACGTCTTTCTCGTTCTGATTGGCTGCACTTCACTCTCACATATTTTTACTCTTTAACTACTTCTATTGTATAATTCTCATATACGGCATATATATATATTTATATATTTTGTGTATATATATATATATATATATATATATATATATATATATATACACACACACACACACAGTACTGTGCAAAAGTTTTAGGCAGGTGTGTAATAAGGATACTTTTAAAAAAATGATTTTAATTGTTTTTTTTTTTAATCAATTTACAAACAGACAAAAAATCCAAATCCAAACAATATTTGGTGTGACCCCCCTTTGTGTTTAGCGTCAGTTCTTACACTCGTACACTTTGTACACTTGCACAATGTCAGGGATTTTGTAGGTCTAGAGTCAGGTGTATGATTAACCAATTATTCCAAGCAGTTGCTAATGATCATCAATTTCATATGTGGGTTGAAAACACGGTCATTAACTGAAACAGAATCAGCTGTGTAGGAGGCTTAATACTGGGTGAGGAACATCCAAACTCTGCTACTAAGGTGAGATTGTGGAAGGCAGTTTCATGTCACGGGTCATACACCATGGCAAGACTGAGCACAGTAACAAGACACAGGGTAGTTATATTGCACCAGCAAGGTCTCTCCCAGACAAAGATTTCACAGCAGACTGGGGGTTCAAGGTGTGCTGTTCAAGTTCTTCTGAAGACACACAAAGAAACCGGAAATATTGAGGAGCATAGACGCAGTGGTCGGGTAATGCTGAGAAGTGTAGATGCAGTGGTCGGGTAACGTTGAGGACCATAGATGCAGTTGTCAGGTAATGTTGTGGAGCATAGACACAGTGGACGGGTAACGTTGAGGAGCGTAGATGCAGTGTTTGGATAACAATGAGGAGCATAGACGGAGTGGTCAGGTAACGTTGAGGAGCGTAGATGCAGTAGTCAAGCAGCAGATCCCTTCCATACCGGAAGATGTCCAGCAGTGCCATCAGCATAGAACTGGTGGAAACCACTGAGACCCAGGTACCCCCATCTACTGTCCGGAGAAGTCTGGAGGAAACCAGTGGGACCCAGGTACCCCCATCTACTGTCCGGAGAAGTCTGGAGGAAACCAGTGGGACCCAGCTACACACATCTACTGTCCGGAGAAGTCTGGAGGAAACCAGTGGGACCCAGCTACACCCATCTACTGTCCGGAGAAGTCTGGAGGAAACCAGTGGGACCCAGCTACACCCATCTACTGTCCGGAGAAGTCTGGAGGAAACCAGTGGGATCCAGGTACCCGCATTTGGTCTCTGGAGGAAACCAAAACAATCCAGGTACCCCTATCTACTGTCTGGAAAAGTCTGGTGGAAACCAGTGGGACCCAGGTATACCCATCTACTGTCCGGAGAAGTCTGCAAGAAACCAGTGGGACCCAGGTACACCCATCTACTGTCTGGAGAAATCTGATGGGACCCAGGTACACCCATCTACTGCCTGGAGAAGTCTGGAGGAAACCAGTGGGACCAGGTATCTCTATCTACTATACAGAGAAGTCTGGAGGAAACCAGTGGGACCCAGGTACCACCATCTACTGTCTGGAGAAATCTGATGGAAATCAGTGGGACCAGGTATCTCTATCTACTATACAGAGAAGTCTGGAGGAAACCAGTGGGACCCAGGTACCACCATCTACTGTCTGGAGAAATCTGAACAGAAGTGGTCTTGCCGCCAAAAAGCCTCCGATGTGGAAACAAGGCTAAGCGACTCAACTATGCAGGAAAACTGGGGGGGCAGAAAAATAGCGGCGGGTGCTCTGGACCGATGAGTCACAATGTGAAATATTTGGCTGTAGCAGGAGGCAGTTTGTTTGGGGAAGGGCTGGAGAGTGGTTCAATAATGAGTGTCTGCAGCCAACTGTGAAGCACGGTGGAGGTTCCTTGCAAAATCTGGGGCTGCACTTCTGGCAATGGAGTTGGAGATTTGGTCAGGATCAATGGCGTCCTCCATGCTGAGAAATCCAGGCAGATACTTCTACATCATGCCATACCATCAGGGAGGCGTTTGATTGGCCCCAAATCTATTCTGCAGCAGGACAACCACCCCAAACATCCAGCCAATGTCATGTTCAGTGTAAAAAAGAACAAGGAGCCCTGGAAGTGATGTTTTGGCCCCCACAGAGCCTAGATCTCACCATCATGGAGTCTGTCTGGGATGAAGGATCGGAAGCTGCCAACATCTACAGAAGATCTGTGCTTAGTTCTCCAAGATGTACATAGAGCAACCTACCTGCCGAGTTCCTTCACCAAATGTGTGCAAGTCTACCTAGAAGAAGGGGGGGGGGTCACCCCGAATATTGATTGGATTTGTATTTCTCTTCTCTTTATTGTCCATTTTATTAATCGATAAAAATAAATTAACACTTCGATGTCTGAAACCATTCTCCATTTACAGTAGCGCACCTGCCTAAAACTTTTGCACAGTAGTGTATATTTATGATATTTATATTTTTCTCTTCCTCTTGGATAGTAGCGCCTTCACTGGTAATGACATCACAACTATCATTATATTCTCTGCTGCTGACAGGCCACTTCTCCTCTATTAATGGACAAATTCTCTGAGGGTCCCGGAGTTCCCAGGGGGATCCCTACTGATAGGTCACCCCCCTCCCTCCTATAGACGCTGATGGATCACATGACAAGCCGCGAATCCTATAGAGAGAGATCCTTCTTCCTCTTTTCCTGGAAGGTCCCAGCAGAGCGCAGCGAGGAAATTAACGTATGCTTAATTAAGGCATTGCTTGCGCTTTACTTAAAGAGAAGTATCGATCGTCCCGATCGGACAGGATACGAGGCAGAGCAGAGGAGCATTTCAAACGGTCACCAAGGTCAGCGACACTTCGCCTACTCAAAAAGTCATTATCAGTTTCCTGCTTTCCCGATTAGAACACCTTTGGGATGAATTAGAGCGGAGACTGCGGAGCCAGGCCTTCTCCTCCAACATCAGTGCCTGACCTCACAAATGCTCTTCTGGAAGAATGGTCAAACATTCCCATAGACACACTCCTAAACCTTGTGGACGGCCTTCCCAGAAGAGTTGAAGCTGTTATAGCTGCAAAGGGTCGGAGCCAACTCAATATTGAACCCTCCGGACTAAGACTGGAGGCCATTAAAGTTCATGTGCGTGTAAAGGCAGGTGTCCCAATACTTTTGACAGTATAGTGTATACACTATAGATGTTGTATGGAAAGCATCACATTTTTATCGGGGGGGGGGGTAGGTCTTCTTCTGGCCCGGGAAGTAATGTCAGAACGTCGCCTCAGTGTAGAACTCGCCATCTGCGCCTGCATTGCTTCCAAAGAACGAACGTGTCCTTACTGCGAGCGATTGCCAGCTACAGATGTGGGCACATGTGCGTTCCCCGCTCTGCTTCACCAGCCACCCCCAGATCGGTTGGTCCTTCCATTTCATCCATCATCACTGGGTATCATTTATAAAATATAGTTGGCCATGGGGGGGGGGCATTTGAAGTCTGGTGGTCCATATTAGGCTCGTATTAGTTCCATGTTCCCGGTAGGTAGGATCAGGGCCGGGACAAGGGGTGGGCAAAAGGGACGGCTGCTCTGGGCACTGTGGTATCATGTGAGGTGGGCGTTGTGAGGAGATTGGGGGGGGGGATTTTTTGTTGGAAGGTGCAATTTGGGGGGCAGCGGGGGGGGGGGTAAGAATTGTTCTAGGAGGGGAAATTTGGAGGGTGCGTTAGTAGTGGGGGATATGTGTTGGAAAAGGTGGGGTGGGGGAAGAGGATTTGTACTAGGAGGGGGGGATTTGGGGGTTTTGTGCTAGAAGAGGTGATATGGCATGGGGGGGGGAATTGTGCTAGCAGGGGACATTTTTTTGGGGGGTGTGCTAGTATGGTGTATTGGGTGGGGAGATTTGTGCTGGGAGGGGGATTTGGAGTGGGGGAAGAGGATTTGTGCTAGAAGAGGTGATATGGTAGAGAGGGAGGGGAATAGTGCTAGGTGGGAATTTTTTTGGGGGGGGTTGTGCTAATAGGGATGACTGAGGGGGGGGGTGCGAGGAGGGGAAATTTGAGGGGGGGTATGTGCTAGTATGGGGGGATTTGTGCCAGGAGGGAGGATTTGGAGTCGGGGAAAAGGATTTGTGCTAAGAGAGGGGTTTTGTGCTAGAAGAGATGATAAGGTAGAGGGGGAGGGGACTTGTGCTAGGAAGGGAATCATTTTATTTGGGGGGGGGGGGTTGTGCTAAGATGGGGGATTAGGGGGGATTTGTGCTGGGGGGGTGAGGGAAGATGATTTGTGCTAAGAGGGGAGATTGGGGGTTTTGTGCTAGAAGAGGTGACATGGTAGAGGGGGAGGGGAATTGTGCTAATAGGGATGACTGGGGGGTTGTGTTAGGAGGGGAAATTTGAGGGGGGGTATGTGCTAGTATGGGGGGATTTGTGTCAGGAGGGAGGATTTGGAGTCTTGGAAAAGGATTTGTGCTAAGAGAGGGGTTTTGTGCTAGAAGAGATGATATGGTAGAGGGGGAAGGGAATTGTTTTATTTGGGGGGGGGGGTTGTGCTAAGATGGGGGATTAGAAGGGGATTTGTGCTGGGAGGAAGGATTGGGGGTTTTGTGCTAGAAGAGGTGATATGGTAGAGGGGGAGGTGAATAGTGATAGGAGGGGAATTTTTTTTGGGGGGGTGGGGGGGTTTGTGCTAAAAGGCATCTTTGTTCTAAGATGGGGGATTAGGAGGGGATTTGTGCTAGGAGGGGGGATGGGGGAAGAAGATTTGTGCTAGGAGGGGGGATTGGGGGTTTTGTGCTAGAAGAGGTAACATGGGGGAGGGGAATAGTGCTAGGAGGGGAAATTTGGGGGGGTGGATTTGTGCTAGTATGGGGGATTGGGTGGGGGGGGGATTTGTGCTAATAGGGATGACTGGGGGGGGGGAATTAAGCTGGGAGGGGAAACTTGGGGGGGATTTGTGCTAAGATGGGGGATTGGGATTGGATTTGTGCTGGGAGGAAGGATTGGGGGTTTTGCGCTAGAAGAGGTGATATGGTAGAGGGGGAGGGGAATAGTCATAGGAGGGGATTTTTTTGGGGGGGGGATTTGTGCTAATAGGGATAACATGGGGGGGTTGTGTAGTAGGGGAAATTTGGGGGTGGTGGATTTGTGCTAGTATGGGGGATTGGGTGGGGGGATTTGTGCTAATATGGATGACTGGGGGGGGGGGGGGATTTATGCTGGGAGGGGAAACTTGGGAGGGATTTGTGCTAAGATGGGGGATTGGGATTGGATTTGTGCTGGGAGGGGGGATGGGGGAAGAAGATTTGTGCTAGGAGGGGGGATTGGGGGTTTTGTGCTAGAAGAGGTAAGATGGGGGAGGGGAATAGTATTAGGAGGGGAAATTTGGGGGGGTGTGGATTTGTGCTAGTATGGGGGATTGGGTGGGGGGGATTTGTGCTAATAGGGATGACTGGGGGGGGGGATTTATGCTGGGAGGGGAAACTTGTGCTAAGATGGGGGATTGGGATTGGATTTGTGCTGGGAGGGGGGAGGATGTGTACTTGGAAGGGGAATTTATGCTAGGAGGGGTGATATTTTTTTGGGGGGTGGGGGCGTTTGTGCTGGGGGGGGGATTTGGAGGATGGAGAAGCAAAGATGTGTTCTGGGAGGGGGGATTTCAGCAGGGGGGGTGGATTTGTACTGGGAGGAGGGGGGGATTTATGCTTATGGGGTTTTAATGCAAATTAGTGCTCAGTTTATTTTTGGGGGGAAGGGGATTTTGCTGGCTCATGCATCTTTTGGGGGGGGGGGGCACAATTTAACTTGTTTGCTCTGGGCACTATATAGCCTTGTCCCGGCACTGGGTAGGACGGTGACACCTGAGATTTACGATCGGAAAAGAGGTTGTCGGCACCGTAGAGCTCCCAGGCACGGCTCACTGAGCTCCCACAAGGCTCGGCTACCCCGGAGTGCTCTGTGTTTTATCCGGAGTTCTCTTTTAAGAACGACTAATGAATCTTTTCTTTTCTGTTTTAATTTTTTTTGTCCTTTTGATGCCCTCCGAATTCCGCAATCAGATTAATCGGTGAGACAGTCTGATCCTGACCTTCGCCCCGTCACTCACCCCGCAATAAACGACATGCAAAGGGAATTAACCGCTCTACAAGGAAAACAGGCGGAATTCGCCGGCGCATTAATTTCCTCATTGAGATTCCGGCGCGAAGCGTACAGTTATCTCCATGTAAACACCGCCGGAGACCTCTGCACCGCACATCAATAGCGCTATTTGCATACGATATTGATTAGGAGTCATTGTAATTAATATTGTGGTCTGTCTGGAATCTCTTTTTTGGGCGCTTGTCTGGACCAAACGCACCGCACCACAGATGACCCGGACGGAGCGCCGCAATGCTAACGAGACATTGGAAATGGAGAAATCCCTCAAGGGGTGGGACTAGAGTGGCGATGGTAGATTGAAGTCAAAGAGGCAGTAAGAATTGTAAAAAATATCAAATTTTATTACAAACTGTACATATACAAAACATCGAGTGAAAAACGGTGTACGACAACCCTACATGAATATTGGAAAGATCAGATACAGACAGCTAACGCGTTTCGGCACTCCTTCTTCAGGAGATGTCTTCAAAATTGTCAGGGCTGGGCTCAGCCCTTCTTTCTCTGAGCTGGCCACTCAGCTGTTGGCTAATTGCCAGCTCCTATCTCTTTCCACAGTGACTCTGTGGCTGGCTGTTGATGATATCCTGCTCGTCAGTCCCGCCTACTTAAGCCGTCCAGTCCAGAGAATCTCTGCCTTCGCCTTGGTCAACATCACAGAGACTATCTCCTGCATTCCTGTTTATAGACTTGCTTTGCTGACATCCCTTCTGGCTCCAGATCCTGCTTGCTGTTTCACTACGTTGATCCCTGACTTTCTGGCTTGTCTGACTATCCGTTCCGGTTACTGAACTCCGGCTATGTTTTGACTACGTTTGTTCTTTTTACTTTTATTATTAAACAAGTGTGATTTAACTGTACTTCTGTCTCGGTCTGATTTCAAGGTTTTTGATAAATATACAGTACATACAGCTTTCTGCAAGATAAAATTACATATTGATATCAAAATATATAAATATATCATCATATACATGAGCAGAACCATAATGCGACTGCAATCACCCAGATTTGTGAGTGATAAATCAAGTGAAGCTTAAAGCGAAGTTCCAACCTGAAATTTTTTTTGTGCATATTCACAGACCTATATTAGTATTAATAAACATTGGGGGGGGGGGGATTTTTTTTATTTATACTTACCAGAAACGCCCTGTTGCCATGTAGTGGCTCCTAATCTGCCACTTCCTGGTCCGCGGCGCTCCGCGTCACTTCCTCCCTCGCCTGCGCTCCTCGGAAATGCTGGGAGTCCTCATTTCCCAGGAGTCAGTGGGCGGTGCTGACTCCTGGGGGGGGTATAACGCAATTTAAGGCCGTTGCCATAACAACGGGGCGGGACCTTCCTCCGTCGCCGCCCCCGTTGTTATGGAAACTTTCTAAACAAATCGGTGCTACGGCTACCAAATCCTATCTGATCGAAAAAAAGTGACCATCTTTTAGGAGGGTCGGGGGATACTTTTTGACAATTCTGTCCTTCGATATCGGTGGGCGTCTTGTAAACGAATTTTTTGGTCGTTTAGGAAATGTTTTGACTAACAAAATGGGCCAACGAGTCTTGATAATCTTTTCTATTCGTCTGTGTTGTCTATTGAATTCTGTGCAGAAGGTTAAATCATATTTGTCATCCTTTTCTCGTTTTTTTTGGGGTAAGCAATTGTTTTCTATCCATGAATCCTAATTTTTTTTTTGTGTTTTAACAATCTCTGGGCGTTTATATCCTTTTTGTTCAAATCTATTTAACGGCTTGTCGACCAGCCGCCGTCGTTTTACTGCGGCAGGTCGGCACGTTCCCGCGAACTGTCGTAGCTGTACGTCGGCTCCTTTAAGCGGGATAGCAGGCGCGCACGCTGCATTGCTGGGGGTGCCGATGCTCGTGGCCGGCGGTCACGTGGGATCGCGGGCATGAGAGGCAGAACAGGGACATGTGTGTGTGAAATCCCCGTTCTGTGAGGAAAGGAGAGGCAGATCGTGAGTTCCTAATAGCTAGGAACCCACGATCTGTCATCTCCTATAGTCAGTCCCCTCCCCCCTACAGTTAGAACACACAGTCAGGGAACACACTTAACCCCTTGATCGTCCCCCCCCCTAGTGTTAACCCCTTCCCTGTCAGTGACATTTACCCAGTACTCAGTGCATTTTTATAGCCCTGATCGCTGTATAAATGTCAATGGTTTCAAAAATGTGTCAAAATTGTCTGATGTGTCCGCCATAATGTCGCAGTCCCGCTAGAAAAAAAAAAAACTGTCCAGCAGTTCGACGCCATTACTAGTAAAAAAAAAAATAATAATAATAAAAATGCTATAAATCTATCCCCCTATTTTGTAGACGCTATAACTTTTGCGCAAACCAATCAATATACACTTATTGTGATTTTTATTACCAAAAATATGTAGAAGAATACGTATCGGCCTAAAATGAGATTTTTTTTTTTTTATTGGGGATATCTATTATAGCAAAAGTACAAAATATTGTGGGTTTTTTTTTCAAAATTTACGCTTTTTTTGTTTATAGTGCAACAAATAAAAACCGCCGAGATGATCAAATACCACCAAAAGAAAGTTCTATTTTTGGGATAAAAAGGACGTCAATTTTGTTTGGGTACATCGTCGCACGAACCGCGCAATTGTCAGTTAAAGCGAGACAGTGCCGAATCGCAAATAATGGCCTTGGTCATTGAGCAGCCAAATCTTCCGGGGCTGAAGCGGTTAATAACATATCAGATTGTATTTCATAATCCTCTCGAAGGTCGCAATTTCTTTTCACCCTCATAAGCTGGCCTTTAGGTATACCTGAAATCCATTGAGGGTGATGGCCGCTCGAGGTGGGAATAATAAATATTCACTAATGTGCGAGTATATATATATAATATATTGTTTCCTTGTCTGTAAATTACTAAATCCAAATAGTTTACTTTTTCTATACTATAACCCGCTGTGGAGGAGATATTATATTTATTAATGTTAATTTGTGGTGCCAAAATTAGTTGTTTTCCATTGCTAATTACAATAAATCTAATATAAAATCTATTTGTGTTTTCTGTAACATTGTTTTGGATTCCTAAGCCCATTTGCTTCAGTGGCATCTTTCTGTCTAATATTAGTGAGTCAACATCTATACCAGGCTTGTCCAAAGTCCGGCCCGTGGGCCAATCGCGGCCCGCGTTCCGGTTTTGAACGGCCCGCCTGGTTATCTGGACATGTATATCTTTTGTGGCCCCCCAACGATGTCCCAGCGCCGGGGCCACAAAAGATATATATATGCTTGCTGCCTTGGAGGGGACAGGGAGGAGGCGGGACGAGTGCCGTGCACACCGGAGGGGTATTTCCTGTTTACACGGCGGCCTCTGTAATAGGAAGTCCCGTCTCCGGCGCTGCCATTGGACGACTGTTCTGTCCATCAAGGGAGGCGGGACTTTCTTTTAAAGAGGCTGCCGAGAAAACAGGAGTTTTTCCTGTATCTAATCTTTTGGCGCTCGTCCCGCCCCCTTCCTGTACCCTCCGAGGCTGTAGATGGATGGGCATCAATCAGGCTGCACTGATTGCAATGGGGGTGCTGCATTCCTGGCCATACTGGGTGATGCATTCCTTGCAATACTGGGTGATGCATTCCTGGCCATACTGGGTGCTTCATTCTTGGCAATACTGGGTGATGCATTCTTGGCAATGGTGGGTGCTGCATTCCTGGCCATACTTGGTGCTGCATTCCTGGCAATACTGGGCACTGCATTCCTTGCAATACTGGGTGCTGCATTCCTGGCCATACTGGGTGCTACATTCCTGGCAATACTGGGCGCTGCATTCCTTGCAATACTGGGCGCTGCATTCCTTGCAATACTGGGTGCTGCATTCCTGGCCATACTGGGTGCTGCATTCCTGGCAATGATGGGTGCTGCATTCCTGGCCATACTGGGTGCTGCATTCCTGGCCATACTGGGTGCTTCATTCTTGGCAATACTGGGTGATGCATTCTTGGTAATACTGGGTGCTGCATTCTTGGCAATGGTGGGTGCTGCATTCCTGGCCATACTGGGTGCTGCATTCCTGGCAATGGTGGGTGCTGAATTCCTAGCAATGGTGGGTACTGCATTCCTGGCCATACTGGGTGCTGCATTCCTGGCAATACTGGGTGCTGCATTGCTGGCAATACTGGGTGCTGCATTCTTGGCCATACTGGGTGCTGCATTCCTGGCCATACTGGGTGCTACATTCCTGGCCATACTGGGTGCTACATTCCTGGCCATACTGGGTGCTGCATTCCTGGCCATACTGGGTGCTGCATTCCTGGCAATGATGGGTGCTGCATTCCTGGCCATACTGGGTGCTGCATTCTTGGCAATGGTGGGTGCTGCATTCCTGGCCATACTGGGTGCTGCATTCCTGGCAATGGTGGGTGCTGCATTCCTAGCAATGGTGGGTGCTGCATTCCTGGCCATACTGGGTGCTGCATTCCTGGCAATACTGGGTGCTGCATTCCTGGCAATACTGGGTGCTGCATTCCTGGCCATACTAGGTGCTGCATTCCTGGCCATACTGGGTGCTACATTCCTGGCCATACTGGGTGCTGCATTCCTGGCCATACTGGGTGCTGCATTCCTGGCCATACTGGGCGATGCATTCTTGGCAATACTGGGCGATGCATTCTTGGCAATACTGGGTGCTGCATTCTTGGCAATGGTGGGTGCTGCATTCCTGGCCATACTGGGTGCTGCATTCCTGGCCATACTGGGTGCTGCATTCCTGGCCATACTGGGTGCTGCATTCCTGGCCATACTGGATGCTGCATTTTTGGCAATACTGGGTGCTGCATTCTTGGCCATACTGGGTGCTGCATTCCTGGCCATACTGGGTGCTGCATTCCTGGCAATGGTGGGTGCTGCATTCCTGGCCATACTGGGTGCTGCATTCCTGGCCATACTGGGTGCTGCATTCCTGGCCATACTGGGCGCTGCATTCCTGGCCATACTGGGCGCTGCATTCCTGGCAATGGTGGGTGCTGCATTCCTGGCCATACTGTGTGCTGCATTCCTGGCAATACTGTGTGCTGCATTCCTGGCCATACTGGGTGCTGCATTCCTGGCCATACTGGGTGCTGCATTCCTGGCCATACTGGGTGCTGCATTCCTGGCCATACTGGGTGCTGCATTCCTGGCCATACTGGGTGCTGCATTCCTGGCCATACTGGGTGCTACATTCCTGGCCATACTGGGTGCTACATTCCTGGCCATACTGGGTGCTGCATTCCTGGCCATACTGGGTGCTGCATTCCTGGCCATACTGGGTGCTGCATTCCTGGCCATACTGGGTGCTGCATTCTTGGCCATACTGGGTGCTGCATTCCTGGCCATACTGTGTGCTGCATTCCTGGCAATACTGTGTGCTGCATTCCTGGCCATACTGGGTGCTGCATTCCTGGCCATACTGGGTGCTGCATTCCTGGCCATACTGGGTGCTGCATTCCTGGCCATACTGGGTGCTGCATTCCTGGCCATACTGGGTGCTGCATTCCTGGCCATACTGGGTGCTGCATTCCTGGCCATACTGGGTGCTGCATTCCTGGCCATACTGGGTGCTACATTCCTGGCCATACTGGGTGCTACATTCCTGGACATACTGGGTGCTGCATTCCTGGCCATACTGGGTGCTGCATTCCTGGCCATACTGGGTGCTGCATTCCTGGCCATACTGGGTGCTGCATTCTTGGCCATACTGGGTGCTGCATTCCTGGCCATACTGGGTGCTGCATTCCTGGCCATACTGGGTGCTACATTCCTGGCCATACTGGGTGCTACATTCCTGGCCATACTGGGTGCTGCATTCCTGGCCATACTGGGTGCTGCATTCCTGGCAATGATGGGTGCTGCATTCCTGGCCATACTGGGTGCTGCATTCTTGGCAATGGTGGGTGCTGCATTCCTGGCCATACTGGGTGCTGCATTCCTGGCAATGGTGGGTGCTGCATTCCTAGCAATGGTGGGTGCTGCATTCCTGGCCATACTGGGTGCTGCATTCCTGGCAATACTGGGTGCTGCATTCCTGGCAATACTGGGTGCTGCATTCCTGGCCATACTAGGTGCTGCATTCCTGGCCATACTGGGTGCTACATTCCTGGCCATACTGGGTGCTGCATTCCTGGCCATACTGGGTGCTGCATTCCTGGCCATACTGGGCGATGCATTCTTGGCAATACTGGGCGATGCATTCTTGGCAATACTGGGTGCTGCATTCTTGGCAATGGTGGGTGCTGCATTCCTGGCCATACTGGGTGCTGCATTCCTGGCCATACTGGGTGCTGCATTCCTGGCCATACTGGGTGCTGCATTCCTGGCCATACTGGATGCTGCATTTTTGACAATACTGGGTGCTGCATTCTTGGCCATACTGGGCGCTGCATTCCTGGCCATACTGGGCGCTGCATTCCTGGCCATACTGGGCGCTGCATTCCTGGCCATACTGGGTGCTGCATTCCTGGCAATGGTGGGTGCTGCATTCCTGGCCATACTGGGTGCTGCATTCCTGGCCATACTGGGTGCTGCATTCCTGGCCATACTGGGCGCTGCATTCCTGGCCATACTGGGCGCTGCATTCCTGGCCATACTGGGCGCTGCATTCCTGGCCATACTGGGCGCTGCATTCCTGGCATTGGTGGGTGCTGCATTCCTGGCCATACTGTGTGCTGCATTCCTGGCAATACTGTGTGCTGCATTCCTGGCCATACTGGGTGCTGCATTCCTGGCCATACTGGGTGCTGCATTCCTGGCCATACTGGGTGCTGCATTCCTGGCCATACTGGGTGCTGCATTCCTGGCAATACTGGGCGCTGCATTCCTGGCCATACTGGGCGCTGCATTCCTGGCAATGGTGGGTGCTGCATTCCTGGCCATACTGGGTGCTGCATTCCTGGCAATGGGGGTGCTGCATTCCTGGCAATACTGGGTGCTGCATTCCTGGCAATGGTGGGTGCTGATCATACTCTTCTCTGTGCAGGTCCGAAGAGGCTTTTCTCTGCCCCCTCCTCAACTCACAGCAGTCTGCAGCAGAGAGGAGGACAGAACTTCACCTACAGTTCCTCCACCTCTTTGTGCAGCCACAGCACACCTCTCAGCTCCAACTTCCCAGCTGACTCCAGTCCTCCTCGGGTCCTCCTCCAGACCCTGCACTTTCTGCTTCCCATTGCCACCCCTAGCTTCTTCCCCAGAGCAACACAAGATAAAGGGGAATGCAATGTGATGTAAGGGAGGGTGGGGGACTTTGACTTCTGATGGTGGTGGGACTCTTGACATCTAAGGAGGAGGGGATGGGGTGCTCTAGATATCTACTCTAACAAATACTTTGAGGGCAATCATAATGCAGATGCGGCCTACACCCCTGGGCTTAGAGGTTACATTAATGACAAAGATCCTTCATTTTGGCCTGAGTAGGGGTCTGTGGGTCCCTGAGGAGTTTGCTAGTTGCGAACATCTTGGTGGCACTGAGCCTGAACGGTAGGCACCTACTGTACAGAGATCAAACACAACACCCACCACAAGGGGCTCAGAAGGTTAACTTGCCACAGGGTCCATAATAACTCCCTGTATTCATGAGCCTAACACATGGTCCTAATCTGAACCCCCACACCATGCACCCCCTCCGCCGGGCGGATCTCCAGTCTCATTTGCCGCATTCATATGTCTTACTCACTCAGGGATCCTATTTTCCGATTTTGAATTGGACCATTTTAGATGAATTCTATTTTAAAATATGAAAACCAGCCATGTGTAAAGATTTAAATTGAAAGCGGGCATCAGTGCCGGGGCAGAGCCACGCTGCAAGTACCTTTTTATATCAGGCTGGTGAACGCAGAGGAATAATGAGATATTGTAATGAAGGTGACTTGACATTGACACTAAGAATGTCTCTACAAGGCCCCGACAGCGGCCGGCTGAGAGGGAATATGGCAATACCGAGCCTACAGGGGTCTGCAGCCACCGGGCTCGGATCTCAGCCATCATCAAAGGATTTATTTCCCAAACCAAAATCCAAACCCAATCCTCCTCCTACAAATTGTTACAGATAAAGGTGAAAAAAGTTACTTTTTACTTTTTTATGCAATGCGGAGTCACTAGCTGTGGAAAATCAGCCCTGTTTTTGGCTACTTATATTTAAATCTTCAACTTTATCACCAAAAAGTCAGAATGTTGGTTTTGGCATTAACACCGATGGTTACTGCTATTTGTGGAAAAAAGAAATGTAATATGCAGTGTATCCCTGAGTTAACCTTTACCCTGACCCTAACATGTGATCCTGTCCTGACCCTTTGAATTAACCCTTAAAACTTAGAGGAGCTTCAGCCCCCTGTTTTTGGAGGCTCCGCCCTAATCCATACTCCTGGCCCCTAACCTACATGCGGGGCGCCGGACGCATGGATTCCAATGGGGTTTTCATTTTTTTGGTTAGATCCTGAGGCTCTAATTGGCTTAAAAAAAAAAAAGGGTAAGCTTGGGGCGTCCCAAGCCCATCCAGTTGTGTGACAATAGCGAAATAATATTTGCTATCGTCTTCCTGATTCTCCTCAGGCCCTGAGATCCGTCACCCGATTGGCCGAGAGAAGAAGCGATCCTATTGGTCGCTGAGGAGGAAGAGAGAGGAGACATAGGCTTAAGCCGCCGCCTTGAGGGAATGCAGCCCACGACCTAAGTGCGGTGCTGGTGACCGACCAACCGGGGGGGGGGGGGGCTTCGGGTGGATTGATGCCCCACCCCACCCCCAAAAAAAAAAAAATATACCACCAGCTGCCACTGGGCACGTGCACAGATATGCCGAAGGGCTGCCTGTGACATACTATCTGTCTGATATATGGGGAAACCTGCGCATGCCCAGGTGTGCCACAGAATTGTCAGGACCTTACCTTACATGAGTTCTATATTGAGTTACTTCACATTCACTGTGACTCAAATAAGGGTGGCACTATGATCCCAGGACATACATGGGACACAGCATCAACAGGAATGAGGTTCAAGGGTGCTGAAATCCCGGACAGTTGGCATCTATACTCTCCACCAGGCAGCATCATTATTATTATTATACAGTATTTATATAGCGCCAACAGTTTGTGCAGCGCTTTACAACATGAGGGCAGACAGTACAGTTACAATACAATTCAGTACAGGAGGAATCAGAGGGCCCTGCTCCTTAGAGCTTACAATCTAGTAAGAGAGAGGCAATCTAATCGAGAGAGGTAAAAACTGTGGGGGGGGGGATGATCTGATGGCGAAAAGAAGGAGGAGGAGGGTTTTCAGGGATCCTCTAAGAGCAAGCAGAGTAGGAGATAGCCGGACAGATTGGGGTAAGGAGTTCCATAGGATAGGAGAAGTCCTGGAGGCGAACATGGGAGGAGCTGATCAGAGAGCTAGAGAGCAGGAGGTCTTGCGAGGAACAAAGAGAATGATTAGGTTGGGATTTTGAGACTAGGCTAGAGATGTAGGTGGGCGCTGAGTTGTGGATGGCTTTGTAAATTGTTGTTAGTATTTTGAATTTAATTTGTTGGGTGAGCGTAAACCAGTGGAGGGATTGGCAGAGAAGAGTGGAGGACACTGAAAAGAAGCCAGTGAAGGGTTTGGCAGAGGGGGGTGGAGGACACTTAATGGAGGTCAGTGGAGGGATTGGCGGAGAGGGGGGTGGAGGACACTGAATGGAGGACACTGAATTGAGGTCAGTGGAGGGATTGGTGGAGAGGGGTGGAGGACACTGAATGGAGGTCAGTGAAGGGATTGGCAGAGAGGGGGGTGGAGGACACTGAATGGAGGACACTGAATTGAGGTCAGTGAAGGGATTGGCAGAGAGGGGGGTGGAGGACACTGAATGGAGGTCAGTGGAGAGACTGGCGAAGAGGGGTGGAGGACACTGAATGGAGTTCAGTGGAAGGAATGTCAGAGAGGGGTGGAGGACACTGAATGGAGGTCAGTGGAGGGATTGGCAGAGAGGGGTGGAGGACACTGAATGGAGGTCAGTGGAGAGACTGGCGGAGAGGGGTGGAGGACACTAAATGGAGGTCAGTGGGGAGACTGGCGGAGAGGGGTGGAGGACACTGAATGGAGGTCAGTGGAGGGAATGTCAGAGAGGGGTGGAGGACACTGAATGGAGGTCAGTGGAGGGATTGGCAGAGAGGAGTAGCAGACACTGAGCAGTTGGTAAGGTGGATGAGTCTGGTAGCAGCATTCATGAGGAACTGAAGGGTGGTGGCCTATGTAAAGGTGGTCCAATGAGGAGGGAGTTGCAGTAGTCAAGGTGAGAGATGACCAGGGAGTGATTTAGAAGCTTTGTGGTGTCATTGGTTAGGAAATGGCATATTTTGGAGATGTTGCGGTGGTTGAGGTGGCAAGATTTGGACAGTGAATGGACATGGGGCTGAAAGGATAGATCAGAGTCCAGGATTACACCTAGCACCCTGACATGTGGGGGGATGGGTTAATGGTTGTGCTATAAATCTTGACAGAGAAGTCAGGGGAAGAGGCACATGGGGGAAGAAATATTATCAGCTCAGTTTTGGACGGATTGAATTTGAGGAAGTGGTGTGACACCCAGGCTGATATGTCTGTTAGTAAATTAGTGATACGTAAGGAGACTGAGGGAGTGACCTTGGGGGGTAGAGAGAAAAATTTGGACGTCATCGGCTTAGAGATGGTATTGGCAGCCATGGGAGGCTATCAGCTGCCCCAGGCAGGAGGTGCAGGTGGAGAATAAGAGAGGTCAAAGAACAGAACCTTGGGGGACCCCAACAGAGAAAGCGAGAGGAGAGGAGGAAGTAGAATTGTAAGTGACACTGAAGGTGCGGTTGGATAAGTAGGATGAGAACCAGCTTAGAGTACAGTCACAGAGACTAAAATTCGTTGAGCTTTTTTGAGGAGGACGCAACAGGTCCCGGAGTAGATGTACAGAATAGTGTCCATTGGATTTAGCTGTTAGCAGATCATTTGTTAGTTTTAGGAGAGCAGTTTCCGTGGAGTGTTGAGGGTGGAATCCAGACTGAAGGGGATCAAGAAGGTTATTCTCGGTGAGGTGGTCACTCAGTCGGTTGTAGAGTTTAGATAAAAAGGTGGAGCAAGGAGACGCGGTGTAGGTTGTTAAGATTGGTGGAGGTCTAGTGAGGGCTTTTTAGGTATGGGGTTGACCAGTGCATAGTTTAGAGAGTTGGGGAAGATGCCAGAAGAGAGGGAGAGATTGAAGATGTGGGTTGAAGAGGAAGAGGGTGTAGAATAGAGACCAGAGGGTGACCGTAGCATTTGCGAGGGAACAGGGTCCAGCGGGCAGGTGGTTAGGTGGGCGTTAGAAAGGTTTAGCAACCTCGTCTATGGTGGTGGGCTTGAACGAAGGAAGGAAGTAACGAGTGTAGCTGTGGATATAGAGGGATGGGTGGCGGGAGATATCTGCACAGTGGAGATCTCCTCACAAATTGTATCAATCTTATCTTCTGAAGTGATTGGCGATCTCCTGGGCAGCGAGTGAGTTAGTGGGCGGAGGCACAGTGGAGGACGAAGTAGTGATGGGGTGACAACACAGAAGAGCAATTTGAAGAAAGGGACAGAGCGTTGTCACCCTATAACAGGAAGTCCCTGAACAAAGACCTTCATGACGGGATCGGCAGAGATTATTTTAACGAAAAGTTGCAGATTTACGAAGACTGAAAATTATTTTGAAAATGATTTTAAAGTGTTAAGAATCACATAAGATTTTAGTGATCGGATTTACATCAAGTTTAATCCTGACCGCACAGCTCATGCAGAAGCAGCCCATGGAAATCTGATCCACCATCGTGGGTTCCCGGGATCACTTTTTTACAGATGTGACCGCTAAAACTCGAAATTTCTGCAGGCGTATGCGGCGGCTAATTTCTTGGGAAACGTTTCCCACTAAAAGGATTGTATTTTTGTCGGCGGTGGCACCGGGGTGGTGTCATGTGACCGTTTTTACATACAAATAGTACTTAGCGGAGTCCTTTCAGAGTGTAAAGATTATTTCTACCGCGGCAGAGCGGCTCCACGGCGCAAATCATCTTTACAAATTGGCTGAAGCTCCGGCGTTTTAAAACAGTGGAAGTGACATTTATAAATGTCTCGGCGCGGCGGGGGGGCTGTAGCAGATGGTAAAGAAACAAATTTTACCTACAAAGTCACAGCTTGACGTGAGTTGTAAAACAGCACCAGAGATACAAATGGAAGATAGCGCTAATTCATTAATTCTCCCGGAATGTGCGCGCCCGCCACCGGCGGCACGATATTACCTGGAGGACCGCGCCAACTTCCACCAACATTACGGGCAATACAAATAGAACACTGAAAGCACCCTATCCCTACAACACTATGTAAATATATAATAATAATAATAATAGGGTGTGACTGTGGGGGGAGGGGACATTAGAGTGTAAGCTCCTCTGGTACAGAGACTGATGTGACTGGCTCAGTGATCTCTGTTCAGCACTACGGTATATGTCAGAGCTTTATAAATGCATAATAATAATAGTGTGTGACTGTGGGGGGGGACGGGGGGGGGGACGACATTAGAGTGTAAATTTTTGTTTATTAAAAAATCTTACAAATATAATAAAAACATATTTACATATATATACAAAATAAATAAAAATATATAAACAAAAATAGTTTACATCAGCATAGCAAAAACATAAAGATAAACTAAATATACCAACCTGAACAAAGTCATAACCTCCACCTAAAACACCCCCTCAGGCTAAGAAACCATTACACATGTAACCCGTCCATGCGGCCCTTTTTCCAAAAATACAATCTTATATAAAAATCTAGGGGGACGTGAAAGGACAGAAAGCCGCACACATAGAGACTGACAGACAGCAGCTACAGAGACCTGACAATACTCCACGCCTTTGTCCGCCTTTTCATACTGTATTATCTGCAGCATTCATCCCTGGTGATCCTGCCATGGAGATACTTGTTTAGGCACTTCCTGTTCTAGGGTGACAACGCCCTGTCCTTGTCTCTCAGTTGTTCTCC
Source organism: Lithobates clamitans (assembly GCA_037952925.1). NCBI lineage: Eukaryota > Metazoa > Chordata > Amphibia > Anura > Ranidae > Lithobates > Lithobates clamitans. Next base: position 826,551 of record JBBGZY010001826.1, read on the forward strand.
TGCGTTGTCACCCTGTCACATGCTCACCTGGGGGCCATGCCAACACACATTAGGTAGACATGGTCCAATCAGGAAGCTGATCCAGAGCAATGCTGACCCTGGAGTGAGCGCATGTAGACAGGAAGTGGCCGCAAAGACGCTGGAGAAGATCAGCAGAACGGTGATGGGAAAAGAGCAAAACAAAAAAGTGAAAATATAGCAAACTAAATGTCATCGAGTTTGTGTTTACTTGAAGTGGCTTTTCTATCACACTCCTCCATACAGTATAAACATTGTTCAGATGGGAGATATATGCAGTATATATATATATATACACATAATGTGGAAAAAGTCAGAGTATATGGAATATATTCATCAATATACAGAGCAGGATGTAAAGTCACATCAGAGACGTCTTCCCACCGATGCTCCAATAATGATGAAAATTGGGCGCGGTTTCCCTTTAAGCGGTTTCTGGTCCGCGCCGATGATTTGCGGAATGTATCACCTCTCTGGCAGAGCAAACATTTAATTAATCGCTTATTTAATTTATGCAAATCATGAAAGCAAAGAAACGCGGCGTATCTCCCCGTAATGAGGCCGGATCCTCTATTATTTAACAGTTCAGGCCTGGAGGTGGCAGCGGTTAATTAGCGGTCTTCTTGTTTTGGAATTAGGTCTCGCGTTCACAATCGCTTCATCACAATAACGTAATATGGATCATTAGCGGCGGAAACGCACCTTTCACACCGACAGACCGCCGCAACCGCCGCTGACTGGTCACCGGGCTGCCAGAGACTGGCCCCTATTTCCCAGGGAAGGGTCGTCCTGGGATTTGTGTCGCCTCGGATCCAATTTTAATTGGACAGATTTGCCTTCCGTTGATATCGATGGGGTTCGGCCTCACTGAACTGAAGCCCAAGGCCATTTGGCTCACCTCTACTCCTTCTCCACCCCGCAGGATGTGTAGTGCGGATCTGTTATACTCCAGGAGTCATAGGAGGGGCGTAACTAGAACCTTCAGGGCTTTGGTGCAAGAAATCATGCAGGGCCCCAACTGCCCCCGACTGGGGCCCTTCCCACTGATCCCAGGGCCCTTTACTCCCATCGTGGGGCCCTTTATTATGGTCCCAAAGTGGGCCATTTTCCTGCCATTTTGGGGTTGCCCTGTGGTGGCGACACAATAGAGCCTAGTTGCCCAGTTGCGCCCAGTTGGGCCCAGTTCCCTCACTGGTGTCGTAGTTTTTTTATTTTTGTTTTATTTTTATTTTTTTACCATTCTATTTTGTTTTGTTTTTTTACCATATTTTTAAACATTTTTTTTTTACATATTTTTTAGGACCCCTGTTGGGGGGCTTTGGTGAAATAACAGACCCCTGATGTCTCACTTTTGAGACAGGGAAAGGGACTGGGGACAAATTAATCAGTCCCTTTCTCTGTAGCCTCAGCTGCATAGAATGAATGAACAGGAACCGCTCTGTACAGAGGCTTCCCGTTCATTCATAAACTGAAGCATAGGAAACACAGCTTACTATGCCCCAGCTATGAACGAATATAAAAACAACAAAAATTAAGCACATTGGTACGGATCACTGACTATTTATTCAGACAAGGAAGGGGCCAGTAAATGATACATTTATTGGCCCCATCCCCGCTCTCCATCCTAACAGTATCCCTCGCAGCAGCTGGCGGGAGGTGGAAACCCGGCAGCACTACAGGGAGGCGTGGGGGGCCCACGGAAGCACTCAGGGGCCCGGGGCAGCAGGACAGAAGTAGGGAGGTGGCGGGAGCAGCATGTGGAGGAACCAATGCCTTCCATTTTCCTCCTGCAGCCGTTGAATGTCTGTGGGAGGGAGAGGAGGAGAAGCGGGCATTCAGCAGCTGCATGGAGGGATTGGTTCCTCTAGATGCCACCACCTCGCCACCCTCCTATCCAGGCATACAGGGGAGCCACATACTGTATGTGGCCAGAGGTGCGGGGACGCTGGTGTATGCAGTACTGTATGTGGCCAGAGGTGCAGGGGCGTTGGTGTATGCAGTACTGTATGTGGCCAGAGGTACGGGGGCGCTGGTGTATGCAGTACTGTATGTGGCCAGAGGTGCGGGGGCGCTGGTGTATGCAGTTCTGTATGTGGCCAGAGGTGCGGGGGCGCTGGTGTATGCAGTACTGTATGTGGCCAGAGGTGTGGGGGCGCTGGTGTATGCAGTACTGTATGTGGCCAGAGGTGCGGGGGCGCTGGTGTATGCAGTACTGTATGTGGCCAGAGGTGCGGGGGCGCTGGTGTATGCAGTACTGTATGTGGCCAGAGGTGCGGGGGCGCTGGTGTATGCAGTACTGTATGTGGCCAGAGGTGCGGGGGCGCTGGTGTATGCAGTACTGTATGTGGCCAGAGGTGCGGGGGAGCTGGTGTATGCAGTTCTGTATGTGGCCAGAGGTGCGGGGGCGCTGGTGTATGCAGTTCTGTATGTGGCCAGAGGTGCGGGGGCGCTGGTGTATGCAGTACTGTATGTGGCCAGAGGTGTGGGGGCTCAGGTGTATGCAGTACTGTACGTGGCCAGAGGTGCGGGGGCGCTGGTGTATGCAGTACTGTATGTGGCCAGAGGTGCGGGGGCGCTGGTGTATGCAGTACTGTATGTGGCCAGAGGTGCGGGGGCGCTGGTGTATGCAGTACTGTATGTGGCCAGAGGTGCGGGGGCGCTGCTGTATGCAGTACTGTATGTGGCCAGAGGTGCGGGGGCGCTGGTGTTAATACATACACCAGCGGCTTGAGTCCGGCTCGTCTTGTGAGAAAGCACTCGCAAATCAAGTCAGGATTTTAAAAAATATATATAGCTTGTTTTCCGAAGCGCGTTACTCGCAAACTGAGGTATCACTGTATATGACATTTCTGGTTTTGGGTTTAATACGGATTTCATTTTATTTTGTGACCAAACTTAGTAGCTACAATGTGGTGGGAAGTCTTTACCAATTGTTTTCTGTCACATTGTTTCTATGGGATGTTGGTTCGCCATTTAAGGGAATATAGGAGTCTATCCATAAGTTCATATATTGATTATGTATAAATGAAGACAGAGGGTAGCAGCACTTGGACTCTATTATTTCAAAATTAATAAATCCATACTCATACTTGTTATATTGGCATTGTGATGATTCAACAAAAGGGTTCACATTCAGGATTACATCCCCGCCTTCCTCAGGTCTGATATGTCTGGATCAAAGTTACAAAGTATCTCTTCCAATATACAATGAAACAGAAATGACACAATTGTATCCAATAACATCTTCACTATGTAACTATTAAACCCCTTCTTTCCAGAAAGTTTACCCCCCTTCGTGACCAGACCATTTTTGCTTTTTTTTTGGCACTGCGCTTCTTTAACTGGTAATTGTAACGCTGTACACAAATTACATTTATATCCTTCTTCCCCCCACAAACGGAGCTTTCTTTTGGTGGTATTTGATCACCTCTGCGGTTTATAATTTTTGCGCTATACACAAAAAAAATGAGTGACAATTTTGAAAAAAAAAAACAATATTTTTTGCTTTCTGCTATAAAACACACCCAATAAAAAAAATAAAAATAAAAATCACATTTCTTCATAAATTTTGGTCAATATGTATTTTGCTACATATTTTTGGTACACAAAAAATCCCGATAAGCGTATATTGATTGGTTTGCGCAAAAGTTATAGCGTCTACAAACTATGGGATATATAATGGAATTTTTTTGTATTTTTTAAAATACTAGTAATGACGGCGATCAGCGACTTATAGCGGGACTGCGACATAGCGGCGGACATTCTGACACTAACTGACCCTTTTGACACTTTGTGGGAACCAGTGACACCAATACAGTGATCAGTGCTAAAAATATACACTGTCACTGTACTAATGACAATGGGTTTTGGAAGGGGTTAACATTGGGGGTGATCAAAGGGTTAAACGTGTGTGTAGCCATTGTTTTTGTGAGCTGTGTGTGCGGCTTTTACTAAGGGATGTGCTTTGCAGGGAAACAAAATCCATCACATCCCCGCTGACAGGACAGAGCTCTGCATTGTTTACATGGACAGAGCTCTGTTCTGTTTGCCTCCTCACCGATCAGCGGTTGACGATGGTAAACCATAGGCCGGCAGCCGCTGATCAGCTTCTGCTGGTGCTAATCACAGCAGAAGCGGCACACCCTCTACCCAGAAGACCGGAATCACACATTTTATAGATAGATAGATAGATAGATAGATAGATAGATAGATAGATAGATAGATAGATAGATAGATAGATAGATAGATAGATAGATAGATCTATAGATAGATAGATATACAGTAGTACCTTGGATTACAAGCATAATTCGTTCCAGAAGCATGCTTGTATCAAAGCGTGTTTCCAGTGTTTCCCCATAGGAATCAATTGAAACTCAGATAATTCGTTCCACAGTGACTGCTGGGGATTGCAGTACTGCATGTGGCCAGAGGTGCGGGGGCGCTGGAGACAATCGGAGACCTCGGAGACACTTGGGAACCCAGTGTCTCTGGGTGTCTCCGAGCAGTTCTGAGCACCACCGGCTCCCCCAAGCACCTCTGGCCACATGCGGTACTGCACACCCCAGCGGCTTGAAACCTGCTCGTCTTGAGAGACAACGCTTGCAATTCGAATCAGGATATTTTTTTTTTTTAAATAGCAAAAGCTCATATTGCGAAGCGCTCCTAAACCGTGTTACTCGCAATTTGAGGTCTTATGCCGTGTACACACGACCGGAAATACGGCTGGCAAAAGACCGATGAGAGCTTTTGGTCGGAAAATGCATCCGTGTGTTCGCTCCATCAGACTTTTGCTGGCCGAAATCCAGTCAGCAAAAGATTGAGAGCATGTTCTCAATTTTTCGGTTGGAAAAAGTTCCTATCCGAAAATGTGATTGTCTGTAGCAATTTCCGACGCGCAAAATTCCTATGCATGCTAAGTCGGAAACAATTCGACGCATGCTCGGAAGCACTGGACTTCATTTTCTCGGCTCGTCGTAGTGTTGTACGTCACCACGTCCTTGGCGGTGGAAAGTTCAGCGAACTTTTGTGTGACCGTGCGTATGCAAGGCAAGCTTGAGCGGAATCCCGTCGGAAAAGCCATCATATTTTTTACCGACCAAAATCCCAATCATGTGTACGCAGCTTTACTTTGTGTGTGTGTGTATATATATATATATATATATATATATATATATATATATATATATATACGTGATTCTGCACAGAGCGGCCACCATGTAGCAGTAAAGCTACAATAGACCGGTCGCCAGGTGGATATATGCCATAGTTTGTACACGCTATAACTTTAAACGAATGAATAAATACTTATTGGAATTTTTTTTTTACCAAAGACATGTAGCAGAATCCATTTTGGCCAAAGATTATGAAGAAATTTTCGTTTTTTTAAATGTTTTATAGCAGAAAGTAAAAAAATATTGGGTTTTTTTTTTTTCTGAATTTTCTGTCTTTTTTTGTTTTTTTTGTTTATATAATAAAAAATACAAACCCCAGAGGTGATCAAATAACTCCAAAAGAAAGCTCTATTTGTGTGAAAAAAATGATATAAATTTATTTTGGGTACAGTGTGGCATGACCGTTCAATTACCAGTTAAGGTTTGCCTGGTCATGAAGGGGGTAAAACCTTCCAGAAGTCAAGTGCATAGTAAAACATCATACCAATCATTTTTTATTATTATTGTTATTAATAATAATAATAACAATAATAATAATATTGTTATCATTATATCACCTATCTTTATTTTTAATTCACAGAACGTTCTCCGCCTCTTTGCGCTTGTCATCTTTCTCGCCTGCCCGTCATCCTGTCCGGCTCGGATTATTTTGCCAGCTGACGGAAGGTTTTTCACACCCGGAGATACCTGAACAGAATCGGAGAGATTTCGGAAGCAGCCTGGCATATGGGCAGAGGGAGGCCCGTGCCATAAACACAGCGGGAGCGTCATAATTAAGACAGACTCAATCTGCGACTCGCGTGATTGACGAATGGAAGAATATAGCAACATCTGTCCACGATATATATCACAGCCCGACAAACGATTCTTTATTTACTGTACAAAGGAACGGCGATAAAAAAAAAGAAAAGCCGGAGACGGAGTATACGCTGTGCGGCAATCAGGCTGCCAAATTGTATCAAAGAATTACGATTATTAACTAAAAAGGATCCGAAAACTCCAAATCCAAGTATGAGCACTAAAAGAGCTTTATAATTTATAATAATAATCGTGTGTGACTGTGGGGGGAGGGGACATTAGAGTGTAAGCTCCTCTGTACAGAGACTGATGTGACTGTGGGGGGAGGGGACATTAGAGTGTAAGTTCCTCTGGTACAGAGACTGATTTTACTGGCTGAGTGTTCGCTGTACAGCACTGCGGTATATGTCAGAGCTATATAAATGTATAATAATAATAGTGTGACTGTGGGGGAGGGAACATTAGAGTGTAAAGTTTTGTTTATAAAAATCTTGCAAGCATACAGCTTGGTATTAAAACATATTATCATATATATACAAAAATAAATAAAAAAGAATATATACATAAATAAACAAAAACAAACAGGCTTACATCAGCAGATAAAAAAAAAAGCATAAATAGAACTATATACAAAGAAATATAATTGTATTAGTAGCAAATTACAAAATTATGCAAAACAAAGCCCTAACCTCCACCCAAACGCACCCTCAAGCCCAAGAAACGATCAAACATGTAACCCATGCATGCAGCCCTTTTCCAAAAATTAGATCTTATCAAAATCGACGTGAAAGGACAGAGAGAAAAGCCTGACAGCAGCTATGGGGACCTGACATTCCTTCACCTGTGTCCAGGCCCTCCGGCCGCCGCCTGTCCTACTCAAGACCCCGAATCTTACCAACCTCACCCAGAAGGTTGTGCACCACCACCTCGACAGGAAGGACTTTTTTCTGAATGGAAACCTGACACAGTGCATTCTACGTGACTACGGACTACTAAGCTAAGTAGAAAAAGTGTCTCAAAATCAAAATCCCAAAGGATCCGTATGACCACTCGGTATAGCTCAAGCGCGAAAGGAAAGGGATACCCAGTGCCCCCACTCGCTTGTAGACTTCTACATTTAAGGGGCACTGAAGCAAGCAATGGTCCATCGTCTCCTCCACCCCACTATACTACACTCTTGGATAACCACGGTTCTCCACAGAGTGATGCTTCAGGTTGCCCTTCACATAGAGTCTGCCATGGAACAAGCGCCAGTCATTACCCACCTTTGGTTTGTTCCTCGTCTACGCTTCTGCTTGATCCCAACCTGCGACCACTTGTTAACTACCTTTCGCTTGTTCCTTGACTATGCTTCTGCTTGATCCCAACCTGCAACCAATCATTACTGACCTTTTTGCTTGTTCCTTGTCAATGCTTCTGCTTGATCCCAACCTGCAACCACTTGCTACTGACCTTTGGCTTGTTCCTCAAGTATGCTTCTGCTTAATCCTGATCTGCAACCACTTATTGCCTACCTTTGACTGGTTCCTCATCTAGGCTTCTGCTTGATCCCAACCTGCGACCACTTGTTACAGACCTTCGGCTTGTTCTTCTACTATGCTTCTGCTGGACCCCAACCTGCGGCCACTTGTTACCGGCCTTTGGCTTGTTCCTCATCTACACTTTTGCTTGATCCCAACCTGAAATCATTCATTACCGACCTTTGGCTTGTTCCTCATCTACACTTTTGCTTGATCCCAACCTGCGACCATTCATTACCGATCTTTGGCTTGTTTCTCGACTATACTTTTGCTTTATCCCAATCTGCAACCAATCATTACTGACCTTTAGCTTGTTCCTTGACTATGCTTCTGCTTGATCCCGACCTGCGACCACTTGTTACTGACCTTTGGCTTGTTCCTCAACTATGCCTCTGTTTGATCCCAGCTTGCAACCATTTATTACCGACCTTTAGCTTGTGCCTTGACTATGCTTCTGCTTGATCCCAACCTGCGACCACTTGTTACTGACCTTTGGCTTGTTCCTTGACTATGCTTCTGCTTGATCCCAACCTGCAACCATTCATTACTGACCTTTGGCTTGTGCCTTCACTATGCTTCTGCTTGATCCCAACCCATGACCACTTGTTACTGACCTTTGGCTTGTTCCTCATCTATGCTTCTGCTTGATCTCAACCTGCAACCACTTGTTACCTACCTTTTGGCTTGTTCCTCGTCTATACTTTTTCTTGATCCCAACCTGTGACCACTTGTTACTGACCTTTGGCTTGTTCCTCGTCTATGCTTCTGCTTGAACCTGACCTACAACCACTTGTTACTGACCTTTGGCGTGTTCCTTGACTATGCTTCTGCTTGATCCCAACCTGCAACCAGTCATTACCGAATTTTGGCTTGTTCCTCATCTACACTTTTGCTTGATCCCAACCTGCAACCATTCATTACCGACCTTTGGCTTGTTCCTCGACTATGCTTATGCTTGATCCCAACCTGCAACCATTCATTTCTGACCTTTGGCTTGTGCCTTCACTATGCTTCTGCTTAATCCCGACCTACAACCACTTGTTACCTACCTTTGGCTTGTTCCTCGACTATGCTTATGCTTGATCCCAACCTGCAACCATTCATTATTGACCTTTGGCTTGTGCCTTCACTATGCTTCTGCTTAATCCCGACCTACAACCACTTGTTACCTACCTTTGGCTTGTTCCTCGTCTATGCTTTTGCTTGATCCCAACCTGCAACCAGTCATTACCGAATTTTGGCTTGTTCCTCATCTACACTTTTGCTTGATCCCAACCTGCAACCATTCATTACAGACCTTTGGCTTGTGTCCTGACTATGCTTCTGCTTGATCCCAACCTGCGACCACTTGTTACTGACCTTTGGCTTGTTCCTCGACTATGCTTCTGCTTGATCCAGACCTACAACCACTTGTTACTTACCTTTGGCTTGTGCCTTGACTATGCTTCTGCTTTATCCCAACCTGCAACCAATCATTACCGACCTTTGGCTTGTTCCTTGACTCCTCTTCTGCTTGATCCCAACCTGCAACCATTCATTACTGAGCTTTGGCTTCTTTACTGACTACACCTCTGCTTGATCCCTACCAGCCATATCTGCTACTGGACCCTGGCTAGCTCACCTCCTGGTGGGGCAATCCCGAGGACTGCGACCTGGTACTAACATGTAGCAAAAAATATCTCCACTATCAGGAGCTCTGGTGAACCCCGGTTAGTGCTTAGACCCCACACCTCGGGTGAGCCTGTTTCATCCACCAGAGTGACCGGCTGCTGTTGCATTTATCCAGTAGGTTGGTGGGAGCCTCTCTACTGCTATGGCTACTGGTCTCCAAGGCCAACATCTGACTGTGACAAATGTATGAATGATGTGATCTCCAACCCTAGGAGGACACATGGTGGGTTAGATGTGGAGGTTTCAGTCAACACAATCTAGAACATCAACATTGTATCCACTAACGATGACTTGTTATAAAATCAGAATTATATTTAACACTCATCAATTCCTTACGATTCTTTTTTGCACCTGGTTTCTTCTTTGATCCAATAAGCCCCGTCCATCTTTTTTCCCAGCACCAAACCTCTGAGATTTATTCATCAGCCGGTATTTCATGCTCTGGCTTTGTCTGTACCGGCGAGGAGAATGATATTTTCTTTGCCCCGGCTGAACAATCATGTTCGACAATTGTGAAATTGTTGTGTTTTAGTGAAATTGCTTTCTAGAAGTGAAGATAACATGCAATCTATTGGCGGATCAGACATGGAGGGGGAGGGGTACCGCTGAGTGCTGCAAACCAATTTTACGTTGTTGCAATCGTGTATTATGAGGCCCGCTGCTTCCGGCGCTGTGAGAAGGATTATTTGCGGTAATATTAAAATTGGCGGTGATGGCAGCAGCCACCATTTGCTGGTTATCTACACAGAGGTGTCACACTTCTGATATTCCAGAGGAAGAGCCCGTGAAGACCAGACTGAAGATCCATTGATGGCTGTGGGAGTGTCAGGGAGCGACGATCTGTAGGACAATCTCTGGGTTTTGATGCCAACATAACAGCCGTTCAGCCTGAATGCTGATTGCTCTGTCCCACTTGCAGACTGGAGCGCCCTCTAATGGCTGCATGAAATATGACACTGGCTGATCTGCAATGCTGATGCATAGTAAAGGGTCTATTTATACAACGTTTCTTGCACAAATGTGAGGAGCGTTCGTGCAAATTGAAGGAAATGTCCCCAAGATTAACGCCTGTACAGTCAGCTCCACCTAGTGGCCAAATGTGGTATAGTTTTCTCATGGAGATATTTCAGAAAACCATACCAAGTTTTGGCCACTAGATGGAGCTGACAATGCAGGGAGTAATCTCTTAGAAAAAATATGGGACATTTTGTTCCAATTGCATAAATGCTTCTGACATTCGTGTGACGAATGTTTTATGAATAGGTGTTTTATAAAAGCCTGCAGAATGAACAGAGTGCAGCATAACTGTCACTAATTTGCTGCTGTTAAAGTGAATGTCAGAAACTTTACAAATCTGTAAATTCCTGACGTGTCACAAGATACAGCAACAGGATCATTGCTCAGAAAAAAAATCCTTTTGTTGTCAAAAACATCCTTAAACTCCAGTCAATGACGTTGCCTAGGCTGAGATGATGTCGTCAGTCTGCTGCAGGCAGGAGAAAGCATTTCCTCAGTTCCCTCCCCAGGTGACCAGACTGTACATTGTAACTTTGTAGAAAGAGGAGGAGGAAGCATTTCCTCAGTCTCACTTCCCCCTGTAACTTTTCCTAGGCTGAGATGATGTCATTAGTCTGCTGCAGGCGGGAGGAAGCATTTCCTCAGTCCCCCCCCCCCCCCCCAGTGATCAGACTGCAACTTTGTAACTTTGCCTAGGCTGAGATGATGTCATCATTATGCTGCAAGAGGAAGCATTTCTATAGTCCTCCCTCCCCCAGTGATTAGACTGTATATTGTAATTTTCTGAAAGGCAGGAGGAAGCATTTCCTCAGCCCCCCCCCCCCAGCGACGAGACTGCAACACTGTAACTTTGCTTAGGCTGATCTCCTCTTCCCCAGTAAATTTGTAGAAGGAGGAGTCATTTCCCCTCCCCCAACTATCAGACTGTACATTGTAACTTTGTAGAAGGAGGAGGAGTCATTTCCTCAGTCTCCCTTCCCCCAGTGATCAGACTGTACATTGTAACTTTGTAGAAGGCAGGGGGAAACATTTCCTCAGTCTCTCTTCCCCCTGTGACTTTTCTTAGGCTGAGACGAGGTCATCAGTCCGCTGCAAGCAAGAGGAAGCATTTCCTCAGTCTCCCCTCCCCCCAGTGATCAGATTGTACATTGTAACTTTGTAGAAGGAGGAGGAGGCATTTCCTCAGTCTCCCCTCCCCCAGTGATCAGACTGTACAATGTAACTTTGTAGAAGGAGGAGGAGTCATTTCCTCAGTCTCCCCTCCCCCAGTGATCAGACTGTACATTGTAACTATGCAGAAGGCAGGAGGAGTCATTTCCTCAGTCTCCTCTTCCCCAGTGATCAGACTGTACATTGTAACTATGCAGAAGGCAGGAGGAAGCATTTCCTCAGTCTCTATTCCCCCTGTGACTTTTCTTAGGTTGAGATGATGTCATCAGTCCGCTGCATGCAAGAGGAAGCATTTTCTCAGTCTCCCCTCCCCCAATGATTAGACTGTACATTGTAACTTTGTAGCAAGTCACAAAGAAAGAGGCTTCAGCAGGGGGCTGATCTGTTTGATCACATTTGTGAACACAGTAAGGAACTGCATAGGCATCAGGATGGATTTAAATGATTGTGTCATCTCTGAGCCCACATCTCAGTCCAGGAAGTAGATGGTGACCCCGGATAATGCCTGAACAAAGATGGCGCCGTCCTTCTGGAGAGAAAAGCAGGTGAGGGTACTGTCAGGGGCAGCACTGTGATCTCTGTGAGGGGTAATAAATACCTGACACATTACTGAGCATCAAAATATCCATCTAATGCCCCATCCCCCTTTATCTTGTGTTCCACAGAACAGGCAGGGGGCGGGGCAGTGACACAAAGCAGAGCGCCGGGTGTTGTGACCCTCCCTGTGCCTCGCTGTACATTTCTTCTGGCAGCTCCTCTATATGTCCTCCACCTTTGCATGTAGCTGCGGTGCGGCCTGAATCGCCATGATATATTCTCAGTCTAATCGCGGTTCAGGCATCGCCACGCCGGCTGCCATCTTGTCAGGGAAATTGCCATTTGCTCTGCCTGCGGTGGGAGAGAACTGATAGCCGCTATCTCTCCAATTCCACATTATGCTGAGCCACGAGCCTCATAATTTATGTAGATTCCAGAATTATCCGCCCCCTGCTCCCTTCAGGGTGTCCAGATGTGCCGGAATAAAACTAAGCACATGATCTGCATATATTTACATACATGCAAATGAGGGCTTATTACCGGCAGCCTCAACCCGGGCGCTGAGAAGCACAACGTTTCAGGCGCTTACGGCGTGGCAAGCGGGGAAAAGGCAAGACGTGTAATCCGCATAAAACAGCAAAAGCAATATAAAAAATAAATTAGAAATAAAGTGTCAGAATGAAAGTTACCTGGAAATATGGGGGGCGGGTCTACCGCGAGCGACGCAAAAATTCTCCCCGCGGTTTTCAAAATTCCACCTTCACCAATCTCCTATGAACCAATCAAAAAGTGGTGAAAGCCCAGTGCCCGGCGCCCTCCAAAACAATAAGGGGTATTGATAAAAAACGATTAAAAAAAATGTATCAAATCTAGTAACAATGTTGTGTATTAGTAACAATGTTTAGTATAGTTTAGTTTATCCGTGTCCAGTAGGGGGTGGTATATACCGGGAGGCAAACAAGGCGTTTGCCTTGGGTGGCATTTTTCTGGGGGGCGGCACAGTCCCCAGGAAGAGGGGACACCATGAGCAGTGGCATCACTATGCGGTGCGGGGGGGGGAGCAGTCTGGACCTGAGTGACACCAGGGGTGGGAGTGGAGGCGATGATGGCTGCAGCCTCCAATCTCAGAATTAGCTCACGTGGCAGAGCAGGTCGGACTCCGGGGCTGTGATCGATCGTATCTCCGCAGCCTCGCTACACACAGCTGGTAAAAAGAAGGCGGCAGGCTGCGGGAAAGTGAGTCTGGTGTAGTTTTTTTGGGGAGGGATGGGGGAACCTTCTGGTGTAGTAAGGGGGGATAGTGGAGCCCCCTCTCTCTCACCCCCCCTCTCTCTCACCCCCCTCTCTCAATCTCTCACCCCCCCTCTCTCTCACCCCCCTCTCTCAATCTCTCGCCCCCCCTCTCTCACTCCCCTCTCTAACCTCCCCTCCTCCCTCCCTCTATCTCTTTCACCCCTCTCGCCCCCCCTCTCGCTCTCTCTCCTCTCTCTATCTCTCTCACCCCTCTCTCACCCCCTCTCTCTCTCACCCCTCTCGCCCCCCCTCTTTCTCTCACCCCTCTCTCACCCCCTCTCTCTCTCACCCCTCTCGCCCCCCCTCTTTCTCTCACCTCTCTCTCCCCCCTCTCTCTCTCTCTCCCCCCCCCTCTCTCTCTCTCTCTCTCTCTCTCTCTCCCCCCCCCTCTCTCTCTCTCTCCCCCTCTCTCCTCTCTCTCTCTCGCTCTCTCTCTCTCTATCACACTCCCACTCTCCCCCCCCCCTCTCTCTCTCTCTCTCTCTCTCTCTCTCTCTCTCTCTCTCTCTCTCTCTCTCCCCCTCTCTCTCCCCCCCCCTCTCTCTCTATCACACTCCCACTACCCCTCTCTCTCTCCCCCTCCCCCCTCTCTCCCCCTCCCTCTCTCTCTCTCCCTCTGTCTCTTTCCCTCTCTCTATACACTCTAATGCAATGGGTTATGCATGCCTAAGTATACAAATTAGATTTGTTCTAGGGGGAGGAATTTGGGGGGATTTGTGCTGTGGTAATTGGGGGGGGGGGCGGATTTCTGATGGGAAGTGTAATTTTGGGGGGGGGGGGGGTGACGGGGTAGGTGGGGTAAATTTTGTTTGGAGAATTTGGGCTGGCAAAGGGAATTTATGATTAGGGGGTCAGTGTGCAGATTAGTGCTCAATTATTTTGAGGGGGGGGGTTGCTGACACATATTTTTTTTTTGGGGGGGGGCCCTGGGATCTAGGTGACCTTGTCCCAGAAATGCTCCCAGATGACAGTGCCAGATCGCCTTCCACACTATCACAGTACCACTATAAGTCACTGATCACCACCATTACCAGTATGGCGTCTATAGCTACGTAAATTCCACTATATATCCCATAGTTTGCAAGCGCTTTACCCTTCATACAACCCGATTCATATACATGTATTGGGGTATTTTTTTTTTGTTTTTTGTTTTTTTGTTTTTTACCAAAGACATGCAATATACATTTTGGCCTAAATTTATGAAGAAATTTGATTTTATCGGATGTTAATATATATGATATGAAAATATCATTATTTTTTTCGAAATGTTTTTGTTTTTATAATAATAAAAATAAAAAAAAAACAGTGGTGATCAAATACCACCAAAAGAAAGCTTTATTTGTGTTAAAAAAAAAATATAAATTTTGTTTGAGGTACAGTGTTGCATGACCGCACAATTACCAGTTAAAATAGCGCAGTGCTGAATAGCAAAAAATGCCCTGGTCGTGAAAGGGGGGGGTAAAACTTTCCGGAGGTCACTTGGTTAATAAAATATCAGTAACAATTTTAGTGACCATGTCATATATTAGTAGCGATTTTGAGGTCGAGGTCAGACGACGCGGAGTTGCGTCGCTCTCTCTCGTAAAATTTTCGAAGGCCTAAAAATGATGTCATGTCGGAAAGACCAATTTTTGTGAAATTTCCAGAAATAAACTTAATAACAAAAGAAGAGCGCCGTATTAATTTAAGATAAAAGCGTCTAAGTCCGTTATCTGGATACCGCTAATCCTTTATTGTGCAATAAAAAAAAAAAAAAGAGAAAAAGAGATTTCCAACTCGCGGTATCTTCGCCGCGGCAGCTCCCCCTCGCCTTCTCATTAATTTAAAGTCAATAATAATGGTTTTCCACTATTGATTATACATAAGTCTTTTGTCTCTCCGTAATGAACTTTCGGCGGAGTCGTTCCCCAAACTATTATTTCAACCTCGTAAAACGGCAGATTTGACAATTGGCGCGGACGGCTGATAGAGGCGGTAGGGTTATCCTTAATAGCTTTTTGTTTACCTGAGCTCTTGTCATTTATGGGGTTTTTGTTCGCCGCGTTAAACCGCCGCAGATTCGTCCCGAGGAAAATCTCCCAGCGGAATTGTAATCTCCTGCGAATGGGGTTTGTAATTCTTCACCTGATTTTTATTTTATTCTTATAATTTTAGTGTTTTTTTCGAAATTGGAGAGAAAAAAAGAATTTGAAAACTTTTTTACCCAGTTTTGAAGAAGTTTGCAAATGCTGGGTAGAAATTGTTCTCTCACCGACCATTTAAGGTAGAATTTCTTTAGCACTTACTTGTGTCTTTTACATTGCTTAGGGTCTTGATTTCTCTGCAGTAGTTTGTGTCTCTGCCCCTCCCCCAATGGGGAGATTTCCTGCAGTAGTTTGTGTCTCTGCCCCTCCCATTATGGTGAGATTTCCCTACAGTAGTTTGTGTCTCTGCCCCTCCCACAATGGGGAGATTTCCTGCAGTAGTTTGTGTCTCTGCCCCTCCCACAATGGTGGCATTTCCCTGCAGTAGTTTGTGTCTCTGCCCCTAACACAATGGTGGGATTTCTCTGCAGTAGTTTGTGTCTCTGCCCCTCCCACAATGGTGAGATTTCCCCCAGTAGTTTGTGTCTCTGCCCCTCCCACAATGGGAAGATTTCCCTGCAGTAGTTTGTGTCTCTGCCCCTCCCACAATTGTGAGATTTCCTGAAGTAGTTTGTGTTTCTGCCCCTCCCACAATGGTGAGATTTCCTTGCAGTAGTTTGTGTCTCTGCCCCTCCCACAATGGGGAGATTTCCCTGCAGTAGTTTGTGTCTCTGCCCCACCCACAATGGGAAGATTTCCATGCAGTAGTTTGTGTCTCTGCCCCTCCCATTATGGTGAGATTTCCCTGCAGTAGTTTGTGTCTTTGCCCCTCCCACAATGGTGGTATTTCCTGCAGTAATTTCTGTCTCTGCCCCTCCCACAATGGTGAGATTTCCTGCAGTAGTTTGTGTCTCTGCCCCTCCCACAATGGTGAGATTTCCCGCAGTAGTTTGTGTCTCTGCACCTCCCACAATGGTGAGATTTCCCGCAGTAGTTTGTGTCTCTGCCCCTCCCACACTGGTGAGATTTCCCTGCAGTAGTTTCTGTCTCTGCCCCTCCTACAAAGGTGAGATTTCCCGCAGTAGTTTGTGTCTCTGCCCCTCCCATTATGGTGAGATTTCCCTGCAGTAGTTTGTGTCTCTGCCCCTCCCATTATGGTGAGATTTCCCTGCAGTAGTTTTTATCTCTACCCCTCCCACAATGGGAAGATTTCCCTGCAGTAGTTTGTGTCTCTGCCCCTCCCACAATGGTGAGATTTCCCTGCAGTAGTTTGTGTCTCTGCCCCTCCCACAATGGTGAGATTTCCTGCAGTAGTTTGTGTCTCTGCCCCTCCCACAACAGTGAGATTTCCTGCAGTAGTTTGTGTCTCTGCCCCTCCCACAATGGTGGTATTTCCTGCAGTAATTTCTGTCTCTGCCCCTCCCACAATAGTGATATTTCCCTCCAGTAGTTTGTGTCTCTGCCCCTCCCACAATGGGGAGATTTCCCTGCAGTAGTTTGTGTCTCTGCCCCTCCCACAATGGTGAGATTTCCTTGCAGTAGTTTTTGTCTCTGCCCCTCCCACAATAGTGATATTTCCCTCCAGTAGTTTGTGTCTCTGTCCCTCCCACAATGGTGGGCTTTCCCTGCAGTAGTTTGTGTCTCTGCCCCTCCCACAATATTGAGATTTACTGCAGTAGTTTGTGTCTCGGCCCCTCCCACAATGGTGAGATTTCCCCCAGTAGTTTGTATTTCTGCCCCTCCCACAATGGTGAGATTTCCCTGCAGTAGTTTGTATCTCTGCCCCTCCCACAATGGTGAGATTTCCTGCAGTAGTTTGTGTCTCCGCCCCTCCCACAATGGGGAGATTTCCTGCAGTAGTTTGTGTCTCTGCCCCTCCCACAATGATGAGATTTCCTGCAGTAGTTTGTGTCTCTGCCCCTCCCACAATGATGAGATTTCCTGCAGTAGTTTGTGTCTCTGCCCCTCCCACAATGGGGAGATTTCCTGCAGTAGCTTGTGTCTCCGTCCCTCCCACAATGGGGAGATTTCCCTGCAGTAGTTTCTGTCTCTGTCCCTCCCACAATGATGAGATTTCCTGCAGTAGTTTGTGTCTCCGCCCCTCCCACAATGGGGAGATTTACCTGCAGTAGGTGAGGAAATCTAATCACTGGATTGCCTGAGAAATATAAGAATCCGGCATATTATGTCACTTTTTTTACCAACATTTTGGGTGGTGCTGCCCTTTAAATCCTGTCCGGATTCTCAGCTGTATAAAGGGGAAGTCTCAGGGAGCGAGGGGTTAATGGAGTATTTGAGTTAATCCTTGCAGTGGGTCTCCGTGATTTCCTCTTCATAAACACGACATCTTCCATGACAATGACTTTCGGACGCAGCGAACGTTTTTTCTTGCCGCAGACCACGAGCATTAGATAACAAGGCGTCCCAAATACCCCACAGTGGTGCAGCCGGTTACACGTAAAGTCTTTTTCTGTTCTCTCCCGGCTCTTGTCAGTGGCAGCAATTACCCGTCTAGAGGCGTCCCGGGGGGCCGCATCCAGCGTCGCCCCATTAACCGCTGTCGTCTCAAATTACGACAAGGTTTATTCCCCCCGCAGGTAGCCTGCGTGCGCCGTGTTCCCTGGGAAATGCTGCAACATTGTTCTTCGTTTACGATTCAATACCGGGACGGGTTCGCGGCTACAATCCATTCCAGACAATAGAAAAAAAAAATCTGAAGCGGTTATAATGGTCGAGTTTAGGGGGTCGAAGCTCCGACCAGCGCGTTTCTTCCGGGTCAATGAGGCCGTAAGTAGCGCAGAGAGTGAAGTTATCGATACGCAACACCGCGTATGACATGGCGGTGCAGGACCCACAGACGCTGAGGTACCGCCATGCCACAACGTTGGCACACTCCATAATGGGCCCATACAAAGACCACCAAGAGTGGACGAAGGTCCAACACTGCCATGTATTAGGTAAGAGAAAATATGAGAGGTCTCATATCCCAGAAAGTTCCAAAATATTTTTGGGTGGTTTTTAGGGGTCCAACGGACCTATAATGGCTCCTTGGGGTTAAGGTTATGGAAGCGATATTCGCCTATCCTATCCTGGACCTGCTCTTGTGACAAAAAAACTTCCCCTTATTGGCCTCAATAAAGGAAATTAAATAAATAAATAAATAAATAAATAAATATATATATATGAAAATTTAAATAAACTAAACTAACCTAAATACACAAAAACCCACACCATCTAAATAAATAAATAAATAGATATAAAAATGAAAATACATACACTAATCTAAATATACACAGACCCTCTAAATAAAGAAACTCAAAACGAAAAAAAAAATATTATATATATATATATATATTATAATATATATTTGTGTGTGTGTGTGTGTGTGTGTGTAAATAAATGTAAATAACCTAATCTAAATATACAAAAGAAGGTCTCTAAATAAAATAAATAAAAATATATATATATAAAAATAAATAAACTAAACAAAATTAATATACACTTAAAAAAACTCACACCCTCAAAAAAAATGGTAAAATAAAATTAAATTAGAACACAAATATAGATACATAAAAAAACATATATATATATACATATATATATATATATATATATATATATATATATATATATATATATATATATATATATATATATATATATGAAAATTAAAATTACAAATCGAATCTAAACCCACACCCTCTAAATAAATAGAGAATTACGCTTGGGCAACAGGGCGGCAGTGTCGTATATCCACCGGCAGGGGGAACCCACATTGTTCCTTTATTGAGGGAGGTGGAGCCCATTATGCTATGGGCAGAAAGGAACCTGCTGGATCTGAAGGCAGTCTACCTTCCTGGCCACCTGAACGAGGAGGCAGGTCCCGGGAACTTTCAAGACAGCAACGAATGGTCCCTTCACCCCTCAATATTCAGCTGGATCACGAATCTCCAGAATCCCCCCGGAAATCGATCTCTTCGCCCCATCAGTGAATGCCAAATTACCGAGGTTCCTCGCCCGACTGCCTCATCCCCAGGCAGAAGCAGTGGATGCCCTTTCGAGTTCTTGGCAATGCAGGACAGCATATGAGTTTCCCCCCAAACCTCTAATCTCGAGGTTCCTCCTCAGATTACTGAAAGAATTGGTCAGAGTGGTGGCAATTCTCCCATACCGGCCGTGGAGGCCGTGGTTCCCCTGGGCAATGTACCTCAGCACCTGTCACCCCATCATGATTCCGATCTTACCTCGTCTTCTCTCTCAAAGGAGATTTGTACACCCAGCATCTCACAAGCTGAATCTTCATGTTTGGATGTTGAGAGGCAAAAATTCCAATCCCTAGGTTGCTCATCTGAAGTGATTTCAATGCTGTTAAAGGCTAGAAAACCATCCACAAATTGTGTATACAACAAAAATCTGGAATAGGTTCAAAATGTTTGCAACCGGCAGGTGTTCGGACCCCACGGTCCCTTCGTCCTCGCTCCTCTTAGATTTTCTACAGGCAGGCCTAAACCTCGGTCTCGGACTAAGTTCTCTAAAGGTTCAGGTGGCGGCTATTTCAGCATCTACACAAAAGAGATGGGCGGAAGACATGCTTATCATCCAATTCTTCAGAGCAGTTAAGAAGATTTGGCCTCCAGTAAAGCGATCTTTTCCTGTTTGGGATCTGCCCTTTTGTCTTGGACTTTCTGACAACTCATCCTTTTGCCCCGTCGGAATCCTCCTCTCTATGGAACCTGACGCTCAAAACTGCCTTTTTTGATTGCAGTTACTTCAGGTAAAAGAGCCTTAGAACTGCAACGTTGGGGGCAGAAGATGAGCATATATCCTTTTTTCCCCAGAGCGGAGCTACAGACAGTTCAAGGTTTTGTTCCTAAGGTATCCTCCCGATCCACTGTCTCCGAAGCTTGGGCACTACCTACCTTTCCAGATCCACAGTCAGGGTCTTTGCATGAAATGGACATTTCCGGAGTTCTAAGATGTTACCTACAGGCTACAGCGCCCTTCAGAGCATCAAATAAATTGTTCATACCCCCTTGGGGTAAGAATAAAGGGAAGGAAGCAGCCTCAAGAACGATTGCCTCCTGGATTTGTAAGCTGATCTAAAGGGCATGTAGGGCTAGAAGGATGGATCCTCCGGTGGTTAAAGCCCACTCAACGAGGGCACTTTCTTCATCTGGGGCGGCAAAGGGCTAATGTCCAAGAGCGGTCACTTGGTCTTCTCCAAACACGTTCATGCGACATTCTAGAATTGATCCAGGAGCACCCACCTCCGTGGAGTCCGGAAGAAGGGCAATTAAATCAGCTCTTGCGTTTACTTAATACATTTCTTTATGAGCGTTACCCACCCAGTTTTCCAGCTATTTATTTTATCACAGGTATCCTGCCATGGAGGCACCAGGAAAACGGAAAATTGTATCATACTTACCGTAATTTTCCTTTCCTGGTGCCTATCCATGGCAGCATACATGCCCTCCCTTGGCATTCGGTATTGGGGGGTATTGGTCTTTCTTTTATAATATATTCACTATCCTGAGGGGCGGAGCTTATCACAGGTATGCTGCCATGGATAGGCACCAGGAAAGGAAAATTACGGTAAGTACGAAATAATTTTCAGTTTTTAAGGGATTTTTTTTAGTTGGGTCCTTTAGAGTTATGGAAGCTCCTTTCATTTATCCTGGACCTGTTCTTGTGACAAAAAAGGACCCTTATTAGCCTCATGTTACTAGAAAGAAAAAAACAGAGGGGAAAAAATAAAAACAGTACACAAATAATCGAATACACAAAAAATAGGAAAAAAAAAAAACCAAGCTAGTAGAAGCTGATTCACCAGCAGTTTGTAGAAGAACAAAACCTATGTAATTTATTTTCTATGATCTCCAGCTCCATCTAGTGGCCATAATGTGGTACCTTCCTGAAGCACTTTCAAATAATAACATTCAACCTTCCACCTAATAACATTAGATTTTGCTCTATTTGCACAGAACAAAAGTACCAGCATTCCACTTAGCAAATAGCTATGCATTTTTTTTTTTAAATACAGTGGAACCTTGGTCAATGAGTAACGCGGTTAACGAGCGTTTTGAAAGAAGAGCAACTTTTTGAAAAAAAAATTCTGACTCGGTTTGCGAGTGTTGTCTCGCAAAACGAGCAGAATTCAAGATAATGGGGTGTGCAGTACCGCATTTGGCCAGAGGTGCGGGGGCGCCGGTTACAGTCGGAACGGTTCGGAGTCATTCAGAGCCGTTCGGAAATACTCGTAAGCACTTGGAAATACTCCGTTCACGAGTATTTCCGAGGCTCTCCGGCGCCCCCCACCTCTGGCCACATGCGGTATTGCATGCAATAGAAGTCAATGCGGAACGAATTATCTTTGTTTCCATTGACTTCTATGGGGAAACTCGCTTTGATATGCGAGTGCTTTGGATTACAAGCGTTCTCCTGGAACGGATTATGCTCGCAGTCCAAGGTTCCACTGTAAATACGTCCTTTAGTGTATAGCTGTTTTTTTTTTAATTGTCCATTCAACGGGCTGGGGGGTGGGGTGGGGTGGTGACATCACAGTGTGCTTTAATTCTAAGAAAAAAAAATGGCGCTGTCATCCCGATCCTTGGATTCGCAATGGAATAACAATGAGCACATCTGCTGTCTTGGCACGAGATGCCATGCCTGTCCCCAATACGGAGGGATGAGGATGACAGCCCCAGATTTCTTTCCTTTAGGCGGGCGCCATTCACGCCACGTGAATTTGCTCGCAATGATTTCCATCCAGTAATTAGCATTGTTGTGACGCAGCGATCGTCCCCGGCACAGAAATCACATCTTATTTAGAAGACGGCTCCAGGTAAGGCGATACAGCCGCAGCTGCAACCCCCCCACTCCCCCTCCCCCAATCACGCGGCATTAATATTGTATTAGACAATAGAGATCACTTCTTCTTCCTTAATTGGTACTTACAATTTTTTTCCTCTGGTGAAATTACTGATTGATTTTGAAGTTTAAATGAACTCATTTATTATAATTGCGGAAGTCCTGAATACAAAGCAGTTTAAAATAAGGAACGTCACGGCGAGATTGATGGTCCTCCCGCGCCATATGTCTTCCCCCCCCCCCCCCCCCCGACTTCACCGACGGCTCTTACATTTGCAGGAGGAATTACAAATAAAAAAAGAACTAAAATCATCTTAATTTAGATGATGGGACGGGGGGAGGGGGGGTGGGAGACGCGGGTGAATATATTGTCGCTGCCAATCCCAAAATCACGAACGTGACCTTTCCTGCTGGGAAGACGGTCAGATTTGACGCCATGATAAAAGGCCGTCATCTGTGAAAGGTGAAAATAAGAATGTTTACAAATTTCCCCACAAAGGGAGGATTTACCCCACACTTCCTGTCTGGACAGGAAGTTATAGAAAATCTCTTTGATGGGGTCACGGACAAAAATTTATTTTCAGTAGAGCGGGGGGAGGGGATCGGGATCTTCTCTGTGGCTTTTATTTCCATCTGTGTAGTTGAGGAGGAGATTTCTTCTCACTTCCTGTCAGGACAGGAAGTCATGAAAATACCTTTAATGGAGACACAGGCAAAGGCAAAAGACACATTGATAACGGAGCGGGGAAGGTTTAGAATGTGTGAAAAAGTTTTTTCGCTTTGTCTTCCTGGTGAGAACTGATGCTTCCATTCCTTGTATTGGTGTCACAAGGACAGGAAGTGAGCAAAAATCTCATTGGGGGAGAAGGATGATCCACAATGACAGACAGGTATTTTGCTCTGTGAAGGTTTCTCTTTAGGATTTTGAACACAGGAGATATGTAAATAATGCTGACGCAGTTTTCGGGATGCATTTTCTACATCCAGCTCCTCCCACTGCCACTGACCCCTCCCCCCGCCCGCCATAATTACTGTCTGTCATAATGACAGCCAGGCCTTGCTTCATATTAATCATCAGCAGCAGCTGTCAAAATTCAGCCTCCTCTGTGTAAACTGACACTTGTAGATAATCTACAAGTGCCATTGCGTAAATACAATGTAACGCTGTATAGTTGATAGTTGATGTAAGGGGAGCTCTGATGGGGACAGTTGCTGTAAGGGGAGCTCTGATGGGGACAGTTGCTGTAAGGGGGGCTCTGATGGGGACAGTTGCTGTAAGGGGGCACTCTGATGAGGGCAGTTGCTGTAAGGGGGCTCTGATGGGGACAGTTGCTGTAAGGGGAGCTCTGATGGGGACAGTTGCTGTAAGGGGGGCTCTGATGGGGACAGTTACTGTAAGGGGGGCTCTGATGGGGACAGTTGCTGTAAGGGGGCACTCTGATGAGGGCAGTTGCTGTAAGGGGGGCTCTGAAGAGGACAGTTGCTGTAAGGGGGCTCTGATGGGGACAGTTGCTGTAAGGGGAGCTCTGATGGGGACAGTTACTGTAAGGGGGGCTCTGATGGGGACAGTTGCTGTAAGGGGAGCTCTGATGGGGACAGTTACTGTAAGGGGGCTCTGATGGGGACAGTTGCTGTAAGGGGGGCTCTGAAGAGGACAGTTGCTGTAAGGGGGCTCTGATGGGGACAGTTGCTGTAAGGGGAGCTCTGATGGGGACAGTTACTGTAAGGGGGCACTCTGATGGGGACAGTTGCTGTAAGGGGGGCTCTGAAGAGGACAGTTGATGTAAGGGGGGCTCTGATGGGGACAGTTGCTGTAAGGGGAGCTCTGATGGGGACAGTTGCTGTAAGGGGGGCTCTGATGGGGACAGTTGCTGTAAGGGGAGCTCTGATGGGGACAGTTGCTGTAAGGGGAGCTCTGATGGGGACAGTTGCTGTAAGGGGGCTCTGATGAGGACAGTTGCTGTAAGGGGAGCTCTAATGGGGACAGTTACTGTAAGGGGGCACTCTGATGGGGACAGTTGCTGTAAGGGGGCTCTGATGAGGACAGTTGCTGTAAGGGGGGCTCTGATGGGGACAGTTGCTGTAAGGGGGGCTCTGATGGGGACAGTTGCTGTAAAGGGAGCTCTGATGGGGACAGTTACTGTAAGGGGGCACTCTGATGGGGACAGTTGCTGTAAGGGGGCTCTGATGGGGACAGTTGCTGTAAGGGGGCTCTGATGGGGACAGTTACTGTAAGGGGGCACTCTGATGGGGACAGTTGCTGTAAGGGGGCACTCTGATGGGGACAGTTGCTGTAAGGGGGGATCTGATGGGGACAGTTGCTGTAAGGGGAGCTCTGATGGGGACAGTTACTGTAAGGGGGCACTCTGATGGGGACAGTTGCTGTAAGGGGGCTCTGATGGGGACAGTTGCTGTAAGGGGGGCTCTGATGGGGACAGTTGCTGTAAGGGGAGCTCTGATGGGGACAGTTACTGTAAGGGGGCACTCTGATGGGGACAGTTGCTGTAAGGGAGCTCTGATGGGGACAGTTACTGTAAGGGGGCTCTGATGGGGACAGTTGCTGTAAGGGGGCTCTGATGGGGACAGTTGCTGTAAGGGGGCTCTGATGGGGACAGTTGCTGTAAGGGGGCTCTGATGGGGACAGTTGCTGTAAGGGGGCACTCTGATGAGGACAGTTGCTGTAAGGGGGCTCTGATGGGGACAGTTACTGTAAGGGAGCTCTGATGGAGACAGTTGCTGTAAGGGGGGCTCTGATGAGGACAGTTGCTGTAAGGGGGCTCTGATGGGGACAGTTGCTGTAAGGGGGCACTCTGATGGGGACAGTTGCTGTAAGGGGGCACTCTGATGGGGTCAGTTGCTGTAAGGGGAGCTCTGATGGGGACAGTTACTGTAAGGGGGCACTCTGATGGGGACAGTTGCTGTAAGGGGGCTCTGATGGGGACAGTTGCTGTAAGGGGGCTCTGATGGGGACAGTTGCTGTAAGGGGGGCTCTGATGGGGACAGTTGCTGTAAGGGGGGCTCTGATGGGGACAGTTGCTGTAAGGGGGCTCTGATGGGGACAGTTGCTGTAAGGGGGGCTCTGATGGGGACAGTTGCTGTAAGGGGGCTCTGATGGGGACAGTTGATCTAAGAGGGGCTTTGATGGAGACAGTTGCTGTAATTGGGGCGTTAATGGGAACAGTTGATGCAAGAGGGGCTCTGATGGGGACAGTTGATGTAAGGGGGCTCTGATGGGGACAGTTGATGTAAGGGGGCTCTGATGAGGGGGCACAGTTGCTGTAATGGGGGCTCTGATGAGGGGGCACAGTTGCTGTAATGGGGGCTCTGATGAGGGGGCACAGTTGCTGTAATGGGGGCTCTGATGGGGACAGTTGATGTAAGAGGGGCTCTGATGGGGACAGTTGATGTAAGGGGGTCTCTGATAGGAACAATTGCTGTAAGGGGGCTCTGATGAGGACAGTTGCTGTATGGTGGCTCTGATGGGGACAGTTGCTGTAAGGGGGGCTCTGATGGGGACAGTTGCTGTAATGGGGGCTCTGATGGGGACAGTTGCTCTGATGGGGACAGTTGCTGTAATGGGGCTCTGATGGAGACAGTTGCTGTAAAGGGGGCTCTGATGGGGGGGGCAGTTGCTGTAATGGGGGCTCTGATGGGAACAGTTGCTGTAAGGGGGCTCTGATGAGGACAGTTGCTGTATGGTGGCTCTGATGGGGACAGTTGCTGTAAGGGGGGCTCTGATGGGGACAGTTGCTGTAATGGGGGCTCTGATGGGGACAGTTGCTCTGATGGGGACAGTTGCTGTAATGGGGGCTCTGATGGAGACAGTTGCTGTAAAGGGGGCTCTGATGGGGGGGGGGGGGGCAGTTGCTGTAATGGGGGCTCTGATGGGAACAGTTGCTGTAAGGGGGGCTCTGATGGGGACAGTTACTGTAAGGGGGCTCTGATGGAGACACAGTTGCTGTAATGGGGGCTCTGATGGGGACAGTTGATGTAAGAGGGGCTCTGATTAGGACAGTTGATGTAATGGGGGCTCTGATGGGGACAGCTGATGTAAGAGGGGCTCTGATTAGGACAGTTTCTGTAAAGGGGGCTCTGATGGGGGGACAGTTGCTGTAATGGGGGTTCTGATGGGGATAGTTGATGTAAGGGGGCTCTGATGGGGACAGTTGATGTAATGGGGGCTCTGATTGAGGGGACAGTTGCTGTAAGAGGGGCTCTGATGGGGACAGTTGAAGTGAGGGGGCTCTGATGAAGACAGTTGCTGTAAGAGGGGCTCTGATGGGGACAGTTGCTGTAAGGGGGCTCTGATGGGGACAGTTGATGTAAGGGGGGCTCTGATGGGAACACCAGAGGAAATGGGGCGCTCTGAAGGGAAAGCCTGATGTAAAGAGGGACTCTGATGAGGACTCCTGATGTAAGGGACACTGGATATAAGGAGGCACTGGTTCTGTTTAATCCTCCTAATCAAATGATAACCCAGTACATACCAGTGTTCCCTGTCCACTCCTGCACCACCCCTGTCTGTCAGATGTTATTTGCTAGTTGTGGCTCATAATACATAAGTGCATTGAGTGAACGGGGAATACTGGTTTCCTGCACCCCCAAAACACTGCTGACATTATGGCCCCCTGAATTTATATACTGCACCCCCAGATCAGATAAGCTAGATCCATCCCTGGCTATTACTTTTCTGACTTTTCTTTATTCTTTCTATTTTTTTTTTTTCATGCGTTTTGCTTGATTATATTTTAAGTGTCGCATAAAAAGAAAGTTTGCAAAATAAAAAAAAATTAAAAATGCCCTTTTTCATTTGCAAAAAACTCTGCCATACAAAAAAAATGGGACTAATTAGAGAATAAAATGTATAATTTTTATTTACAGTACAACTACATTTTTAAAAAATGAACGTCAGTTAAAATAGATTTTTTTTTCTTTTATCGTCATGTCTTTTTTTAGGTTCCATAAGAAAAGTTTTGCAAGACAATACTGCCAATAGAAAGCACACACAAAAAAAAGAAACAATTAGGCCTCATTCCCATGGACATACGTAAAGTTATTGTAAAGCTTTAATTTTTATTTTATTAAAACATGTCATACTTAGCTGCTGTGTAATGGTTTTGCACAGAGCATCCCCCATTCTCCTCTTCTTTGTGCTTCTGGCTCCTCCCCCTTGCTGAATGCCCCCCCCCCCCCATAGGAAGCACTTGTGCGGGCTCGCTCCTGAGCCCCACTGTCTGAGCCCATAGACACAGATAGCAGGGCTCGGCCACGCCCTTGACTCACAGAATTTGATTGACAGCAGCAGGAGCCAATGTCTATCGATCTGCCCTGTGAGTAGGGATAGAACAGAGAGAGCCGCTGCTCTGGGGCACAGCACTGGATCATGGTGGATCTTAGGTAAGTAGAAGGGGGGGGGGGGGTGCTGGGGGGATCCCAGTCACAGAAGGATTTTTTACCAGAATGGATTACGGTAAAAAACCTTAAAGCGGAGTTCCAATTCAAAAAATAAAAATTAAAAGTCAGCCGCTACAAATACTGCAGCTGCTGACTTTTAATAATCGGACACTTACCAGCCGGGCACGCACTGCGCATGAGCGAGCTGCCCTGCGTGCTGTGACTGGCCGGGCAATCATCTGGGACCTGTGACGTGTCCCAGATAATTGCCGAGAGGGACGGACCCTTCCGGTGCCACGGGTGCGTCAGGTGGAAGTGGGAGCTGGAACCCTCTAAAAAGAAGGTTTCCGCCCCCCCCCCCACCCAAAAATGGAAGTTCCATTTTTGGGTGGAACTCCACTTTAAGGTTTTACAAAGACTTTAATCGTACACCCATGGGAGGGTCGTATTTGCCAGCATGGAGTGCTCCAAATTTGATACCCACGTGGGAACAGGTCCGCGAATGCAGAAAGTGTGAGTTCTGGAAGCTGGCTGGTGGCTTCAATGACCAATAAGAGAAGCTCAGGAGACCAGAGGGCCTTGCCCGAGATCGACTTTTACAAGAAAAGTCAAGATCCGCATATAACTTCAGTTGCCTCTCTTTGAACTTTTCATCGCCTTGACATGCTGTGACCTTCGATGATGTAGCTAATTCATCGTATGCTCAGTCTTAATTTCCCAGGTTTGTCTGGACATGCTGGGACTTGTAGTACCCAGAGAGCTACCAGGCTGCTGTGTGCCGCTAACCATCCCTCCACACCCCACCAACAATCCATCTACTCACACGTTGAAAATCTTTAATGGAAAATAAAATCTGGGAATGGTAACATATCGTAACATGCAACTGATTGTATCAAGCAGCAGGTCGAAGGTCAAGCATTTGCTACAAATGGTTAGCAATCAGAACAATGTTTCAGCAGCAGAAAATAAAACACTGTGCAGCACAACTTATGACAATGTGACATCATCAGGACAGTAAAACCAAAAAAAAAACTAATTTCCACCAATCCATTCATAGATCGGTCTGCAAAAGGTCCCAAGATGGGGAAAATGTTCTAGGGAAGGCCGGAGGGAGGATTTAATTGTGGAGGTTGAACTTTGAACCCAACTTTTTTAGGCTGCATTTAGTAAAAACGATTTTCCTTTACACTAACGGAAAAAAAAAAACAATTAGATACAATAAGAGTAGAGTGGACTAGTGAATATAGAATTCAGGAGTCATTCAGGCACTTCCCCAATTTTACATTTCACTAAAAAATCCTCCAATAAGTCAGGCACCCCTGTGATTTCCTAGGCACGCCAGTATCGGCCTCATGAGATAAAAGTTTTGGATATTTGGTCCAGAAATTTCTCCACAAAGTGCAGTCCATTTTTTCTGAGACCTTTAATCATAAAGACCTTCATGTTTTTGGTTCAGTTCAGGTGTCGTTGTCAGATTCGATAACACTTTGCGGAGGAGAATGGACGCCATCTCCCGAGTACACTATTTCTTGGGCTCAGTCGTCAATGTTTTTGGCACAACAGTAAAATGTTTTCGAACCTTCCCTAAAATGTTTTCTTGACCCGTGGTGTGGCCGGTTGTCCCTGGGAGGGTTTCTGGCCCTGACTGGTGGCCGGTTGTCCTTGGAAGGTTTTTTGGCCCTGGCTGGCGGCTGGTTGTCCCTGGGAGGGTCTCTGGCTGGTGGCCGATTGTCCTTGGGAGGGTTTCTGGCCCTGGCTGGTGGCCGATTGTCCTTGGGAGGGTCTCTGGCCCTGGCTGGCGGCTGGTTGTCCCTGGGAGGGTCTCTGGCCCTGGCTGGTGGCCGGTTGTCCTTGGAAGGGTCTCTGACCCTGGCTGGCGGCCGGTTGTCCTTGGAAGGGTCTCTGACCCTGGCTGGTGGCCGGTTGTCCTTGGGAGGGTTTCTGGCCCTGACTGTCCTGCATCCTGCGAGGCTTGTGCTGCGGAGATTCTTTTCTTCCGGCAGGCTGTGGGTTAGGACACAGAACACCGTTAGATTGGAAACTGCAGGAACAACTTGAAAAATTGAATTTTTGTCCTCACTTTAAAATCCTTTTCTTGGGAGTCCATTGAGGGACTCGGAAAGTCATATACAGTGTGTTGGGATATATTGCTGCCTAAAGGAGGCTTGGACCCAGGCAAAGAAAAAATCTGTAGGCTAGCCCCTCCTATTCTTAGCAAGCAGTACTAAGAACATGGTCATAAATATAGAGGGGTGGGACCTGTGTCCCCCACAATGGACTCCAAGAAATAGGATTTTACAGTGAGTAAAAAAATCCAATTTTCCTTCTACACCGAGGGACACAGGAAGTCATATACAGTTTCTTGGGTTATACTGCTGTCTACAGGAGCAATGAACGTTGGCAAAAAATCTTCAGCACGCCTTTCCCATTCCCAGCATGCTTCAGTTTGTAGCAAGCAATACCAAGAGAGAGAAGGGTGGGATTTATGTTCCTCAATGGACTCCAAGAAAGGATTTTACAAGTAAAAAAATACATCTGGCCTGTTGAGGGAATTCTAAAACCTTCAAGTCATCCAAAATTGGTCCAACCGAGGGATGGGCAAAAGCAAACAGCCCAATGATGACTAAAAATTAGAGCTTCCATACAATTCAAGGACTAACGCCCAAAGCTGGTATCGGATGAGGTCAAACTCCCCACCTGGTAGGAAGAAGACAAGACCAGGTGGTGACCAGCACAGGAACTAAGCCTGATGTCAGAAGACCATGAATACTTATACTAGTGAGAAAGATACAGCATGGAGGGAACCCCAATACATAGACCATAACATGGAAACTGGTCTACCTGATCCATGGAAAGGAGGAGAAGTAGGGTTGCCACCTCATCCCTTTAAACCTGAACACCTTTGAATTACACTTCAAGGTTCTGAGGTTAATTAAATGCAGATAAGGCAACAAGTGAGTTTAATTACCACCTTAATCAGCCACAGAACCTGTGTAATTAATATGTGTTCGGGTTTAAAGGGATGAGGTGGCAACCCTAAGGAGAAGGCAGCAAAACATTGTAGACATTTCCCAGCAGAGCTGAAGATGTCCGTCTTTATAGGACTTTAGCAAACAACTGAGGCATACTGGGTAGGAGGGGTTATCCTAGGCTGGCCTAAAGTTTTTTTTTTTTCCGGTGTTTAAAGTCTCTTGCAGATGGCAGTATAACCCAACAGTATAAGACTTCTGTGTCCCTCAGTGGGCGAGAAAAAAGTAAAATATGTATATGAAGTGTGGTAAGATGCTCCAAAAACAATATTTTTACATTTTACATTTTCTTTTTAGACATTTAATAGGTAAGAGCAGCAGATACAGCCAACGTGGACACTCAGCTGGCTGCCTTTAGTGCCATCAGGAGACGCCAGCCCTGAAGAAGGGGGGTTGTTTCCCCCCTAAATGTGTTGGCTGTATCTGATGCTCTTACCCATTAAATGTTTATGAAAGTCCTTCAAGGCTCTCCTCTGTACACCTCCAGGAATTTATCATCTGGCGTGAGCTTCTTGGGAATGTCCCATGTAGGTATAAATACCAGGATGTCCCATGAGGGTGTAAATACCGGGATGTACCGTGAGGGTGTAAAGACTGGGATGTCCTGTGAGGGTGCAAAGACTGGGATGTCCCGTGAGGGTGTAAAGACTGGGATGTCCCATGAGGGTGTAAAGACTGGGATGTCCCGTGAGGGTGTAAAGACTGGGATGTCCCGTGAGGGTGTAAAGACTGGGATGTCCCGTGAGGGTGTAAAGACTGGGATATCCCATGAGGGTGTAAAGACTGGGATGTCCCGTGAGGGTGTAAAGACTGGGATGTCCCGTGAGGGTGTAAAGACTGGGATGTCCCGTGAGGGTGTAAAGACTGGGATGTCCTGTGAGGGTGTAAAGACTGGGATGTCCCGTGAGGGTGTAAATACCGAGATGTACCGTGAGGGTGTAAAGACTGGGATGTCCTGTGAGGGTGTAAAGACTGGGATGTCCCCTGAGGGTGTAAAGACTGGGATGTCCCGTGAGGGTGTAAATACCGAGATGTACCGTGAGGGTGTAAAGACTGGGATGTCCTGTGAGGGTGTAAAGACTGGGATGTCCCGTGAGGGTGTAAAGACCGGGAATTTCCCGTGAGGGTGTAAATACCGGGATGTCCCGTAAGGGTGTAAAAACCGGGATGTCCCGTGAGGGTGTAAAGACTGGGATGACCCCTGAGGGTGTAAATACCGGGATGTCCCATGTGGATGTAAATACCGGGATGTCCTATGTGGATGTAAATACTGAGATGTTCCATGTGGGTATAAATATTAGGATTTCCCATGTGGGTATAAATACTGGGATTTTCCAGGTGGGTATAAATAGTAGGATTTCCCATGTGGGTATAAATACTGGGTTTTTTCAGGTGGGTATAAATACTGGGATTTTCTAGGTGGGTATAAATAGTAGGATGTCCCATGTGGGTATAAATACTGGGATTTTCCAGGTGGCTGTAAATACCGGGATGTCCCATGTGGGTATAAATACTGGGATTTTCCAGGTGGGTATAAATGCTGAGCTGTCCCATGTGGGTATAAATACCGGATGTGTTCTGGACACTCATTAGAACTGAGGATATCATCTGAATAAGCCCCGTGACTAACAATGTTCTGGAACCCCGATCTGTCTTCACATCAGATTTTCTTGTTGATAAATACTATTCTCAATGACGTATTATTGTGTTACGTACAGAGCTAGAACTCTTCAGACCAGAGGTCTTCTTCGCAGACGTTCCATTGGGTAAAGGACAAGATGGAACTTTCTTACGGACGGCCTGAAAAACAGAGAAAGGATTTTCCATAAGACATGTAGTGGTTTATTTATAGAAAAGTTGCATAGCAAACTTTTATTCAGTCATAAAAAATTTTTTAAAAAAAGAGTGGTTCGGGAAAATACTGCATTTTGGCCACTAGATGGAGCTGAGGATCATTGAAAATAAGCATTTACTTCCTACTACTGAATCACACCGTCCTGCCTAGATGCTCCCCCACACCGTCCAGGATCCATTCTGAAGGACAAATCCAACGAGACTTCAATACTGATTTGTTCACAACAGTGAAGAGAATATCGTTAGTCACAGAGGTTATTGGTTGTTAATGGGGCGGCTCACATGAAAACAGGGCTACCTTCCAATGGGTATCCAGAACGTGGTTCAGAGCATCAGAAGGAGCAGCGGATCAAACGGTGAATGAGTCCAAATCACTAATGATTAATAATAAGTATCACATAAAACAACCAACGCGTTTCAGGGGGCAAACTACTCTCTCATAAGGGCCACAAGAAAGTACTAGACATGTGCGATTCGTTTCGTTCCAAATTCGTTCTTTATTGAATTTTCGACAAATTCGCTAATTCGGAAAATCTGAATTAACGAAAACCCGTTTAATGTTTTTTTTCCCCGAGTATTCGTAAAATCGAATATTAGTAAATTAGTTAAATCTGAAAATTCGTAAATTCGAAAATTTGAAATAATAACTAACTAATAAATTTATAGGTAATGGAATTTCTTTTTAAATTTGCCTGTTAGTGAACGTAACGAACGCGAATTTATCCGAAGTTACAAATGATCCGAAATAACAAATGCCGCATCTAAACGAATGGAACGTAATGAATTACTACTAATAAAAACTTTTTATTATTATTTATTTATTATTAATTTGTTCAGTTGCATTTGTTTAGATGCGCCATTCGTTATTTCTGATTATTCGTAACTTCGGATAAATTCGTATTTGAATTTTCGGATTTTCTTTCTTATTTACGAATTTATGAATTTTCGAATTTACGTATTTACGAATTGCGACCATAACAAATGACCCGAAAAACAAAAACAAATAAAAAAACGAATTTAAAACGAAAACAAACACATTTTTCGGCAGTGCACATATCTAGAAAGTACCTATATAATAAATAGGGAGATTATAAAAAGTATGGGGAAGCAAGGGGAATATTAAAAAATGTCTAGGCAGTATATGTAACTAAATATAATGAATGTATCTACAGGTAACAAGAAAATAAATATAATACATTTATCTACTGGTGACCAAGGAAATAATAATGAAGGGCTGCCTTTAACGTGGTGCAAAAGGGACAGCTGCCCCGGGCCCAGTCATTGTTGTGGTGCCCAAAGCAGCTGCCCCTTGAGCCCCCCCTGCCTGCAAATAGTTGATAGGTGGATTCGGGAGGGCCCAAGAAAATGTTTGTCCAGGGTCCAATAAATATTAAAGACGGCCCTGAATGAATGTCTCTATAGGTAACCATGGAAATAAATATAATGTCTACATGTAATCATGGAAAAAGAATGTAACCGTGGGAATATATATAATAAATATAGCTTTATAATCGTGGAAATAAATATAACAAATGTATCTATATGTAGCCATGGAAATATATATAATAAATGTATCTATATGTAACCATGGAAATAAATAACGAATGTATCTATATGTAACCATGGAAATATATATAACTAATGTATCTATATGTAACCATGGAAATGAATATAACGAATGTATCTATATGTAACCATGGAAATGAATATAATAAATGTATCTATATGTAACCATGGAAATAAATATAACAAATGTATCTATATGTAACCATGGAAATAAATATAACGAATGTATCTATATGGGATCACAGAAGGAATTACGATCGTGTTGTGTTGATCGTTGGAGTCGGGATGGTTTTCGGTCGTCTGTCATTTCTCTGCGCAGTAATACATCCAAAATAACAGCCCAAATGTGCGTTTACGAGCCGTTGCATCGTCGCCATAAAGTCAGAGCGGGACATTTACAGTCCAGTAAAAAGATATTTAAAATGTCTTTTGGATATATAATCCAGTTAAAGGAAATATTAAATTCTCCAATAAGCTGCAGATAACGATAAAACAAAGAGTTTATGGAACAATCACAGGAAACATGACTTGTATGTTCAATGAGATCCGTCCGGAGTGATGTCTCCAGATATGGTGAGCAGTAAATCTCCGGAATGTTCCAGACCATGGATTGTATGGATGGAGTCTGGGGGGGGGGGGGGGGGGGGGGGGCACAGAGAGACATGGGGGGGTCTCTTCATAAATGTGACTGTGATCTCTGTACAGCACTGCGGTATATGTCAGAGCTATATAAATGTATAATAATAATAGTGTGTGACTGTGGGGGAGGGGACATTAGAGTGTAAGCTCCTCTGTACAGAGACTGATGTGACTGTGGGGGGAGGGGACATTAGAGTGTAAGCTCCTCTGTACAGAGACTGATGTGACTGTGGGGGGGGAGGGGACATTAGAGTGTAAGCTCCTCTGTACAGAGACTGATGTGACTGTGGGGGGAGGGGACATTAGAGTGTAAGCTCCTCTGTATAGAGACTGATGTGACTGTGGGGGGAGGGGACATTAGAGTGTAAGCTCCTCTGTACAGAGACTGATGTGACTGTGGGGGAGGGGACATTAGAGTGTAAGCTCCTCTGTACAGAGACTGATGTGACTGTGGGGGGAGGGGACATTAGAATGTAAGCTCCTCTGTACAGACACTGATATGACTGTGGGGGAGGGGACATTAGAGTGTAAGCTCCTCTGTACAGAGACTCATGTGATTGGCTTAGTGATCTCTGCACAGCGCTGAGGTATATGTCAGAGCTATATAAAAGTATAATATCAAATAGAGGGGTCCCATTGCAGATTTTGGTGTCCCAGCATTCCCTGATATAGAGAACAGAAGATAGGGGGCGCTCTAGTACCGGTTTGGTTGGTGTAGACGGTTTGCTGCTGCAGCTGTCGGTCTCGGAGGTTCCGGTGCTGCTGATTGGACTGGAGCGATCTTCCGTCGTGTCCAATGGGCTTCTCTGGACCAAGGAAGGGTCATCAGAATCCCCATCAACATTGTCATCACTGTCCACACTCTCCTTCCAATGCTTCATCATCTGGACAATGTTGGGGGTGCGCTGGATGGTCTTCCCCTAGGAAGTGAAAGTTTTACATGTTAATGAGAAAGAAACGTGGTGCACTGATAGGTACTGATAGATATCACTGATACATGGCACTGATAGGAGGCACTGATACATGGCACTGATAGGAGGCACTGATAGATATCACTGATAGGAGGCACTGATAGATATCACTGATAGGAGGCACTGATAGATATCACTGATACATGGCACTGAAAGGAGGCACTGATAGATAGGACTGATAGGAGGCACTGATACATGGCACTGAAAGGAGGCACTGATAGATAGGACTGATAGATGGTACTGATAGATGGTACTGATAGGAGGCACTGATAGATATCACTGATAGGAGGCACTGATAGATGGTACTGAAAGGAGGCACTGATAGATGGTACTGATAGATGGTACTGATAGGAGGCACTGATAGATATCACTGATAGGAGGCACTGATAGATGGTACTGAAAGGAGGCACTAATAGTTGGCACTGATAGATGGCACTGATAGGAGGCACTGATAGGAGGCACTGATAGATGGCACTGATAGGAGGCACTGATAGGAGGCACTGATAGATGGTACTGAAAGGAGGCACTAATAGTTGGCACTGATAGATGGCACTGATAGGAGGCACTGATAGGAGGCACTGATGGATATCAGTGATAGGTGGCACTGACAGGCACTAATAGTTGGCACTGATTGGCAGCATTGGTGGGCACTGTAGGGACTGTCCTGATTCTCAGTGTTGATGTCTTTTACCGGCTCTCTTCTCTTCTCTCCTCTCCTCTCCTCTCCTCTCCTCTCCTCCTCATGCTGTCAGCGGGAGGAAAGAAAAGTCAATAACCGTCTTGTGTTGATATCCCTAATCAGCTGTCATTGGACAGCTAATCACGTGTTAAAGGCGGCTGTGATTGGCCCTTTCCCCCGATCTGTGATCAGCTGAGTCTGAGGCTCACTTGCACGCTGCGGGGGCGCCGCGGGCGAGAAAAGGAGGAACCTCCATGTGTGCCCCGCAAATTAATCCCGCGCTGTAGCCATTTTTTCGGCTATAGCATGGGCAGGAAGGGGTTAAAGCTGAACTCCGGGCAAAAAACACATCCATACAAATGTCTTCCTCAATAGCCACAAAAAAAATCTAAATCCACTTTATGTGCACAAAATGCCTTTACCAAGTCAGATATTACCTTCCAACAGGGGCAGTGACATCATCATAGCCTGTGCAAGCTCCACCCACTACAGAAAACTACAGGAGGGGGCGGAGACAAGACCAGTCACCTTACACAAAGGGAGAGAGCAGAGCTGTGGGAGGGGCCTAGCTGGCTCCACCCACTACAGAAAACTACAGGAGGGGTGGAGACAAGGCCAGTCACACTGCACAAAGAGGGAGTAGTGCTGTGGGAGGGGCCAGCAGGCTCCACCCACTACAGAAAACTACAGGAGGGGATGGAGACAAGACCAGTCACCCTGCACAAAGAGGGAGTAGCACTGTGGGAGGGGCCCAGGAGGCTCCACCCACTACAGAAAACTACAGGAGGGGGCGGAGACAAGGCCAGTCACACTGCACAAAGAGGGAGTAGCGCTGTGGGAGGGGCCAGCAGGCTCCACCCACTACAGAAAACTACAGGAGGGGGCGGAGACAAGACCAGTCACCCTGCACAAAGAGAGGGTTAGCAGTGATCGGTCTTTATTACAGGAAGTCTCACACGGGATGACTGCACAGATCTGGGAGAAGATTCTGGAAGAAGTCACATGACCGATGGATTTATTACCCCGGAGATCAGATTTAGGGAAGGGAGGATTGAAGGTGATTGGAGGATGATGGGAGGTCACTCACTATGAAGGGATCGGGACTCACCGTGATCCAGGGGTCGTCCAGTAATTCGTTGGCTGTGATCCGTTCTGCGGGATCCACTCTGAGGAGTTTCTGCAGAACGTCTTTGGCTTGAGGAAGAAATAAATAAATAAATAAATAAATGGACGGCTTCCCCCGAATGTGACAACCAAAATCCCACCAATCCCGCAGTCCCGACATTTCCAACCAATCAGAAGCTGAGATGCCGAGCGGTGAAATGATAAACGTTCGGTGGATTTTCCTCCGGCTCACATTCGGTCATTTTGAAAATGTGAGAATTATTCTTTGAAGGCGCCCCCAAAAGCGGCGGATTCTGTCACCCAATAGAAACGCGCGGTTAAAAATCACGCTTCGGCCCCAATTCACATCTCTGCAGTTTTGATCATGCAGCAAATCACACAGAAAACGCAACGCCTTACCGCGCATTTCACAAAACATGCCGCAAACACACGCCGTGCGCAACCATTAAATGTTCATCCCGACTACGGGGAGCGGGCGAGTGTTTGCTGCAAGATAAAACAAATGCACCGCACTCCGCTCCAAAGAAAGTACAGGAGCTTCTTTGGGGGCATTTGTCAAGCTTAGAGCACACCAACAATGGGGCACTATTCCTTCTACTGACACCAACAATGGGGCACTATTCCTTCTACTGACACCAACAATGGGGCACTATTCCTTCCACTGACACCTACAATGGGGCACTATTCCTTCCACTGACACCTACAATGGGGCACTATTCCTTCCACTGACACCAACAATGGGGCACTATTCCTTCCACTGACACCTACAATGGGGCACTATTCCTTCCACTGACACCTACAATGGGGCACTATTCCTTCCACTGACACCTACAATGGGGCACTATTCCTTCTACTGACACCAACAATGGGGCACTATTCCTTCTACTGACACCTACAATGGGGCACTATTCCTTCTACTGACACCTACAATGGGGCACTATTCCTTCCACTGACACCAACAATGGGGCACTATTCCTTCTACTGACACCAACAATGGGGCACTATTCCTTCTACTGACACCAACAATGGGACATTATTCCTCCCACTGACACCAACAATGGGACACTATTCCCTCCACTGACACCAACAATGGGGCACTATTCCTTCCACTGACACCAACAATGGGGCACTATTCCTTCCACTGACACCAACAATGGGGCACTATTCCTTCCACTGACACCAACAATGGGGCACTATTCCTTCCACTGAAACCAACAATGGGACACAATTCCTCCCACTGACACCAATGATGGGGCACTATTCCTCCCACTGACACCAATGATGGGGCACTATTCCTCCCACTGACACCAATGATGGGACACTATTCCTCCCACTGATACCAATGATGGGGCACTATTCCTCCCACTGACACCAATGATGGGGCACTATTCCTCCCACTGATACCAATGATGGGGCACTATTCCTCCCACTGATACCAATGATGGGGCACCACATTCTGCTAAAAAAAAAAATACAGTAGCTTATTTAGGGGTGTTTGTCATGTGTAGGGCTTCTCTGAAAAAAACATGCAAAAAAAACCCACAAACAGGAATACTTGTTCCTTCTGCTCACAGATGTGGATGGGACATAAAATCGCTGCACCAAAAAGAAGCTCCTTAAAAAAATAAAATGTCAGAGTGAGTTCTGAACACGGAGCCTCAATCTGGTTCCACCCAAATATTAAACCGTTTCCATCCTCAGAATTCAGACACAACGAGGGGAAACGTATCTGAGCGCGGCAGCCAATCAGCTTCTAGCTTTTATTTTCAA
Source organism: Lithobates clamitans (assembly GCA_037952925.1). NCBI lineage: Eukaryota > Metazoa > Chordata > Amphibia > Anura > Ranidae > Lithobates > Lithobates clamitans. The sequence goes on from JBBGZY010001826.1 coordinate 865,703, forward strand.
ACCTTAACCAAGCAAGCTGAAGGCAGAAGCTGATTGGTCGCCGTGTACAGCAGCTCCCCTTTAGTTTTGATACTTTCCCTCCAGTGAGGATTCTACAAAATATAAAAGTAGTAAGTTTGTAAGTTTGTGACTTTGATGTTTCTGGTTTTTATTCCCGGCGGAGTCGCCGCGGCTGGACGCTGATTTGAGGTGATGGGAAAGCAGCGGAATGTCTTTCCCTGTGAATGTAAAGCGCGGAGAGCGGATCGTAACGTCGGGGAACGCTGAGCGCACTTAAGAGGGAAAAGGTTGCCGACGTTCCCCCCGGAAAGGTTGTTTGTGCATTAAAGCCGTGACATTTCCTCGCCATGATACGCGATCGCCGCGCGGCCTTCCATTGTAAAGACAAAAGACTAAATGCGATCGATCAATACCAGAACCTTTCCTAAAGTACGCTTTCATGTACGCCGAAACAATGGCGCCTTCTGCCCCGGCGTGCCGGCTGCTAAAAAAAGGCCTTTTATTTCCCCCGCGTCCGCTTTTCCCTGGAGCGCCGCCCCGACGCTCCCATTCCGACGGCTTTTAATAGCCCCTTTTTTTTTTTTTTTTCTCAGAGTCGCACGCTGCGCCTGTCCTTAAAGCCGAACGTAAAAAAAAAATAAAAAATGCGCCCGCCACTTACCGGGGCTGCTGACGATCTGCCACGCCGCGTGGGAAAAGTTCAACTCTCCTTTCTTTATCAGCTCGAAAAGTTTCTCCTCCGAAGTCGCCATGAACGGCGGATCTCCACACAACCTGCAAAGAAAAACGATCGTCAGACGCCGCGATGGAAACAGATGTAAAGGGGAATCTGTCTAAAGTGGAGCTGTCTGAATTCTAGACATTCCTAATAGGTCACAATATGAATTTATCTAGGCTGAGATGATGTCATCAGTCTGCTGCGGACAGAAGGGAGCATTTCCTCACTCTCCCCCCCCCCCCCAGTGATCAGACTGTACATTATAACTTTGCCTAGGCTGAAATGATATTAGTAATCTGCTGCAGGCAGGAGGAAGAACTTCCTCAGTCTCCACTCCTCCCAGTGATCAGACTGCAGTATAGTAACTTTGCCTAGGCTGAGATGATGTCATCAGTCTGCTGCGGACAGAAGGGAGAATTTCCTTAGTCCCCCCTCCCCCCCAGTAATCAGACTGTACATTATAACTTTGCCTAGGCTAAAATGATGTTAATAATCTGCTGCAGGCAGGAGGAAGAACTTCCTTAGTCTCCACTCCCTCCAGTGATCAGACTGCAGAATAGCAACTTTGCCTAGGCTGAGATGATGTCATCAGTTCGCTGCGGACAGGAGGGAGCATTTGCTCAGTCTCCCCTCCCCCAATGATCAGACTGCAATATGGTAACTTTGCCTATGCTGAGATGATGTCATCAGTCTGCTGCAGGTAGGAGGAACCATGTCCTCGGTCTCCCCTCCCCCAATGATCAGACTGCAATATGGTAACTTTGTAGCAATTCACAAGGTGAGAGGGGCTGATGTGAGTCGGACATTTGTGAACACAGAAAAGAATTACACAGCCAGGGCTGGTGGCAGGATTTTTGACACCCTAGACGGAACCTCATTTTGTCACACCCCCCTTGGCTTCACCCCTGACCACACCCCCTTTGCCCTGCCCCGCCTTTTTAACCACTTAAATACCGGGGGGGCACTTATACACCATCCTGCCCAGACCAATTTTCACCTTTCAGCGCTCTCACACTTTGAATGACAATTACGCGGTCATACAACACTGTACCCAAACAAATTTATTATCATTTTGTTCCCACAAATAGAGTTTTCTTTTGGTGGTATTTGATCACCTCTGCGGTTTTTATTTTTTGCGCAACAAATAAAAAAAAGACCGAAAAATTTGAAAAAAAAAAAAGTTTTTCTTTGTTTCTGTTAAGATATTTTGTAAATAAGTACGTTTTCTTCTTCAATGACGGGCACTGATATGGCTGCACTGATGGGCACCAATGAGGTGGCACTGATGGGTACTTATGGGTGGCACTGATGGACACTGATGGGTGGCACTGGTATGCAGCACCGATGGGCACTCATAGGCGGCACCGATGGGCACTCATAGGCGGCACTGATGGACACTGATGGGTGGCACTGGTATGCGGCATCGATGGGCACTCATAGGCGGCACTGATGGGTACTTATGGGTGGCACTGATGGGTGGCACTGGTATGCGGCACAGATGGGCACTCATAGGCGGCACTGATGGGTACTTATGGGTGGCACTGATGGGTGGCACTGATGGACACTGATGGGTGGCACTGGTATGCAGCACCGATGGGCACTCATAGGCGGCACTGATGGGTACTTATGGGTGGCACTGATGGACACTGATGGGTGGCACTGGTATGCAGCACCGATGGGCACTCATAGGCGGCACTGATGGGTGGCACTGATGGACACTGATGGGTGGCACTGGTATGCGGCATCGATGGGCACTCATAGGCGGCACTGATGGGTACTTATGGGTGGCACTGATGGGTGGCACTGGTATGCGGCACAGATGGGCACTCATAGGCGGCACTGATGGGTACTTATGGGTGGCACTGATGGACACTGATGGGTGGTACTGGTATGCAGCACCGATGGGCACTCATAGGCGGCACTGATGGGTACTTATGGGTGGCACTGATGGACACTGATGGGTGGCACTGGTATGCGGCACCGATGGGCACTCGTAGGCGGCACTGATGGGTACTTATGGGTGGCACTGATGGGTGGCACTGATGGACACTGATGGGTGGCACTGGTATGCAGCACCGATGGGCACTCGTAGGCGGCACTGATGGGTACTTATGGGTGGCACTGATGGGTGGCACTGATGGACACTGATGAGTGGCACTGGTATGTGACATCGATGGGCACTCATAGGCGGCACTGATGGGTACTCATGGGTGGCACTGATGGGTGGCACTGATGGACACTGATAGGTGGCACTGGTATGTGGCATCGATGGGCACTCATAGGCGGCACTGATGGGTACTTATGGGTGGCACTGATGGACACTGATGGGTGGCATTGCTGGGCATCACTCATTTTTATTGTGCCATAGAGGTGCCAGTCAGTGCCCATTTGTGGGCACTGATTGGCATATGTTGGGCATTGATTTTCACATGTGGATGGCCATGGGGGATGTACCTGGCCATCCACTTGTTAGGGGCTTCCCTGGTGGTCCAGTGTGGGCACTCGAAGGGGGGCTCCACTGATAAACAATCAGCACAGACCCCCCCCCTGTTAGGAGGCCCGCGATCGGCTCTCCTCTACTTGTGTCTGTCGAGTGAGGAAAAGCCGATCACCGGCTCTTCCTGTTCACATGGTGATCAGTTGTGATTGGACACGGCTGATCACCTCCACCGGAGGCTCTTTACTGAGATCGGTGGAGCGGTGTGTCAGACCGACACCCCGCTCCACCGATTCTGCTATAGGCCCGGGCGGGAAGTGGTACATGAATTGCCCATCAATGAATGTTTGCTTGCTTCAATTTATTCGGGAGTCGGGACACAGACACAGTCCTCCTCCTCCTCCTCCTCCGCCACCTCTGACACTTTGTGCGAACGGAGCGGCGGCTGATGCTGAGACTTAGTTGCTTGTTGCAGAGAGAAGGAGAGCAGGAACACCAGTGGCCCTAGGCGGCTGCCTAGTTTGCCTAGAGGTAGCACCGGCCCTGTACACAGGCACCAGGATTTCTCCGACTGTGAGCCGGCATCCAGTCCAGTAAGCAGATGGTAACGTTGGATGATTGCCTGAACAAAGATGGCGCCGTCCTTCTGGAGAGGAACCACGATGGTGGTGTTGTCAGGGGGAAGAACTATGGTCTCTGGGAGACGTGACAAATACCTGGAAGTATAAATCCGGCCACAGAGGATTCGAGTCTCAGCCGGTTCAGCAGATTCTGGCCCAAGATTCAAACCATGTATGGGAAGGATGGATGTACTCAGGTTGATCGATTGATCATCTTTGGAGCAACCAGCCTATCGGATTTTACATGCGATTATTGCTAGTGGCTATTAAAGCTGCTAGTAGTTATCAATGTGTTCCCCAATCCCCTCCCCCAAAGACAGAATCAGCCAATCAGGGGCTCTGCCTGGACACAGATCCCGCCCCTTTCATACAGGTCATGCGAGTTTAGTTGAAGTCCACTTAAGGCCCCTTTCACACTTGAGGGACCTAAAAGTCGCACAATTTTTCCACGATTTTGATGCGACTTGAAGCAATGTCTGTGTAATTTTTAGGTCTGTGGACCTCAAGTCGCATCAAAGTCGGACCAAAGTAGCGCAGGGAATACTTTGAAGTCGCTCAGATATGAACGGTGCTCATTGGAAATCATGGGGGGTGCGACGTGTCATGTGACCTTGCAGTCCCGAGTCGCAGGACAAGTGTGAAAGGGGCCTTAAGATTGTAAAACTGCAGATTAGATTTAATCGACAAAACGTTCTTCAACCCCTCGATTGCGACGCCCTCACAGCGTAGCGCCAGCTGGCAGCCTGCAGGGGGCCTCCGGCGCGGCTCTGATTAACTTTATTGACTAATAAACGTTTTGAAGAATGTCGGTTTCCGGTAGTCAATTATGACGCCGTTTGAGCGTAACCCAATTTCCCAACTGTCACCGAAGACGCGGGTTACATAATGACAGTCATCAAAATGCAAATTTCTTTTTATTTGCTTTGTGCCGACGTATAAAGATATTACAGTCAGAATAATGAAAGTCGCAATTAGTTTAAAGGAAGGAGCGCAGAAACGGGCCACGATTTATGTTTAATTCCCGCGATATGAGCCACGTGAAAAAAAAAACAAGTATCCATCTTCAGTGACATCTGTGCGGCATTGAGCGCGTCCCGGGATAAAAAGGCGAGATAAGAGGATTCCAAATTAAAGTGCACGCAATTCTGTAAAATGGCGCTAATTCGATGAGAATGGAGACAGCCGTCACTTTATTGAGAGAATCCGGGGACGTCCGACCGCGATCCGTCAATGGAGAAGAGTCAAAGGGGACCTCTAGCGCAATTTCAGTAAATTCGCATTTTGATTTATTCCCGATCCTAATAAACATTTTTGATGTGACGATCGGATTCCTCATCTGTTCCTGGGTGCGGCGTTACTAATAAAACCATCACGTACAGCGAGGAGGAAAAAGTGTTTGATCGGCTGCTGATTCTGTATGTTTGTCCCACTGACAAAGAAATGATCAGTCTATAATTTTATTGGTCGGTTTATTATAACAGAAAAACGCATTTCATAAAAGTTATCAATTGATTTGCATTTTAATGAGTGAAATAAGTATGTGAACCCTGCACCAAACATGACTTAGTAGTTGGTGGAGAAACCCTTGTTGACGATCACAGAGGTCAGACGTTTCTTGGAGTTGGCCTCCAGGTTTGCACACATCTCAGGAGGGATTTTGTCCTCTTTGCAGACCCTCTCCAAGTCATTAAGGTCTCCAGGATGATGTTTGGTAACTCGAACCTTCAGCTCCCTCCACATATTTTCTATGGGATTTAGGTCTGGAGACTGGCTAGGCCACTCCAGGACCTGAATGTGCTTCTTCTTGAGCCGCTCCTTTGTTGCCTTGGCCGTGTGTTTTGGGTCATTGTCATGCTGGAAGATCCATCCATGACCCATCTTCAATGCCCTGGCTAAGGGAAGGAGGTTCTCACCCAAGATTTGACGGTACATGGCCCCGTCCATCGTCAGTTTGATGCAGGGAAGTTGTCCTGTCCCCTTAGCAGAAAAACACCCCCAAAGCATAATGTCTCCACCTCCATGTATAACAGTGGGGGATGGTGTTCTTGGGGTCATAGGACCTCCATGTATGACGGTGGGGGATGGTGTTCTTGGGGTCATAGGACCTCCATGTATGACGGTGGGGGATGGTGTTCTTGGGGTCATAGGACCTTCATGTATGACGGTGGGGGATGGTGTTCTTGGGGTCATAGGACCTACATGTATGACGGTGGGGGGTGGTGTTCTTGGGGTCATAGGACCTCCATGTATGACGGTGGGGGATGGTGTTCTTGGGGTCATAGGACCTTCATGTATGACGGTGGGGGATGGTGTTCTTGGGGTCTTAGGACCTCCATGTATGACGGTGGGGGATGGTGTTCTTGGGGTCATAGGACCTCCATGTAAGACGGTGGGGGATGGTGTTCTTGGGGTCATAGGACCTCCATGTAAGACGGTGGGGGATGGTGTTCTTGGGGTCATAGGACCTCCATGTAAGACGGTGGGGGATGGTGTTCTTGGGGTCATAGGACCTCCATGTATGACGGTGGGGGATGGTGTTCTTGGGGTCATAGGACCTCCATGTATGACGGTGGGGGATGGTGTTCTTGGGGTCATAGGACCTCCATGTATGACGGTGGGGGATGGTGTTCTTGGGGTCATAGGACCTCCATGTATGACGGTGGGGGATGGTGTTCTTGGGGTCATAGGACCTCCATGTATGACAGTGGGGGATGGTGTTCTTGGGGTTATAGGACCTCCATGTATGACGGTGGGGGATGGTGTTCTTGGGGTCATAGGACCTCCATGTATGACGGTGGGGGATGGTATTCTTGGGGTCATAGGCAGCATTCCTCCTCCTCCAAACACAGCGAGTTGAGTTGATGCCAAAGAGCTCCATTTTGGTCTCCTCTGACCACAACACTTTCCCCCAGTTCTCCTCTGAATCATTCGATGTTCATTAGTAATCTTCAGACGGACCTGTACATGTGATTTCCTGATCAGGGGGACCTTGCGGGGGCTGCAGGATTTCAGTCCTTCACGGTGTAGTGTGTTACCGATTGTTTTCTTGGTGACTATGGTCCCAGCTGAGATCATTGACAAGATTCTCCCGTGTAGTTCTGGGCTGATTCCTCACCGTTCTCATGATCATTGAAACTCCATGAGGTGAGATCTTGTATGGAGCCCCAGACCGAGGGAGATCGATCGTTATTTTGTGTTTCTTCCATTTGCAAATAATCCCACCAACTGTTGTCACCCTCTCACCAAGCTGCTTGGCGATGGTCTTGTAGCCCATTCCAGCCTTGTGTAGGTCTACAATCTTGTCCCCGACATCCTTGGACAGCTCTTTGGTCTTGGCCTTGGTGGAGAGATTGGAATCTGATTGATTCCTTCTGTGGACAGGTGTCTTCTATACAGGTAACAAGCTGAGATTAGGAGCACTCCCTTGAGGCTGGGTTCACACTGGTGCGACACGACAGCCATCCTACTTTGGATCCGACTTTGCCCTGCGACATGAAGCCGGCATGTGTCCGACTTTCAATGAACGGGGATCCGACTTGGATCCCCGCCAATGCCGGCACTGTGTTTGGTATGAATCTTTAGGGGGGAACTCCGCGCCAAATTTTAAATAAAAAACCGGCATGGGTTCCCCCTCCAAGAGCATACCAGGCCCTTGGGTCTGGTATGGACCTTGAGGGGAACCCCCTATGCCGAAAAAACGGCGTGGGGGTCCCCCCCAATCCATACCAGACCCTTATCCGAGCACGCAGCCCGGCCGGACAGGAATGGGGGTGGGGACGAGCGAGCGCCCCCCCCCCCTCCTGAACCGTACCAGGCCGCATGCCCTCAACATGGGGGGTGTTGCCTTGGGGGAGGGGGCGCGCTGCGGCCCTCCACCCCAAAGCACCTTGTCCCCATGTTGATGAGGACAAGGGCCTCTTCCCGACAACCCTGGCCGTTGGTTGTCGGGGTCTGCGGGTGGGGGGCTTATCGGAATCCGGGAGCCCCCTTTAATAAGGGGGCCCCCAGATCCCGGCCCCCACCCTATGTGAACGAGTATGGGGTACAGCGTACCCCTACCCATTCACCTAGGGAAAAAGTGTCAATTTAAAAAAAAACACTACACAGATTTTTAAAGTATTTTATTAGACAGCTCCGGGGGTCTTCTTCCGACTTCGGGGGTCTCTCCGGTTCTTCTCCCCGCTCTCCGGATCTTCTGCCGGGCTCCTCCGCTCTCTTCTGCTCTTTTGCAGCTCTTTTGCTAAAGCGGAGGAGCCCGGTCTGCTGCCTTCTTCTCTTCGGGGGTCTCTCCGGTTCTTCTCCGCGCTCTCCGGATCTTCTGCCGGGCTCCTCCGCTATTTTCTGCTCTTTTGCTATAGCGAAGGAGCCCGGTCTTCAATCTTCTGCCTTCTGCCCTCTTCTCCTGATGTTGACACGACGCTCTCTGGGGCTGGAATGCACTCTGAGCGCTCTGCTCTGACTTATATAGGCGGTGACCCCGCCCCCTTATGCCGTCACAGTCCCTAGGCATGCTGGGACTGTGACGGAAAAGGGGGGCGTGGTCATCGGGTGATGACCACGCCCCCTAAAATGTCACAGTCCCAGCATGCCCAGGGACTGTGACGGCATAAGGGGGCGTGGTCACCACCTATATAAGTCAGAGCGGAGCGCTCAGAGTGCATTCCAGCCCCAGAGAGCGTCGTGTCAACGTCAGGAGAAGAGGGCAGAAGGCAGAAGATTGAAGACCGGGCTCCTTCGCTATAGCAAAAGAGCAGAAAATAGCGGAGGAGCCCGGCAGAAGATCCGGAGAGCGCGGAGAAGAACCGGAGAGACCCCCGAAGAGAAGAAGGCAGCAGACCGGGCTCCTCCGCTTTAGCAAAAGAGCTGCAAAAGAGCAGAAGAGAGCGGAGGAGCCCGGCAGAAGATCCGGAGAGCGCGGAGAAGAACCGGAGCTGTCTAATAAAATACTTTAAAAATCTGTGTAGTGTTTTTTTTTTAAATTGACACTTTTTCCCTAGGTGAATGGGTAGGGGTACGCTGTACCCCATACTCGTTCACATAGGGTGGGGGCCGGGATCTGGGGGCCCCCTTATTAAAGGGGGCTCCCGGATTCCGATAAGCCCCCCGCCCGCAGACCCCGACAACCAACGGCCAGGGTTGTCGGGAAGAGGCCCTTGTCCTCATCAACATGGGGACAAGGTGCTTTGGGGTGGGGGGGAGCGCGCCCCCTCCCCCAAGGCAACACCCCCCATGTTGAGGGCATGCGGCCTGGTACGGTTCAGGAGGGGGGGGGGGGGCGCTCGCTCGTCCCCACCCCCATTCCTGTCCGGCCGGGCTGCGTGCTCGGATAAGGGTCTGGTATGGATTGGGGGGGACCCCCACGCCGTTTTTTCGGCGTAGGGGGTTCCCCTCAAGGTCCATACCAGACCCAAGGGCCTGGTATGCTCTTGGAGGGGGAACCCATGCCGGTTTTTTATTTAAAATTTGGCGCGGAGTTCCCCCTCAAGATCATTTGAGTACAAGTCGCGTGCCGAAGTCGGATCAAGCAAGCCGGCAATCCGACTTTGATCCGACTTCAATGATAGTCAATAGGCTGAAGTAGGATCAAAGTCGGACCAAATTAGTACAAGCAGCATTTCTAAAGTCGGAACGACTTGTGTCGGACCAGTTAGGACGGCTCCCATAGGGAAACATTAAATTTCACACGTCATGCGACATGAGCTCCCAATGTCGGAGCGTTTGTCGGACCAGTGTGAACCCAGCCTTAAGAGAGAGTGCTCCTAATCTCAGCTTGTTACCTGTATTGAAGACACCTGGGAGACAGAAATCTTGCTGATTGATAGGGGATCAAATATTTATTTCACTCATTAAAATGCAAATCAATTAATAACTTTTATGAAATGCGTTTTTCTGGATATTTTTGTTGTTCTTCTGTCTCTCACTGTTATAATAAACCGACCAATAAAATTATAGACCGATCGTTTCTTTGTCAGTGGGGCAAACGTACAAAATCAGCAGCCGATCAAATACTGTTTTCCCTCACTGTAGCTGGATTTGCATTAGGCTAGGTCCATGCCTGTAGCCACGACAGCACATGCGTCTTTACCCGCCCCGCTTGTAGTGCTGCCCTGTTCTGGTTGGCTCTGGTGCTGCCCTCTCCTCTTCAGAGCTCCAGTCTGGGAATGGTCCCTTCATGTCAGGCATCACTATATGGCGGACCGCGGTCCAGGTCCGGACCAAGTCAATGTCCTCTCTGGACCACCGCAGTACTTCTGTTTAGAAGACATTCTGCCCAGAGCCATCACTGCCTGCCGCTGTCATTCTCATAACAGTGGGGGCAGGACAGCTCTGGATGGAGGGTTGTCCTAGCAGCCAATCCCCAGCTTGCAGCTCCTGCCCTGGGGGGGGCCAAACCTGCTGTGCCTCCCATCCTCCTCCCTTTCTAAATAAGGTAGGACAGGAAGGTGGGGGGCAATGTAAAAGGGGGCTAAGGACATTAACTGGATCGCTAAAAACAGCTCTGGACAGTTAGGAGGGGAAACTCAGGACAGTTAAGGGGGGGCTCAGGACAGTAATGGGGGAGGCTTAAGACAGTAATGGGGGGCTTGGGACAGTAATGTGGGGCTTCGGGACAGTAATGGGAGAGGCTTAAGACAGTAATGGGGGGCTCAAGAAAGTAATGGGGGAGGCTTAAGACAGTAATAGGGGGCTTGGGACAGTAATGTGGGGCTCGGGACAGTAATGGGGGAGGCTTAAGACAGTAATGGGGGGCTCAAGAAAGTAATGGGGGGCTCAGGACAGTAATGGGGGTCTCAGGACAGTTAAGGGAGGGCTCAGGACAGTAATGGGGGAGGCTTTAGACAGTAATGGGGGGCTTGGGACAGCAATGGGGGGCTCGGGACAGTAATGGGGGGCTCGGGACAGTAATGGGGGAGGCTTAAGACAGTAATGGGGGGCTCAGGACAGTAATGGGGGAGGCTTAAGACAGTAATGGGGAGCTCAAGAAAGTAATAGGGGGCTCAGGACAGTAATGGGGTTCTCAGGACAGTTAAGGGAGGGCTCAGGACAGTAATGGGGGAGGCTTTAGACAGTAATGGGGGGCTTGGGACAGCAATGGGGGGCTCAGGACAGTAATGGGGGGCTCAGGACAGTAATGGGGGAGGCTTAAGACAGTAATGGGGGAGGATTAAGACAGTAATGGGGGGCTCAAGAAAGTAATGGGGGTCTCAGGACAGTAATAGGGTAGGCTTTAGACAGTAATGGGGGGCTTTGGACAGCAATGGGGAGCTCGGGACAGTAATGGGGGGCTCTGGACAGTAATGGTGGAGGCTTAAGACAGTAATGGGGGGCTCAGGACAGTAATGGGGGAGGCTTAAGACAGTAATGGGGGAGGCTTAAGACAGTAATGGGGGAGGCTTAAGACAGTAATGGGGGGCTCAGGACAGTAATGGCGGGGGTTAGGATAGTAATGGCGGGCTAAGGACAGTAATGTGGGTTACTGAGGATGGTAAGGGGGGTTGAGGACTGTTATGGGGGGGCCCCGAAACAGTAATGGTAGGGCTCAAGACAGTAATGGGGGAGCTCAGGACAATAATGGGGGGTGCTCAGGATAGTAATGGAGGGGCTGAGGACTGTAATGGGGGGAGGCCGAGGACAGTAATGTGAGGAGGGGAGGTGCCGAGGACAGTAATGTGGGGGGCGCTAAGGACAGTAATGGGGGGCTAAATGTGCTGTAGGTGCCGATGTGTGGGGGTGCCATTAAGAATCAATGGCACCCCCCATGCATCTGCTAAAGTGCAGTGCGATTCTCTGCGGGTCGGGATCGTATGTGATTTCCCACATGTTACTCAGCCACAGATGTGAGTCTATCCTTAGGCCCCTTTCACACGAGCGCTCCCATCAGGTCTGTCTGTCAGTTTCTCAGGCGGACCCGATCGAACTCTCCATTCACTTCTATGGAGCGGTGGATGTCCGCCGACATCCGCCAATATCTGATCCCTTCCTGTCCATGTCTTTATGGACCTTGCTTTGTGCACTGGTCCAAATCATTTGGTAGAGGGGAGGGGGGATTATGGTGTGGGGTCGTTTTTTAAGGGTTGGGCTTGGCCTCTTAGTTCCAGTGAAGTGAACTCTTAAGGTGTCATCATACCAAGACATTTTGGACAATTTCATGCTCCCAACTTTGTGGGAGGAGTTTGGGGACGTCCCCTTCCTGTTCCAACATGACTGCCCACCAGTGTACAAAGCAAGGTCCATAAAGACATGGATGAGAGAGTTTGGGGTGGAGGAACTTGACTGGCCTGCACAGAGTCCTGACCTCAACCCAATAGAACACCTCTGGGTTGAATTAGAGTAGAGACTGCGAGCCAGGCCTTCTCATCCAACATCAGTACCCTGACCTCACAAATGGTCTTGGTCAAACCTTCCCATAGACACACTCCTAAACCTTGTGGATGGCCTTCCCAGAAGAGTTGAAGCTGTTATAGGTGCAAAGGGCGGAGCCAACTCAATATTGAACCCTCCGGACTAAGACTGGGATACCATAAAATTTCATGTGCGTGTAAAGGCAGGCGTCCCAGTACTTTTGGCAATATAGTATATATTATATACACACACACACATATACTGTCTGGAGTTGGATGCACTCACAGCATATACATGATGACGCCGATGCTCCAGATATCGCACTGCTGGGTGTATTCGTGAGCGTTGATGATCTCTGGAGCTGCAGGAGGAAGCAAAAAAAAACCAATATTAATAATACACAAAACACTTATAAATGCTTAAACCGGCAACGCACGCAACCTGCTGATCGCCCTAATTTATTCCCCCGATGGGGGGAGCGGACAGATGTTTGTATGAATTATGTAGCGGCCCCTCGAGTTCCCCCCGCTCAGCGCTCCCAGAAACGATGACTGGATAAATATCTCGATGATCGGTGACTTTTTAATTGTTCCGAGTGACTGTGGAGACAGATGGGGCGGCGGACACCGCGAGCCGCGCTTGTTAAATCTTTGATGTTCTGGATGCTGATGCTGCAGGAGACATCGACACACACCGGCGGGACGGATGAATGACACCGGGACAGACGGGCGCAAAACTCACCGCCGGCAGAAATCACACAAAGGTCACCGGAAAGGAAATCCTAGAAATGAGCTTCTCAGATTCGCCCTTCTGGTCTGTTAAAGGAGAACTCCGAACATAAAGACTTTCACTTAATAAACGTTCCTCAATAGTCACAAAGGACATCGATCTATTCTGAGGGCACCAAAAATCTTTGCAAACCCAAATATCACATTGTAAATGTAGCAATTACATCATCCCTGAGCTATGGGAGGGGCCAGCCCAGCAGGCTCCACCCACTACAGGCTGCCTGGAGAAAACTACAGGAGGGGGGTCCTACACCCCTTTTTGTTAATTAGGAGCCACATCTACTCCATTTGTTAGAAGAATGTTGCCAACATTATGTTCACCCCCCTATGAAAAATTCCCCCTTGTTTATAAACATTGTTCAGAGGGGAGATAGAGAGATACAAAGTAACATTGTTTATAAACATTGATCAGACGGGAGATAGAGAGATACAAAGTAACATTGTTTATAAACATTGTTCAGAGGGGAGATAGAGAGATACAAAGTAACATTGTTTATAAACATTGTTCAGACGGGAGATAGAGAGATACAAAGTAACATTGTTTATAAACATTGATCAGATAGGGGATAGAGAAATACAAAGTAACATTGTTTATAAACATTGATCAGACGGGAGATAGAGAGATACAAAGTAACATTGTTTATAAACATTGATCAGACGGGAGATAGATACAAAGTAACATTGTTTATAAACAGATCAGACGGTAGATAGAGAGATACAAAGTAACATTGTTTATAAACATTGATCAGACAGGAGATAGAGAGATACAAAGTAACATTGTTTATAAACATTGATCAGACGGGAGATCGAGAGATACAAAGTAACATTGTTTACAAACATTGATTTACATAGACATCTGTTCATGAACCTGCACAGATGTCGGTCAAATCGCCCCCCCCGACATCGGAATGAAATGACGGTTCAGCTGAACTCGCGCAATTTCAAACCGGACCTCAGTGTAAACCTAGGCTAAAACCTGGAAGCTGATTGGCTACCAGGGGAGGCCAGTCCATTATGGGTGACCGAGCGCCGCACCCCCTCTTTCCACGCCACCCCCCCCTATATGCAGTGGATAGATCCATGCTTAGGATGAATCTATCCATACCTGCCACAGCCGCCCCCTATTAATGCGTCTGGCCCCTTTCAGGTCACTGGGCGGATAAATTAAAGCGCCGGGTTTTTGTTTTTTTTAAGCACCTGATTAGAGCCAGAGGCTTCAAAATAGGGTGGGCTCGGGTAGCAGAGAATGCGACCGGAGCCCACCCAGGTGTGTTACAACAGCAAATGAATATTCGCTATTGTAACACCGATCCTCAATAATCCGGCCAATCAGAACAGAAGTGGGTGTGAGTTTTCCACCTTTCTTTCCGATTGAAAAGAGAAGACTCCCGATTGGCCGCTGAGGAGGAGAGAGAAAACGAAAGCCGCCATCGGCCACGATGACCCGTGGAGAGCAGGAGAACAAGAGGCCGCCGAGCGGGGGAAGCCTCTGGTAAAAAAGGAAAGTGCTACCGACTGACCGAAAAAAATTCCACCGGCCGCCACTGTTGGTACAGATGACATCACAGCACCTCCCCCTTGCAGATAACATCACAGCACCTCCCCCTTGCAGATGACATCACAGCACCTCCCCCTTGCAGATGACATCACAGCACCTCCCCCTTGCAGATGACACCACAGCACCTCCCCCTTGCAGATGACATCACAGCACCTCTCCCTTGCAGATGACATCACAGCACCTCCCCCTTGCAGATGACATCACAGCACCTCCCCCTTGCAGATGACATCACAGCACCTCCCCCTTTAAACACAAAGCAAAATCATTGTATTGCACTGCAATGATATATTCTGTGTTCTGCAATAGGATGACACGCCTTGATGTTGACCGATTTAGCTCCGGGGCTTAGTACTAGGCGGTGGTGACATCTTAAGACATCACACGGCACTCAAGTAGTTAGTAAAGTTTTATCCTTGGAGTTCCCCTGACCCCGGGGGGGGCCCCATGCAGACTTACCCATGTATTTAGGAGTGCCACACGTGGCCTGCAACATGTTCTCGCTTCCAACTCCGCCCTTCTGTACCGCCAAGCCGAAATCCGTCACCTGCCAATGGGAGCAGGAAACCAAAATTTATCCAGAACCATTGTCCACCATTCCCTCATTGCTATGGTTCGCCTACATTGTGACGTCACACTGCAGACCTGCTCATGAGATCTGTTATGTCCCTTCGAATGTTCTAAAAGCAGAAAGAACCCTCATTTTACCTAAACCTGAGTTATCTGTAATCTACTGCAGCCAGGATACAGAGAGCACCTCACATGGGCGGTGGGTGGATCTGTTGTTTGGAGCCTAGGCTGGACAAACCTCTCTGCCTCCCTCATGTATACAGAGCTGTCATTAGAAATCTCGGGGGCCCCCTGATGAAGCTGTCATCCTTATGGGGAGCACCGAAACGTGTAGCGGAGGAGTGCTGTCAATCAAATGAGCTGAACGCTGAGGCCACCTACCTGACTGTCAAGCCAGTGACTGAGAGAGCTCTGTGTGTAACCCTGCAGTCACCGAGGAGCGACAGCCACAGAAGGGGCAGCTGGAACCAGTCCTGACCCTGGTGGGCTCAAAGACCTTTAACTGAGTGGCAAAGAAGCCCCCTCCTGGGACTGGGCCCCCTGCCAACCCAATGTCTGCACCCCCCCTATCAACAGCCCAGCAATCTGATGCGAACCCTCCAAGGCCGCTATGACTGACAGCTGTGAGGAACATCTAATCACTGACTCCTTGATACATCTGATTCCCTGTACAACAATGAGCCTGCAGGGGGCGTGTCTGAGAATTCCTTATTACCACTACAAGCTGGTGTTCCTAGATCACCAGATCTAAATAAAGAATAGGCATAACAGCCAAGTATCCTCATTTCTCCCTGAAGACTTTCCCTTTAAAATCTTACAAACAAGTGACGTGACTTGGTGACGGCTCCGCGTTGGTGCGGAGAAGAGTGGGAATGGGTGAGCGCAGACGCGGATTTACTGACCTTAATGTTCACCATCATCCCTTCACCCGGCTGGTTCTCGTTACTCTTCACTAAAATGTTCTCCAGTTTGAGGTCTCTGTGGACGATATCTGTGCGGAGACATAAACACCGGGACTGGAATCTTCTGGATCATAGAACAATATATATTGTACGGCAGATTTATCATAAATGAGACTTCAATGTCATCCCCGCCACCCCCCACCATGGTCAGAACATGAAATCTACCATCTGATTGGACATTACAGACTAAAAAGACACATTACATCCCCCAAATCCCCCCTTCATACTGTATGTCCGAAGCTCTCTCTGGCAGAATTCCTCACTCTGTTCCCACCCATGAGGAGTTCTGGGTGTTCCCACCCATTTTTGTATTTCTCTGCTCCCGCAGAGTCGTTCCTGTTCACCACTGTGTGCCCCGGCTCCTCCAGTTACATTCTACATAATGTAAAATACATATAAAATCCTGCAGGGATGGTGGGAACCCCTCATAAGGGGCACAGCGGGTGTACAGACCCGAGAACTCAGCACAGGGATGGTGGGAACCCCTCATAATGGGCACTGTGGGGGTACAGACCCGGGAACTCAGCACAGGGATGGTGAGAACCCCTCATAATGGGCACAGCGGGTGTACAGACCCGGGAACTCAGCACAGGGATGGTGAGAACCCCCTCATAATGGGCACAGCGGGTGTACAGACCCGGGAACTCAGCACAGGGATGGTGAGAACCCCCTCATAATGGGCACAGCGGGTGTACAGACCCGGGAACTCAGCACAGGGATGGTGGGAACCCCTCATAATGGGCACAGCGGGTGTACAGACCTGGGAACTCAGCACAGGGATGGTGGGAACCCCTCATAATGGGCACAGCGGGTGTACAGACCCGGGAACTCAGCACAGGGATGGTGGGAACCCCTCATAATGGGCACAGCGGGTGTACAGACCCGGGAACTCAGCACAGGGATGGTGGGAACCCCTCATAATGGGCACAGCGGGTGTACAGACCCGGGAACTCAGCACAGGGATGGTGGGAACCCCTCATAATGGGCACAGCGGGTGTACAGACCCAGGAACTCAGCACAGGGATGGTGGGAACCCCTCATAATGGGCACAGCGGGTGTACAGACCCGGGAACTCAGCACAGGGATGGTGGGAACCCCTCATAATGGGCACAGCGGGTGTACAGACCCGAGAACTCAGCACAGGGATGGTGGGAACCCCTCATAATGGGCACAGCGGGTGTACAGACCCGGGAACTCAGCACAGGGATGGTGGGAACCCCTCATAATGGGCACAGCGGGTGTACAGACCCGAGAACTCAGCACAGGGATGGTGGGAACCCCTCATAATGGGCACAGCGGGTGTATAGACCCGGGAACTCAGCACAGGGATGGTGGGAACCCCTCATAATGGGCACAGCGGGTGTACAGACCCGGGAACTCAGCACAGGGATGGTGGGCACCCCTCATAATGGGCACAGTGGGTGTACAGACCTGAGAACTCAGCACAGGGATGGTAGGAACCCCTCATAATGGGCACAGCGGGTGTACAGACCTGAGAACTCAGCACAGGGATGGGCACGCATTTTACCAACAGAGTCTCTGAGATATCGAAGACCCTGTCAATGGGTTTAACTCTTTATCAAGCAAAAATAGCAGCTGCTCAGGTGAATTTATAACTAGAGGAAATGTGCAGCACACAGAACAATACAATAAATTCCCGGCACTCTCCAGATTATCAGCACAAAACTCTGAATTAAACGGTTTCGATCTTTTAGGATCTGTATTGAGTAGTTCCATTTTCCTGTGATGATGACAGTGTCCAGCAGAGGGAGTCAGTGTGCAGCAGCAGAATGCCGGAGATGCTGATTAATATCTGTATATGAAGTATTGATGATGAACAGTAGTTATTGGTGATCGGTAGATGCAGATATCAATGTGCACTAAATAAAAAACACTTCCTATATATCTCATGTAGGAGATTACACATCTCCTCACTTCAAACATTAGGAAACAGGCCAATAAGACTCTTCAAGGTGCCACATTTTGAGTCCTTCCATCACACAGACAGGGAGTACAATGAGGACATTTTCAGAACAAACCGTGTCCTCAGCTGTTGATGTGAATAGAGCATGGGGCCCCAGTGTCCTCAACAGTAAATAGAGCCTGGGGCCCCAGTGTCCCCAGCAGTGAATAGAGCACGGGGCCCCAGTGTCCTCAGCAGTGAATAGAGCCTGGGGCCCCAGTGTCCTCAACAGTAAATAGAGCCTGGGGCCCCAGTGTCCCCAGCAGTGAATAGAGCACGGGGCCCCAGTGTCCTCAGCAGTGAATAGAGCACAGACCCCCTGTCCTCAGCAGTGAATAGAGCCTGGGGCCCCAGTGTCCTCAGCAGTGAATAGAGCACGGGGCCCCAGTGTCCTCAGCAGTGAATAGAGCCTGGGGCCCCAGTGTCCTCAGCAGTGAATAGAGCCTGGGGCCCCAGTGTCCTCAGCAGTGAATAGAGCACGGGGCCCCAGTGTCCTCAGCAGTGAATAGAGCCTGGGGCCCCAGTGTCCTCAGCAGTGAATAGAGCACGGGGCCCCAGTGTCCTCAGCAGTGAATAGAGCCTGGGGGCCCCAGTGTCCTCAGCAGTGAATAGAGCACGGGGCCCCAGTGTCCTCAGCAGTGAATAGAGCCTGGGGCCCCAGTGTCCTCAGCAGTGAATAGAGCCTGGGGCCCCAGTGTCCTCAGCAGTGAATAGAGCCTGGGGGCCCCAGTGTCCTCAGCAGTGAATAGAGCCTGGGGCCCCAGTGTCCTCAGCAGTGAATAGAGCACGGGGCCCCAGTGTCCTCAGCAGTGAATAGAGCATGGGGCCCCAGTGTCCTCAGCAGTGAATAGAGCACAGACCCCCTGTCCTCAGCAGTGAATAGAGCATGGGGCCCCAGTGTCCTCAGCAGTGAATAGAGCCCAGGGCCTCGGTGTCCACAGCAGTGAATAGAGCCCAGGGCCTTGGTGTCCACAGCAGTGAATAGAGCCTGGGGCCCCAGTGTCCTCAGCAGTGAATAGAGCCTAGGGCCCCAGTGTCCTCAGCAGTGAATAGAGCACGGGGCCCCAGTGTCCTCAGCAGTGAATAGAGCCTGGGGCCCCAGTGTCCTCAACAGTAAATAGAGCCTGGGGCCCCAGTGTCCCCAGCAGTGAATAGAGCACGGGGCCCCAGTGTCCTCAGCAGTGAATAGAGCCTGGGGCCCCAGTGTCCTCAGCAGTGAATAGAGCACGGGGCCCCAGTGTCCTCAGCAGTGAATAGAGCCTGGGGCCCCAGTGTCCTCAGCAGTGAATAGAGCCTGGGGCCCCAGTGTCCTCAGCAGTGAATAGAGCACGGGGCCCCAGTGTCCTCAGCAGTGAATAGAGCCTGGGGCCCCAGTGTCCTCAGCAGTGAATAGAGCCTGGGGCCCCAGTGTCCTCAGCAGTGAATAGAGCCTGGGGGCCCCAGTGTCCTCAGCAGTGAATAGAGCACGGGGCCCCAGTGTCCTCAGCAGTGAATAGAGCCTGGGGCCCCAGTGTCCTCAGCAGTGAATAGAGCCTGGGGCCCCAGTGTCCTCAGCAGTGAATAGAGCCTGGGGGCCCCAGTGTCCTCAGCAGTGAATAGAGCCTGGGGCCCCAGTGTCCTCAGCAGTGAATAGAGCACGGGGCCCCAGTGTCCTCAGCAGTGAATAGAGCATGGGGCCCCAGTGTCCTCAGCAGTGAATAGAGCACAGACCCCCTGTCCTCAGCAGTGAATAGAGCATGGGGCCCCAGTGTCCTCAGCAGTGAATAGAGCCCAGGGCCTCGGTGTCCACAGCAGTGAATAGAGCCCAGGGCCTTGGTGTCCACAGCAGTGAATAGAGCCTGGGGCCCCAGTGTCCTCAGCAGTGAATAGAGCCTAGGGCCCCAGTGTCCTCAGCAGTGAATAGAGCACGGGGCCCCAGTGTCCTCAGCAGTGAATAGAGCCTTTGGCCCCAGTGTCCTCAGCAGTGAATAGAGCACGGGGGCCCAGTGTCCTCAGCAGTGAATAGAGCCTGGGGCCCCAGTGTTCTCAGCAGTGAATAGAGCACGGGGCTCCAGTGTCCTCAGCAGTGAATAAAGCCTGGGGCCCCAGTGTTCTCAGCAGTGAATAGAGCACGGGGCCCCAGTGTCCTCAGCAGTGAATAGAGCCCAGGGCCTCGGTGTCCACAGCAGTGAATAGAGCCCAGGGCCTTGGTGTCCACAGCAGTGAATAGAGCACGGGGGCCCAGTGTCCTCAGCAGTGAATAGAGCCTGGGGCCCCAGTGTCCTCAGCAGTGAATAGAGCCTGGGGCCCCAGTGTCCTCAGCAGTGAATAGAGCACGGGGCCCCAGTGTCCTCAGCAGTGAATAGAGCACGGGGCTCCAGTGTTCTCAGCAGTGAATAGAGCACGGGGTCCCAGTGTCCTCAGCAGTGAATAGACCCCAGGCCCCCTGTCCTCAGCGGTGCATAGAGCCCAGGCCCCCTGTCCTCAGCGGTGAATAGACCCCAGGCCCCCTGTCCTCAGCGGTGCATAGAGCCCAGGCCCCCTGTCCTCAGTGGTGAATAGACCCCAGGCCCCCTGTCCTCAGCAGTGAATAGAGCCCAGGCCCCCTGTCCTCAGCAGTGAATACAACCCTGGGCCGCGGTGTCAGGATTCTGAACAGTATATGATATGATGTGCACTTACCTTTCTTGTGCAGGTAGGTGATAGCGGAGGCCAAGCTGTGAATAATGTGTCTGGTTTCTGTCTCTAAAAAGTGGTTTCTGCGCAGGAGGATCTTCTGCAGCTCACCGCCCTCGCAGAGCTCCATCACCAGGTACATCCGCTGCAAGACAAACCACCAAACCTAATACGTTCCGTCAGAGACTGACGCAGGTGACACAACCGCATTTCCCAACCACGCCACAATATGTGACAGACATAGAAATGTTCTCAGTGTAACAAATGATACTGGCTTGGCCATTGGACAATTCGATTATGAGGTCATCTATGTGTCCCCCACCCCCCTCCTGTAAGAATGTCCCCTGTGTTAGACTGGCAGCACAGCACAATGCAGCAAAGCCTGACTTCTCTCTAATTGAGGGTGCTGTTCAGGGGATTACAGAAAGGATATACAAGGACACATTCAGGTGTGCAGCAGACTGATTACATCATCTCAGGTTAGGCAAAGTTACAATGTACAGTCTGATCAATGGGGGAGGGGAGACTGAGGAAATACTTCCTCCTGCCTGCAGCAGACTGATGACATCACCTCAGCCTAGGCAAAGTCACTGATTGGATCTCAAGGACGGCTTATTACTGATAAAAGGTGAAGGTTTTCTGAACAATGATCATGTTTCTGTATATTGTGACACTTCAGGAAATTATTTATGGAAACTTGTAAAGTTAGTGACAGGTGCACTTTAATAGATGTGAATGTACAATGTATATGTAAAGTGCTGCGTAAATTGAGGGCGCTATATAGGTACCTTAAATAATAATAATTATCTCTACAATAACAGTCTATTTTATTCATGTGGATTGCCCTCGGTTGATACAAGTTTGTAGCATTTACTATGTCTGATCAACAGGTGATCCCTACAGTGGGCGGAGCCAGAGAGACGAATTGAGGAATGGAGAACACACAACAATGAGGTTTCCTCCCTAACCCCTCTGGAATGAAGATGATTGAAAGACTAGTGGAGAGGCTGACCTTGGGGGTCTCGAAGACTTCCTCCAGGTGGATGATATGTTCATGATTGACTCTCTTCAAGATGGAGACTTCACGTTCCAGCAGCTTGACAGTGGAGCTCCCGGCCTAGAGAACCAAAATCATCCCTCATAATTCTACTATTTCACACATTAAATGATCACTCTGAGGAGAAGATATTTCACTGCCAGAGAAGGGAGGGGTTTGGTGGAGGACATGTCTATCTACACTGAGAGAAGGAAGAGGGATGGGTGGAGGACAAGTCTATTTACACTTAGAGAACAAAGGGGATTGGTGGAGGACACATCTATCTACACTGAGAGAAGGAAGAAGATTGGTGGAGGACACATCTATCTACACTGAGAGAAGGAAGTAGATTGGTGGAGGACACGTCTATCTACACTGAGAGAAGGAAGTAGATTGCTGGAGGACATGTCTATCTACACTGAGAGAAGGAAGGGGATTGGTGGAGGACACATTTATCTACACTGAGAGAAGGAAGGAGATTGCTGGAGGACATGTCTATCTACAATGAGAGAAGGTAGGGGATTGGTTGAGGACACGTCTATCTACACTGAGAGAAGAAAGGGGATCAGTGGATAAAGGACACATTTATCTACACTGAGAGAAGGAAGGAGATTGGTGGAGGACACATTTATCTACACTGAGAGAAGGAAGGGGTTTGGTGGAGGACATGTCTATCTACACTGAGAGAAGGAAGGAGATTGGTGGAGGACACGTCTATCTACACTGAGAGAAGAAAGGGGATCAGTGGATAAAGGACACATTTATCTACACTGAGAGAAGGAAGGGGTTTGGTGGAGGACATGTCTATCTACAATGAGAGAAGGAAGGGGATTGGTTGAGGACACGTCTATCTACACTGAGAGAAGAAAGGGGATCAGTGGATAAAGGACACATTTATCTACACTGAGAGAAGGAAGGAGATTGGTGGAGGACACATTTATCTACACTGAGAGAAGGAAGGGGTTTGGTGGAGGACATGTCTATCTACACTGAGAGAAGGAAGGAGATTGGTGGAGGACACGTCTATCTACACTGAGAGAAGGAAGAGGGATTGGTGGAGGACACATTTATCTACACTGAGAGAAGGAAGGGGATTGGTGGGGTGGAGGACACGTCTATCTACACTGAGAGAAGGAAGGAGATTGGTGGAGGACATGTCTATCTACACTGAGAGAAGGAAGGGGATTGGTGGGGTGGAGGACACGTCTATCTACACTGAGAGAAGGAAGAGGGATTGGTGGAGGACTTGTCTATCTACACTGAGAGAAGGAAGGGGATCAGTGGAGGACACAACTATCTACACTGAGAGAAGGAAGGGGATTGGTTGAGGACACGTCTATCTACACTGAGAGAAGGAAGAGGACTGGTGGAGGACACATTTATCTACACTAAGAGAAGGAAGGGGATTGGTTGAGGACACATTTATCTACACTGAGAGATGGAAGGGGATTGGTTGAGGACACGTCTATCTACACTGAGAAAAGGAAGGGGATTGGTTGAGGACATGTCTATCTACACTGAGAGAAGGAAGGAGATTGGTGGAGGACATATCTATCTACACTGAGAGAAGAAAGGGGGTCAGTGGAGGACACAACTATCTACACTGAGAGAAGGAAGGGGATTGGTGGAGGACACAACTATCTACACTGAGGGAAGGAAGGGGTGTGGTGGAGGACACATTTATCTACACTGAGA
Source organism: Lithobates clamitans (assembly GCA_037952925.1). Lineage (NCBI taxonomy): Eukaryota > Metazoa > Chordata > Amphibia > Anura > Ranidae > Lithobates > Lithobates clamitans. Next base: position 889,045 of record JBBGZY010001826.1, read on the forward strand.
GAAGGAAGGAGATTGGTGGAGGACATGTCTATCTACACTGAGAAAAGGAAGGGGATTGGTGGAGGACACAACTATCTACACTGAGAGAAGGAAGTAGATTGGTGGAGGACATGTCTATCTACACTGAGAAAAGGAAGGGGATTGGTGGAGGACACAACTATCTACACTGAGAGAAGGAAGTAGATTGGTGGAGGACATGTCTATCTACACTGAGAGAAGGAAGGGGATTGGTGGAGGACATGTCTATCTACACTGAGAGAAGGAAGGGGATTGGTGGAGGACACGTCTATTTACACTTAAGAGAACAAAGGGGATTGGTGGAGGACATGTCTATCTACACTGAGAGAAGGAAGGAGATTGGTGGAGGACACGTCTATCTACACTGAGAGAAGGAAGGGGATCGGTGGAGGACACAACTATCTATATTGAGGGAAGGAAGGGGATTGGTGAAGGACACGTCTATTTACACTGAGCAAAGAAGGAAGGGAATTATAGGAGGAAGGAGATTGGTTGGAGGAGGAAACGTCTATCTGCACTGATTTCAGTCTCACCTTTTCTCGGTTGACTTTCTTAATGGCCCACTTCTTTCCACTTTCATTGTGTGTGGCTTCAATCACAACGCCAAAGCTCCCCTCTCCCAGCTTCTTCCCGAAGGTATAAATTTGCTGAAATAATACAAGTAATATAATTGGATATAAATAGAGACGGGTAAGGAGAGGGAAGGGAGTAGGAGGGAAAGAGAGAAATACAGGGAGGAGAGGCAGAGAGCCGTATTATTACAGGACAATAATATCACTCAGAGGTTTGTGAATTTTGAGGTCATGCTTTGTAAATATTGTGAGTCCAAGAAAAGGAGTCTCAATCCTCTTGCAGCACATTTGTAATATAAGGACAAAAGGGAAATCATAGGAACAGTGAATTTGGCCATTCACAATATCTTATTGAAGGAGTTGCTGGGAGTTGAAGATTCTAAACAGGTAAATAAGCCATCAGTATGTGAGTGCAGCTCTGCAAGTTCACAACCGTAAAAAGCTGCAGGCAAAACATGACAAAGTGGAAGAGTAAGGCCTCTCTCACACTGAAGTCGCTGACGCTTGGCAGTAAAGCAACGCTTGTTTTAGGGGCGCTTTACCATCGTTTTAGCTAAAATGCCTGAAAACTGCCTCAGTGTGACAAGAGTCTAATGCTGGCCACACACTATACGAAAAATCGTCTGAAATTCGTTCGTTTTTCGGTCAGTTAATAGGCACAAAATCGATCATCGTTGGGACGTTTTGGAGCCGAAAACACGAAGGACAAGTTTGGAAATTTTCTGCCGAACGAACCATAAATTGAAAGGTTAATGTGTTTCCCGTCCGAACTGTCTGCACTAGGGATATGTATAAAAACGAACAAAAAATGCATTCATTTATGTCCACTGAACGATTTATTACATGATGGCACTATCGTTTCCGCTCACGGCCAAATCTTCGTTTTTGAAAATGGGTTCGGCCGATTATTTTGTATAGTGTATGGCCAGCATCTCAGGCCTCTTTCACACATGCGGACCGTTCGTTTCATCAGATCAGTCACGTCAAAACGGGTGAAGTATTCATTTGTTTTTCATTCATTTTTCATCCGTTTTGCATCCGTTTTTTTACATCCACTGCCAATGCAAAAAACAGATGAAAAAGGCACCATTTGTCAGTTTACATCTGTTTTTCATCCAATCTGTTTTTTTAACGGAAAAAAAAAATAGAGCTTTGATCAGTTTCAAAAAACGGATGATGAAGGATGTAAACTGATGTACAGTTGTGCTCATAAGTTTACATACCCCGGCAGAATTGATGATTTCTTGGCCATTTTTCAGAGAATATGAATGATAACACACAAATACTTTTCTCTCACTCATGGTCAGTGTTTGGCTGAAGCCATTTATTATCAATCAACTGTGTTTACTCTTTTTATATCATAATGACAACAGAAACTACCCAAATGACCCTGATCAAAAGTTTACATACCCCAGTTCTTCATACCGTGTATTGCCCCCTTTATCTTCAATGACAGCTTGAAGTCTTTTGTGGGATTTGTGGATGAGGCTCTTTATCTTCTCAGATGGTTCCTCTTGGTAAAAAGCCTCCAGTTCCTGTAAATTCTTGGGCCGTCTTCCATGAACGGCACGTTTGAGATCTCCCCAGAGGGGCTCAATGATATTGAGGTCAGGAGACTGAGATGGCCAATCCAGAACCTTCACTTTATTCTGCTGTAGCCAATGACAGGTGGACTTGGCCTTGTGTTTTGGATCATTGTCATGTTGGAATGTCCAAGTACGTCCCATGCGCAGCTTCCTGGCTGATGAATACAAATGTTCCTCCAGTATTTTGTGATAACATTCTGCATTCATCTTGCCATCAATTTCCACCAAATTTCCTGTGCCTTTGTAGCTCACACATCCCCAAAACATCAGCGATCCACCTCCGTGTTTCACAGTAGGAATGGTGGACCTTTCATCATAGGCCTTGTTGTCTCCTCTCAAAATGTAGTGTTTATGGTTGTGGCCAAAAACCTCAATTTTGGTCTCATCACTCCAAATGACTTTGTGGCAGAAGGTTTGAGGCTTTTCTCTGTGCTGTTTGGTGTATTGTAAGTGGGATACTTTGTGGCATTTGCGTAGTAATGACTTTCTTCTGGAGACTCGACCATGCAGCCCATCTTTCTTCAAGTGCCTCCTTATTGTGCATCTAGAACCAGCCACACCTCATGTTTTCAGAGAGTCCTGTATTTCACCTGAAGTTATTTGTGGGTTTTTCTTTGCATCCCAAACAATTTTCCTGGCAGTTGTGGCTGAAATTTTAGTTGGTCTACCTGACCGTGGTTTGGTTTCAACAGAACCCCTCATTTTCCACTTCTTGATTAGAGTTTGAACACTGCTGATTGGCATTCTCAATTCCTTGGATATCTTTTTATATCCCTTTCCTGTTTTATACAGTTCAACTACCTTTTCCCTGCAGATCCTTTGACAATTCTTTTTGCTTCCCCCATGACTCAGAATCTAGAAACCTCAGTGCAGCACTTGATGAAAGATGCAAGGGTCTGTCAGGAGTCCGGAAACTCATTGACCTTTTATACACACAGACTAATTACAAGCCAACAGATCACAGGTGAGGAGGGTTACCTTTAATAGCCATTCAAACCCCTTTGTGTCAACTTGTGTGCATGTTATCAGGCCAGAATCACCAGGGTATGTAAACTTTTGATCAGGGATATTTTGGTAGTTTCTGTTGTGATTATGATATAAAAAAGAGTAAACACAGCTGACTGATAATAAATGGCTTCAGCCAAACTCTAACCATGAGTGACAGAAAACTTTTTGTGTTATTAATCATATTCTCTAAAAAATGGCCAAGAAATCATAAATTCTGCCAGGGTATGTAAACTTATGAGCACATCTGTAAATGGATGATCATCCATTTACATCAGTTTTTCAATAGAGATGCATTGATGTCCGTTTTTCATCCGTCAATGAAGGATGGGTGAAAAAACGGACAAACTGACAGCACATGTGAAGGGCCTGAGGCTTCAGCACCTACAATCAGGACTAATAATGGGGTTGGACAGCTGGAACTAGAATGATAATTATGGTCCATCCAGAATGGAGGTGAGGAATGTCCATTGTGTGTAACACGCGGCTCGGCTCCTCATTGCGTGTCATTGGCAGCGAGCGTCTTGTGTTACTGCGACAACCATCCTGGCCGGGGGGGGGGTGACAAGAAGGTGACAATACAATGACAGACAGAGGGACTGAATGCCGACATGTTATTAAAGATCTGGGAAAGGTACTAAGACAAGGCCATCACTTATTACCACCTGGTAGCCCTTACATGTGACTGTCTATACCCCGGCCAATCACTGCTCTCTGATTCAACGATAGAACACTTAAAATTGGATCTCTTTAGAACGCAAAAAAAAAAGATAAAAAAGAAATTTTTTATCGTTTGTAAAATAGATGTGAACAACAACAAAAAAAAATAGACAAAAAAGCTGGGAAATAATAATGAAATGGAGGAGAATAGGGAGTTAATTAAGGCTGATTAGAGTAAATTAAGGGGTTAAACAGAGGAACATTTGTTCATCCCTTTGATCTGCAGATGAAGAAATAGAAAGATACAAAAAGAAACAATATTTCTTTTAATTTTAGTGTTTCAGTGGTTGAGCAATGTTGTTAATAAACATTGCTGGCTGCTGTTTTTTTTTTTTTTGACAGCTCCAAATTACCGGACTTCTTTAACACAGGGGAGACCCGCTGACAGCTCAAAGAGCCGAGCCTGAAAGTATCGGTTCCAGGTATCGGTGCATTTGCACGAGTACCGATACTTGTGCAAATACTCGGTATCGGCACCAATACCTATCGATGCAACCCTAGTTCAAAGCATTGAAAAGTTATTTACAAATTAAATACATTTTTTTTTTAAATTTTGCATGTTTTTCAACGTGAAACGTGTAAATATACGTTAACCACTTCAGCTCCGGAAGATTTACCCCCCTTCATGACCAGACCTTCTTTTGCGATCCGGCACTGCGTTATTTTAACTGACAATTGCGCGGTCGTGCGACGCTGTACCCAAATAAAATTGATGTCCTTTTTTTCCCCACAAATAGAGCTTTCTTTTGGTGGTTTTTATATTTCGTGCTATAACCAAAAAAAGACCGACAATTTTGAAAACAAAACTACATTTTTATATTCTGCTATAAAACATTCAATAAACAACTAAAAAAAAATCGAATTTCTTCATCAATTTAGATCAATATGTATTCTGCTACATATTTTTTGGCAAAGAAAAATCCCAAAAAGTGTTTATTGATTGGTTTGCGAAAAAAGATATAGCATCTACAAACTATGAGATATTTTTATTTTTTATACTAGTAATGGCGGCGATCAGCGACTTATAGCGGGACTGCGACATTGCGGTGGACAAATCAGGCACTAACTGACACTTTTTGGGGACCAGTGACACTAATACAGTGATCAGCGCTAAAAATATGCACTGTCACTGCACTAATGACACTTGCTGGGAAGGGGTTAACATCAGGGGTGATCAAAGGGTTAAATGTGTTCCTAGCAGGCGCTTGTGTACTGTGGGGGGAGGTGCTTTTACTAAGGGAAGGCATTGATCCGTGTCTCTGGTTTGCATAATGGCAATCTGCTTTGTTTAAAAAGGCCGATCGCCTTTCTGCCTGTGTAGTGAACAATCGGCAGCTGCCTGCAGACATCGAGGAGACCACCGGCGACACACGCACGCACCCCCGGACCCCGAGTGCGTGCAAAGTAACATTGTTTATAAACATTGATCAGACAGGAGATAGAGAGATACAAAGTAACATTGTTTATAAACATTGATCAGACAGGAGATAGAGAGATACAAAGTAACATTGTTTATAAACATTGATCAGACAGGAGATAGAGAGATACAAAGTAACATTGTTTATAAACATTGATCAGATGGGAGATAGAGAGATACAAAGTAACAATCACCAAATATGGATATGTATATATTTTGTCAATGATGTCACATGGAAGACCCCACCCTTTTGTTTACTAGAAATCATTCGGCGTGAGTGAAGCGATGGGATTGGATGTGTCGGTGAGCATCAGGTTTTTTTTCTTTTGGAGGGTCGGCATCGTTCATCGTGTTTCTGGTGGATTTGCATTACTGGACAATGTAATTGATGGTGGGTATACATTGTGGGAGTTTTTTTCCCATTCTTTAATAGAGGATTTGTCAAAAATGGTGTCTGTTTTTTTTTTTTTTTATGGTTTACATTTTGTGTGAGAGAGTAGAGGTACTACACACCCCTTTCTCATTCACATGGGGGGAGGGGTAACATCTGGGGGCTCCCTTATTGTTAAAGGGGCTTCCAGATTCTGATATGCTCCCTGCTTCTAGGCCACCATAACCACTGGATCTGGGTTGTTTGGACGAGGTTCATGTCCTCATCAACGAGGAGACAAGGTGCTTTACCAGCAAGGTAACACACACAACGGACCCGGAGGGGATTCTTCTCTTCTCAACCAATCTATGTCCAATCAGTAATGATCAGACCCTGGAAAGGATGGACATGTGTATTGGGTGGCGCAGGTTGGAGGAGCTCGGCAGGTTGGAATTGGGTCAAGGTTAGACAACTCATCAGATGGTCCTACCTGGATTGCAGCTTCATCGTCCATACGAGTGTGCGGGACTTTGTTCTCTGCGCTGTTGCTGCGCAACCACTGCGACGCCATCTTCCTACTCACATCACTACTCTCTGGATTCAGCATCTGAAACACAAAGAGCGGCTTACTACAACTTCCACAGAACTAAAAAGTTGAGAACTGAGATGTGTGAAAGAAAACGCAGATTGCCGGCAACATTTCTAACAAAGGGACCTGTCCTGTCAGCATTACAGTACATGTTGTCGATGACTTGCATTTAAAGGTTCCAGGGTTGTCCTTCTCATCCTGGAATCTCTATGGTAAGCAGAACCTGGAACATGCAAGTAGGTCAAGAGCACAGACTTTCACTGGCTGCATGCTTCCTACAAATAACCATATGAAGTACAGCGCTGGCAAACACAACATTAGTGAAAGTGAAAACAATTCATTAATAACAAAAAGTGAAAGTCCATATAAAGTGACTGATGTGCTCCAATCCAACAAAAGTGCAAAGTGCTCCAAAGTTATCAAAGTGTACCACAACACCCCCTCCTGTGTCCCCACTCACCGGATGGAATGGACCCCCAGCTTTTCAGTCCAGGGGTCACTTCAGGCTTATTAGGGGTGGCCAGGAATGGCAGCTTGAACATCAGATCATCAAGTAGACCTCCCTTATTAAGAATACTCAGCCAGGATAAAAAGTACCCAAAATGAAAGGAAGGGCCTGATAGTGAAGTACCGCTTTGGTAAAGGGTTTATTGCGCATAAAAATGAATACTTACAAGAAGCAAGATAAAACCAGGCATAAAAAACATGGAGCTGCGAGTACAAAAACGCCGTTTATGGCATGCGTTCCACAATACCGGAAGTGACGTAAATTTGAACCGGAAATTACGTCAATTTTCAGTTTCAATTTAAAGGGAACAAAACCTGCAGTATGCGGACCCTTTGTGAATTGCCATGGATTTAAATAGCTCTGACATATTCCGCAGTGCTGTACAGAGAACACTGAGCCAGTCACATCAGTCTCTGCATCAGAGGAGCTTCTCCACCAGGTGGTGCTGTTCTGCAGGGTGCTGTTGGCTCACTCTGCTGTGATCTCAGCTGAGAGAAGCAGCAATTCTGGGGCCTCTTATGCAGGCTTTTCCCAGTCAAGCATGGACCATGCTGGGGAAGATGAAGGTGGAGGCTCTCCAGAGGCACTGAGGCCTAGTCCATGTGCTCAAGCTGAAATGGATCCTGGGCCTGTCCCTATACAACAGGAATCCTTACCAGTCTTCCAGGAAAGAGTGGTGAACAGATTTTGCTGCACTGCTAAGGAGGAACAGAAACTTGCTGTCATGAAAGAAGATCTCAGGAAAAAGAAATCCCTGCATAGTAAGTAAGGGAAAAAGTAAGAGGGAAGTTTCCAAACTGAAGTCTCTGGACTAGGCATTGAAAAAGCAGGAGAAGCTGGTTGCTTCTCTGAAGGAAAGCACGTGTTCAGAGAAAAGTGTGAGAATGAGGAGAGATTCCAACAGATGAAGGAAAGTGCCTGTGCTAGTACCAGCCAGAGGGTGGATACCAGAGCAATGGCAACAGTATGGATGGGGGGTAAGGAAGTGGCTTCACATGGTGGCCCCAGTACTACCCCTGTCTCAGGATCTGTTATGTCTGAGTCAGTATCTGCCCCCCTCCCTCCCCAGCAGCCTGGGTCATCCCAGGTGGAGGTTGAGGAAAATGGCAGATTGCAGAGGCTGGAATCTCCCTTGAGTGGCACCGACTCATCAGATGAAGATCTTGGTAAAGGAGTGCTTGCTGAAAATCTCTTTCAGTGTGTGGAGGACTTTCCTCAGATTTCACCTGCCAACAGATCCTTGCAATCAGCAGGGAATGCAGGAGGAGATGGCATGAATCCAGAGAAGTTTCTGCTGGCTGCGAGGAGTCCCACATGGACACTAACAGTGCAGAGCAAGAATGTCGCATGAACATTGAAACTGCAGAGCAGGAGGGCTGAATGAACGCTGAAACAGCTGTTTTTTCTAAACGGAAGACTTTACTTGATGATGGGACTGCTGGTATCTGTGGTACTTCTGGGATTATGGTGAGCGGGACTGTTGTGCTGGAGGGGAGGAGGGAGAATCAAGTGTTGGGTAATTTAGCAAACCAAAAAAAATAAATAAAAAATGGGTAGTAATGTGGCGCTTACTCAAAATGGCAAATACACCATAATAAAATAGTATTGCATCTTTGGAAGTTCCAAAAGGATAAATCCAAAGGAATAAAGCGTCCTTAGATTAATCTCTCATCAGATTGTACAGCCAATTGTAAAACTGGTTGGTGTGTGAGAGCGGCTGGTTAGTCTTTCTGTCTTTGTGATTACTGTTACAGAGTTTTTTTTGGGATGGTCATTCATTCATTGTCATAGCATTGATTTACTAATCTTTGGCTATACAATCTGATGAGAGATTAATCTAAAGACGCTTTATTCCTTTGGATTTATCCTTTTGGAACTTCCAAAGATGCAATACTATTTTATTATGGTGTTTTTGCCATTTTGAGCAAGTGCCACATTACTACCCATTTTTTATTTCTATCCAGTGTGAGAACACTTTTATGTTGGCAGCTACTTTGCTAGGTTTTAGATTATTTATTTTCCCCTGTCGTTTGCACATTAGTTCCCCCCTTTTTCTTTTAATTTACTAAACCAGATTTCAGAGGTTTCTATGCAGCCAATTAATATTGCTATGCAACCAGTTAATGTGTCCATCTGTCCCAGTTAGGATTTTATGCTAAGGCTGTGTTGGGACAAAGTTATGCTGCTGGTGGAGGAAGGGAGCCAGTTGTGCGACTTTCACCTAACGCACCTTCTTCCATTAAAGGCAGGAATGTGGTACAACTCAGGTGGGAAGGAGGAGGTATTCAACCTAGCAGGAGGGTGGTTGTGGATAAGATCCTAGCCATGGGATTTAAGGTGGAGGAAATGTATGCTCTTATCAGTCTGGCTGGTTTCTTTGAATATGATTTGTCATTTGTGCGTCCAGAATCGCTGGATCTGTTTTGGGAGCGGTTTGAGCATGTATATGGGGGTCAGCCGGACTGGAAGGGGCTTGTCCCCAAAATTGTCTCATGACAGCCCTTGATAAGCAATGTGACTTGCCTGACAAGGAATGAGTCTATACCCCCCGAGGATTTATGGGTCTGGTTGAGGAGGTTTAGTGAAACTTTGTGCCCACTAAGTGGGTGGTCGGTGTCAATGAGGTTGAGTGTGTGTGGGCATGTGGTCCAGCATTTGCCCTCTTCTGCCTTTATTGGTAGAGATAGGATTACTGCCTTCTACCCTGGTCAACATAAGCTGTGCCATAAATGTGGAGTCAAGGGACATTTCTCCTCTAACTGTCCAGAACAGAAGTGTTCTTTGTGTCAGGAACTGGGGCATCTGACAAGGGGCTGTAACATCATTAAATATAACCTATGTGATAAGTTTGGTCACCCTTATAGCCGGTGCACTGAGGCTTAGCACAATAAGCCAGAGTTAGTGGAGGAATTCTTCCGTCTGGATAGGGAAGAGTCTGGGTTGGCGGGGGTTGTACAAGGGGATCCTAGTGTCTCTGTCCCGTCAGAATCTGTGACTGTGAGGCCCTCTGTGGTGTCAGTGTCCCCCCCAGTCTGTGGTGTCAGTGTCCCCCCAGTCTGTGGTTCCCCAGTCAGTGTCAGAAAGTGTGGTTGTCAAGTCTGTGTCTGCACCTATAGTTTCTCCTAGTGTAGTGAAGGCAGTGGAGGGTGCTGGACCAGAGTGTATGGTGGTGCCAACCTCTCTTCCTCGGCGTGGCAGAAGTGTGGCTGGAGGTTGGCAGACACAAAGGGGTGGAGTGAGGGATGGATTAGATGATGGTGGGGGTGGGGGGGGGGGGTGGGAAGGGAATAAGGGTGGCTGGTGCAGAATGCAAGGTGAATAATGTGGAAGTCGGTGTGAATGATGTGGGGGGAGGGGTTAATGGGGGTTTTTTGGAATCGCATCCTGATGGCGATTAAATCTCAAAATATTTCTTAGCCTGGATTGTGTTTGAGTTGAGGTTCGGGGTTTGTAGTCTCTTTTTTGTTGTTATTAAAATATGTTTCTTTCTATGTTATCTTGTTTCTTGTTATACTTGCTGATGTAAACATGCTTGTTTTTGTTTATTTTTATGTAAATATGTTTTTGTTGATAAGCTGTATGTTTGTATGATTTTTTAATAAACAAAAATTTACACTCTAATGTCCCCTCCCCCAGTCACATCAGTCTCTGTATCAAAGGAGCTTACACTCTAATGTCCCCTCCCCCACAGTCACATCAGTCTCTGTACCAGAGGAGCTTACACTCTACAAATGTAATAAATGGAATCACCCCTCCTAATCTTCAGCCAATAATCAGAAGTTCTCAGGTGTTCAGAACATTGTAATTGGATTCTTCTCTCAAACATTTTACAGATATTGGAGACGTGTGAAATTCTTCATATAAAGTAATATAAAATGCCATCTGGACGCCGGGCGGCCGCTGGAATACGCATTGCCTTCTGCCGAGGAGGAGAACATGGCAAACACTCTGCAATTCCAACCAATATAATCACCTGACAGCCCCTATGAGAAGATTCGTTCTGACCGGAGTCAGGATAAAGTTTTTGCGAGACAAATAAAATTAAGGTATAGGAATGGAGGGTGATGGGCCCTCAGGGAGGATGCAGAGGGGAGGGGAGGACACTAATGAGCCCCCGAAGAGGACACAGATGGGCCCTCAGGGAGGACAATGATGGGCCCTCAGCGAGGATACAGATTGGCCCCCAATGAGGATACAGATGGGCCCCCGGCGAGAATATAGTTGGGCCCCCAGCGAGGATACAGATGGGCCCCTGGAGAGGATACAGAGGGGCCTCCGGAGAGGATACAGATGGGCCCCCCTGGGAGTACACAGATGGGCCTCCCCGGAGTACACAGATGGGCCCCCATGGGAGGACACAGATGGGAGCCCGAGAAGGACACTGGTAGGCCTCCAGGGAGAATACAGATGGGCCCCCGGGGAGGACACAGATGGGCCCCCGGAGAGGGCAATGGTAGACCTCCAAGGAGGACAATGAAGGGCCCCCAGCGAGGATACAAATGGGCCCCCAGTGAGGATACGGATGGGCCCCTGTCGAGGATACAGATGGGCCCCTGGCGAGGATACAGATGGGCCCCCGGCGAGGATACGGATGGGCCCCTGGCGAGGATACGGATGGACCCACACTTAGGGGTGTACTCACTTTTGTTGCCAGCGGTTTAGACATTAATGGCTGTGTGTTGAGTTATTTTGAGGGGACAGCAAATTTACACTGTTATACAAGCTGTACACTCACTACTTTACATTGTAGACAAGTGTCATTTCTTCAGTGTTGTCACATGAAAAGATAGAAGGAAAGATTTACACAAATGTGACTGAGGGGTGTACTTACTTTTGTGAGACTCTCTCTATATATATATACACAGTACATACCTATGTGTTTGAGCTTTGGGGTGCGCCTCCTAATGCAATAGGCTGCACACACTTATATAGGCTCCTGGCAGGCTGATAACTTTACACACTCCAAAGACATGCTGGGAGGTTAATTGGATCCTGCCTAAATTGGCCCCTAGTATGTATATATGTATGAATGTGAGTTAGGTTTCTTAGATTGTAAGTTCCTTGAGGGTAGGGACTGATGTGAATGTATTATATATATATATATATATATGTAAAGCGCTGCGTAAATGGACTGAACTATACAAGTACCTGAAATAATAATAATAATAATTTACAAAGAAGAAAAAAAATACGCAACTTCTCCACAAATCTGCAACTTCCCCAAGTTTTCCACAAGGGGGCAGCAACGCTCCGCTGAGTCCCCACAAAAATCCCATCAAGCGGATCGTCAAATAAAAATGACAATGGGGATTAATTAGATGGAGTTCTGATAAAGGTCATTCAATATTAGCAGAAGATTAAGTGTCTGCCAGCTACAAACAGACAAATGTTCTTTTTTTCTTGTCTTCTTTGCCGAAATTTAAACAATTTATTCATTAAAACTTCAACTCAGCAAATCAGAAAATGGAACAATTTGTCCTTTTCAGGCAGAAAAACTGATTTCTGGGTGGAAGGAATGAGACATAAAAGGTTCATGTATGAGGATTCCTCCACCTACAATGTACAGATCAGTGTGAGGGGAACCAGAGGGACATCAAAGGAACCCCCAAATTTAAGATGAAAAGAAGAGGATCCCCTCCTTATAATGTAGGCTCATCGCCATATACAGCAGAGGGGAGTGTGAGGGGGGCACCGCAATGGGGGTTCCCACAAAATATATATATAAATTAATATATAAAAGTTATTGAGTATAATATATACAGTAAATACGGATCACCTTTATCTTCACCCAATAAAATAATGTTCTCCAAAATATACTGACAGACGCGTTTCGCCCCTCACATCCCACAACCAGAGCCAGAGCCAGGACAGACTGACAACCGGAACCACACAATTATAAAACAGATCACATACAAATAACACAAATTCCATAATCACATTGTTATATATTCTTTTCTGATAAAGGAATTCTTTTTGTGGGCAGAATGTGGATCACATTCTCCTCTGGTACTATACTGTATATACTGTATATAAGTGGTACGCAGCACTAAATGTGTGTACAGGAAGGGTCTATTGATACTGGCTGCTGGGGATCTATTGTCACTGGGAGGGGGGTCTATTGTTGCAGGTGATGGTGTAGTGTTTCTGGTGCAGTCTTATGTTGCTGAGGGGTAGGTCTTATGTTGCTGGCTGCTGGAGGGGTCCTATTGTTTCTGATGGGGGATCTAGTATTGCTGGGGGTATCAATTGTTGCTGGGGGGTCTAGTGTTGCTGGAGGGAATCTATTGTTGCAGTAAGGGATCTAGTGTTGTGTGGGGGGGGGTATTTTTGCTAAAGGGGGGGTCTACCGTTGCTGGTGCAGTCTTATGTTGCTGAGGGGTGGTCTTATGTTGCTAGCTGCTAAGTGATTTAATGTTGCTGGAGGTTCTATTATTGCTGGTGGGCGATCTAGAGCTGGGTAGAATCTACTGTTAGAGAAAGGAGGGGGGGGGGTATTTATGCTGGGAGAGCTACTGTAGATGGTGGGGGGTCTATTGTTGCTGGGGAGGTATTTCATTGCTGGGGGTATATTGTTGTTGGGGAGGAAATATTAATTCTGGTGGGAGATCTATTGCTGCTAGGAAGGATCTATTGTTGCTGGGGGTACCAATTGTTGCTGGGGGGTCTATTGTTGCTGAGGGAGTCTACTGTTGCTGGTGCGGTCTTATGTTGCTGAGGGGTGGTCTTTGTTGCTGGCTGCTGAGGGATTTAATGTTGCTGGATGGGATCTATTGTTGCTGGGCAGAATCTACTGTTGGAGAATAGGAGGGGGGTTTCTATTTATGCTGGGAGAGCTATTGTTGATGGTGGGGGATAATTGTTGCTGAGGGGTATTTCATTGCTGGGGGATGTTTTGTTGTTGGGGAGGATATATTGTTACCGGGGGGATCTATTATTGCTGGAGGAGTCTTTTATTGCTGGGGGATCTATTGTTGCTGGTGGGGGGTCTACTGTTGCTGGTGGAGGATCTGTTATTGCTGGGGATATATATTCGTTCTGGCTGCAGGGTATCTATTTTACTGCCTTTCTTGGTAACATTAACAAATTCCAATACAAATTACACCGCAAAATGATACTTGATTCCGTAATCTCTAAAAGAGGCGGTACTGGGAGGAAAGTAGGGGTGGAGACATGGGATGATCCTAGAAGGAGGATAAGGGGCGGGGACATGGGATGATCCTAGAAGGAGGATAAGGGGTGGGGACATGGGATGATCCTAGGAGGAGGATAAGGGGCGGGGACATGGGATGATGCTAGGGGGATAAGGGGCGGGGACATGGGATGATGCTAGGAGGAGGATAAGAGGCGGGGACATGGGATGATGCTAGGAGGAGGATAAGGGGCTGGACATGGGATGATGCTAGGAGGAGGATAAGGGGCGGGGACATGGGATGATGCTAGGAGGAGGATAAGGGGTGGGGACATGGGATGATCCTAGAAGGAGGATAAGGGGCGGGGACATGGGATAATGCTAGGAGGAGGATAAGGGGCAGGGACATGGGATGATACTGGGAGGGGGATAAGGGGCGGGGACATGGGATGATGCTAGGAGGCGGATTAGGGGCGGGACATGGGATGATGCTAGGAGGAGGATAAGGGGCGGGACATGGGATGATGCCAGGAGGAGGATAAGGGGCGGAGACATGGGATGATGCTAGGAGGAGGATAAGGGGCGGGGACATGGGATGATGCTAGGAGGGGGATAAGGGGCGGGGACATGGGATGATGCTAGGAGGAGGATAAGGGGCGGCGACATGGGATGATGCTAGGAGGCGGATTAGGGGCGGGGACATGGGATGATGCTAGGAGGAGGATAAGGGGCGGGACATGGGATGATGCTAGGAGGAGGACAAGGGGCGGGACATGGGATGATGCTAGGAGGGGGATAAGGGGCGGGACATGGGATGATGCTAGGAGGAGGATAAGGGGCGGGACATGGTATGATGCTAGGAGGAGGATAAGGGGCGGGGATATGGGATGATGCTAGGAGGAGTATAAGGGGGCGGGACATGGGATGATGCTAGGAGGAGGATAAGGGGCGGGACATGGAATGATCCTAGAAGGAGGATAAGGGGCGGGGACATGGGATGATGCTAGGAGGAGGATAAGGGGCGGGGACATGGGATGATGCTAGGAGGAGGATAAGGGGCGGGGACATGGGATGATGCTAGGAGGAGGAAAAGGGGCGGGGACATGGGATGATGCTGGGAGGAGGATAAGGGGCGGGGACATGGGATGATACTAGGAGGAGGATAAGGGGCGGGGACATGGGATGATGCTAGGAGGAGGATAAGGGGCGGGGACATGGGATGATGCTAGGAGGAGGATAAAGGGCGGGGACATGGGATGATGCTAGGAGGATAAAGGGCGGGGACATGGGATGATGCTGGGAGGGGGATAAGGGGCGGGGACATGGGATGATGCCAGGAGGGGGATTAGGGGCGGGGACATGGGATGATGCTAGGAGGAGGATAAGGGGCGGGGACATGGGATGATGCTAGGAGGAGGATAAGGGGCGGGGACATAGGATGATGCTAGGAGGAGGATTAGGGGTGGGGACATGGGATGATGCTAGGAGGAGGATTAGGGGCGGGGACATGGGATGATGCTAGGAGGAGGATAAGGGGCGGGGACATGGGACGATGCTGGGAGGAGGATAAGGGGCGGGGACATGGGATGATACTAGGAGGAGGATAAGGGGCGGGGACATGGGATGATGCTAGGAGGAGGATAAGGGGCGGGGACATGGGATGATACTAGGAGGAGGATAAGGGGCGGGGACATGGGATGATACTAGGAGGAGGATAAGGGGCGGGGACATGGGATGATACTAGGAGGAGGATAAGGGGCGGGGACATGGGATGAAACTAGGAGGAGGATAAGGGGCGGGGACATGGGATGATGCTGGGAGGAGGATAAGGGGCGGGACGGGTGATGATGCTAGGAGGATAAGGGGCGGGGACATGGGATGATGCTAGGAGGAGGATAAGGGGCGGGGACATGGGATGATACTAGGAGGAGGATAAGGGGCGGGGACATGGGATGATGCTGGGAGGAGGATAAGGGGCGGGGACGGGTGATGATGCTAGGAGGAGGATAAGGGGCGGGGACATTAGGTGACTCGGGATTGGGGGAGAAGTGAAGCTCGGTATATTAGAGTTCAGTGGATGGTGGAGAGTTAATTCCCCCTGATGGTTCTATAGATCTCTCAGGGATCGCTAAGCGATGTCTTGCGGACAAATAGTGAATGAAAGTAACTAAAGTCAAAATACAATTACCAAGAGCAGAGGATGTAAGTGATGCTGAGCTCAAATGAAAGAACAAATCCCCAGCATCCCATTAGATGAGCATGTTCCTCCCTGCTGGCCACTGGATGATGAAAACTTCATCTGCGCTGATCAGTTGTTGGTGTTCCAGAAGCAAATCTAATAGAATGTAATCAAGCAACTGATGGGCAGACTGCAGTGTTAAAGTCTACACCGGGGGTCTCCAAACTTTCTAAACAAGGGGCCAGTTTATTGTCCTTCAGACTTTAGTGGGGGCCGGACTGTGGCCATTGGGAGTAAAAATGCCCCATCTTTAATGAGAGGAATAGTGCCCCATCATTGGTGTCAGTAGGAGGAATGGTGCCCCATCAATGGTGTCAGTGGGGGGAATAGTGCCCCATCATTGGTGTCAGTGGGAGGAATAGTGCCCCATCATTGGTATCAGTGGGAGGAATAGTGCCCCATCATTGGTATCAGTGGGAGGAATAGTGCCCCATCAATGGTGTCAGTGGGAGGAATAGTGCCCCATCATTGGTATCAGTGGGAGGAATAGTGCCCCATCATTGGTGTCAGTGTGAGGAATAATGCCCCATCATTGGTGTCAGTGGGAGGAATAATTCCCCATCATTGGTGTCAGTGGGAGGAATAGTGCCCCATCATTGATGTTAGTGGGAGGAATAGTGCCCCATCATTGGTGTCAGTGGGAGGAATAGTGCCCCATCATTGGTGTCGGTGGGAGGAATAGTGCCCCATCATTGGTGTCGGTGGGAGGAATAGTACCCCATTGTAGGTGTCAGTGGGAGGAATATTGCCCCAAGGGCCAGATAAAGGCATGCAAAGGGCCATACCTGGCCCCTGGGCCGCAGCTTGGAGACCACTGGTCTACATCATCCAGCGGCCAGTTCCCTCTCAGGAACATTCACATCTTAAGGGTGCCCAGGGATGTGTTCTTTCACCTTTGCAAAGGCTGATGTAATATTAACTCAATTTTTGAGGGAGGAGGGAACCAGGGAAGGCAAAATATAAAAAGATGAACCTTTAGCTTTAACTTCAAGGCAGGGACCCCTGTGGAAGGGACAATGGGAATCCTATGGAGAGAGGAACTACAAATCACCCACAAAGATAAGATAAGGAAACCAAAAAGGTATTCTGCTAACATGTTTCAGGCCCCAGGCGCCTTCATCAGAGGTGCTCACAGAGTTCTATCTGCACTTTACAATCTTCTCTTTTACCTGAATTGGATTTTTTTTTGTAAAACAATTTCAGATGTTCTACAAACTGCTTTATAGGATGAAGGGCAGATGAGGAACACGAGCGACGTATGACTCAACGCACAAACATGTTTACCAACAAATCCGACGTTACATAACCGCCCATAATAAACACAAGCAGAGCGGCCGGGGATTGTTCTGTAATCCCAAAAACAAGACCCGGGATCAGAGAGAACGGGATCGGCACAATGAGCGGCATTAGGAGATCAGAAAGGATACACAACGCCGGGTCACCGGGTCACATGTCTGCGCCGTGCGCTCCGATCACCCCGGGGGTTCAAATTCAACTCCAGGGGAAGGAAAAAAACTCAATGAGAAATGATCTCCAAGAATAAGAAACATGCAGCAGAGACATATCAGGTCCCAGAGCCCTACCAGACGAGGCTGTGCAAAGTGGCAGAGCTGTGTAAATCTCAGGACTGGAGGGCCAGAAATACTCCAACTTGAAACAAACGTAACCATCATCACATTGGATGGAATATATATGAATGGACGGTATTCTATATAAGGGGGGTCTTGGCCAGTTCTCAGGTGTGTTCAGTTCAGGACAGGTGACCACCAGCTGGACCACTGTTGCCCCAATCAGTCCTGAGCAGGGGCGGACTGACCATTGAGCACTGCCCGAGGGCCCTGGGCCACTAGGGGGCCCCATCAGGGTTGCCAGACTCAGTAAAACCAGGGACAATATGTATTAATCTGTGTTTTTTTTACATCTGTCTGTGTATACTGTGTGTACATGTATGTGTATACTGTGTGATTGTATATTGTGTGGCACCATAATCTCCTATTGCCCAGGGGCCCCAAGAGTTATCAGTCCACCCCTGGTCCTGAGGATACCCGAATGCCTCATCCTGGGACTGATACGGGGGAGGGAAACACCACAGGAGCGCTCAGTCCTTGGAAGGACGCTAATACCAAATGATTTTCTGGGAGCGGGTGAAGACTCCTGGATGGCTCCAACCACTGGTCCACTACAGAGTTGTTATGGGGCTCTGACTGGCTGGGGCTTCTGATCCGGACCCTTCTACAGGTCAAGAAAGGAAGAGTTCCTCCACTTCTTTCCTGGAAGCTCATTTTGAAAAATACATAAAAGTATTGGAGTCTCGGTTTTGTGTTACCATTGGTCAGGTGTGGCATTATGGGTCATCTGGTGTCAGGTCAGGTGTGGTGGTACGGGTCGGTGTCATGTCAGGTATGGTGGTATGGGTCGGTGTCATGTCAAGTGTGGTGGTACGAGTCAGTGTCAGGTCAGGTGTGGTGGTATGGGTCGGTGTCATGTCAGGTGTGGTGGTATAAGTCGGTGTCAGGTATGGTGGTACGGGTCGGTGTCAGGTCAGGTGTGGTGGTATGGGTCGGTGTCATGTCAGGTGTGGTGGTATGGGTTGGTGTCATGCCAGGTGTGGTGGTATGGGTTGGTGTCATGCCAGGTGTGGTGGTATGGGTTGGTGTCATGCCAGGTGTGGTGGTACGGGTCCGTGTCAGGTGTGGTGGTATGGGTTGGTGTCATGCCAGGTGTGGTGGTACGGGTCCGTGTCAGGTGTGGTGGTACGGGTCCGTGTCAGGTCAGCTGTGGTGGTACGGGTCGGTGTCAGGTCATGTGTGGTGGTACGGGTCAGTGTCAGGTCATGTGTGCTGGTACGGGTCAGTGTCAGGTCATGTGTGGTGGTACAGGTCGGTGTCAGGTCACGTGTGGTGGTACGGGTTCGGTGTAAGGTCAGGTGTGGTGGTATGGGTAGGTATCAGGTCACATGTGGTGGTACGGGTCGGTATCAGGTCACATGTGGTGGTACGGGTCGGTGTCAGGTCACGTGTGGTGGTACGGGTCGGTGTAAGGTCAGGTGTGGTGGTACGGTTCGTGTAAGGTCAGGTGTGGTGGTACGGGTCAGTGTCAGGTTAGGTGTGGCGGTTAGGGGTAGTGTGAAGTCAGGTGTGGCGGTACGGGGCGGTGTCAGGTCAGGTGTGGCGATACGGATCGGTGTCAGGTCAGTTGTGGTGGTACAGGTCGGTGTCAGGTCAGGTGTGGTGGTACAGATCAGTGTCATGTCAGTTGTGGTGGTACAGGTCGGTGTCAGGTCAGGTGTGGTGGTACGGATCGGTGTCATGTCAGTTGTGGTGGTACGGGTCGGTGTCAGGTGGGGTGGGACAGGTCGGTGTCAGGTCAGGTGTGGTGGTACGGGTCATGTCATGTCATGTCAGGTGTGGTGGTACGGGTCGGTGTCAGGTCAGGTGTGGTGGTACGGGTCAGTGTCAGGTCAGGTGTGGTGGTACGGGTCATGTCATGTCATGTCAGGTGGGGTGGTACGGGTTGGTGTCATGTCAGGTGGGGTGGTACGGGTCAGTGTCAGGTCAGGTGTGGTGGTACGGGTCGGTGTCAGGTATGGTGGTATGGGTCGGTGCCAGGTCAGGTGTAGTGTTACGGATCGGTGTCAGGTATAATGGTACGGGTTGGTGTCAGGTCAGGTGTGGTGGTACGGGTCAGTGTCAGGTCAGGTGTGGTGGTACGGGTCGGTGTCAGGTCAGGTGTGGTGGTACGGGTCGGTGTCAGGTCAGGTGTGGTGGTACGGGTCAGTGTCAGGTCAGGTGTGGTGGTACGGATCGGTGTCAGGTCAGGTGGGGTGGTACAGGTCGGTGTCATGTCAGGTGTGGTGGTATGGGTCGGTGTCAGGTATGGTCGTACGGATCGGTGTCAGGTCAGGTGTGGTGGTACGGGTCGGTGTCAGGTCAGGTGTGGTGGTACGGATCGGTGTCAGGTCAGGTGTGGTGGTACGGGTCGGTGTCAGGTCAGGTGTGGTGGTACGGGTCGGTGTCAGGTCAGGTGTGGTGGTGTATGGGTCATGTCATGTCAGGTGTGGTGGTATAGGTCTGTGTCAGGTGTGGTGGTACGGGTCGGTGTCAGGTCAGGTGTGGTGGTATGGGTCGGTGTCAGGTTAGGTGTGGTGGTACGGGTCGGTGTCAGGTCAGGTGTGGTGGTATAGGTCGGTGTCAGGTATGGTGGTACAGGTTGGTGTCAGGTCAGGTGTGGTGGTATGGGTCGGTGTCAGGTTAGGTGTGGTGGTACGGGTCGGTGTCAGGTCAGGTGTGGTGGTATAGGTCGGTGTCAGGTATGGTGGTACAGGTCGGTGTCATGTCAGGTGGGGTGGTACGGGTCATGTCATGTCAGGTGTCCACCCGTCTCTGCAGTTCTCTCCATGTTTGCGTTGCCATACATCGTTATTTAATCACACGGACATTTTCCCCCGAATGACGTCAGAGAGAATATCAGACAAAACAAAGAGCCGCCTCCACCTGGGTTAATATTTGTAGACGTGACAGTACAATATCTGCAGAGCCTGGTAGACAGACGTGTCTGTGATATATGGGGCCCTTCACTGAACCTTCGCTGAGTTCACAGACCGTGCCGTCTAATCTCTACTACATGGAACTTTCACATTTCACATGCTTGCTGTCCCATATTTCATGTGCAATCATGACTCTCCTTCTAGTACTGATCTATGGCAGAAAGTGTGGAAATCAACAAAAAGATCTGGAGGTTCTCCATAAATCAGGAGAGGAGAGACGAAAAAGAAAAAGGGATAAAATTTGATGGGAGAGATCCGAATATTTGTATTACTGAGTATTGTTGCTGACCATGTCCATCGCTTTATGACTACAGTGTCCCCATCTTCTGATGGCTCCTTCCAGCAGGATAATGCACCATGTCACAAAGCTCCAATCATCTCACCACTGGACAATGAGGTCCCTGTACTCCAATGGCCTCCACACTCACCACATCTCATCCAATAGAGCACCTTTGGGATGTGATGGAACAGGAGATTGGCATCATGGATGTGCAGCCGACAAATCTGCAGCAACTGCGTGATGTTATCATGTCACTATGGAGCAAAATCTCTGAGGAACGTTTCCAACACCTTGTTGTATCTATTCCACCAAGAATGAAGGCCAAAGAGGGACTAGCAAGGTGGTCCTAAAAAAGGAGGTCCAACCTGCTACTAGCAAGATGGACCTAATAAATTTCCAAATGTATGTGATTTTCATTCGGTAAAGTCTATGCTCTTAACAACCTATGCCCTATCTCCTTGCTCCCCTTTTCCTCTAAACTCCTTGAGCGCCTGGTTTACAACCAACTGAGTGACCACCTCATTAAAAACAACCTTCTTGATCCCCTTCAATCTGGATTTCGCCCTCAACACTCCACAGAAACTGCTCTTTTAAAACTCACAAATGACCTACTAACTGCAAAAACCAACGGACACTATTCTGTACTCCTACTTCTGGACCTTTCAGCTGCCTTTGACACGGTTGACCACCCCCTCCTCCTCGAAAAACTTTACTCCCTCGGTCTCCGTGACTGTGCTCTTCAGTGGCTCTCATCCTACCTATCCCAACGCACCTTCAGCGTCACTTACAATTCTACTTCCTCCATTTCTCTTCCCTTCTCTGTCGGGGTCCCCCAAGGTTCTGTTCTTGGACCTCTTTTATTTTCAATCTACACCTCTTCCCTGGGTCAGCTGATAGCCTCTCACGGCTTTCAATATCATTTCTATGCTGATGACACACAAATCTATCTCTCCACCCCTCAACTCACTCCATCAGTCTCCTCACCCATCACTAACTTACTAACCGACATATCTGTATGGATGTCTCACCACTTCCTCAAACTCAACTTGTCCAAAGCTGAGCTTATAATAATATTTCCTCCCCCACGTGCCTCTTCCCCTGACTTGTCTGTCAACAATGGCAAAACCATCCACCCGTCCCCACATGTCAGGGTGCTAGGTGTTATCCTGGATTCTGAACTCTCCTTTCGGCCCCACATCCAATCACTTTCCAAAGCTTGGTGCCTCAACCTCCGCAACATCTCTAAACTACGTCCCTTTCTAACCAATGAAACCACAAAGCTCCTGATTCACTCCCTGGTTATCTCTCGCCTCAACTACCGCAACTCACTCCTCATTGGCTTACCTTTAAATAGACTCCTCCTCCCTTTAGTCCATCATGAATGCTGCTGCCAGATTCATCCACCTTACAAACCGCACAGTGTCTGCTACTTCTCTCTGCCAATCCCTCCATTGGCTGCCACTCGCCCAACGAATTAAATTCAAAATACTAACAATAAGTTACAAAGCCATCCACAACTCTGCCCCCAGCTACATCACTAACCTAGTCTCCAAATACCAACCTAATCGCCATCTCCGTTCCTCCCAGGACCTCCTGATCTCTAGCTCGCTCATCACCTCCTCCCATATCCGCCTCCAGGACTTCTCCCGAGCCTCGCCCATCCTCTGGAATTCCCTACCCCAATTTGTCAGAGTGTCTCCAAATTTATCAACTTTTAGGCGATCCCTGAAAACTTTCCTCTTCAGAGAAGCCTATCCTGCCTCCATCTAACAACTGCACTATTTTCTCCATTAGTTCATCCCCCACAGATATTACCCTTTTGTATAACTTGACCCTCCCTCCTAGATTGTAAGCTCTAACGAGCAGGGCCCTCTGATTCCCCCCTGTATTGAATTGTATTGTACTTGTACTGTCTGCCCTAATGTTGTAAAGCGCTACGTAAACTGTCTGCGCCATATAAATCCTGAATAATAATAATAATAATGCTTTCCAAAACTAAATGAAACAAACTAAATTTTGAAGTGCTTTCCAACATCAGGCTCTCAAAGGTTTCTACAAACGCTTGTTTAAAAACCTAAATGTATTACCAGCTTTACAAGACTCATATCTAACATCAGCTATATAACACTTAAGGTGTACATTCAGACTGGCCAGAACCTTCAAGAAGATCCCAGCACCCAGTAGACTAAAAACAAAAAGAGAAACTTCACAACGAGACGGAGAACCTTCTACCAGGAAACTATGAACGTAATCACGCACATGAAAAAGAAATCACTAACAATACAACGGAAGGCTTTGTTTCCACCGGTACACAAGACTTTGACACCATCTAATCTCTGATATACATTAATTATCGGTTAGAATGTCCTTGCGGTCTACAGTACATGGAAAGGACATAAAAACCGAGAAACAAAATCAACCAACACAGAGGTACCATTGTAGAAGGCTTGATGAAATGTGAAGTATCTGAGCACTCCACCTTATTCTATGAGAAGTCTGAAAGTTACCAAACATTACACCCGGAGAACGTAATGAGGCTTCAGAAGAACGCAACATACAGAAGACTAAAAATACGGGAACCTTCTAGAGATTTACACTTTAGACTCTCCATCCAGACAGATGGAATGTGACTAAACCCAGAACACCCCCAATATACACATTCATATTCACCAAAGTATCCTTTTATATGTCTTCATACCCAAGAGGAAATGATTCCACCAATCAAAGTGTTTTTTTCTGGCTTTGTATTGACGTTTTATTGCTATAATGCAAAAATAGGTAACAACTGGTCATTATAATGAACTATCAACAGATTATGGGTGGTTTCCACTCAAGATGTCATTTTTTTATGGTTTATTGTCTTAATATATTCATTTATTGATTATTATGATTTCACAATAATTTAAGTTGGTTTGAGTATCTCTCATTCATAGTATACTATTTATTTAATTTTTTCTCTTGCACCTTTTCAAGCCTAACTCAATGTTTTCTGTTACCTTAAAAAGTTTGTTTGGGCCAACTTTAAAGCCTAGGCAAAGTCACTTTGTATAGTCCGATAAGTGGTAGAGGGGAGACAGAGGAAATGCTTCCACTTGCCTGCAGCAGACTGATGACATCATCTCAGCCTAGGCAAAGTCACTGCCTGGAGATCAAGGACAACTGCGTATCTGAAACATTATACAGTTACTATGTATACAGTGATATGTCAGGGATTTATTTATGAAGACTTGTAAAGTTATTAAAATGTCCACTTTATGCATACATTAGAAAGTATGATGGGGGGGGGGGGGTATTAACATCAGCATAATGACAGTAAAAACACACAGTGGAACCGGGTGGGGTTATACACATGCTTTGCATTGTGGCACGGCCTGCTGTCAGAACCCATCCAATTGAATAAGGCAGCGCAATGCACGCGGTTCCGGTAATGCGGGATTTTATGGGATAAAACTGATGGTCTGACAGGGTGACTTTAAAGCCCAACTCCAGACATATCAAAAATTCATCCTTAGACTGAACTCCGCTCCCCCCCCCCTTCCCATGGACTGCAAGGGTTACTATTAAGTTATGTCCGGGGGGGTACACCGCTGACTGTATTACTTACCTGTTTAACCGGATCTGGTGCTTTCCTCCTCTACCACATTAACCCTGTATTGTATGCCGAGGAGGCTGTATGTGACCATGGTTGGTCATAGCTTACACTGAGAAGGATCAGTCACGGAACTGGAGGGACACCGCTGGAGTGAGGAATAACGTATTTCTTCCTTATCCTCTACCCCTAGATATAATGAGCAATTAACCCTTGCAGCGTGTGTCTGTGGGTGGGTCCGATTAGGGGGGTGGTGGGTTTTTATACATCCCTGGAGTTGGGTTTTAGAACATGCTCCTATCTCCTCTCTTGCCTAACCCAGGCTCATACTCACGCCTAGGATAGACGCCGGCACCTTTTCTAAACCATCCTCCCTGGACATGTTGGTATTTCCTTTAATTCCTGTCAGAAAGCTTTGAACACATCTGAAGAATGCCATCCATGGCCAACACTGAGAAGGTTCTGGTGATTCCCTTTGCTGCCAATGGCCCTGGCCTTGTATTAATAGATCTGACGCCCCAGGGATCCAGAATGCACCAGAACCCAGCAATGTCACTCATTCTGCACGGGATCCACCTGGCACCAGATTACAGCAATGCCCCCCATTCTACCACAGTTCCAATTGGGCACCAGAACCCAGCAATGCCACCCATTCTAACATTGATCCAACTGGACACCAAACCCAGCAATGCCCCCCATTCTACCGCAGATCCAACTGAGCACCAGAACCCAGCAATGCCACCCATTCCATCATTGCTCCAACTGAGCACCAGAACCCAGCAATGCCACCCATTTCATAATTGCTCCAACTGGGCAACAGAACCCAACAATGGCCCCCATTCTACCACAGTTCCATTTGGGCACCAGAACCCAGCAATGCCCCCATTCTTCCACTGATCCAATTAGGCACCAGAACCTAGCAATGCCCCCATGCTACCATAGTTCCAATTTGCCACCAGAAGTCAGAAATGCCACCTATTCTATCATTGATCCAACTGGGCACCAGAACCCAGCAATGCCACCCATTCCATCATTGCTCCAACTGGGCACCAGAACTCAGCAATGCCACCCATTCCATAATTGCTCCAACTGAGCACCAGAACCCAACAATGGCCCCCATTCTACCACGGTTCCATTTGGGCACCAGAACCCAGCAATGCCCCCATTCTTCCACTGATCCAATTAGGCACCAGAACCTAGTAATGTCCCCATTCTACCATAGTTCCAATTTGGCACCAGAAGTCAGCAATGCCACACATTCTACCATGATTCCAATTGGGCACCAGAATCCAGCAATGCCCCCCATTCTACCACTGATCCAACTCGGCACCAGAACCCAGCAATGCCCCCCATTCTACCATGGTTCCAATTGGGCACCAGAACCCAGCAATGCCACCCATTTTATCATTGATCCAACTGGGCACCAATACCCAACAATGCCCCCCATTATACCATGGTTCCATGTGGGCACCAGAACCCTGCAATGCCACCCATTCTACCATGGTTCCAATTGGGCACCAGAACCCAGCAATGCCACCCATTCTATCATGGATCCAAACTGGGCACCAGAACCCAGCAATGCCCCCCATTCTACCATGGTTCCAATTGGGCTCCAGAACCCAACAATACCCCCCATTCTACCACTGATCCAACTGGGCACCAGAACCCAGTAATGCCCCCCATTCTACCACAGTTCCAATTTTGCACCAGAACCCAGCAATGCCCCCATTCTTCCACTGATCCAATTAGGCACCAGAACCTAGCAATGCCCCCATTCTACCATAGTTCCAATTTGGCACCAGAAGTCAGCAATGCCACCCATTCTATCATTGATCCAACTGGGCACCAGAACCCAGCAATGCCACCCATTATATCATGGATCTAACTGGGCACAGAACCCTGCAATGCCATACATTCTACCATGATTCCAATTGGGCACCAGAATCCAGCAATGCCCCCCATTCTACCACTGATCCAACTCGGCACCAGAACCCAGCAATGCCCCCCATTCTACCATGGTTCCAATTGGGCACCAGAACCCAGCAATGCCACCCATTTTATCATTGATCCAACTGGGCACCAATACCCAACAATGCCCCCCATTATACCATGGTTCCATGTGGGCACCAGAACCCTGCAATGCCACCCATTCTACCATGGTTCCAATTGGGCACCAGAACCCAGCAATGCCACCCATTCTATCATGGATCCAACTGGGCACCAGAACCCAGCAATGCCCCCCCATTCTACCATGGTTCCAAATGGGCTCCAGAACCCAACAATACCCCCCATTCTACCACTGATCCAACTGGGCACCAGAACCCAGTAATGCCCCCCATTATACCACAGTTCCAATTTGGCACCAGAACCCAGCAATGCTCCCCATTCTACCGTGCATCCAACTGGGCACCAGTTCCCAGCAATGTCTGCCATTCTACGACAAATTCCACTGTATCTCCTCCAATTCCATGTCAATTATAACCTAATAGCCCTCCAGCAGTAATCCCCATCTATGATTCATGAGAACTGCAGGTACAGTGTCCGTCTCCAGGCCGATCAATGACTTGAACACATTCCGCACAGCCATTGTTAGCAGATCTTCCCTCTCATTATGAGTGATGGCTGTCAGCCATGATAGACGGTGCACCGTATGAATGCGAAGTATGTCTAAAAAGAGAATTGAACCTCGTTACATCGTCCACAACAACACATAACCAGGTAACCAGCGACTCCAGTGAGTTTAGAGAAGACGGAACAATAAAACAAAGAACTAGATAGAGTCACCTATAGAGAGTCACCTATAGATAGAGTCCTTTCTATTTCACAAAGCCACCCGGCCAGTAATCACAGAAACAGCCAAAGAAAAGTCAAGCTCTCCCTTTTCCCAGATCTCTTCATGTAACAATCATGGAGGTCCAGTCAGCAAAATTTTCTTCAAGTAGAGGTCCAAATCTCAGTTTTTTTTTTGCAATAATTCTGATCCTTCACATCACAGCTCCCTCCCTCCTTTTACATCATAGATCTCCCCATTTTATATAACAGTCCCCCCTCTACATTAAGACCCCTCCCTTTACATCATATCCCCCCTCCATTACACATCACAGCCCCCCTCCATGTCACAGTACCCCCTTCTACTTCAAAACCCCACCCTTTACATTATAGTCCCCCCTTTCCATTTTATATCACAGGCCTCCCTCCATATCACAGCCCCCCCCCTTTACACATCACAGCCCCCCCTCCATTACACATCACAGCCCCCCTCCATGTCACAGTACCCCCTTCTACTTCAAAACCCCACCCTTTACATTATAGCCCCCCCTTTCTATTTCATATCACGGTCCTGCCTCCATATCACAATTTTAAAACAGAAAATACCATCCAGCTAGATCATAAAGGTTGCCACCATCCCTAAAGTCAAGAGATAAAAATACCCCCAAAAAATGTTGATGGGACTTTAACGGCAACCAAGTAATAAAAGAACAATTTTATTAGATACAAAATGAACAATACACCTCGGCTTCCTCTTTCGGATCTTGGGGTGGTTTTTTCGCCGCCAGGATTTTGGCAATGAGATTCCAGTATTGATATGTCTGGGTATGTTATTTCTCTTGATGTGACTACAATGCTGAATGGTTTTTGTGATATAAAGCGGTAGTTCTAATATATTCATGTAACAATTTATTGATATACTCTTTCTTAATCTGAATTCTACTATACAGTGTAATAAATACAGTAAGTGCAGCGCAAAAAAATAATAAATACAGTGAGTGCAGCGCCAAAAAAAAAAATATATATATAATGAATAGTCCAATAATAAGATGGCATACAAAAAGTTCATAAACAATAAGGAGATAACCCTCTTCTGGGGATGATAATCTAAGCGCTTATCCAGGAGTTGTAGAAAGTAATAAGATTGTGCTTACCAGATCCGAATACAGTGTGATCCTTCTCCACAAGCCTTCCCTGATGAAGGGACGTTTTGCACAGTCCCGAAACGCGTAGGTCCACGTAGAAGACTTCACAAGTATCACTACCATTGCATACCGGTGATTTTAGCTATCTATTGTTATATGCCGTATTTATCGGCGTATAACACGCACCGGCGTATAACACGCACCCCAATTTAGGAGGGAATTTTAAGGAAAAAAAAACTTTTAGGAGGGAAGTTGAAGGGAAAAAAAACTTACATTTAAACGCCCATCATTGCAGCCTTCTCAGTGCAGTCTTGTCAGTGCAGCCATGTCAGTGCAGCCATGTCAGTGCAGCCATGTCAGTGCAGCCTTGTCAGTGCAGCCATGTCAGTGCAGCCTTGTCAGTGCAGCCATGTCAGTGCAGCCTTCCCCAGTGCAGCCTTATCAGTGCAGACTTCCCCAGTGCAGCCTTGTCAGTGCAGCCTTCCCCAGTGCAGCCTTATCAGTGCAGACTTCCCCAGTGCAGCTTTACCCAGTGCAGCCTTCCCCAGTGCAGTCTTCCCCAGTGCAGCTTTCCCCAGTGCAGCCTTCCCCAGTGCAGCCTGGCCCCAGTGATCCCAGCCATTCTGGACTTCAAAATCGCCGATCGCGATTTGAAAATGGCGCCGCCGGCGCCGAAATACACAGTGCCGGTCCTCGGCTCTTTCCGGCGGCTGTCGTTCATTTTCGGCTCCACTCGTAGTCCCGAGCGGAGCTATCCGAATCTAGCCGATTAGGTTCGGATAGCTCCGCTCGGGACTACGAGTGGAGCCGAAAATGAACGAGAGCCGCCGGAAAGAGCCGAGGACCGGCACTGTGTATTTCAGCGCCGGCGGCGCCATTTTCAAATCGCGATCGGCGATTTTGAAAATGTGACAGGTCGGGATAGCAGGGGATCGGCGTATAACACGCACCTGCGACTTTCCCCTGATTTTAAGGGGAAAAAAGTGCGTGTTATACGCCAATAAATACGGTACTTTTCTGCGTATATGTACATACCAATTTTGTTGTTTTGTATTGTTCCTTTTGTATCTAATAAAATTGTTCTTTTATTACTTGGTTGCCGTTAAAGTCCCATCAACCTTTTTTGGGGGTATTTTTATCCCCTTCCTCCATATCACAGCCCCCCCCCCTTACATCACATCCCCCCTTCATTATACATCACAGTCCCCCCTCCATGTCACAGTACCCCCTTCTACTTCAGAATCCCACCCTTTACATCATAGTCCCCCCTTTCCATTTTATATCACTGTGCTCCCTCCATATCACCTCTCTCTCGTAATAAGCATTTAACCCTTGCAGTGGGGGGGAGGGGGGGATAGGGCAGTGGGGGGATATAGGACAAGGGAGGACTTTTTTTTTATATCCCTGGAGTTAGGCCTTAGGATGTGCTACTCTCTCCTCGCTCTCCTAACCTTGAGGTGTTTTATGTGACAACACTGAAGAAAAGACAATTTGTTACAATGTAAAATAGTGAGTGTACAGCTTGTATGATTATAGAGGAATTGGCATATAGGAGATGCTTGTTTTGCATTTAGAGATTGCTGTAGATGTATTTATACTCTTTACCAGGGGCGTCGCTAGGTGGTGGCTTTTGGGGTTATAGCCCTGAATATGGGGCCAATAGCCCCGAGTCTCTGCAGGGGCCCCCAAAGGGGAGGGGGGCTCTCTGGGGACCCTTATGTAAGTGGGGGGCTCTCTGGGGACCCTGATGCAAGGGTGAGGCTCTCTGGGGACCTTGATTTTAAGGCATAGGCTCTCTAAGGACCCAGATTTAAGGGGGAGGCTCTCTGGGGACCCTAATGTAAGGGGGGCTCTTTGGGAACCATGATGTAAATGGGGGGCCCTCTGGGTACCCTGATGAAAGGGGAAGGCTCTCTGAGGACTCTGATGCAAGAAGGAGGCTCTCTGGTGACCCTGATGTAAGGGGGCTCTCTGGGGACCCTGATGTAAGTGGGGGGCTCTCTGGGGATATATAAACACACACACGTATATTACTGTATATACATGTGTATGCCTGCCCAAGCGTATGACTTTCTTTACTACGCTGCTATGGGCTCTAGCCCCAGATCTTTTGTAGACCTAGCAACGCCCCTGCTCTTTAGGTTTATATGCCATAGACGCCATTTTATATATTATAATAAATATTTTTATACATCACTTTGTCAGATGTCATTCCTTAAGGAGGGCTCGGCGCCTTAAAAATCCCAGTATCCAGTTGTCTTTTGTTTGGTTCAGATGGTGACAAGCGTGTGTGGGGGCAACCAGGTGAGGAGGACAAAGACAAGTGTTTCTTGTCTACAGTCATACATGGTGGTGGGAGTGTCATGGTCTGGGGCTGCATGAGTGCTGCCGGCACTGGGGGGCTACAGATCATTGAGGGAACCATGAATGCCAACATGTACTGTGACCTACAGAAGTAGAGCATGATCCCCTCCCTTCAGAGACTGGACCGCAGGGCAGTATTCCAACATGATAACCACCCCAAACACACCTCCAAGACCACCACTGCCTTGCTAAAGAAGCTGAGGGTAAAGGTGATGGACTGGCCAAGCATGTCTCCAGACCTAAACCCTATTGATCATCTGTGGGACATCCTCAAACGGAAGGTGGAGCAGCGCAAGGTCTCTAACATCCACCAGCACTGTGATGTCATCATGGAGGAGGGGAAGAGGACTCCAGTGACAACCTGTGAAGCTCTGGTGACCTCCATGCCCAAGAGGGTTAAGGCAGTGCTGGAAAATAATGGTGGCCACACAAAATATTGACACTTTAAGCCCAATTTGTAGATTTTCACTTAGGGGTGTACTGACTTTTGTTGCCAGTGGTTTAGACATTAATGGCTGTGTGTTGAGTTATTTTGAGGGGACAGCAAATTTACACTGTTATACAAGCTGTACACTCACTACTTTACATTGTAGACAAGTGTCATTTCTTCAGTGTTGTCACATGAAAAGATAGAAGAAAAGATTTACACAAATGTGACTGAGGGGTGAACTTTATGCATATTTTTTTCCTTTTTATGGTAGAGCTGGATTTCTGTGGTGATCCCACATTATCCCCTGAGGAAGCCATTACCGGCGAAACATGTTGGGATTTAACATCCATCTGTGACCGCCCCTCCGTTTCTCTCGTGGGTCACCAGCAACCCAAAATATGTACCCTGTAAATACTCTATCATTGACTTTAACCATTTTTATATCTTTTTTTGCACTTTGTTCTTTATTTCTTTGTATTTAATAAAGAAAATATAATTTTTTTTACAAAATCTGTTATGAAATGATTGTTGCTAGCGCCATTACAATCCCATTCCTCCACATTTTCAATTTTCGCTTAGCGGGATGAGGTGCATGACAACATAGAGCCACTCAGATTATATTTTATAACTTGGATTAATGGTAAACTGAGTGAACTTTCTGACTTTAGCACAGTTCCGGTGTTTGCTGGATAGCACTTTTCTATCACACCTGCAGCAGGACATTG
This sequence comes from Lithobates clamitans, assembly GCA_037952925.1. Taxonomy (NCBI): domain Eukaryota; kingdom Metazoa; phylum Chordata; class Amphibia; order Anura; family Ranidae; genus Lithobates; species Lithobates clamitans. Next base: position 921,046 of record JBBGZY010001826.1, read on the forward strand.
ACAGGCAGACAGGTGGCAGCACAATGACAGGTGGCAGCACAATGACAGGTGGCAGCACAATGACAGGTGGAAGCACAATGACGCCATTTAATTGGCCCACTAAACAATTCTCCTAATGCCGAGCAACAGGCTAAAATAGAAATTGTTGCAGAAACATCTCCTCCGTATACTACATGTGTAACCTGAGAGTGCGACGCTCAATCACAGCGGATGTTAGAGAAGAACAGGCATTACATTGCCGGCATTGACAGCCAATGAGCCGGATCAACGAACGCAATAAATACTGCGCAACCATCAGTCATGCTGACACCGTGAATGCGCACACAGGTGGTCACACAATGCCGGGGGGGACAAAGGTGGCAATCAGAGGGACAAAAACTCAGGGAGGAGGACTGCGTGCTATGTACTGGGGACCCAATATCAACTGACACCAACCCCCACCGGCTTCATACATACCGATAATAATAGTGTGTGACTGTGGGGGGGGGACATTAGAGTGTAAGCTCCTCTGTACAGAGACTGATGTGACTGTGGGGGGAGGGGACATTAGAGTGTAAGCTCCTCTGTACAGAGACTGATGTGACTGTGGGGGGAGGGGACATTAGAGTGTAAGCTCCTCTGGTACAGAGACTGATGTGACTGTGGGGGAGGGGACATTAGAGTGTAAGCTCCTCTGGTACAGAGACTGATGTGACTGTGGGGGGAGGGGACATTAGAGTGTAAGCTCCTCTGGTACAGAGACTGATGTGACTGTGGGGGAGGGGACATTAGCGTGTAAGCTCCTCTGGTACACAGGCTGATGTGACTGTGGGGGGAGGGGACATTAGCGTGTAAGCTCCTCTGGTACACAGACTGATGTGACTGTGGGAGGAGGGGACATTAGAGTGTAAGCTCCTCTGTACAGAGACTGATGTGACTGTGGGGAGGGGACATTAGAGTGTAAGCTCCTCTGGTACAGGGACTTATGTGACTGTGGGGGGGGGGGGACATTAGCGTGTAAGCTTCTCTGTACAGAGACTGATGTGACTGTGGGGGATGGGACATTAGAGTGTAAATTTCTTTATTAAAAAAATCACACAAACATACAGTTCATTAATAAAAACATATTTACACAAAAATAAACAACTACTAAACAAAAACAAGCGTGTTTACATCAGCAAGTAAAGAAAACCGTTTCCTGACAAGATTACATAGAAAGAAACACATTTTAATGACAACTACAAACCCCGAACCTCAACTTAAACACAATCCAGGCTAAGAAACATTGTGAGATTTAATCGCCATCAGGATGTGATTCCAAAACCCCCCCATTAACCCCTCCCCCCACATCATTCGCCCCAACTTCCACATCATTCACCCCGACTTCCACATCATTCACCCCAACTTCCACATCATTCACCCCGACTTCCACATCATTCACCCCGACTTCCACATCATTCACCCCGACTTCCACATCATTCACCTTGCATTCTGCACCAGCCACCCTCATTCCCTTCCCATCCCACCCCCCACCATCATCCAATCCATCCCTCACTCCACCCCTCAGTGTCTGCCGACCTCCAGCCGCACTTCTGCCACACCGAGGAGGAGGGGTTGGCACCACCATACACTCTGGTCCAGCACCCTCTGCTGCCTTCACTACACTAGGAGAAACAATAGGTGCAGACACAGACTTGACAACCACACTTTCTGACACTGACTGGGGAACCACAGACTGGGGGGACACTGACACCACAGACTGGGGGGACACTGACACCACAGAGGGCCTCACAGACACAGATTCTGATGGGACAGAGACACTAGGATCCCCTGGTACAACCTCCGCCAACCCAGACTCTTCTCCATCCAGACGGAAGAATTCCTGCACTAACTCTGGCTTATTGTGCAAAGCCTCAGGGCACCGGCTATAAGGATGACCAAACTTATCACATAGGTTACATTTAATGATGTTACAGTCCCTCGCCAAAAGCTCCAGTTCCTGACACAAAGAGCACTTCTGTTCTGGACATTTAGTGGAGAAATGTCCCTTGACTCCACATTTATGGCACACCTTAGGTTGACCAGGGTAGAAGATGGTAATCCTATCTCTACCAATAAAGGCAGAGGAGGGCAAATGCTGGACCACATTCCCACGCACACTCAACCTCATTGATACTGACCACCTACCCGTCCAGATTCCACTATCATCCACAATCTTTTTTAGGGGACACAATGTTTCACCAAACCTCCTCAACCAGACCCATAAATCCTCAGGGGGATATAGACTCATTCCTAGTCAGGATAGTCACATTCTTAATCATGCGCCGAAATGAGACAAATGTGGGGAAAAGCCCCTTCCAGTCCGGCTGGCCCCCATATACATGCTCAAACCACTCCCAAAATAGATCCAGCAACTCTGAACGCACAAATGATAAATCATATTCAGAGGAACCAGCCGGACTGATAAGAGCATAAATGTCCTCTGCCTTAAATCCCATGGCTAGTATCTTATCCACAACCTCCCTCCTGATAGGTGGAATATCTCCTCCTTCCCACCTGAGCTGTACCACATTCCTGCATTTAATGGAAGAAGGTGCGTTAGGTGAAAATCGCACAACTGGCTCCGTTCCACCACCAGCAGAATGACTTTGTCCTGACACAGCCTTAGCATAGTTCATAACTGGGACAGATGACACAGTCACAGTGTAAGCTCCTCTGGTACAGAGACTGATGTGACTGTGGGGGAGGGGACATTAGAGTGTAAGCTCCTCTGGTACAGAGACTGATGTGATTGGTTGAGTGATCTCTGTACATCACTGCAGTATATGTCAGAGCTATACAAATGTATAATAATAATAGTGTGTGACTGTGGGGGAGGGGACATTAGAGTGTAAGCTCCTCTGTACAGAGACTGATGTGACTGTGGGGGAGGGGACATTAGAGTGTAAGCTCCTCTGGTACAGAGACTGTTGTGACTGTGGGGGAGGGGACATTAGAGTGTAAGCTCCTCTGGTACAGAGACTGTTGTGACTGGCTCAGTGATCTCTGTACAGCACTGCAGTATATGTCAGAGCTATACAAATGTATAATAATAATAGTGTGTGACTGTGGGGGAGGGGACATTAGAGTGTAAGCTCCTCTGGTACAGAGACTGTTGTGACTGGCTCAGTGATCTCTGTACAGCACTGCGGTATATGTCAGAGATATATAAATGTATAATAATATGTGACTGTGGGGGACATTAGAGTTTAAGCTCCTCTGGGATAGAAGTAGATTAGGTCAGTACTGAGTTGTATTGTACCATATTAACCATTGATGAAAGCAGAAAGTTTGGGGTGCAGGTGATCCCCTTTATTAGTTATAAGAACGGTGAACCTTTCTGGGTAACATCGATCCTTTCTGTATGGCCTTCTATAAAGCCAGAAGAAGAAATCGAAGTCATCCCCAAAGTTTGAACCTTTAATAATGTAAGTAATCCAATAAAGGGGGATCACTTACACCCCAGAATATCAGCACAAATAATTGAGAAGGATTTGGGTCTCATGGACCGTCTATCCTGGGGGAGATGTAATGGGAAGAATTATCTGGACGCTGACCAATGATGGTTGTTATCTACCTGTTAAGACGTTTCACTTGGATACAAAGTTACTGAGGAGGAAAGTTACAAGTTCCAACATGATCTGCCGCTACTTGAGCAATGGAGCTTTCTGAGGACACTTTGTGACGTCAAGAGCAGTGAAGGCCAAAAATTTGTAAGCGCTGCCGAGATTCTCACAGATCATCAAACAAAATGATACGCGGCGACCTCAAACAGCTACAATCAGCCAAACATTCAATTTCTCCAACAAAGACCAGAGCAGAGTACCAAAGTATGAGTCCGGAGGGCAATGAGCTGGAATGGGCCAGTGAAGTCCTTCTCACTGGGCTTCACAGCATCTCATGACCTTTTCTGAACTATGCTGATAGACTTTTTCTGCAATAAAAATATAAATGCGCTGAATTCTCACCATCTGGACGCCATAATACTACAAGCCTCAGGCATTAATCAATAATCCATAATCAGAGGTTACTATTGGTAAAGCCATGTGTAGATCCAGGATGAAGGGACAAGACCAAGGCTAACTCCATAGACAGCAGGCTGAGCAAGAACAAAATGGTGTATGAAGGAATCTCCCCGGCCGGCTATTGTATGAAAACTGTCATCGCCTGAATACCCAAATAGTGACGGCATCTGATAGGACATTACGGGAGGAAGTCGTTAGCCAATGATTTTCCAGGACAGGAGATAGAGACATACAAAGTAACATTGTTTATAAACATTGATTAGACGGGAGATAGAGAGATACAAAGTAACATTGTTTATAAACAATGATCAGACAGGAGATAGAGAGATACAAAGTAACATTGTTTATAAACAATCAGCTTCCAGGTTTTTATTGTCAAAGCTTAATTGAAGAAGCTGAAGTTAAAGCTGATTGGCTGCCATTCACAGCTGCACCAGGGTTTTGCTTTCTCCAGTCTTAGTAAATACCCCCCCCCCCCCCCCCCAAAAAAAAATAACATTCAGCATTTTCTTTTTTCTCACTGAGTTCCCAATGACAATAATTCAGTACTTTATTATGCGGCTGTTATATGAGTTATTCTTCACAGCAAGTTGATTATTATTCTTTTTTAAATTATAGAGAGGGAACCATTATGGAGAATAAAAAGCTCCATTTGTTGTTGCCACCATCCAAAATATATTGTGTATTTAGGGATGAGCCGAACACCCCCCTGTTCGGTTCGCATCAGAACATGCGAACAGGCAAAAAATTTGTGCGAACACCATTAAAGTCTATGGGACACAAACATGAATAATCAAAAGTGCTAATTTTAAAGGCTTATATGCAAGTTATTGTCATAAAAAGTGTTTGAGGACCTGGGTCCTGCCCCAGGGGACATGGATCAATGCAAAAAAAAGTTTTAAAAACGTGCTAATTTTGGCATTCCCCGTGACGCCACAGGGAAGTCCCGTCAAGTCACCGTGCGTCAGAGGGGTGCAGGGTCACCCGTTGCCCCCCCCCCCCGTTATTTAAGAGCCGTCAGAAGAGGAGAAGCGTCACACAGCGGGAGCCTCCCTCCATGCCATCATGGATGCGGAGCGGCCCAAAAAGAAGATGAAGACAAGAAGATGAAGAAGAGAAGAAGATGAAGAAGATGAAGAAGAGAAGAAGATGAAGAGAAGAAGATGAAGAGAAGAGCGGGAGCCTCCCTCCATGCCATCTTGGATGCGGAGTGGCCCGAGGAGAAGAAGGGAAGAAAACGCCGACGCCGTGGAAGAGATGCTGGACGAGAACACCGGAGGAAGAACCAGAAGAGCCAGAAGAAGAAGATGGAGGAAGAAACTGAAGGAAGATAGAAGACAGAAGAAAGAAGATAGAAGAAAGAAGAAGCATAAAGGAATTGTCAAAAACTGTCTCTTGTCATTTTTAACATTTTTGACAGTTTTTTTAGTGAAATATAGTACCCCCTTTCCATTTCACACAGGGGGGAGGGCCAGGATCTGGGGGTCCCCTTGTTAAAGGGTGCTTCCAGATTCTGATAAGCCCCCCGCCCGCAGACCCCCACAACCACTGGCCAGGGTTGTGGGCATGAGGCCCTTGTCCTCATCAACATGGGGATAAGGTGTTTTGGGGGGCTACCCCAAAGCACCCTCCCAATGTTGAGGGCATGTGGCCTGGTACGGTTCAGGAGGGGGGGGTGCTCTCTTGTCCGCCCCTTTTTTCCTGCGGCCTGCCAGGTTGCGTGCTCAGATAAGGGTCTGGTATGGATTGTTGGGGGGACCCCACGCCGTTTTTTTTTTTTCATTTTGGCGCGGGGTTCCCCTTAAAATCCATACCAGACCTGAAGGGCTTGGTATAGATTTTAAGGGGGGACCCCACGCCATTTTTTTTTTTACATTTTTGCCAGGGTTCCCCTTAATATCCATACCAGACCTGAAGGGCCTGGTATGGAATTTAGGGGGACCCCCACATCATTTTTTTTTTAAATTTTGGTTCGGGGTTCCCCGGTGGATGAGTCCCATGGCGTTTTTATCAATGAACTTTTATGTGTATTGTCGGACCGGCAATGCATTAATAGCCGCGAGTAGTTTTAAATGACTTTTTTTCCTTTGAAATGTCATTTTGCTGTCAGACTGTTCTAAACACGGGAAACATGCGCCCCTTTACAGGCATACTATAGGCACCCCCCAGGTACAAAATTTAAAGGGATATTACACTTTTATTGTTTCACTTTAAGCATTATTAAAATCACTGCTCCCGAAAAAACGGCCATTTTTAAAACTTTTTTTTGCATTGATCCATGTCCCCTGGGGCAGGACCCGGGTCCCCAAACACTTTTTATGACAATAACTTGCATATAAGCCTTTAAAATTAGCACTTTTGATTTCTCTCATAGACTTTTAAAGGGTGTTCCACGGCATTCGAATTTGCTGTGAACACCCCAAATTGTTCGCTGTTCGGCGAACTTGCGAACAGACGATGTTCGAGTTGAACATGAGTTCGACTCGAACTCGAAGCTCATCCCTATGTGTATTTAAAGAAAATAAGTACCCCCGATTGGGTACTTATTTTCTATAAATACACATTATTATTTTTTAGGTATTTATAGTGATCTGGGGGATTTTTTTTTTGTTTCACGTTTTTACTGCAATCTTATTATCACAGTAGCGGATACATATTCAGATATAAAAGATTAGCGCAGACCAGATACATTGTTCAACCTTTCCCGAGCGTTTCACCCTGAAGGAATTTCCAGGTCTCAGGAAATAATTTTCTGATCACCAGCTGGCAGTATGTTAATGTGATGTCATCAGTGAGGTGTTGATGTAATAATAAATATAATAACACAATGTATAGCATGTCCCTCTTTAATGTGGAATCTGGAATTGCTTTGGTGCTGAGTGACAACTCTCAGTGAACACTTTGCATTCATAGAGAAAATGGAAAGTGTTCTCTGAATGGCGCCCAGACTGAGCGAGCGAGCGACCTCCTGTGTTCACTAAGCTGAAGGGCAGCCAATTGGTACAGGAGCAGGAAACTAGTGGAGATCACTGTAGAAGCGGTGTAGTAGCTACATAGTAGCTGTGTAGTAGCGGCGTAGTAGCAATATCGAAGTCCTGCTATAAGTCACTGATCAACGCCATTACTAGTATAAAAATAAATACAATTCCAGGATATATATATATATATATATATATATATATATATATATATATATATATATATATATATATATATTTATATATATATGCACCATAGTTTGTAGGCCCTATAACTTTTGTGGAAACCAATGAATATACAGTGGCTTGAAAAAGTATTCATACCCCTTGAAATTTCCCACATTTTGTCATGTTACACCCAAAAACGTAAATGTATTTTATTGGGATTTTATGTGACAGACCAACACAAAGTGTCACATAATTGTAAAGTGGAAGAAAAATAATAAATGATACAAATAAATATGTGAAAAGTGTGGGGGGGGGGCATTTATATGGCGCCCCCCGGAGTCAATACTTTGTAGAACCCCCTTTCTCTACTTTGTAGAACCCCCTTTCTCTGCAAGTCTTTTTGGGGATGTCTCTACCAGCTTTGCACATCTAGAGAGGACATTTTTGCCCATTCTTCTTTGTAAAATATCTCAAGCTCTGTCAGATTGGATGGAGAGCGTCTGTGAACAGCAATTTTCAAGTCTTGCCACAGATTCTCAATGTGATTTAGGTCTGAACTGTGACTGGGCCATTCTAACACATGAATATGCTTTGATGTAAACCATTCCATTGTAGCTCTGGCTGGATGTTTCGGGTCGTTGTCCTGCTGGAAGGTGAACCTCCGCCCCGGTCTCACGTCTTTTGTAGACTCTAACAGGTTTTCTTCTAAGATTGTCCTGTATTTGTCTCCATCCATCTTCCCATCAACTCTGACCAGCTTCCCTGTCCCTGCTGAAGAAAACCATCCCCACCACATGATGCTGCCACCACCATGTTTCACGGTGGGGATGGTGTGTTCAGGGGGATGTGCAGTGTTAGTTTTCCCCACACATAGCGTTTTACCTTTAGGCCATAAAGTTGAATTTTGGTCTCATGTGACCAGATCACCTTCTTCCACATGTTTGCTGTGTCCTCCACATGGCTTCTCACAAACTACAAACAGGACTTCTTATGACTTTCTTTCACCAATGTCTTTCTTCTTGTCACTCTTCCATAAAGGGCAGATTTGTGGAGAACACGACTAATAATTGTCCTGTGGACAGATTCTCCCACCTGAGCTGTGGATCTCTGCAGCTCCTCCAGAGTTACCATGGACCTCTTGGCTCTTCTCTGATGAATGCTTTCCTTGCCCGGCCGGTCAGTTTAGGTGGACGGCCATGTCTTGGTAGGTTTGCAGTTGTGCCATACTCTTTCCATTTTCCGATGATGGATTGAACAGAGCTCCGTGAGATGATCAAAGCTTGGGAGATTTTTTTATAACCTAACCCTGCTTTATACTTCTCCACAACGTTATCCCTGACCTGTCTGGTGTGTTCCTTGGCCTTCGTGATGCTGTTTGTTCACTAAGGTTCTCTAACAAACCTCCGAGGGCTTCACAGAGCAGCTGTATTTATACTGAGATTAAATGACACACTGGTGGACTCTATTTACTAATTAGGTGACTTCTGAAGGCAATTGGTTCCACTAGATCTTAGTTAGGGATATCAGAGTAAAGGGGGCTGAATACAAATACCCCCCCACACTTTTCACATATTTATTTGTATCATTTATCATTTTCCTTCCACTTCACAATTATGTGACACTTTGTGTTGGTCTATCACATAAAATCCCAATAAAATACATTTACGTTTTCGGTTATAACATGACAAAATGTGGGAAATTTCAAGGGGTATGAATACTTTTTCAAGGCACTGTAGGTGTGGACACTCTCCTTCTTACAGCCACGGATTGGGGGGGGGGGGGGGCTGTAATTCATTATGGAGTTCTTAAAAATGATAATTTGTCACTCAGAAACCTAAACTATTATGTCAGGTGAGATCATTTCACGGCTCTTGTGAAATCATGACACAAAACAATTATTCTAATTATAGAAGAAAACAAAAAATCTTCATCTCTGTCCCGTATAAATGCCTCTCCCTGGTGTCGGCTGGGGTGGGTGGGGGGGGGGTTAATAAAGGTTTTGTTCTAGTTCACAACCCTGGCATTAATTACATTATAATGATGAGAAGTCCGTGTTCCTCCACACACAGGACGCATTTCTCTGCTCCATGACGAGGATTATTGGCGGTGCAGAGACAGAACGTTTCATGGAGGGGTCTTGGCTGGCCGGACATTCAGATTTTAGAATGACCCTTCGTAGGAACATTCACATGAATGCCTGAACATTATATATATATTTTCAGACACCCTAGAGAATAAAATGGCGGTTGTTCCAATACTGGATGCCTGATGAAGGAGCACGCATGCTCCCAAGGCGTTCACATTACAGCATCATCCCACTGAGACCAGGAACCCTCCAAGTGACGACTTCCTCCTGCTCCCTGCATGTTCAAGACCGGACACCGGAAACCACTGGCGCCGCCAAGCAAGACCCTGCAGCGCTATGCCAGGATGCTCGTTTTTGGATCCCTGTCGTCCATTTGACATTAACAAAGACGTGCCTGCTTTTATCTTACTTTGAGTAAGTGCATTACTATTTAATTAAATGTGTTATAAATACTGCTGCACTTTGATAGGCGCTGCTTGTCCTTCTTATAGTTCCAACACTTTATGTCACACCATATCTTACAAACGCAAAACGGGGAAAAAATACACTTTTTTAAATTAAAAAATAAAAAACAGAAAAGTTAGCCCAATTTTTTTTTTTTTTATATTGTGAAAGATAAGGTTACGCCGAGTAAATTGATACCCAACATGCCATGCTTCAAAATTGTGCCCACTCGTGGAACGGCGACAAACTTTGACCCTTAAAAATCTCTACAGGCGAAGTTTAAACATTTCTACAGGTTACCAGTTTAGAGTTACAGAGGAGGTCTAATACTAGAATTATTGCTCTCGCTCTAATGATCGCGGTGATATCTCACATGTGTGGTGTGAACACTGTTTACATATGTGGGCACGGCTCACGTATGCGTTCACTTCTGCGCACGGGCGCGGCTATGGGGGAGACGGGGCACTTTCATTTTTTTCTTATTTATTTAACTTTTTTTTTTTTTTTTTTTTACACTGTCCCTTTTAAAAAAAAAACAATTTGGATCACTTTTATTCCTATTACAAGGAATGTAAATATCCCTTTTAACAGAAATAAGAAGGTCAGGAGGTCCTCTTTAATGTGAGATCTGGGGGTCAAAAAGACCTCAGGTCTCACATTTACACTTGAATGCAATTAAGAAAAAAATGTAAAAAAATTTATTTTTTTTCAATAAATTTTTTTCCCCCCTTTAAGACCAATGGGTGGAAGTGAAGTTTGACGTCGCTTCCATCATCCAATGGTATGGAGCCGAGTGGGGGGGCCATCATTCCCTCACTCGACTTCATGCCTCAGAGGGGAGAGGACCCGATCGCCTCCGCCGCTACTGTTGGCTCCGCTAAGCTAAGCGGCGGAGATGACTGGAACATGACGGGAGGGGATGTGTACCTCTCCTGCTGCCGATAAAAGTGATCTCGCGGCGAATCCCCCGCAGAGACCACTTTTAGCAGAAAGCCGACCGCCCGGCGTTTCTAAAAAAATACCGGGGTTATGGCAGCTATCTGCTGCCATAACAACGGTATGTCAAAGTGCCGACATATAACGCCGGCGGACGGTCCGGAAGTGGTTTAAATCAAGTTTGCGCCGGCAGTGGAGCCTTCAGGCTTTTCCTACTGCACATGTGCGAGTCGCGCGGCGCTTTCTGAGTGGCCCTGTCATCTTCTGGGACACACACAGGTCCCAGAAGGCCGCGGGGAGGGGCGTATATGACATACCTCGCCGCGGCAAGGTAGGATGGAAGTCCAGCTGGAGAAGAAAAAAACAAACAATTTACAAAACGACAAAAAAAAAAGAAACCAATATCCAAAAACAAGGGGGGGTGGGGTGGGGGTTGTTGTGCGCTATTGTTCAAGACCTACTTTCATTTTAGCCTGGAACTCTGCTTTAAGTTTTCCACCATCACTGCTGGTGAAAATGAATGTCAGCTGGACGTCCACTAACCATTAGAAGATTGAGGCCGAATCATCCGATTCACATGACAGGAGATTGTGAGCTCTCAATGGAGCCGCTTCACACATCTCCGTGACGGCTGCGGAGTCCTGTGTGTTTTTGGCACCGTTTCAGGTCCGAAGATAGGCAAAAATTCTGGCCTGGTTCATCCCCGATACCGAGAACAGGAGACGCACCGGACCCCTGCTGTGAGCCACATCCGATTTAAGTGTGAACCCGGCCTGAATGAATGTTCTTAAAATTTAAGTTTTCAAAGGAAAGTCTACTAATTGTACGGCCAGCTTGGAGAGCCGAGCCGCTCCTCTGGTCCCCCCGCTGCCGGCTCACAATGATGACATCAGGCGTCGGATCTCAAAGACTACTGTTAAAAGAGATTCTAAAGTCTTCTTTTTTTTTTTTTGCAGGTGGTTTTGCAGAGCAGCCCCGATCCCCGAACACTGCACATCACCGTGCAGAACACCATACCCACCGTGAAGCATGGTGGTGGCAGCATCCTGCTATGGGGTTGTTTTTCTTCAGCTAGAACAGGGGCCTTAGTCAAGGTGGAGGGAATTCTGAATAGTTCCAATTACCAGTCAATATTGGCACAAAACCTTCAGGCTTCTGTGAGAAAGCTGAACATGAAGAAGAACTTCATCTTTCAGCATGACAACCACCCAAAGCATCCATCCAAATCAACAAAGGAACGGCTTCACCAGAAGAAGATTAAATGTTTTGGAATGGTCCAGCCAGAGCCCAGACCCGAATCCCATTGAAAATCTGTGGAGTGATCTGAAGAGGGCTGTGCCCAGGAGATGCCCTCACCATCTGACAGATTTGGAGTGTGTTTGCAGAGAAGAGCGGGCAAATATTGCCAAGTCAAGATGTACCATGCTGATAGACTCATCCCCCAAAAACACTGAGTGCTGGTATAACATCAAAAGGGGCTTCACCAAAGTATTAGTGTAAGGGGTATGCAAACTTATGTGACCAGATTATTTTATTTTTTTATTTGTACTTCCCTCCACCTAAAAGATTTCAGTTTGTTGTTCTCTTGAGTTGTACAATTTATGAGTCACATTAAAGGTGGAAAAAGTTCTGAAATTATTTATCTTTGTCTCATTATTTTTACACCACAGAAACCGGACATTTTACCACCCGGGACGTGTAGACGTTTTATATCCACTGTATATATATATATATATATCCTGAATTATAATTATTATTTTCATAATAGGTTTTGAAAAAGAATATTGTATAATATACAAAATATATTATTTTATATATACTCAAATTTGTGACAGGAGTATAGAATGTATCTAATCGGAGAATGTATTTAACCTTATAAAATAATAATATTAATATAACATAATAATTCTTCTTCTTATAATACAAGATATATATATATATATATATATATATATATATATATATATATATATATATATATATATATATATATATATATATATATATATATATATAATGTATATTTATTGTTTACTACTATTTCATATATATCTTGTATTATAAGAAGAAGAATTATTATGTTATATTAATATAATTATTTTATAAGGTTAAATACATTCTCCGATTAGATACATTCTATACTCCTGTCACAAATTCGAGTTTCTGGGAAGGGGAATTGGAGATCGCTGACATTTTATTACGATCGGCCTTCTCGCTTTTCTTGCTCATTTTTTTCTGGTAAATCTTTTATCCGGATTTAGTAACGAGTGATAAGAGCAAAAACTAATTCAAGTTTATAAATTCTAACAATAAAAACATGAAAAGGAGAAGAGAATGGAAAGGAAAAAAAGAAATAAATAAAGGAAGGGATGTAACCTTGTTTTGTAAATAAACAGAAACAAAACGAAACATTCATAGACATGAAAAGATAAACATGAAAAGGAAATCCTTCTTCCCTGTAAAGTTCTCTTTGATTCTATCAGAAGGTAAAATGAATTCAGAGACTCGGCGTTGTGCGTTCTCACCCATATCTGTGCGTCTCACAGCGATCTTGTACACAGCCCCGGGGCCAGCGTCCCCTGCCTGAGGTCTGACAAGGTGATTGACCAGCCGTGCCGTCCCAGTTCTAAGCACCTCCCATTTCTGCTCCCACCTGTCTAAGCTCCACCCCTCCAAGGTTACAAAAGGCATGAGATTGTGAGTTTCAAGGAAAAACTGAATAGTCACACCGAGGTGGATTTACTAAATCTGGAGAGATGAAAATCTGGTGTGCATAGAAACCAATCAGCTTCTTACCTTATTCTTTGATAATAAACCCTGGAAGCTGATTGGTTTCTATGCAGAACTGCACCAGATTTTGCACTCTCCTGTTTTAGTAAATCAACCCCCATAGTATTACTCTCATCTCCCATCTGATCAATCTTTTTTAAACAATGTTACTTTGTATCTCTCTATCTCACGTCTGATCAATGTTTATAAACAATGTTACTTTGTATCTCTCTATCTCACGTCTGATCAATGTTTATAAACAATGTTACTTTGTATCTCTCTATCTCAAGTCTGATCAATGCTTATAAACAATGTTACTTTGTATCTCTCTTTTTTTTCTCTCTGAACAATGTTTATAAGCAATGTTAAAAGTGATATTAAAGGCAAGTTTATTTTTATAACAAACATGGTATACTTACATGCTCTGTGTAATGGTTTTGCACAGAGCACCCCCCCATCCTCCTCTTCTTGGGTTCCCTTCTGGCACTCCATGCTCCTCCCTCCTGCCAAGTGTCCCCATAGCAAACAGCTTGCTGTAGGGGCACCCGAACAGGCTTGGTCCTGGGACCAGGGCCGTTTTTAAGGCAGGGCAAAAGGGGCAGCTGCCCAGGGCCCTGTCATTGTTGTGGGGCCCAAAGCAGCTGCCTCATACTTGCCAACTATCCTGGTTTAAATTCCCTCATGCCTTGAGGTTTTAGTCCCGTGCTGTGTCCCAATATCTCAGTGTGAAGTGCTGCTACTACTGCTGCCCAGCTCTGCCCTTCTGTTGTGTATAGATGACTTACCTGCAGACCATGTGTTTACATGTAAATTACCAGCATTCATATGTAAATAGCGGCGGCCTTGATATGTATATCATGCCCCCCTGAGGTCATATCCACAGTAATCTCTAGCAGACAATCAACAAGCAGAAATCATGTGCTGTAACCTCTAGCAACCAGTGAGCCGTAATGTGTACTGTAACCTCTAGCAACCAGTCAGTGAGCCGTAATGTGTACTGTAACCTCTAGCAACCAGTCAGTGAGCCGTAATGTGTACTGTAACCTCTAGCAACCAGTCAGTGAGCGGCAATGATACACTGTAACCTCTGGCAACAATAGCTATCGCAATAGCTGCCTGATCTGATTCAGTAGACTGATTTTGAGTCCTGCTGCTATTTTTTGTATATCTCAGAGCAGGTGGAGAGCGAAACTGCATGGGCGGGGGGGGGGGGGGGGGGCCCAAGAAAAGTTTTGCCCAGGGTCCAATCAATATTAAAGGCGGCCCTGCCTGGGACACTGCTGTGTGTCCATTCAGACACGGAGATGTGGCTCAACCCCGCCCCCCCTCTCTCCCCACTGTTGTCTCAGCCAATGAGGAGGGAGAGTCCCCAGAGAGCCAAGACTCTTGTGCACATTGCTGCATTGCGATTGGGCTCAGGTAAGTATGGGGGGGGGGCTGCTGCACACAGAAGGTTTTTTACCTCCATACATAGAATGCATGAAGGTAAAAACCTCCAGCCTTTAACCATTTCAGCCCTGGAAGATTTACCCCCTTCGTGACCAGGCCATTTTTTGCGATGCGGCACTGCATTCCTTTAACTGACAATTGCGCGGTCATGCGACGCTGTACACAAATAAAATTGATGTACTTTTTCCCCCACAAATAGAGCTTTCATTTAGTGGTATTTGATCACCTCTGTGGTTTTTAGTTTTTGCGCTATAAACAAAAAAAGAGCGACAACTTTGAAAAAAAAAAAAAACAATATTTTTTACTTTCTGCTATAAAACATCCAATAAAAAAAGGAAAAAAAAAAAACGAATTTCTTCATCAATTTAGGCCAATATGAATTCTCTGCTACATATTTTTGTTTAAAAAAATACCAATAAGGGTATATTGATTGGTTTGCACAAAAGCTATCGCATCTACAAACTACGGGATATTTTTATGGAATTTTTATTTATTTTTTTACTAGTAATGTGGCGATCAGCGACTTATAGCGGGACTGCGATATTGCGGTGGACAAATTGGACACTAAGGGGTTGATTTACTAAAGACAAGTAGGCACTCTGCAAGTGCAATTGTTTCTGTCACGGCCATCTTGGTACACCCCGCACTCAGCCTCAGTAAGTCTACAGTCTGAAGTCGCCAAGCGGACATCTTTTTACACCCGTCTTGCATTTCACACTTATTTTTACCAGTAAACAGAGCTTATAACGTGAAATACATGATTTAGAAATCCATCAGACTATTCTGATGTTGAATAATAAAAGCAGCGGTCTTCTGTCAGATTAGCAAACGTGTGAGATCAGCAAGCTCGGCCGCTGCTTTTAAAATTCAACATCGAAACAGTGTCACTGAGTTCTAAATCCTGTATTTCACTATATAAGCTCAGCTTACTGGTAAAAATAGGTGTGAAATGCCAGACTCCGGTGGGTGTAAAAAGATGGCCGCTTGGCGACTTCAGACTGTAGGCTTAGTGTGGCTGAGTGTAGCAAGATGGCCGCGACGGAGCGTCACTTCCCTTACGAAATCTGACGGGTCGCCTAACCTGATGGAACACCGGACCCTCTAAATGGGCTCCCGCTGTGTCCTATCCCAGTAGGTCGGCGGCAACTGTGGAGTGCATTTGCTCTGCAGTCCCCGAAGTGCAGAATCATGTACCTGTACGGAATTCTGTGCAGAGGAGCCGCCGCCCCGCAGTAAATGTACGTTGGGCGGTCGGCAAGAGGTTAACCGTCTCCCGCCCGAATGACGGCTACAGCGTGGGCCTTAATTGCCGGGAGGCCATCATATGACGTCCTCCTGCGCATGAGCTGCCTACGTGCCCCCTGGGGAGAGCGCGCTCTGTGATCACCAAGTCTATGAGACTCGGCTGATCACAGATCGGAGTAAGGGGGCGGTCCCAGCCCCTTACCACCTGATCAGCTGTCAGCCAATGACAGCCAATGACAGCTGATCACGTGATATAAACAGAAGATCGGTAATCGGTTTGTTTTTTTCCCCACGATGTCAGTGTGAGGGGAAAAAAAGCCAACCACCGACTTCTGTCCGAGGGACATCGGCCCCTCACACAGAGAGCTGCGGCTGCCTCATCTGTGCCCAGCAGTGCCACACATCAGTACCCAACATTGCCACCTACCAGTGCCCACAGTACCACCTACCTTTGCCCAACAGTGACACCTATCAATGCCCACCAGTGCTGCCAATCAAGGCCCATCAGTGCCACTGATCAGTGCTGCCTATCAGGGTCATCTACCAGCGCCTACCAGTGCCCATCAGTGCCACCCATTAGTGATCAGTGCCCATCAGTGCCACCTATCAGTGCCAGTGCCCTTCAATGCCACCATTCAGTGTGCTTCAATGCCACCTATCAGTGCCCTTCAGTGCCACCCATCAGTGCCACCTCTCAGTGCCCATCAGTGCCGCCCTATCAGCGCACATCAATGAAAGAGAAAAATTACCTGTTTTCAAAATTTTATAACAAAATATGAAACAGTTTTTTTTTTTTTCATAAAATTCGGTCTTTTTTTGTTTTTTCGCAAAAAATTACGGCACTGCGTCACTTTAACTGACAATTGCGCGGTCGTGCGGCGTTGCACCTAAACAAAATTGATGTCCTTTTTTTCCCTACAAATAGAGCTTTCTTTTGGTGGTATTTGATCACCTCTGCGGTTTTTATTTTTTGCGCTATAAACAAAAAAAAGAATGACAATTTTGAAAAAACGCAATATTTTATACTTTTTGCTAAATAAATTAAAATATATCCCCAAAATATATATATAAAAACTAATTTCTTTCTCAGTTTAGGCCGATATGTATTCTTCTACATATTTTGGGTAAAAAAAAAAAAAAAAAATCACAATAAGCGTATATTGATTGGTTTGCGCAAAAGTTATAGCGTCTACAAAATAGGGGATAGATTTATGGCAATTTTTTTTTTATTAGTAATAGCGGCGACCTGCGATTTTTATTGTGACTGCAACATTATGGGGGACACATCGGACACTTTTGACACTATTTTGGGACCATTGTCATTTATACAGCGATCAGTGCTATAAAAATGCACTGATTCCTGTATAAATGACACTGGCAGGGAAGGGGTTAAACACTAGGGGGCGATGAAGGAGTTAAGTGTGTCCTAGGGAGTGATTCTAACTGTGGGGGGGGATGGGCTACCACTGACATGACAGGGATCACTGCTCTCGATGACAGGGACCATCCCTGTCATGTCACTGGGCAGAACACGGAAATGCCGAGTCTTAAAGGGGACCTACCTGTACGCCCATTTGCGTAGCCATGCCATTGTGCCGACGTATATCGTCGTGTGCTGGTCGGCAAGCGGTTAAATTTAATAATTTAAATGCTTTTAAAATACTAGGAATGCACCAACAACAATACTGGTATCAGTCCCGATACAAAGTATTCTCACGAGTTCTCATGAAAATGTTGCTGAAAACCAATACTTTGCCGTGTTTGACATACAAAATGAATGCAAAAAAGAAAAAGTAATCCTAGTAATTATAATAAAATCGTTTTTTTTTTTTACCTATAAAAAAGACTGAACATGATTTCCAATAATCAATACAAAACAATATATAAACAAGGAATGTTATATGGACTTCTATTGTAGACTCGTCCTCCTGATGAAGCAGACAAATGGCCGCGAAACATGTAGAGGACCACATGTCCCATGAGGACCTTCTATACTTTTGACTCCACTCCTGGAGCATTTAAGTATCCATATAACTGTATCAACATTCCTTGTTTTTATATTGTTTTGTATCGATTATTGGAAATCATGTTCAGTCTTTTTTATATGTAAAATAAAATATGATTTTTTTTATCTTATATGTGTATATTGCCTTGCCGGTACCGAGATAGTCCGAGATAGTCCTCTCCTTCTCTCAGTGGAGACCAGTTTTGGGAACTGTCTTTACTTCCCATGATACAAAATGAATGGTCGCAAATTGCACTGCAAGGAGACGGATGCAATTTGAACAGGAATGCGGTGTGATTCTTGATCACTATGACAAGCTGGCAGCGCGTGAAGAGAGGAGAGCCGATAACCGGCAAATCCACACAGGGGGCATCTACACTGATAATCAGGGCACAAATCATCCTGATTATCAGTGCAGCCCCCACAGTGCCCACCAGTGCTACCTAATCAGTGCAGCCTATCAGAGCCCATCAGTGAAGCCTATTAGTGCCCATCAGTGTACCCTATCAGTGCCCATCAATGTAGCCTATCAGTGCCCATCATTGTAGCCTATTAGTGCCCATCGGTGTAGCCTATCAGTGCCCATCAATGTAGCCTATCAGTGCCCATCAGTGTAGCCTATCAGTGCCCATTAGTGTAGCCTATCAGTGCCCATGAGTATAGCCTATCAGTGCCCATTAGTGTAGCCTATCAGTGCCCATCAGTGTAGCCTATCAGTGCCCATCAATGTAGCCTATCAGTGCCCATCAGTGTAGCCTATCAGTGCCCATCAGTGTAGCCTATCAGTGCTCATCAGTGTAGCCTATCAGTGCCCATCAGTGTAGCCTATCAGTGCCCATCAGTGTAGCCTATTAGTGCCTATCAGTGTAGCCTATCAGTGCCCATCAGTGTAGCCTATCAGTGCCCATCAGTGTAGCCTATTAGTGCCTATCAGTGTAGCCTATCAGTGCCCATCAGTGTAGCCTATCAGTGCCCATCAGTGTAGCCTATTGGTGCCCATCAGTGTAGCCTATTAGTGCCCATCAGTGTAGCCTATCAGTGCCCATTAATGTAGCCTATCAGTGCCCATCAGTGTAGCCTATTAGTGCCTATCAGTGTAGCCTATCAGTGCCCATCAGTGTAGCCTATCAGTGCCCATCAGTGTAGCCTATTAGTGCCCATCAGTGTAGCCTATTAGTGCCTATCAGTGTAGCCTATCAGTGCCCATCAGTGTAGCCTATCAGTGCCCATCAGTATAGCCTATTAGTTCCCATCAGTGTAGCCTATCAGTGCCCATTAGTGATGCCTATCAGTCTCATCAGCGCCCACCAGTGAAGGAAAAAAATACTTATTTACAACATTTTATAACAGAAATAAAGGAAAACTTTCTTCAAATTTTTTGGTCATTTTTCATTTGTTCAGCAAAAAATAACCCCCCCCCCAGTAGTGATTAAATACCACCAAAAGAAAGCTCTATATGTGTGAAAAAAATGCTAAAATGTCATTTGGGTACAGTGTTACATGACCGTGTAATTGTCATTCAAAGTGTGACAGTGCTGAAAGCTGAGAATCGGCCTGGGCAGGCAGGGGGTAAAAGTGCCCGGAATTGAAGGGGTTAAGTTAAATGTGACAAATATACAAAGAAAATGTAAAAACTCAGGAAGGGGGCAGATACTTTGTCACAGCAGTCAGACTTTTCACTCCTAAATGAGCCTGGTTTCCTGCGAGGATTGCAGCGGCGCTTTGTTTGCGCATAATTAATGCGATATCTCCAGCAACAGGCCAGGTAAACGTTAGGAAACCCAATCACTATGTACTTTACCTGTCAGACGGGCCAATTAACATTCCACAGACACTGAAATTCCAGACAGATACTTCCAGCCAAACATTAATTAGCTGAGAAGCTTTATGAACGCCGGCCAAATTCAATAACAGATGGTGGCCAAGAGAAAAACCGCCATGGCGGCCGCGGCTGGTACGAGCGCCCACCGCGAGCAAGGCGGTACGAGGGAGCCGCTCCATTGTTACTTGTATTGGAGAAGGAGAGTCCTCCACGGTGCCGAGTATTCCAGGAGAGGAGAGCCGGACAGAGACGGATCAAATCCCGGCCACTTCCCGGGGAAGGCAGAAGGTGCATTCTGGGCATTAACATAAAAAGCCCCCCCCCCCCAATACTTACCCGAGTCCCCTCTCAGATAGACTCAGCTGTCCGGGACTCTCCCTCCTCATTGGCTGAGCCGGTGTCTTGCCGAGAAAGTTCCCTCGGCGGATAAGTTCCTCCCCTGTACTGCGCCTGCGCAGTACCAACTGCTGTCAGCCGGCGGAGATAGCCGAAGCTCAAAATCCACAATCGGCTGTACACGGCGCCTGCGCTCTGGGTCCAGATTCCTTCCCCACCATCCAAGTGGACCTGGAGGGGGAATCTAAAAGTGCCGAGCGCAGCGAGGCCGTGCCCGAAGCGTGGCGAGCGAAGCGAGCCCGCGAGGGGCCCTCTTACAGGCGCCGTGTACAGCTGATTTTGAGCTGTTCCGCTTCGGCTATTTCCGCCGGATCGTACTGCGCATGCGCAGTACAGTGAGGAACTTATCCGCCGAGCGGAACTTATTCGGCAGAACACCGGCAGCACAGCACCATCAAAGTCAGCGAGCCAATGAGGAGATGAGGGGCGGGGCCGGGCTGCGGCTCCATGTCATAATGGACACGCAGAACAGTGGCTCGGGTGCCCCCATAGCAAGCTGCTCCCTGTGGGGGGCACTCAACAAGAGGGAGGGGCCAGGAGCAGCGAAGAGGGACTAAGAAGAGGGGGATCCGGGCTGCTCTGTGCAAAACCATTACACATAATATGTTTGGTATATTTAAGCAAGAAAAAAAAAAAACACGAGACCGGGCAAGCACTGATGTTGGCTCGCAGTCTCCACTCTAAATCAGGTTGAGGTCAGGACTCTGTGCAGGCCAGTCAAGTTCCTCCACCCCAAACTCGCTCATCCATGTCCCTATGGACCTTGCTTTGTGTACTGGTGGGCAGTCATGTTGGAACAGGAAGGGGCCATCCCCAAACTATTCTCACAAAGTCGGGAGCATAAAATTGTCCAAAATGTCTTGGCATGCTGACGCCTTAAGAATTCCCATCACTGGAACTAAGAGGCCAAGCTCGACCCTTAAAAAACAACCCCCCCACCATAATTCCTCCTCCCCCCACACCATAATCTCCCCTCCACCAAATGATTTGGACCAGTGCACAAAGCAAGGTCCATAAAGACATGGATGAGCGAGTTTGGGCTGGAGGAACTTGACTGGCCTGCACAGAGTCCTGACCTCAACCCGATAGAACACCTTTGGGATGAATTAGAGTGGAGACTGCAAGCCAGGCCTTCTCATCCAACATCAGTGTCTGACCTCACAAATGCTCTTCTGGAAGAATGGTCAAACATTCCCATAGACACCCTCCTAAACCTTGTGGACGGCCTTCTCAGAATAGTTAAAGCTGTTATAGCTGCAAAGGGCGGAGCCAACACCATATTGAACCCTACGGGCTAAGACTGGGAGGTGTCCCAAAACTTTTGGTAACATAGTGTATATCTGAAAATCGATCAATCCTGATGTTCTGATGGCCGATCTCATTTCTTGAGGTCCGAAAATGTCAGGACAGTACAAATACCCCACAAATGACCCTTTTTTGGAAAGCAGACAGTCCAAGGTATTTAGTAAGAGGCATGGCGAGTTTTTTTTTTTAAGTTGTAACTTTCTTTCACAATTTTTTTGGATATGAATAAAATTTCTTTCAGCGGCATTCCCCCATTGACAGCTGAAATATAAACAAAAAAAAGGCGTCAATTAGCGGCTGTTACGGAGCGGGGCCGCCGTGTCCTTAAAGTGGAGTTTCACCAAAAAAAAAAAAATTAGATGTCAGCAGCTGCAAATACTGCAGCTGCTGACTTTTAAAATAAGGACACTTACCTGTCCCGGGGTCCAGCGATGTCGGCACCCGAGACCGAGCCGTCCCTCGATCCTCGGGTGCTCTCGCCGCCATTCACACTGAGGGAATCAGGAAGCGAAGCGTTGCCGCTTCACTGCCCGGTTCCCTACTGCGCATGCGCGAGTCGCGCTGCGCGTCTACACTGGTCCCCGTTGTGTTGTGGGAACTGTGTATTTCCCACAACACAACGGGGGTGGGCGGGGAGTCTGCGGCTAGCTGCGGCTAGCTGTACCCGGAAGTGGGTGCAGATACCTGTATTATACAGGTATCTGCACCCCCCTTCCCCCTGAAAGGTGCCAATTGTGACACCGGAGGGGGGGAGGAATCCGATGAGCGGAAGTTCCACTTTAGGGTGGAACTCCGCTTTAAAGAGGTTGTGAACCTCCCTGCAGTACTTGTACCTCTAGATAAGCCTTATTCTAGGATCACCGAAAGCTACTGTAAATATCTCCTGAATGTGCGCTGTTTAAGAGATATTTACTGTATACTGCGCCAATGATGTCATCGGTGCATGCGCTGTGAAGAAACGGCCGCCCGTGCCGTTTCTTCAGGAACATGTGCCTTGCCCGGCGGCTCCTGCGTGCATACGTGGGAGTGACGTCACGCGGCCAGTCACAGAGCCTTCCCAAAAGGAAGGTGGGCAAAAATGGATGTGGCCTGCAGCGGGGACAGCGCGGGATTTGTTTGCGTCACATATTGAGCTAGTATGCGATGCATACTAGCACATTATGCCTTTAGTTTGCAGGGAGGGAAAAAATAAAAAGCAGCAGGGCAATGTTTATCAACAACATTGCTCAGCCGCTTAAACAAAAAGATAAAAGAAACATTGTTTCATTTTGTATCTTTCTGTTTATTCATCTACAGATGAAGTCAGTTGCAACCCATCAAGTCAAAAAAAGTTTTGTTTTGTTTTTGTTTTTTTTTTAATTAAATGTTTCTCTGTTTAACGTCTTATTAACCCCTTAAGCTCAAACAATCAGGGCTTTCTGATTCCTACCATATTAAAGTGGTTGTACATCCTTTACAACCACTTTTTACTACAGGCGAGCCTATAATTAGGCTTACCTGTAGCTACACTGGATATCTCCTAAACCTGCACAGTTTAGGACAGGGATATGCAATTAGTGGACTTCCAGCTGTTGCAGAACTACAAGCTCCATGAGGCATAGCGAGACTCTGACAGCCAGAGGCAGAGGCATGATGGGACTTGTAGTTTTGCAACAGCTGGAGGTCCACTAATTGTATATCCCTGGTTTAGGAGATATTCCTGTATTTGCATGCGCCGGCGTCATCGGCACATGTGCACCTAAGCAAACTGAAGCAACGGCACATAACATTCAGACTTTATAAAGAATGCAACAAGAAATGTAAGGGTGCAATTAGGACGGCTAAGATAGAACATGAAAGACACATAGCGGAGGAGAGCAAAAAAAATCCCAAGAAATTCTTTAAGTATGTAAACAGTAAAAAAGGGAGGACAGACCATATCAGCCCCATAAAGAATGAGGAAGGACATCTGGTTACAAAGGATGGGGAGATGGTGAAGGTATTGAATTTATTCTTCTCCTCAGTCTTCACAAGTGAATCGGGGGGCTTCAGTAACCAAAACTGCAGTGTTTATCCTCATGACACAACACAGGAAGCACCTACATGGTTAACAGAGGACGGAATTAAAATTAGACTTGAGAAACTTAACATTAATAAATCACCGGGACCAGATGGCTTGCACCCGAGGGTACTTAGGGAACTCAGTCAAGTGATTGCCAGACCGTTGTTCCTAATTTTTACAGATAGTCTACTGACTGGAATGGTACCAGCTGATTGGAGAAAAGCCAATGTAGCACCAATATTTAAAAAGGGCCCAAAAAACATCCCTGGGAATTACAGACCAGTTAGCCTAACATCAATAGTATATAAACTCTTGGAGGGGATGATAAGGGACTATATACAAGATTTTAGTAATAAGAATGATATCATTAGCAGTAATCAGCATGGATTCATGAAGAATTGTTCTTGCCAAACCAATCTATTAACCTTCTATGAGGAGGTGAGTTGCCATCTAGATAAAGGAAGGCCCGTAGACGTGGTGTATCTGGATTTTGCAAAAGCATTTGACACAGTTCCCCATAAACGTTTACTGTACAAAATAAGGTGCGTTGGCATGGACCATAGGGTGAGTACATGGATTGAAAACTGGCTACAAGGGCGAGTTCAGAGGGTGGTGATAAATGGGGAGTACTCAGAATGGTCAGGGGTGGGTAGTGGGGTTCCCCAGGGTTCTGTGCTGGGACCAATCCTATTTAATTTGTTCATAAACGACCTGGAGGATGGGATAAACAGTTCAATCTCTGTATTTGCAGACGATACTAAGCTAAGCAGGGCAATAACTTCTCCTCAGGATGTGAAAATTTTGCAAAAAGATCTGAACAAATTAATGGGGGGAGGGGCGACTACATGGCAAATGAGGTTCAATGTAGAAAAATGTAAAATAATGCATTTGGGTGGCAAAAATCTGAATGCAATCTATAGACTGGGGGGAGAACCTCTGGGGGCATCTAGGATGGAGAAGGACCTGGGGGTCCTAGTAGATGATAGGCTCAGCAATGCCAAGCTGCTGCTAACAAAGCAAACAGAATATTGGCATTAAAAAGGGGATCAACTCCAGAGATAAAATGATAATTCTCCCGCTCTACAAGACTCTGGTCCGGCCGCACCTGGAGTATGCCGTCCAGTTCTGGGCACCAGTCCTCAGGAAGGATGTACTGGAAATGGAGCGAGTACAAAGAAGGGCAACAAAGCTAATAAAGGGTCTGGAGGATCTTAGTTATGAGGAAAGGTTGTGAGCTCTGAACTTATTCTCTCTGGAGAAGAGACGCTTGAGAGGGGATATGATTTCCATGTATAAATACCGGACTGGTGACCCCACAATATATAAATACCGGACTGGTGACCCCACAATATATAAATACCGGACTGGTGACCCCACAATAGGGAGAAAACTTTTTCGCAGAAGAGAGTTTAACAAGACTCGTGGCCACTCATTACAATTAGAAGAAAAGAGGTTTAACCTTAAACTACGTAGAGGGTTCTTTTCTGTAAGAGCGGCAAGGATGTGGGGAGCATTGATAGTTTCAAGAAACTATTAGATAATCACCTGAATGACCGCAACATACAGGGATATACAATGTAATACTGACACATAATCACACACATAGGTTGGAGTGTAAGCTCCTCTGTATAGAGACTGATGTGACTGTGGGGGGAGGGGACATTAGAGTGTAAGCTCCTCTGTACAGAGACTGATGTGACTGTGGGGGAGGGGACATTAGAGTGTAAGCTCCTCTGTATAGAGACTGATGTGACTGTGGGGGAGGGGACATTAGAGTGTAAGCTCCTCTGTACAGAGACTGATGTGACTGTGGGGGAGGGGACATTAGAGTGTAAGCTCTTCTGTACAGAGACTGATGTGACTGTGGGGGAGGGGACATTAGAGTGTAAGCTCCTCTGTACAGAGACTGATGTGACTGTGGGGGAGGGGACATTAGAGTGTAAGCTCCTCTGTACAGAGACTGATGTGACTGTGGGGGAGGGGACATTAGAGTGTAAGCTCCTCTGTACAGAGACTGATGTGACTGTGGGGGAGGGGACATTAGAGTGTAAGCTCCTCTGGTACAGAGACTGATGTGATTGGCTCAGTGATCTCTGTACAGCGCTGCGGTATATGTCAGAGCTATAGAAATGTATAATAATGATAATAATGATAATATAGAGATGATACAATGTTGTATATTAGAGGGAAGTCGGGGTGATACATTGTATCCTCGGGGTTGTATAGAGAGGATGGGGGGGGGGGGGATCGTGTCACGTGGTGCGGCTCTCCGCCGTTGCCATGACAACCATAGAACGCACACACAGCGCCCCGCCCCTCGCCCGCTCTCCCGGTACTCTCCCCGCTTACCGTCCCCCGGTCCCGGGTCTCAGTCGGGTGTTCCGGTTCCCGGCTCGGCTTCTCCCCCTGAAGTTTCCAGCTGTTATTACCGGAGAGACTCCGGAGCGGCGTCTCCCCCCCCCTCCTCCAATCCCCGACCACCGAGGAGGAGCCGACTCCTCCCACCGCCCAATCCCTGCGCCGAGGGGCGGCCCCTGGCGGAGACTGACTGCTCAGCGGGCCAATCCCGGGGCCTGGGGGCGGGGCTGTGTGAACAGAGGGACAGAGTGGAGTTTTCAGTGATAGAATTATAGTGATGTCCTGTATACTGGAGTCCAGCCATCAGACAGTTGCAGATCAGAGGTCTTGCTATCAGACGAGTATTTTGTGGTTGGATTTTAAACACACAAAAACTAAATATAACATAATGGATGTGTGACAGCTCTGTATAATCATCATATTGTATGTTACATCATCTTCTCTAACATTTACAATACGGTAAGATTTTACTGTGGAAATTTAAACATACAGAGCCCCAAATACCCACCCATTGGTTACATAGTGACATAATTGCAATATTTCAAATTGGGTTCAAAACCAATTCTCCCATTGGACCAATACGTTTACAATGCAGATGTGTCATACACCCCCCTCTCTATGATATCTTACAATACGGTAAAATTTTACTGTGGAAATGTAAAGATACAGAGCCCCAAATATCAACCCATTGGTTACAAACTGACATTTTTCCAATACTTCTAAATGGGTTCAAAAAATGTCACTATGTAACCAATGGGTTGGTATTTGGGGCTCTGTATCTTTAAATTTCCACAGTAACATTTTACCGTATTATAAGATATCATAGAGGGGGGTGTGTATGACACATCTGCATTGTAAACGTATTGGTCCAATGGGAGAATTGGTTTTGAACCCAATTTGAAATATTGCAATTATGTCACTATGTAACCAATGGGTTGGTATTTGGGGCTCTGTATCTTTAAATTTCCACAGTAAAATCTTACCGTATTATAAATGTTAGAGAGGGTGATGTATGTGTGACAACACTGTGTAATCATTATTTTATATATTACATTACGTTATATTTCGTTTTTCTGTGTTGAATATCCAACCAAAAAAAACTTGTCTGATAGCAAGACCACTGATTACAACTGTCTGATGGCTTGACTCCAGTTCCTGTATGGGGGTAAATAAAGCACTATGGGGGTAAATAAAGCAATATGGGGCACTATGGGGGTAAATAAAGCACTATGGGGGTAAATAAAGCACTATGGGGGTAAATAAAGCAATATGGGGCACTATGGGGGTAAATAAAGCACTATGGGGGTAAATAAAGCACTATGGGGCACTATGGGGGTAAATAAAGCACTATGGGGCAATATGGGGGTAAATAAAGCACTATGGGGGTAAATAAAGCAATATGGGGCACTATGGGGGTAAATAAAGCACTATGGGGGTAAATAAAGCACTATGGGGGTAAATAAAGCAATATGGGGCACTATGGGGGTAAATAAAGCACTATGGGGGTAAATAAAGCACTATGGGGCACTATGGGGGTAAATAAAGCACTATGGGGCAATATGGGGGTAAATAAAGCACTATGGGGGTAAATAAAGCAATATGGGGCACTATGGGGGTAAATAAAGCACTATGGGGGTAAATAAAGCACTATGGGGCACTATGGGGGTAAATAAAGCACTATGGGGCACTATGGGGGTAAATAAAGCACTATGGGGCACTATGGGGGTAAATAAAGCACTATGGGGGTAAATAAAGCACTATGGGGGGTGGTTTACAAAAAGTAGCAACTGACACTCAGATCTGCATCCGACAGAACCATCACCCGACACCCAGCGCCAATATGGATGTTTTTTTTAAATTTTAGATCTTTCATAACAAAGATTGATCAAGGTTTAAAAACCCGACAGTCATCCGACTTGTGGGGTCTGTGCGCCCCCTAAAGAGGTGGCAGAACTACTTCCATAGCAGTCCATGAGGCTGCTATGGGGCCCGAGGGGGGGAAGGGGGCCCCCAACTAGAGAGCTTGTCTGAAGTCTTCATTCCTGAACAGCTGACATCAGATGGACGGGATCATAATTTGGGATCAAATTCATTAATAATCGTTGTTGTGATTGGAGGAAGTGCAGACGAACGTCACAACCTCGCCTCCTCCAATCACAGAATGATTTGTATTCATTAAAAAGAATGCAAGACGTTTTCAGAATGGACGAGCCGCAGAGCGAGCGACCCGCTGCGATCGTCATACTGCAGCTGACACTGGGGGGGGGGGGGTGAGATTTACTAAAACTGGTAAATACAAAATCTGGTGCAGTTCTGCATCGGATCCAATCAGCTTTGAACGTCGTTCATTGAGCCCCTTGTTCGCACCGCCGCGGCTTCAAAGTCGTGCGACTTTAAATCCGACATCCCCGCGTGACTTCATCGCGGCTTACCTTAGGAATTCTTGCAAGTCGTGTTGAAGTCGCACCAAAGTAGCGCAGGAACTTTTTTTTCTAAGTCGGAGCGACTTGAGTTGCACTGATTAGAACGGCTCTATTGCTGTTAATGGGGCGCAACTTGTCATGCGACTTTCAACTCTCGAGTCGCACGACAAGCAGCGGCAGTGCGAACCGGGACAATAAAACCTGGAAGCTGATTGGCTCCCATGCACAGCTGCACCAGATCTTGCACTCTCCAGTTTTAGTAAATCAACCCCTTTAAGTTTGAAGGGGATAAAAGTGAGAGTCTTACACAACACAGCGCCGGCCGCACATCGCACGCACATCGCACACACATCGCACGCACATCGCACACACATCGCACGCACATCGCACGCACATCGCACACACATCGCACGCACATCGCACGCACATCGCACGCACATCGCACACACATCGCGCGCACATCGCACACACATCGCACGCACATTGCACGCACATTGCATATGCTTCATTATTTTATTAATTGTTTTTTATAGCAAACGGCCAAAAATAGTTTTGGGTTGGAGTTCAGCTTTAACAAACAACTCTCCTGCTGCCTGTCCTTTTTTTAGACATATTTCATGTTAGGATCAATTACACTAAAGTCCCAAATGACATTCCCCGGTGTCACAGAGGGAAGTTCCTGGGGTGGGGGGGCATCAATATTTCACTATAGGGGGCACATGAATTGTAGTTATACCCCCAGCCATGGAGTATAGAGTACCTTAGTTTGCCATTTATTGCTAATTTGTATTATACATTGCAGTGCTGCCATCTAGTGACTGATTCAGGCCATTGCCATACACCACTAATATTTATTTTTTCATTTATATTATTATTATTTCTGTCATTTTTATTATAATTTCATTTGTACTATTAGTATTTCTGTATTATTTTTATTTTTATTATTATTATTATTACTACCCCTTGCTACTGCGGGGGATGTTTCAGGATGGAGAGTGGGGGGAAGGGGCTAGTAAATATGTAATTCAACGGCCCATTCCTTTTCTAAATGAACACATTGAACACACTCACTCACTGTGTTCATTCATAGCCGAAGCATAGTGGACTATGTTTACTACGCTTCAGTCTGTGAATGAACAGAAAGCCACTTAGCACAGAGCACTTCCCATTCATTCACTGTCCAGTGCTGCTGAGGCTGCAGAGAAAAGCGTGTTTGTTTGAGCTTTGGGGGCGCACACCCTAATAGGCTGCGCACACCTATGGGCAGTGTACAGGGCGCTGTGCGTCCATATGGCGTCCTGTGCACTCTAGTAGTCTGCCTGTGACTATACAGGCGGCCACCCCCAGCTGGAGACTGACAGCAGCCACACCAGAGAAACTGACAGCAGCCACACCACAGAGACTGACAGCGGCCACACCAGGGAGACTGACAGCGGCCACACCAGAGAGACTGACAGCAGCCACCCCAGCTGAAGACTGATAGCGGCCACACCAGAGAGACTGACAGCGGCCACCCCAGCTGAAGACTGATAGCGGCCACACCAGAGAGACTGACATCGGCCACACCAGAGAGACTAACAGCGGCCACACCAGCTGGAGACTGACAGCGGCCACCCTAGCTGGAGACTGACAGCGGCCACACCAAGTGGAGACTGACAGCAGCCACCCCAACTGGAGACTGACAGCGGCCACACCAGATGGAGACTGACAGAGGCCACCCCAGCTGGAGACTGACAGCGGCCACACCAGCTGGAGACTGACAGCGGCCACCCCAACTGGAGACTGACAGCGGCCACACCAGCTGGAGACTGACAGCGGCCACCCCAACTGGAGACTGACAGCGGCCACACCAGCTGGAGACTGACAGCGGCCACACCAGAGAGACTGACAGCGGGCACACCAGAGAGACTGACAGCGGCCACACCAGCTGGAGATACTGGCAGCGGCCACACCAGCTGGAGACTGACAGCAGCCACCCCAGCTGGAGACTGACAGCGGCCACATCAAGTGGAGACTGACAGCGGCCACACCAGACAGACTGGCAGCGGCCACACCAGAGAGACTGACAGCGGCCACACCAGCTGGAGATACTGACAGCGGCCACACCAGCTGGAGACTGACAGCGGCCACCCCAGCTGGAGACTGACAGCAGCCACCCCAGCTGGAGACTGACAGCGGCCACACCAAGTGGAGACTGACAGCGGCCACCCCAACTGGAGACTGACAGCAGCCACCCCAGCTGGAGACTGACAGCGGCCACACCAAGTGGAGACTGACAGCGGCCACCCCAACTGGAGACTGACAGCGGCTACACCAGCTGGAGATACTGACAGCGGCCACACCAGCTGGAGACTGACAGCGGCTTCTGTAGGGAGTGTAGGGAGTGGCACTGTTGTCAATCATCCCCACAGCCTGAGGATGCTTCTCCCTGTCTCTGTGGAGCTAAAGAACCCCAGAGATGTGTGACGTCAGAGCCTTGCACCCCATTATCATCACGAGACTCCGCCCCCAGCACTCAGAGCTGGGGGGAGAAGAGCAGAGACCGCGGTCAAGTCACTGCTCCGAAAATAACCTAAAAAAAGGTGTATTTATATATTTTTTAAACTTTTATTGAAACTGTCTGCTGAAAGGGGAAGTTTAGCAAGAAAAATGAAGTCCTGTTAGATGAGGTCACGCCGGCCCCCTTCTGCTGCTGAAATTCCCACAAAATCCAAATCCTCCTCCTACAACAGTATCTCTGCTTCACCCATCTTGTCCGCCAGGCTCCTGGCATTGGTGAACATAGTTTACAAGCACATGATTGTGTGCACATATCCGACATGCATACTATAATTGCAAACCTAATCTAATCTAAGTGCAAGTTGCAACATTGTTGCTAGTGTAACAAATAAACAATGATTCACATGTTCCTGTGGAATGTGACGTGTGGCAGGAATAGGGAACTCCCCCTTTTGTGACAGATCACAGAAATGTGCTCCATAGAACAAAGAAAAAAAGCCCATTGAAATCCAATGCGTACGGCGCCCCGCATGTGGATTGGGGGGGCCTGGCGCATGGATTAGGGGGGCGGCGCCCCTGCGCCCCGCATGGAGCAGCCGCCACTGGTGAACTCCATGTTTATTATGTCGCTGCAACATATTAGAGGGACGCAGTTTGGAGACCACTGTATTGGATCATTCGTATCAGTCTGTGACTTTGCTTGTACATCATTGCTATGGTGGAGTTTCTGATTCTACTCCCCCCTTACTTTATCAGGCCCATTTATCTGAAGATATGGTGGAACCCTCTGTATGAGAGCAGAGACTGTACTGAGCCTGAGGCTAATGCACAGTGAATCCAGAATGATTGGAATGGGGAAGTGACATGATGTATAGAACAGGTTCATAACAGGGGGGGGGGGAGGGGGTCACATTGGAATAGGAGGAACAGGCAGAGAACACGGGGGAACTGCACTAACAGAATGGTAAGTGTTTTCCAGTTGCATTGGCTGATCATTTTAAAGGATAGCTCCAGCTTTTGCAAATATGCATGACTAAGGGATTCGTCAACCTGGGTCCTGACAAATTTAGAATAAAGACACGGACTGAGTGACATGGGTTCTATACGGCCACAGCAGCCATTTTTATTAACGAAAGAATAAAATATCATAACATTAAAACATACCAATAAGTGCAAATTCAACAATGTAATGCCCAACAACAAGAGATCTTTGGGTGTCCTTCAGGCACAATTTTAACTGGAATCGTCCATGTCCTCAGCCGCGCCCCATCTGGCTCGAAGACGTTCCGATATCATACATAATTCCATATTACCCTCCCCCAGGAGACCTCGCTCCTGGGAGAACCACAGCTAACCAAGTAGAAGCGGCATACCTTAGATGGGACCCACACTTTTGTAACCATGTAATTACTGACCCCCCCAAAGACCACCACATGAGCTTGAGTGACACCTCATTCAAGTGAATCCATCCACACCTGAAGCATCCTCAGCACCCCCTCCTGTAGGCCCAAAGACCAAATATCTGTCCCTACCACATTCAGGTGAACACCGGGGGGGGGGGCACAAGCTCCGGTACCTGAAAAGAGGGGAGTAAAAGCGGGATGCCCCCTCCTCCTTTGGGTCCCGCCGGCGATGAGGATTCCTCCCAGGGCCACCGCTGGAATTGGAGGCATGAAGCCCTGCAGCAGGCCCTGGAGGGTCCCTATGATAGGGGCTCCTACCTTGACGCTGGTCCTTCCATGCCAGTGTCCTTCTGGGATGGAGGACACCGAAAGGAGGCAAGTGGAAGGATTGGCAGAGAGGGGTGGAGGACACTGAATGGAGACCAGGGGAGGGATTGGCAGAGAGGGGTGAATGACACTGAATGGAGACCAATGGAGGGATTGGTAGAGAGGGGTGGAGGACACTGAATGGAGACCAGTGGAGGGATTGGCAGAGGGGGTGGAGGACACTGAATGGAGACCAGTGGAGGGATTGGCAGCGGGGGGTGGAGGACACTGAATGGAGACCAGTAGAGGGATTGGCAGCGGGGGGTGGAGGACACTGAATGGAGACCAGTGGAGGGATTGGCAGAGGGGGGTGGAGGACACTGAATGGAGACCAGTAGAGGGATTGGCAGAGGGGGGTGGAGGACACTGAATGGAGACCAGTAGAGGGATTGGCAGAGGGGGGTGGAGGACACTGAATTGAAGCCAGTGGAATGGTTGGCCAGTGGAGGGATTGGCAGAGAGCGGTGGAGGACACTGAATGGAGGCAAGTGGAGGGATTGGTAGAGAGGGGTGGAGGACACTGAATGGAGACCAGTGGAAGGATTGGCAGAGAGGGGTGGAGGACACTGAATGGAGACCAGTGGAGGGATTGGCAGAGAGGGGTGGAGGACACTGAATGGAGACCAGTGGAGGGATTGGCAGAGGGGGTGAAGGACACTGAATGGAGACCAGTAGAGGGATTGGCAGAGGGGGGTGGAGGACACTGAATGGAGACTAGTGAAGGGATTGGCAGAGGGGGGTGGAGGACACTGAATGGAAGCCAATGGAGGGATTGGCAGAGGGGGGTGGAGGACACTGAATGGAGACCAGTAGAGGGATTGGCAGAGGGGGGTGGAGGACACTGAATGGAAGCCAGTGGAATGGTTGGCCAGTGGAGGGGCACAGCAAGCTGTTTGCTGTGGGGGCACTCAACAGGAGGGAGAGGCAGGAGCAGCAAAGAGGCACCCGAGAAGAGGAGGATTGGGGCTGCCCTGTGCAAAATCACTGCATAGAGCAGGTAAGTATAATATGTTTGTTATTTTAAAAAAAACAAGACTTTACAATCACTTTACATGTTACAATTTATTTACATTCTATGAGCTCAGAGGAGAACATTTTTACACTGATACATTGTATACTTTTAATTTTTGTACATTTCTAAAATACGGCCAGCAAACACAAGATTATAAATAACCAATGTGTGGTTTTTTATAGTGAATTGACTTTAATGATTTATCATTATGCGGTATTTACCTCACATTCAATATTTTACTTTGATGATTTGATTCTTTTATTACTTCATGCAATATTTAAAAAAATAATGAGTCACGGGACCTTCATATCACATGCAGTATTGAATTGATCCAGTGTCCTTTAGTTGCAGAGGATTTACATCTATTTTGTTTGTAGTGGCTGTGCCTGGTCTGAGAGGTGGTGGGAAGTGCTAGAGGCAGTGGTGTCGCTAGGGGGTGACAATTGGGGCTATAGCCCTGAATCTGGGGCCCATAGCTCTGAGTCTCTTGCCGAAGGGGTCCCTGCCAAATCAGCGGGCCGTGGCCTCTCTGCAGCCGGGCTACGGCTGCGGCAGGCTGAAAGAAAGAGCCGGGCAGGCAGATGAGAGGAGAGAAGCGAGCGGGTGTATGAGCAGAGATGACATAATCTCTCCCTGCCCACTCCACATCACCGCTCGTCCACCCTCACAGCCGGGCCTCTTCAATGTCGGAGTGAGGTGCGGTGGGGAGAAGAGAGATGACATCACCTCTCACTGCCCGCCCTGCATCAGCGCTCTCCTGCCCTCACTCAGAACTAAATGGACCAGTGCTGCCAGCCTGCCACCAATACGGTGACAATGTATATTTAGTGGCACTGGCTGGCATGGCAAGTGACAATCCACATGAGGTGGCAAGTGACAATCCACATCAGGTGGCAAGTGACAACCCAGATCTGGTGGCAGGTGACGTGGCAAGTGACAATCTGCAAATGGTGGCAGGTGAAGTGACAATCTGCAAATGGTGGCAGGTGAAGTGACAATCTGCAAATGGTGGAAGGTGATGTGACAATCTTCAAATGGTGGCAGGTGATGTGGCAAGTGACAATCCACATCTGGTGGCAGCTGACGTGGCAAATGACAATCCACATCAGGTGGCAGGAGATGTGGCAAGTGACAATCCACATCTGGTGGCAGGCGACGTGGCAAGTGACAATCCACATCTGGTGGCAGGAGATGTGGCAAGTAACAATCCACATCTGGTGGCAGGCAACCTGGCAAGTGACAATCCACATCTGGTGGCAAGTGACACTCTGCATCTGGTGACAGGCGAAGGTGGTAAGTGACAAGCTGCATCTGGTGGCAGGAGATGTGGCAAGTGACACGCCCAGGGCCCCCCCCCCCCCCCCCCCGGGCCTGCAAAAAGGTTGGTGACTGCTGCTATGGGCTCTAGCCCCAGATCTTTTGCAGACCTATAAACGCCCCTGGCTGGAGGTACTTTAGTCACTTTATAAAAGGGATGGAGCTAGGAGTAGGCGTCACCAGTGTGGCGTTAACTAGTAGTCTGAAGGCCCCAGAAGGCTTTTATGTAGCTGGGTGGTTGCCAGCTGTTTAGATCAGACAGCCATGGCACCCGTGCCACGTCTGAACACCTGAACAGTGACTGCACCTGGTAGGGCACATTCACTGTTCAACGGACATATTTCCTTCAATTTTTAGGTC
The DNA here is from genome assembly GCA_037952925.1 of Lithobates clamitans. NCBI lineage: Eukaryota > Metazoa > Chordata > Amphibia > Anura > Ranidae > Lithobates > Lithobates clamitans. Next base: position 956,471 of record JBBGZY010001826.1, read on the forward strand.
AACTTTTGTTGAATCAGGTGGTGCCAACAGGGCCACCCATGGCTTGAATTTGAGCCATTTATGGAGGTCTTAGGTCTTCTGTTTTTCTGTTTTCTTTGTCATGTTTTTCTAACAGCGACCTTTATTCCTACAGATGACGCATCCATTAAGGTGAATAAGCAGTACGTACGTTCATGTGTTCAATAAACCATCAAGTTGAAGGAAGCCCATTATGAACTGAAGGACAATGTGCAGCTCTGAGATCTTTGGGATGAAGCTCAGAAGTGTCATTGAGGAGCTCAGAGGAGCATCCATGTGAATATAGCTCATGTGCATAGTTTATTTTGGACAAGAGCCTCGTGAAAAGATCTGGAACATGCCATTGGCCTTGCCGTTGCGTCTGCACTGGAGATATGTGCCCAACACCATATAAGTATGAGTTCTCCTTGTGGCACACTGAACACGACACAGACATTGCTCTCCGTGTTGCCGGTATATTGGAGCAGAACGGCTACCATGGCTTTGTTGAGCACCGCGATCAGGCCGGCGGAGTGCAGGCCATTTTGGCGGCCGATGCCGTCATCCAGTCCAGCAGGGCGTCCTTCCTTCTCCTGTCCTCTCGATTCCTGGAAGAGTCCTGGTGCAGATGGGTTTCTCAATGGTGTCTCCAAAATGCTATAGAGCAAAATGCCGCCAGGGTGATCCCGGTCTACATTGATCTGCAGGACAACCAAATCCCGGAAGTTTTAAGATACCTCACAGGTCTCAATTACAACAGCCAATTCTTTAAAAAGAAACTCTTAGATACTATGAAGGCCAAAACACGATGGTGAGCAATCACAGGGCCACTGATAAGGCGGTACAGCCAGCCCTCTTGTACCAGACCCAGCCCCATCAATTCCAAAGGGGGCCTGGATACCCGCTGGGCAGGACGGGCGGCTGTACTGCCTTATTGCTGACGCTTTTGACTGTTGTGGATCCCCCTGTAGTGCTGTCAGGTTCTATGTTTCTTTCTCTCCTCAGCTGCACTGCAGGGGGATCGGTTCTAGTATCTGCACCCCCTGCTGTCTGGGAACCCTTTGTGTCCATTTAGCCCGCAGTGTTGCCAGTTTCCCTTCTCTCCTCTCCTGCCCTTAAGCTGCCGAGGGCACACAGGGGGTTTATTTTACGTGGTCCTAAATGAGCACACCTTTCCTGAATGAACAGAGTGAGCGATCGGTACTAATCGCTCACTGTGGGGGTGCAGGTTAATGGCTCCTTGTCATGTGCTTTGCACGGAGTTGCAGGGCGCTTGCAGAGCAGCGCTATTTACTTGAATGGGGTTACTTGTTTGACTGGGGTATCATTTCTGACATGACTGCGAAGCAAAGCATCGGGGGCAATGGCATTTTTACAAAAATATCATTTGATATTTTCGGAGGAGGGCCCTGTCAGGTAGGCTGTACGGGGGGGCCCCGGGATTTCTATCGGCAGCCTTGATCAGTCAGATACCAGTTCCACACTATAGTGTTCTTGACTATATTTATTAAGATTGTCTGGGAAAATTTGAAGGCTAACTCCACTAACCCTAAGTGATTGTAAACCCAAAATTAAGCTTTTACAGATCTAGGTTGGGAATCCAACCCCCCTGAATCAAATCAAAGAGCAGGGTGTATGAAAATGCTTGCAATACCTTCACCTAGAAAAAAGTTTCTGACCCTCCCTCACTCTGGTGTGCTAAAGATACAGGACAAGGAGGGTGTAGGTAGGTCAGTGGCGGCCCATAATGCCCTAATCCATGCGCCCGGCCCCCCAATCTACATGCCGGATGCATGGATTCCAATGGGGGTTTTTTAGAAGCGGGGGGGGGGGTGGTGTGGGGGGGAGTACTGCGCTCTGAGCCTACACAGTTGTGTGACAATAGCAAAATAATATTCGCTATTGTCTTCCCGATTCTCCTCCTGGCCAAACAGGAAGCGGGTCCCGTCACCCGGTTGGCCAAGAGGAGAAGCGATCCTATTGGCCACAGAGAGGGAGAAGGGAGGAGATGCAGGGGAATCTGTCATGAAGCACCAGGAGGAGGAGACGCCACCATGAGCAAGTGCTGCCCGCGACCTAGATGGGGTAAGTGCAGGGCTGGTGACCGACCGGGGGCGCTGGGGTGCCTGTGACCCGACCAACTGGGGGGGGGTGTTGGTGGTGGGTGGATTGTTTGTCGCCCCCCCCCCAAAAAAAAAATTAACCACCAGCCGCCACTGGTGTAGGTAGGTGCATCCAAGAGGGTTCTGAAGGGTTGGTGTGTTTTTACTGTCTGTGCTCATGCCCTCAAGTTAATTGAGCCAGCCAGGCGCAATGTTGCACTGTGTCCTTGGGGTTGATCTGCTGAGCTGGTGGTGACTTAGCAGGAGGGTTCACATTTTGCCAACACTTTTCTGAAAGGTTACTGCCCCCCTTAGGCCATATCATATCAATAGGGCTCACTAAATGCCCTAGGATTCTCTGTTTGGGAAAAGATTGCCAAAGCTGTTACTCTATTGGTGTGGATCTCTCCCTTGGGGGGTTGATAGGAGCCTAATCTGGTTCCTAGGGGGGGGGGTGTTTGGGAGCCTGTAGACCCTGATGGACTTACAAATGCCACTTATGGACTTTATTGCCTTTGTGGGTTAGCACCAGATCATGGACTCTGAGGGACTATTGTGGATTTGCTGCCTACTGGACTTTTGCCTTGAAAGAATTGCTTTAATGGACTTGCCCGCCACCTGCCTAAGGTGCAGTCACTTTATGTGGCAATAGAGAGCTTTGTATAGGAACTGTGTGAAGATGTCTGTGAGAACTGTTCATTGTGATCTGCAGTAAAGAATCTTTATTTGCTCACCTGATTTGCCTGTTCTGAAAACTCTTAAAAGGGTGCATGCATGGTGTATTCAAAGAACAGGGCTTACAACTACTGAGTTAGGAAAGATACATTACATGGGTAGAATGATGTCCCCCTAGAATGTTGTTGCTGATGTCTGTGTCACATACCAAAGCAGCCAACCAGACAGGAGACGGGTGACATGGCCAAATTGATGGTTACACTGGTAGTGCAGGGATTTATGTGCTTGGCACCTTCACTAACGACTGGCTTCCCACTACCTGGGATCCGATCCGCAGCAAAAAATGGCCTAGGGACCTATCCTGGAGTCACGGGAAAGAGAGTTGAGGTGGCGAGGCCTCTGGATGAGAAAGCAAGCATGGAAAATGAAAAAAGTGTGTTTCCTGACAGAATTGCCAGAATTGTTGGGTTGGTGCAGGCTCCATGACACTGGCTCAAAAATGCTGCACACCTGGGGATTGTTGTTCTTTAACAGAAGTCTGTCTGTAGTGCTCAGTGTCATCCATGTGGTCCCTTCCAGTCTTGTCAAAATGGATCCTGGATCTTCCCTGCTTTGCTTCAGAGCAGTGGTCTCCAAACTGCGGCCCGGGGGGCCAGATGTAGCCCTTTTCTTTCCTTTATCTGGCCCTTGAGGCATTATTTCATTGACTGATACCAACAATGGAGCATAATTACCCTCACTGACACCAATGAAGGGGTACAATTCCTCTCAATAACACCAATAATGGGGCACAATTTCTCCCAATGACACCAACAGTGAGGCCCAATGACACCAATGAAGGGGTACAATTCCTTTCAATAACACCAATAATGGGGCACATATTCTCCCAATGACACCAATGATGAAACACAATTCCTCCCAATGACACCAACAATGAGGCCGAATGACACCAATGATGGGAGACAATTCCACCCAATGACACCAACAATGGGTCTCAATGATACAATTCCTCTCAATGACACCAACAATGAGGCCCAATGACACCAATGATGGGACACAATTCCTTCCAATGACAACAACAATGGGGCCTGATGACATCAATGATGGGGCACAATGTCTTCTAATGACACCAACAATGGGGCGATATGACACCAATGATGGGGCACAATGTCTTCCAATGACACCAACAATGGGGCGATATGACACCAATGAAGAGACAAAATTCCTCCCACTGACACCAATGATGGGGCACAATTCCTCCCACTGACACCAAAGATCGGACAATGTTTTTTTCTACTCCCAATAGCCACAGTCCAGCCCCCCTAAAACCTGAAGGACAGTAAACTGGCCCCTTGTTTAGAAAATTTGAAGTCCCCTGCTTTAGAGGATGTGAGCTAAGGGGTACTATATAGGGGTACTGTACCATATATGGTAGAATTGCCCCAAGATCAGGAGACATTTGGAATAGGATTTGTTCCTTGCTCCGGCGAGTATCCAAATGATCTACACATCAACAGTCCTACATAGCCTTGCTCGATGAACCAGTCCCTAGCACTCCTCACAGTATGCAATGGTTGATCTTTTCCACTCCAAAATTTTGATTGCAAGAGCATGGAAGAAACCCTTTGTATCTTTATGGCAGGTGGATTATGCTCCATGGAAAGATCTCCAGTGTCATTATTGATAGGGTAGTTTAGGAGGACTTGGGATCCCTGGACCCAAGATGTGCATTTCTAGCTGACTTTTTCGACCGTTGCAGATATTAAGCTATTATTATCGGAGATCTCTAGGTCGTTTTTCTTCTCTCTCTTTTCCATTTCTTACTTTTCTCTTTCGGATTGCCTATCTTTCTCCTCTTGGTGGGGTAAGGACCTTCTAGGTCTTCATGTTGACAAGGATTGTTGGTTCTCATGCACACTACATCTTTGAGAGGACAAGGAGTAGGATATGATCTTTGAGGAGTCTCTAGGTACTGTGTAATGACTCTCTTGATCCTTGGTTCTCAGCTTACGACTAGCACCCCAGCTAAGCCTATCTGGGACCTTGGCGTCTTCCTCACAGATCCTTCCAGAAAGCTGCCCCAGGGGCAGATCCCCTGCATAGGGGTCTCATCCAGCAGGACTGGACCTAGGAACTCTGCTACTGCTTAGGCCTCAGACTATTTAGGGGCCCTCCATCCACCTTCTGGGCACACCTCCCCAGGGATTGGCTGGAGTTCCATAAATATTCAGACTTCCTGCTTTGTTCTTCCTCCCACTACACTTCTATAGTCCTCTAGATCAGGGGTCTTTGAACTTTCTAAACAAAGTGTCAGTTTACTGTCCTTCAGAGTTTAGGGGCGTCTATTAGAGGTATTAGAGGGAGGAATAGTGCCCCATTATTGGTGTAAGTGACAGGAATAGCGCCCCATCATTGGTGTTAGTGGTAGGTATAGTCCCCTATCGTTGGTGTCAGTGGGAGAAATTGTGCCCCATTATTGGTGTAAGTGGAAGGAATGTCTCCCCATTATTGGTGTCAGTAGAAGGAATAGTGCCCCATCATTGTTGTCAGTGAGAGGAATATTGCCCCATCATTGGTGTGAGTGGGAGGAATAGTACCCCATCACTGGTGTCAGTGGGAGGAATAGTGCCCCATTATTGGTGTCAGTAGGAGAAATAGTGTCCCATCATTAGTGTCAGTGGGAGGAATAGTGTCCCATCATTGGTGTCAGTGGGAGGAATAGTGCCCCATCATTGGTGTCAGTGGGAGGAATAGTGCCCCATCATTGTTATTAGTGGGAGGAATAGTGCCCCATCATTGGTGTCAGTGGAAGCAATAGTGCCCCATCATTGGTGTCAGTGGAAGGAATAGTGCCCCATCATTGGTGTCAGTGGAAGGAATAGTGCCCCATCATTGGTATCAGTGGAAGGAATCATGCCCCATCATTGGTATCAGTGTGAGGAATAGTGCCTCATCATTGGTGTCGGTGGGAGGAATAGTGCCTCATTGTTGGTGTCAGTGGGAGAAATAGTGCCCCATCATTGTTGGTGTCAGTGGGAGGAATAGTGCCCCATCATTGGTGTCAGTGGGAGGAATAGTGTCCCATCATTGGTGTCAGTGGGAGGAATAGTGCCTCATTGTTGGTGTCAGTGGAAGGAATAGTGCCCCATCATTGGTGTCAGTGGGAGGAATAGTGTCCCATCATTGGTGTCAGTGGGAGGAATAGTGCCTCATTGTTGGTGTCAGTGGAAGGAATAGTGCCCCATCATTGGTATCAGTGGAAGGAATCATGCCCCATCATTGGTATCAGTGTGAGGAATAGTGCCTCATCATTGGTGTCGGTGGGAGGAATAGTGCCTCATTGTTGGTGTCAGTGGGAGGAATAGTGCCCCATCATTGTTGGTGTCAGTGGGAGGAATAGTGCCCCATCATTGGTGTCAGTGGGAGGAATAGTGCCTCATTGTTGGTGTCAGTGGGAGGAATAGTGCCTCATTGTTGGTGTCAGTGGGAGGAATAGTGCCCCATCATTGTTGGTGTCAGTGGGAGGAATAGTGCCCCATCATTGGTGTCAGTGGGAGGAATAATGCCTCATTGTTGGTGTCAGTGGATGGACTGGTGCCTTTAAGGGCCAGATAAAGGCAAGCAAAGGGCGGCAGTTTGGAGACCACTACTCTAGAAGACAGGGGGGAGCAACAGAGCAGCAGCCTGTGAAAAACGAGCAGCCCTAAATAATCAACCCCCGCTCCACTGATTACAGAGGATCTAACTAACTTTAACTAGCACCCTCTTTTACACTAGGAGGGCGCTTTATCGATCAGCAATCAAAAAATTCTGAACATAAAAAAAAAATCTGCTTCAGATACAATTTTAAAATCTCCAATTCATCGGATATTAAATTTAGTCCTTTTTTTCAGCCCCCCCCCCCCGCTGAAAATGTTCAATCTATATATTTGCTGATGGCGGAGGGCGCGGTGCCGATGTTTGAACGATCGCTCTCGTTTCGTCTGCCTGCAAAATAGAATTTTTGATTGATTTTTCTATCCGAGGCTGGAAAACATCCGTGTGCTTACAAACACTTTGCCTCCGGAGATTCGCCTGTAGAAAACGCCAATCGCTCTTCTAATTACATTGTTAAGTGAAGCGTCGGGGAAAAAAACGTCCGAAAATCAACCCGTTCAATAAACGGGAGAAATTCCGGAATCGGCAGCTGAGGACTCGTTATTATCACCACAAAGAAAACTGGAATGGATGTCGGTAATGGCAGAAAAAAATATACAATGGGATTGGCTGAAAATCGATCTTTTATCTCTCACTGTAAACAGTTTTCTTAAGGCCCCTTTCACACTTATACGACTTCAAAGTCGCACGATTTTACCGCGATTTTGCGGCCGCGATTTTGCCGCTATTTTACCGCGATTTTACCGCGATTTGGGAGCAGTACTACTTTGCCACGTTTTTGGCATTAACAAATTAAAACATACAGTAGTTGGTATGAATCATAAGGGGAAACTCCACGCCAAGTTTTAAATAAAAAAACTGGCGTGGGTTCCCCCCCAGGGACATACCAGGCCCTTAGGTCTGGTATGAATTGTAAGAGGGACCCCCTACGCCGAAAAATCGGCGTGGGGGTCCCCCCAAAATCCATACCAGACCCTCATCCGAGCACGCAGCCCGGCCGGTCAGGAATGGGGGTGGGGACGAGCTAGCGCCCCCCCCCCTCCTGGACCGTACCAGGCCGCATGCCCTCAACATGGGGGGGTGGGTGCTTTAGGGCATGGGGGGCACCCTGCGGGCCCCCCCACCCCAAAGCACCTTGTCCCCATGTTGATGAGGACAAGGGCCTCTTCCCGACAACCCTGGCCGTTGGTTGTCGGGGTCTGCGGGCGGGGGGCTTATCGGAATCTGGGAGCCCCCTTTAATAAGGGGGCCCCCAGATCCCGGCCCCCCACCCTATGTGAATGAGTATGGAGTACATGGTACCCCTACCCATTCACCTAGGGAAAAAAAGCGTCAATAAAAAACACAGTACACAGGTTTTTAAAATAATTTATTAGGCAGCTCCGGGATCTTCTTCCGACTTCGGGGGTCCTCTTCCGACTTCGGGGGTCTCTCCGGCGTCCGCATCTTCTGCCGGCTCCACCGCTATCTTCTGGCGCTCTTTTGCCAGCGGTGGTCCGGACCTCTGGATCGTTTTCTTCCCTCTTCTCTTCCAGAGATGTTGACACGACGCTCTCTCCAGCCAGAATGGTCTCTGTGCGCTCCGCAACTGACTTATATAGGCGGTGGCCCGCCCCCTTATGCCGTCACAGTCCCTGGGCATGCTGGGACTGTGACGTTTTAGGAGGCGTGGTCACCATGTACCCCATACTCATTCACATAGGGTGGGGGGCCGGGATCTGGGGGCCCCCTTATTAAAGGGGGCTCCCAGATTCCGATAAGCCCCCCGCCCGCAGACCCCGACAACCAACGGCCAGGGTTGTCGGGAAGAGGCCCTTGTCCTCATCAACATGGGGACAAGGTGCTTTGGAATATTTTCTATTCCATTCTCGTATTTACTATTCTATTTATATTCGCATTTATGATATTCGAAATTCAAATTTCAGAAGATGGTTATAGTCTTTCTATTTTATTCTATTCTATTTTATATTCTATTATATTTATTTCTATTCTATTCTAATCTATTCTATTCACATTTATTCTATTAGAAATTCAAATAATATAATATTTAGATTTTATTCTATACTATTGTTTTTTTTTCAATTCTATTCTATTCTAATTATGCATCAATGATCTGGAGCAAGTGTAGAGTGTAGATGATGATTCTGACTACACTTTTGACGACACTCTGATACCCTTGCTGAAATACAAAATGAATGTGAATATTTAGCTGCATTTGATTGGCACAGTGGCTGCATAAGATGGGCACAGTGGCAGAATTTGATATGGCACAGTAGCTGCGTTTATAGAACAGTGGCTGTGATTGATGGGGGTTTTTTCAGAACTTTTCGGTTTGTTTGCGCCCCCCCCCCAAAATTTTGAGCACCAGCCGCCACTGGCTACAATGGAATGGTTTAGATCAAAGCATATTCATGTGTTAGAATGGCCCAGTCACAGTCCAGACCTAAATCACATTGAGAATCTGTGGCAAGACTTGAAAATTGCTGTTCACAGACGCTCTCCATCCAATCTGACAGAGCTTGAGATATTTTACAAAGAAGAAGAATGGGCAGAAATGTCCTCTCTAGATGTGCAAAGCTGGTAGAGATATCCCCAAAAAGACTTGTAGAGAAAGGGGGTTCTACAAAGTATTGACTCCGGGGGGCGCCATACAAATGCCCCCCCCCCCCCCACACACACACACACACACACACACTTTTCACATTTATTTGTATCATTTATCATTTTCCTTTCACTTCACAATTATGTGACACTTTGTGTTGGTCTATCACATAAAATCCCAATAAAATACATTTACATTTTTGGTTGTAAAATGAGAAAATGTGGGTATGAATACCTTTTTAAGGCACTGTACATAATAGAAAATATTATAAATCCCAACAGAAATTCTAGTTCCTCATCTCTTTTTTATTATTTGTTTATTTACCAAATTTCAGTGGCATAATAATGATAGGAGGTAAACATTTAAGTTTTTATTGAAGGCACTTCTGATATCTATACAGATCTGTCAAATTTAACAAACTTCCATCTATACAATAGAATCAGTTCAAATCACATGTGCAAAAATCTGACTTTTTTTTTTTTTTTTTTTTTGAGGGAATAACAAAAACCCTAGAAAATAAAACAATACATTTACAATGACTTATAAAAGGAGACATTTATTATCGTCAATAATCGACCAACCACAAAGGTAAATAAAGATGAATTGTTTCGGAGAGTCTGTCGTAGGCGTCTTAAGGGATTTTATAGTTGGATTGATACATTTTTGTATCCAACCTAAAAAAGTTTTTTATTCTGCTCTTTTTTTTCTTTTACCAGTTTGATGATTTTATTTTGTGATCTCACATTCAGCTCTTCTGATTCTTTCAACAAATCGGATCCTTCACGGGCACAAGACGACCAGTCCTGATCACGCTGCAGACTAGGCGGCTCGTTACCGACTACATTTTTGGCTGGCTACTGGTTGTTCACGTTCCCCTATAATGGTTGGAGGTGTGTTATATATTGTGCACCTTTGTTATATTTCATTGTGTATCCATAAGCGATGAAGTCCAGGTTCGGTGCCACCACGGGCTCACGGTGAATCCTGCGGGTGCTGCCCTGGTGAATTTATGGTGAATTTCATCAAATTCTTTGTAACCAAAAAAAATTGTTCTTTGAACTTCAATGGTTGGGCTTAGAGGCGTCATCGAGGATGTTTTGGGGGCTAACAGGCTAAGCATTTACAAGATTTGCTGCCATAGACTACAATACGGTTCAATGCCGAGCAGGGGTGTTGCTAGGTCTGCAAAAGATCTGGGGCTAGAGCCCATAGCAGTGATCACCAACCTTTTTGCAGGCCCACGGGGGGGAGGCACGCCGGTGGTAAGCCATATTTCGTGGGCAATGGCTGGTGTTGACGCTTCAATCATCATGGCACCATGGTTTATATGGTGTCAGGGTGATTGAAGCGCTGGTTAAGCAGGGACCCTGAGGCAAGAGACTCTGGGCTATGGGCCCCAGATTCGGGGCTATAGCCCCAATAGCCACCCCCTAGCAATGCCCCTGATGCCGAGCAAGATTCACCAAAACCCCAACCTCTGAACTCGGTCAGAGCGGATCCGCTCATCTCCGGTACCAACAAAAAAAAAAAAGTTCATGGTTGACAGATTTGCTACCAAATAAAAACTATTTTCCTGACGCATCATGGCAGCACACACATTGGGTTGTGACTCCGCCTCCACAACCTGATAGGACTAGTTAGCTATAAGATCTTGAAGAGGAGTCCACCTTGCATTCTCCTTTTTTTCCTCACCTGGATGGATCGACTGGTTACAGCTTGGAAACCCCTTACCGATTCGCCCCAGCTGGGTTCAAGCCTCTCCTAGCTGGAAGCCCTGACTGTACAGCCTCTAAACGAGCTTTATGCAGGGAACCCCACTCTGGTGGTCTCAGGGGTATGTCCTAACAATCATTTTCAAAAGCCTTAAATAGGTTTTAAAAAAAATGTTCAGCGGTCTCCACCTCTTACCTCAAATTACACTCTCTACCACCTGGTAGGTCATCACTGTAGCCATATTGAAATTCTTATCCTCATCCTGTTCCGTTTTTTCCTTTTTCCCCCCTCTATACCTTCATCTGGGTCCGCTGGGCTCTGTAGTCCCTTGCCTCGCCTGTCCATCATGGCGGCCGGCTCGGGCTCTCGGCACCAGGAAATGACATCCTGGATAGTCAACTGCCAGCATCCAAAATGGCGCCGAGCGTCGCGGACACCTAGGGCGCATGCGCGGCCGTGACGTCATCACTACAGCGACGGCGGTCTATTTAAAAACCGCTGTTCCTGTCATTTGGAGTTGCTGGGAGGGTAGGAGATCACCCTCCACACCATTACTGCCATAATTGTTGCTGCCTTGCTGGTCAACTATTATCCTTACCTTGGGTAAGTCCATTCCTTCTTCCTAAAAAAAAAAAAAAAAAAAAAAAAAAAAGAAGGGGGACCTCTTTCCCCCCCCCCCCCTATATTTAAAAAAAAAAAAAAAAAAAACCTTTTTTTTTGAGGAATCTTTCTTTTCTCTTTTTCTACCTGTATAGACACACTCTACCTTTCCTATGGAGGCCGCTGCCACAGCAGACCATTCACGGACCACAAGGTAAGGGGGCAACAAAATGGGTAAGTAATGAAGAGGAGAAAAGAGAGCAATGCCACTAATACCATTTTATTGGTAGTTCCGGCAGGTCATCAAGGTCATCGCATTCTAAAAGAAAGGAGCGTTCACCTTCAAGACACTCTCATTCTCGAAGAAGTCATTCAAGATCCTCCCACCATAGAGATTCAACATCCTCCCGTCAACCACGAGATGAGCAGTGTATTCGCCCTGCGCCCAATACATGCTGGGTCTGTGGAGCGCAAGCGCTATCCGGCAAACTAGTATGCCAAGCATGCCTAGAAGAGGCAACCCGCGACAAGGAAGCGGACGCAGTGCAGGCATCCAACATAATAAGAGAAACCGTAAAAGAATCTATCCTGCAGGTGGCAACATCCGAATCAGTCGGACAATCCATTCCGACCTCAGCCCCTTACGATCCCCAGGACCAAGAGGATTCACCAGAGGAAGAGGAGGGTCTAGTACCCACTTCCTTCGATTTCGCATTAATAGACCCTTTTGCGAGAGCAGTAAAGGAGGCGATCGGATGGGAGGAAGAAAATGACGCTCCTTGCAAACTAAGGAAATACTTTCCTAACCTAAAAAGAGATCCCGAAACCTTTCCCTTCATTGATGAGCTTGAAGAGTTAATAAAAGATGAGTGGCAAAAGCCAGAAAAAAAAATCCGGCTTAAATAATAGGCTAGCCAAGCTTTACCCATTGAGGGAACCAAAGGTAAATCCTCTCATCGCAGCACCCGTGGTTGATTCATCACTGATGCGCCTGGCGCGTCATGTAACATTACCAATTGAAGATGCCGTCACCTTCAGAGACATAATGGACCGCAAGATAGACCTTGATCTTAAAAAAGCCTATTCAGCGGCAGGAGGGGCCTGCAGGCCGGCAGTTACACTAGCAGCAGTCGGTAGAGCCATCTCCAGCTGGGCGTCTAACATCGAAAAATTATTACTAGAAGCAGCAGAGCGGGAAAAGATCACGGCCGCCTTACAGGAACTCAGCCTGGCGGGAGACTTCGTGGCAGAGGCGTCGGTGGACATCATAAGATCCTCAGCGAGAGCAATGCTGGCGGCAGTAACAGCCAGAAGAGCGTTGTGGCTAAAGCCATGGGTCGCAGATGCGACTTCAAAATCCAGTTGGTGTAGAATCCCATACGACGGAACAAACCTATTTGGGCCTAAACTAGACTCTGCAATCTCGAAAGTAACGGGGGGTAAATCGGGCCTCATTCCCTCAGATAGGAAACCCAAACAGCAAAAGAATCCACCCTTCAGACGACATCTGCCCGAAAGATATCGAGAAGCAAGGTCTTATAGGCCAGGTAAACAATTTAAGCGGAATTGGCAAAACCCACAACCAGCCTTTGTGAGGGTACAGAAGCCCAAAAACCCCAACTCAGGGGATCAACAGAAGTCGTTTTGATGGCACGCAAGCCCAACTCGCAATAGTAGGTGCGAGGTTGAGGCTGTTTGCTCACGTATGGATACACTCTATAAGAGACCCCTGGACGATTTCCACCATCCAGGAGGGCCACAAATGGACATTCAAGCACAAGCCACCCAAAGAGTTCTACAGAGTTACCAGACTACCGTCTTCTCTCCCAAAGCGAAAGCTTCTAATCAAGTATATTCTAGAATTACTTCAAAAACAGGCAATCATAGAGGTTCCACGGGAACAGAAGGCCACAGGATTCTACTCTCCTCTTTTTCTAGTAACGAAAAAGACAGGAGACTTGAGACCGGTACTCGATCTAAAAAGTCTCAACGAAACGATTCTAGTCGAATCATTCAAAATGGAGAGCCTGCAATCAGTACTGCTAGCAATAGGAGCAAAGGATTGGATGCTATCGGTCGATTTGTCCGACGCCTACTTACATATTCCCGTACACCAAACCTTCCAAAAATATCTACGCTTCGCAATAGGTCGCCAACATTTTCAGTTTCAAAGCCTCCCATTTGGAATATCAACAGCCCCCAGAACCTTTACAAAAGTCCTGCTACCGATAATAGCACAGTTGAGGGAGAAAGGTCTGAGAGTCCTACATTATCTCGACGACATACTGCTACTAGCCGACAGCCGACAAACTCTGCTTCTACATCAAACAGTATTAATTTCCACACTCCAACAGTTTGGCTGGATAATAAACTGGAAAAAGAGCAATCTCATTCCGGCACAAAGAATCATTTTTTTGGGAGCCGAGATAGACACCAACTCCAACACGGTCGGTCTTCCTCAAGCGAAAATAGACCCGCTAGTACAAAAAATAAAGAAACTCCTGGCAGCAGAATACTTATCAGCCAGAACTTGTCTAAGCATCCTGGGGTCAATGTCTTCCACCTTCTTAATGGTCCAGTGGGCGCAGTGGAATTCAAGAACATTCCAGAATTCATTCCTAAAACAGTGGAACGGGTCATCAATGAACCAGCGGATCAGGATCAATCCAGCAGTAAAGAAGTCGGCATGGTGGTGGACCCGAATCAGCAATCTCTCACGCAGCCGTCCCATAATACCGCCACTACCAGAAATAATCACCACGGATGCCAGCCTCCAGGGGTGGGGAGCACATTATCAGCATCAAGGGGTACAGGGCCGTTGGTCCTTTCACACGCAGGGGATAGTTTCAAACATTCTGGAACTCAGAGCCGCCTGGAAGGCTCTACTAACATTCGGACCACTCCTTACGGGAAGAAACGTTCTCCTACGCATGGACAACACAGTGGCTGTGAATTACGTTCAAAGACAAGGAGGCACCCGAAGCAACACACTCATGGAAGAAGTTCGCCCAATAATCGAATGGGCTCAAGTTCATCTGACAGATCTGAAGGCAATCTACGTCCCGGGAGTACAGAACCAACTCGCAGACGACCTGAGCCGAATATTTATATCAAACAACGAGTGGTCTCTCAACCCTCAAGTATTCGCTCTGCTCACTCGCAAATGGGGAATCCCCGACATGGATCTGGCGGCAACTCCACAGAACAACAAATGCCCTCGGTTCCTATCGAGAGCCACCTATCCAACGGCGGCAGGGATCGACTGTCTCCATCACCCATGGAGTTTCCACTTGGGATATGTCTTTCCTCCGATTCCCCTAATAGCCAGATTTCTGGCCAGACTGAGGAGATCAACGTCCATAGTCATAGCGGTATTGCCGTTCTGGCCGAGAAGGCCATGGTTCGCAACCATCCTGCAACTAAACACAGAAGTGCCGTTTCCACTTCCAGTAACTCCAGATTTGCTCTCACAAGGCCCATTCCTTCACCCAGCACCGGATCGACTACACCTAACGGCCTGGAGGTTGAAAGGGAGAGGCTACTAGACCAAGGATGCTCACTTAGAGTAGTGAATACACTCCAACAGGCAAGGAAAGGGACAACAAACAACACGTATAGCAAAATCTGGGAAAAATTCACCGAATTTTCACAACAGCAGTCTTGGAACCCACTCTCTCCTTCAGTCTCTCAAATCCTAGAATTTCTACAACTAGGACTGGAGAAGGGACTAGCTTCCAGCACTCTCAAAGTCCAAGTCTCTGCACTATCCGCAATGACGGGAACCAAATGGGCCCTAGATCCGCTCATAATCCAATTCCAAAAAGCATGCCTGAAAATAAGGCCACCAAGAAAACCAACCTTTCCGACCTGGGACCTATCGATTGTACTAGAAGCTCTGTCTAGAGAACCCTTCTTCCCCCTGGAATCAGTATCCTTATGGGATCTAACGTTTAAATTATCTTTCCTAGTAGCGATAACATCTGCCAAAAGAGTCTCGGAGTTACAGGCGCTACTAATTAAAGAACCACATCTGGTCTTCTACCCAGATAGAGTCGTCCTCAGACCGTCAGATCAATTTATACCTAAGGTAGCGTCTACCTTCCACTTCAAATCGGAGATCAATCTCCCAGTCTTTCTGAATAGTGAAGGGAACCCACATCCATTGGACGTCAAATCGGTGATCTCTACCTACTTAGAAACCACCAAGCAATTCAGAAAGACTGACAACCTTTTAGTCATACCACATGGCCCAAGAAAAGGCCAGGCGGCTTCCTCGAGAACAATAGCGTCTTGGTTAGTGAGAATCATCAAAAGAGCGTACCAAATTCAGCTACTTCCAATACCGGACGGATTAAAAGCCCACTCGACTAGAGCGGTAGCAACCTCCTGGGCAGCATATTGTAGAGTGTCCTCAGAAACCATTTGCAAGGCAGCAACTTGGTCTTCCAGAAATACTTTCATCTCACACTACAGAATAGACCCGGCTCAATTAACTACGGTTGAGTTCGGGAGATCAATCATTCAGACTAATTCTTCTATACCCTGTATTTGAGCAAATAAAAATCTTTTGAAAGCACCCACCCATTTAGCGAGTTATTTCCCAATGTGTGTGCTGCCATGATGCGTCAGGAAAACGGAAAATTGTATACATACCTTCCGTAATTTTCCTTTCCTGACGCATCCCATGGCAGCACACAGAACCCACCCCTCTAAGGTGATAGTTACTGAGAATGCAAGGTGGACTCCTCTTCAAGATCTTATAGCTAACTAGTCCTATCAGGTTGTGGAGGCGGAGTCACAACCCAATGTGTGTGCTGCCATGGGATGCGTCAGGAAAGGAAAATTACGGAAGGTATGTATACAATTTTCCGTTTTCCTGTACATTTTTCCAATACATGTAGTGGATAGCTCCGCCCACATCCAACCAACAAGACAGAAAAGAGAATGGTCCTGTGGGTTGGATGTGGGCGGAGCGAATAACCATACCTATGCTGCCATGGATAGGTACCAGGAAAGGAAAACTACAGAAAGGTAAGTAGTCATATTTCCCTTTTCCTGGTACCTATCCATGGCAGCATATACATAGTTGGTAGCTCCGCCCACATCCAACCCAAAGGACCATTCTCTTTTCTGTCCTGCGGGTTGGATGTGGGTGGAGCTAACAACAATACATATGCTGCCATGGACAGGTACCAGGAAAGGAAAATTACAGAAAGATAAATAGTCAATTTTCCGTTTTCCTGGTGCTTCCATGGCAGCATACATGTGGTTGGTAGCTCCACCCACATCCAACCCAAAGAACCATTCTCTTTTCAGGCCTGTGAGTTGGCCAGCCATACGTACGCTGCCATGAATAGGCAACTAGAAAGGAAAATTACGGAAAGGTAAATAGTCAATTTTCCGTTTTCCTGGTGCTTCCATGGCAGCATACATGTGGTTGGTAGCTTCACCATCATCCAACCCAAAGAACCAATCTCTTTTCAGGCCTGTGAGTTGGCCAGCCATACGTACGCTGCCATGAATAGGCAACTGGACAGGAAAATTACGGAAAGGTAAGTAGTACATTTTCAATTTTCCTGGTGCCTCCATGACATTTTCTTTGATGTTCCATGGGTTGGATGTGGGCGGAGCTACCAACCATGTGTAGGCTGCCATGGATAGACACTAGGAAAGGAAAATTACGGAAAGGTACGTAGTCAATTTTCCATTTTCCTGGTGCCTCCATGGCAGCATACATATGGTTGGTAGCTCCGCCCACATCCAAGCCAAAGAACCATTCTCTTTTCTGTCCTGTGGGTTGGATGTGGGCGGAGCTACCAACCATACATAGACTGCCATGGATAGGCACCAGGAAAAGAGGAAATTATGGAAAAGTATTACATTTTCTGTTTTCAAGGCCCGTATGGTTAAAAAAAAAATTCTTACACACATTAAAGGAGCTCTCCAGATAATCATGGCTCATTTACAACCCAACTGCTGATTGGTTTTCACTTCCATCCAATTATCTGTCTCGTACATTTGACCGGTTGGCTGGCTAAATCCTTGTAAATATCGGTTATTGCCCTTAGAAAAGTATGCTAAGCATTCTAAGATCCCATGTATCGCCCCCTCTCCGCCTTCTTTTTCTTTAGACAGGGCAGTATTTATTTTCATTTAAAGAGAGACAGACTGAAAGCAAACAGCTACTGCTGTACTATAGTATTCGTAAAACAAAGATTTTATATACACAGTAAAAAATATTAAATCAAATTGACCTTCTTATATCTCCTACAACTGTCCGGCCGGCTATAGCCTAGAAAAAATGCTGGTGAATGCCCTCGGAAAATCTATCCTGAGTGTTCCAAGATCCAAAGTATTGCCCCCCCCCCACCTTATTTTTTAAGGCAGGTCGGTATTTATTTTTAAATAGAGAGAGAAAGTCTGAAAGCAAACAGCTACTGCTGCACTATATTATGTGTAAAACAAAATTTTATGTACACAGTAAAAAATAAAATTGACCATATTGTGTTTGCTACATCTGCCTCACCAGCTAAATGCTTGTGAATGCCAAGGAATGTATCCTGAGTGTTCCAAGATCCAAAGTATTGCGCCCCCCCCCCCACCTTATTTTTTAAGGCAGGTCAGTATTTGATTTCAAATAGAGAGAGAAAGTCTGAAAGCAAACAGCTACTGCTGCACCATATTATTTGTAAAACACATAAATACATAGTAAGAAATATGAAATCAAATTGACCTTCTTGTATTTCCTACAACAGACCGGCCGGCTAAATCCTTGTACATGCCGGTGAATGCCCTTAGAAAAAGTACGCTAAGTATTCCAAGATCCCAAGTATAGCCCCCCTTTTGGTCCTTCTTTTTGTAGCCAGGGCAGTATTTTTTTTTTTCATTTAGAGAAAGATAGTCTGAAAGCAAACAGCTACTGCTGTACTATAGTATTTGTAAAACAAAGATTGTATATACAAAGTAAAAAATTTTAAATCGAATTGACCTTATTATATCTCCTACATCTGACCGACCAGCTAAATGTATTCGAAGTGCTCCAAAATCCCAAGTATTGCCCCCCCCACCTTATTTTTTAAGGCAGGGCAGTATTCATTTTACATTAGAGAGAGACAGTCTGAAAGCAAACAGCTACTGCTGTACCAAATTATGTTTAAAACAAATTTAAAATAGAAAGTAAAAAATAATAACTCAAATTGTCCTTATTACATCTTCTACATCTGACCGGCCGGATAAATCACCGCTGAATGCTCTCAGAAAATGTATGCCGAGTGTTCAGAGATCGCAAGTATCACCGCCTGCAGCATCCAGAGAGGTTCACGGCACATACAGAAGAAGAGGTAGGCCCATCTATGAGCACCATAAAAAGCCTGCTGAATTGGGCTGTGATGGTTTAAATAAAAGGATCCTCTGACTTTAGCACAGCTGCAGCATTGCCTGGATGGCATTAACCAGTCCCTGTGATAAGCCCGCTCGTTTCCTAGAACTAGCACAGGCTGAAGTCTTTGGCTTTCTGGCTGATGGTGTGACGCCGCCTTCTTTTGGGCTGTGGGCACTCCCCTCCATAGGACGGCCAATGGAAGCCCTTCATGTGACAGTTCTCGGCCCCGATTTCCTCGGATTCCGAGTCGTCTTCCTGGGGGAAGGGAAAGATGCGGCCGGGATAAGCTTCCTTCAGCAAGTCCTCGAAGATCACTTCCAGGTTCCTGCCGGCTTCAGCCACCTCCGAATCTTCCTGTCATAAAATAATAAAAATGCTGAATTTTATTACAGTCATGGAAAAAAATCTTCCTGGAAAAACATGGAGGACGACGGGAAAACTTTCCTCTTTTAAATCCTCCCTCCATCCCCCCTTCAGTCTTGTTTATACAGGCGGATATAAAAGACACAAATGATATCACTTTGTATCCTTTCATACATCATTCAGTGTATCTTTTTATATCCTCCCCTTCAGTCTTGTTTATACAGGCGGATATAAAAGACACAAATTATATCACTTTGTATCCTTTCATACATCATTCAATGTATCTTTTTATATCCTCCCCTTCAGTCTTGCACAGGTGTACCGGCTCCTCTCCTGGACTGAAATGCCTTCCTCTGATTTCACCGCACACTGTGAGCTTCTCACAATGTACATTAGAAGCTGCAGCAAGTCACATAGAGCACCGCCTCATTTCCTGGCTGGAGGACGTCCACCATCATCTAGCCTTTTCCTTCCCAGCCTGACTGTCCCTGGCCCTGCCCCTTCATTCATTGGATTTCTTTTCTTTCAATCATGGAAGCTCAGCATCACATGTGGGTGTTACCAAGGCCTGCCTAGGAACGCCCACTCCTCCAGACTGGCACCCACCCATCAAGGCATTTTGATATTTGCATAACTCCTCCCACTGTTTGTATCAGGACTGAGGGCTCCGAGAGGAGTACTGAGGCCGGGGGCTGGGATGTTTTCAGGAATCTATGTACAGCCCCCTGCCAACGCCCCTCCCACCAGGCACGATCTGTCTGCGGTGCATAGAGAAGCCCAGAGACCCAGTGATGATGTCAGTGGGTCTAAAATAAGGTATGTAATGGAAACAGAAAGGTTTTATTTAAATGCTGCATGTTGGGAGGGGGACCAGGAAAGGAAATTAAAGCAGAATAAATTTCATGTTTCACATTGACTCCAGCTTTAAAATCGCATGACTTTATCTGAAATTGCACGATTTTAAAGCTACATCTGAGTGCGACTTCGAATGCGACTTTGTGCTCTGAGATCAAGTGTTTGCAATGTTAGCAATGTAAAATCCCCCCCGAAAAAAAAACGGTGTGGGGTCCCCCCCATATCCATACCAGGCCTTTTAAGTCTGGTATGGATCTTGAGGGGGAACCCCATGGCAAAAAAAAATGGCATTGGGTCCCCCCAAAATCCATACCAGACCCTTATCAGGGCATGAAGCCAGACAGGTCAGGAAAGGAGTCTCTGCCCCCCCAATCCAAATCACCTTGTGCCCATATTTAATAAAGGACTTGTCAAAAAACATCTCTAGCTTTTTTGGAACACTACACTGCTTTTTTTTTTTGGTGAATGGTTAGGGGTACCCCTTCACATGGGGGGGGGGGATCCGGGGGCCCCCTTTCTTAAAGAGCATTTCCAAATTCCGATAAGCTCCATCTCCGCAGACCCCCACAACTACAAGTCAGGGTTGTAGGGAAGAGGCACTTGTCCCCATAAACATGGGGGCCAGGTGCTTTGTTGAATGCATGTGACCTGGTATTGTTCTGGAGGGGGGGGGGACCCCACTCCCTTTTTTTGGGAGTTTTTTTTGGCGTGGGGTTTTCCCTCAAAATCTATAGGTCTGGTATGGTCTTGGGCTGGGGACACCACTTCGTTTTTTTTTTGTTTTTTTTATTTATTTTGAGGTAAGGTTTCCCATCAAGATCCATACCAGACCCGATGGGTTTAAAAAAAAAATAAAAATTGGCGTGAGGTTTCATCCATTCCAGGATGGTCAAAGGACAAGTCGCAATCATCTCAAAGTCGGATCAAAGGATCAAAACTGGATCCCGTTCATTGAAGTCGCATGGAAGTCACACCTGAAGTCACAGGGCAAAGCCAGATCGGACGTTGTTTGACTTCTGTGTCGGATCAGTGTGATCACAGCCTTACCGCTTTTACCGGCGAGCCCGGGAGATGATCCGACGGTTCACGTCACTGGCCATAGAGGTGAACACAGACCAGATCGTCTCTGATCACCTCTATGATCCCGGAGGACCGGAGTGACATCATGACATCCCTTCCCGTCTAGGGAAGAAATAAACAATAAAAAAAAAAAGAAAAGAAACAAAAGATCACATTTTTTTTTAATCAATCTTTTGCTTTTAAAGGTAGAGGAGAGGTTTGCGCTCTTTTAGACCTTAGATCTCTCCATAAAGGGGACCTGTCAGCCTCATATCTATTACATTCCTTGTAATAGGACTAAAAGTGGTGGACAAAAAATTAAAAGGGACAGTGTAAAAATGAAAAAAATAAATAATAATAATAAAAAAAAAAGCGCCCCATCTTTCCATGATCGCACGCAGAAGCAAACCCATATGTAAGTCGCACACACATTTGTAAATGCTATTTGCACCACACATGTGAGGTATCGCCACGATTGTTAGAGCGAGAGCAATAATTCTACTGCTAGACCTCCTCTGTACCTCTAAACATGTAACCTGTAAAAAAAATAAAATAAAAAGCGTCGCCTATGGAGATTTTTAAGTATCATAGTTTGTCGGCATTCCACGAGCGTGTGCAACTTTAAAGCGTGACATGTTAGGTATCTATTTACTCGGCGTAGCATCATCTTTTATATTTTACCAAAAAAAAGGGTCATATATGGTTTTTTCTTGCATTAAAATGAATCAGAAAACACTTTTTTCATCAAAAATCGCATCTGAAAAACTGCTGCGCAAATACCGCGTGGCATGAAAAAAATTGCAAAGATCACCATTTTATTCTCTGCTAAAAAAAATATATGTATATAATATTTGGCGGTTCTAATTTTCTAGCAAAAAATGCTGTTTTAAACGTTGCCAGAAAAGGGGCGGGTCTTCAAGTGGTTAAATCTTTAGCGGAATGTACCTAAATATGACGAGTAGAGCTGGCTGGAATCCGAAGCTCCTCTGTACATATGGTGATATTGGATACAATGTCACCAAGTAAAGGAAGGTGTCACCGGATCGTTAGGGACATTTAAATATCTATTTCAGAACGCTGTCTACACGGTCTACAACAGAACACCGACCTCTCCTGTTACCGAGAGCCATTCATCACCCTCCCCCGTCTTATGTTTCCCCTCTCCGCCATCCGCGATATGATATTCACGCAAGCTGCAGGTCTAAATCTGCGCAGAGCAGTGACATGAATTGGCCGGGGTTCAGGTATCGAGTGTCCTTTGTGACGCACTTCAAACCCCACTAATTGCCTGTAATGTACACAGAGCCGCGACCGGCGACTAAGCTCCTCCGCAAATATTTAGAGGCTGAAAACGCGGCGACGGCCAACTTCTGGTGGATGGACATGGGCTGCAAATGGGTGTGAGAACATCAGAGGATTTTCATTTCCATAATGAGAAATTTACAAAAATGTCCATAAAATGCGAAATATCATGGCGAAGCGCGTTGGAGTCAATGGGTCAAGCTGAAGTTTAATCTGCATATACGTTTCCTTCCCTGGTTCCTCCCCTCATCAATTTTAAATATTAAATTAGTCTTTCAGATTTTTTTTTTTACATTATTTAGGACTCAGGAGGGGGCAGCAGGGTTCTGTGATGTTTTTTAGGAGGCTATGTACAGCACCCTGTAGGCCCCTCCCCCCTTATCAGCATGCTAATTAAATATTTAAATGAAACCTTTCAGTTTTCATTACATACCTGCTTTTTATAAGCTTTTTTTTTTTTTTTTAGAGGCATTGATTGGTTTTTAGCCCCCCCCCCTCCAAAATAAACATAAAATATTAAATACATCTTCCTGATTTTATTTCATTATTTAGGACCCAGTGACATCATCACTGGGTCTCTGGGCTCCTCTATGCAATGCAGTGAGATCATGGCTTTTGGGAGGGGCTAGCAGGGTGCTGTGATGTTTTCAGGAAGCTATGTACAGTATCCTGCTTGCCCCTCCCCCCTTATCAGCATGCTAATTAAATATTTAAATTTAAACCTGTTTGCATTACATACCTTATTTTAGAGGCATTGATTTTTTTTATTGAATTTTATTTTATTTTATTTTCTATTTTTTTTATTTTTTTTTATTTTAGAGGCATTGATTAGTCCCTTCCTCCCCACAAATCAACATTTAATAATAAATATATTTTTCATGATTTTATTACATTATTTAGGACCAAGTGATCTCATCACTGGGTCTCTGTGCTTCTCTAGGCAATGCAGGCAGATCATGGCCGGTGGGAGGGGCCAGCAAAGTGCTGTACATAGCTTCCTGAAGACATCATAGCACTCCTTCCAAGACCCCTCAGCCCTAATGTAATCAATGGGAGGGGTTATGCAAATCAATCAAAATGCCTTGGTGGGTGGAGTCAGTCTGGAGAAGTGGGCATTCCTAGTCGGGCAGTATTTGCATAGGTAACGCCCACATGTGATGCTGAGCTTCCATGATTGAAAGACCTGAAATCCAATGTATGAAAAGGGGAGGGGGCAGGGACAGTCAGGCTGGGGAGGAAAGGGCTAGATGATGCTGGACGTCCTCCAGCCAGGAAATGAGGCAGGGGCTCTATCTGACTTTGAAGAGCGAATAATAGGATTTTTTCATCATACTTACCTGTAAAATCCTTTTCTTTGAGTACATCATGGGACACAGAGTCAGGCTAATATTCATTACCTGCTGGGTTATACGCCATCTCCAGGTGAATGGACACTGGTAGACCAAAGGTCTTCAGACAGGAAGTGATCCCCTAGATAACCCCTCCCATACAGGAAGTACTTCAGTTTGGTAGCAAGCACTGAATCCTCAAAAAAGAGGGGAGGGACCTCTGTGTGCCATGATGTACTCAAAGAAAAGGATTTTACAGGTAAGTATGATGAAAAAATCCTATTTTCTTTTTCATACATCATGGGACACATCATGGGAATCCTCAGCGGCTCGAACATCCACTTGATAAAATTTTGTGAACCTATGCACTGAAGACCAGGTAGCAGCCTTACAAATCTGAGCCACAGATACCTGATGGCGAAAAGCCCAGGAGGTTCCTACACCCCTGGAGGTTCCTACACCCCTGGAGGTTCCTACACCCTGGAGGTTCCTACACCCCTGGAGGTTCCTACACCCTGGAGGTTCCTACACCCCTGGAGGTTCCTACACCCTGGAGGTTCCTACACCCTGGAGGTTCCTACACCCCTGGAGGTTCCTACACCCCTGGAGGTTCCTACAACCCTGGAGGTTCCTACACCCCTGGAGGTTCCTACAACCCTGGAGGTTCCTACACCCCTGGAGGTTCCTACAACCCTGGAGGTTCCTACACCCCTGGAGGTTCCTACACCCCTGGAGGTTCCTACACCCTGGAGGTTCCTACACCCTGGAGGTTCCTACACTCCTGGAGGTTCCTACACTCCTGGAGGTTCCTACACCCCTGGAGGTTCCTACAACCCTGGAGGTTCCTACACCCCTGGAGGTTCCTACAACCCTGGAGGTTCCTACACCCCTGGAGGTTCCTACAACCCTGGAGGTTCCTACACCCCTGGAGGTTCCTACACCCCTGGAGGTTCCTACACCCTGGAGGTTCCTACACCCCTGGTAGATAGAGCTCTCACCCTAAAGGGAGGAGCTTTACGTTTCAGACCGTAGGCCTGAATGACCAACTGGCGGACCCAATTGGCAATGGAAGCTTTGGAAGCTGCCTGCCCCTTCTTGGGTCCTTTTGGTAAAACAAAAAAAGAAGTCTGATCCTCGGATCTCCGCAGATCTAGACAAATAAACCTTGACTGTCCGGACAACGTCCAAGGAATGCAGTCGTCTCTCTTCCGCTGAACGAGGCTGAGAGAAAAAAGAAGACAAAATAATGTCCTGATTCAAATAAAAGGCCAACACCACTTTTTGCAATAAGGATGGAACAAGTCGGAGCATGACCCTGTCATGGTGAAGAATCAAGTATGGTTCACTGCACGAAAGGGCCGCCAACTCGGACACCCCTCTAGCCGAGGTGATGGCCATCAGAAAGACTAGCTTGCATGACAGCAAGTCTAATGGAATTTCCTTGATAGACTCAAATGGTTGTTTCTGTAACACGGACAGGACCAAGTTCAAGTCCCAAGGACACATAGGTGATTTAATGGGGGGAAGCAAATGAGTTGCCCCCTGCATAAAGTATCGGACCAGCGAATGGGAGGCTAAAGGCCTTTGGAAGAATATTGACAAGGCCGAAATCTGACCTCTGATTGTACTCAAAGCCAATCTGATTTCCACAGCTGACTATACAAAAGAGAGAATTCTGCCAATCACGTATTTCCGAGGATGCCATTTTTTGGCTTTACACCAAGCAAATAAGTCTTCCAGACCTTATGATAGATCTTCCTAGTGACAGCTTTTCTAGCATTCACTAGGGTAGACACCACTGGTCCCGAGATGCCACGGTCCATTAACACCCTGGCTTCAATAGCCATGCCATCAAATTTAGAGACTGTAAATTAGGGTGGAATATAGGACCTTGAGAAGTAGATCATGGCGACGTGGAAGTGTCCATGGCCCGTCTATTGTCAGTCTCACAATCTCCGGGAACCAGGGCCTTCTGGGCCAGGCTGGTGCCACCATAATGACTGGAAGGCCTTCTCTCTGAATCCTGCACAACAAATGTGGAAGGAGAGGGTTCGGGGGGAAAGAGTAAACCAGGGAGTACTGGCTCCATGGAACTACCAGAGCATCTGCTCCGATTGCCAGAGGATCCCCTGTTCAGGTCACAAACTGCTGTAGCTTGTTGTTGAACCTGGATGCCAATAGGTTGACCTCTGGCCATCACCAACGCTGGCAAATTTCCTGAAACACCCCTGGGTGTAGGGGACCATTCCCCCGGGCAGATCTGCTGACGACTCAGATAATCTGCCTTCCAGTTCTCTACTCCCGGGATATGGACTGCTGATAGAATTGGCACATGTCCCTCGTCCCAGGCTAGTTTGTGGTTCACCTCCTTCAGAGCTGAACGAATCCTGGTACCGCCTTGGTTTATATAGGCCACTGCAGTGGCATTGTCAGACTGAACCCTGATAGGGCAGTCCTGAAGCTCCACCGTCCAGGACCGTAGGGCCAGACGTACTGTCCGTAACTCCAGGACATTGATGGGCAGGATCTGTCCTGTCCTTGACCATTTCCCCTGAGCTGTGAGCCCCTCTAGGGTCACTCACCAGCCTGAGAGACTGGCATCCGTGGTCAGTACTCTCCAAGTAACCGGGAGGAAGGATCTTCCCTTTCGCAGGTTCTGATCTTGCAACCACCAGTTTAGGCTTAAGCGTGCTCGAGGAGATAAGAACATTGGATAATCCAGGGCTTGTCCTCTTCTGTTCCAACCCAACAAGATGTCTTGTTGTATAGGCCTGGAATGGAACTGGGCATAGGGCACTGCCTCAAAGGAGGACACCATCCTTCCTGGAAGACTCATACAGAACCGAATGGAGGGTTGTCTGGTGCCCCTTATCTGACATGCCTGATCCTTCAGGACAAAGATCCTTATGGGTGGCAAAAATACCCTTGCTTGGACCGTATCTAGGTTCAGACCTAAATACTTCAGACTTTGAGCTGGTCTCAAGGCTGACATTTCGGTATTTATGATCCAGCCTAAGCTTTCCAAATACCGCACTGTGCAGGTTATGCTCTGTTCTAGAGCCTGTAGTGAGTGATCTCTGAGCAGGAGGTCTTCCAGATACCGGAGCACCAAGATCCCTTCGGCCCTTAAAGACCCAGTACTGGTGCTAGGACCTTTGAGAACACCCGGGGAGCTGTGGCAAGCCCGAAGGGCCACAAACTGAAAATTATGTTCCTCTACTGCAAATCACAGGAACCTTTGATGAGGCTGAAAGATAGGTACGTGTAAATACGCTAAGGCTAGAAAGTCTCCCATCTGGAGCGACAGACTCTATCTGAAAGGTTTCTATTAGTAGATACTGGTTCAGGGATCTTAGATCCAAAATGGGCCTTGTGTCCCTGTTTGGTTTTTGAACCGTAAACAGGTTCAAATAAAACCCTGCACCCCTTTCGGATACAGGAACCTGTAACTCCTTGATGCACTAAATGGTGTAGTGCCTGAAACAGTAAGTTTCTTTTTGGAGGATCTGAGGGAACGCTGGATCTTAGAAACCTCTGAGCGGAACCCCCCCTGTAGGTCCAGCTTGTAACCGCAGGATAAAGTCGAGGTGACCCACTCATCCTGAACCACTGTTCTCCAAATGTCTGCAAAGTGCAGCAGCCTTCCCCCCACCCGATAGAGTGGGGGCATCCCCTCAAAAGGAGGGCTTGGTGCCAGGTTTAGAAGAGCTTTGGACTCAGGGCTTTTTTCTGGCCCTGGCCTTGCCCCTGGCTCTAGCGCCCTGTTGGTGGCGGAACTGCCTTGGCGCCGAGACATTTGAGAAAGCAGTCCCTGAGGTTTTAAACGGGGGACGCTAGGTGCTTCTCTTTACAGGAAGTAGAGAGCTCTTCCCTCCGGAAATCTTTTGGATATATTTGTCCAAATCATCACCAAACAAACGTTCCTCGGCTGTCCAGTTCTTAAGCCACAAAAGTCTGCGCATATGTACAGACAAGAGAGCCAAACGAGAAACCTGCTGTATTGAATCCTTCAAGGCATCAACAGCAAAACACAGCGCTCAAGGAATATCTGTCTTATTTTCAGCAAGATCATCCTCCCAGGTAGGCCTATTAGGCCGTCTGACCTGATCCTTTACAGACTGGCAGATACCAATTGCTGCGACAGCTGGCTGAATATCTGAACTGGCCAAAGAAAAGGAAGCCTTGAACAATTACTCCAGTTTCTTGTCAACAGGGTCTTTCAAGCCCTGTGCATTATGCACCGGACAAGTCACGTTCTTGCTCCATTTCTTGATGAACTTTTCATCCATGGGATATAAAAGGGAAAACATCTTAGGAGGAACAAAAAAACAGTGGGTGCAAGGGGAAAGCCTGAAGAGGCCTCAGAGACACCAAAGAGGACCAGGGGGGCTCAGTAACCTCTACAAGAGGCAACTTAAAGACAGAACGAACCATTTCAGTTAGAGTCAGAATCGAAAGTCTCTGCGACTTAGAGACACCAACTGGATATCTTCTTGTTATCTTGATATCTTCTGGTGACTTGCTCAGAAGATTGACTCATCTGCCAGGCCCTCCACAGAATCCTGAGCTTTTAGCTCTTCCTCATCCAAAACCCATTCCTGCTCCAGGCTAGGAGGCTCAGGGGAGGGGGATCTGTCACGCTTCTTGCCACCCTGCGGGATGGAGGCAATCATGCCAGCAATCCTGTGCTCTAACCCGGCAAGGCCTGAGGACATTTCATCCTTGGTGATAAAGGGTGAAGCAGCAGCGTTGACTGTAGGCACCATACCAGATAGGCACAGCGGCTCAGATTGTCCAGAAGCCTCTGGTCTTTCTGGGGATACAACCCTAGGGATACGAGTAGGTTCATCATGAACTACTGATGACAGGTGTGCCCTTCCCTCTCGTGTTAGTCCCGCTCCTCTTTTTTGAAGACACTTACTAGCCACAAAAAGAAAGTACTCTTTAGTGTAGTATTAACACACCTCAGAAGGGAGAACCTTTAATATTCCTCACCAAGCCCTTATGCAACAATCCTGCTAAGCACCTTTAGCCTGCCAAGCAACACCTGGTGACTCAGGTGACCCGGGTAAGGAGAAATGAACCAATACAAGCGTGGTTCAGAGCCCGCTCTGTGTCCCACAGCTGCCTTCTGGAAGCACCACATGCTTGGCCTACATAGCTTATATAAGCTGGCTGTGCGCCGGGTGTTCTGCGCATGCGTGCGCACGCATGTGCGCGGTCCCGGCGAAGGGGCGCGGCTGTATTCGTATATGACATGAATCTTCGTGCTCCCAGATTAGGCTACAGCGCATGCGTGGCTTGAGCAAAGCTGCTTGCGCCATGGCCGCCAAACAAACTGCTGAGCATTTTGGCGAACGGGCGTGCGCCCAAATGAAGATGCGCAATGGTGCCGCCTCCTGTGTGACCATCCAAAAAACAGCCAGACACAAGCAAAAAAGGTACACTTTAGAAACACCCACAGCTAGCCCAAAACTCCCCCGTATGGTCACCGCACACAGGTGTCCAGCCTCTAGCTAGCTTGACTGATTGTTACAATCACTTAGACACCCCATAATAATAATAGGGGGTTTCACTTACCCGTCCAGGCGCAGGGCAGCTTAGAAACTAAGAGCCCAATCTTCACCCATCATGGCGGGTTCCTGTCACTAAAGGACCTTCAAGGACTGGCTACCCTTTTCATGTTTAGGGTCCACTACCTTGGACCTTTACAGCACCCTGCAAGAATGCCTTAGTGCTGTAGTGTCCGGGATTCCACTCCGCAGGGTCCAGCACCCGGAGGTCGCATTGCAGGCAAAACCTTGCCGGATCTTGAGTCTTCTTTGCGAGGCTCGGGTACCATTTATCTAAGCATATAGAGCCTGTGTCAAATGGAACCGATCGGTCAACCCCACCATTGATTTAAGAACCGTTTGTGGAACTAGAGACCCAGAGCTCAGAGAGCTCAAACAAACCGTGCCATCCACCGTGCAGACACTGGTAAAAAACGGAAGTACTTCCTGTATGGGAGGAGTTATATAGGTGATCACTTCCTGTCTAAGACTTTGGTCTACCAGTGTCCATTCACCTGGAGATGGCTTATAACCCAGCAGGTAATGAATATTAGCCTGACTGTGTCCCATGATGTATAATAAAAGAAAAACAACATCTAATAAGATATCTTCTTCATCACTTACATAGTTAAATTTAGCACAATTCCAAAACATGAGCCTTATGTCGGACACCAGCTCCTCGGGGGTGGAGTAATGGGGGATGTGCCTCTTCTGCAGCTTCTTCCGGATGATTGACAGGTCCATCGGCCTCTTGATAATCTGGTAATAGTGACGTGCCTTCATTAAAAGATGTGCATATAATAAACACATCAATTAGTCTGATGGAGGACACCGGATACATTGTGAATCCCTAATCACATCACATGACTGTCATAGACCAATGACATGGTAGAGGTCTGTTTCTAAAACATTCACTGTGCAAATATCTCATCATTCACACAGCCGTCACAAATATTACCGATCGTTTGCCTAATACATTCCTTTCCTGTGATCATCAGCTCCATCTAGTGGTCAAAATACAGTATTTTCCTGATTGAGGTGTTTCAGGAAAATACAGCATTATGGCCACTAGGTGGAGCTGACAGTCATAGAAAAATAAAAGGCAAGTTAAGAGGATTATTTGTGACATTGACACAGCAAATGTTTTTTAAATAAACCCCATAAACTGCATTCAAACCTTTTTTGTTATTTTGGATGAAGTGTTAATAGGATAGAAAGCTCTGTCCTGCTTTTGTTGCTGTCTCTGTCCCCACTGGTGACTAGGACAGAAACTCAAAAAAATGTTATCATCACTAGAACAGGAAGAGAGGGGAAATCTTCTCATGGGGACACCTGTTCTTGTGACAATTTTCCTTTTATTTCCTGTTGTGTCTTCAAGACAGGAAGTGAATGTAATTCTCTCCAATGGTACACAATTGGCAAGAAAAAAAAAGCAGGGGTTTTTACTGTGGGCAATTTTTTTTTTAATGCACCAGACTGAGCCAAGTGGACGCCTCATTCCCATCTGTTATTATATATTAATAAAGTTAATTAGCTGCCATCCCTGATGGACATTTCAACTATTTTTTAAGACAGACTGGACAGACCCCCAAAGTATTTTCTTCCCAGATTGCCGTTGCCTGATGCTGACTTTTGTTTTTCTTGAACCTATAAATGTCTTAGATAGGTGCACATTGGAGGTAAATTAGTGTCCAAAATCTGGTAAAAAAGACAAAAGCTACAGAAGCTGCAATATATTTTAATGTGTTATTATTATTTTATTTATATTTTATATATTTTTTATTTTAGGTTTAAATATATTTTATATGTTTTATTGTATTATTTTGATTTATTTATACAGTATATATTTTACTTAGGTTTTTTTTTATTTTACTTTATCCATTTTTAGATTTGATACATTTCTTATATTTCGTAATTTTTAAATTAATTTTAAAATTTTTAAATTTTAGATTTTTTAATGTTATTTTGTTCATTTCATAATCTTTTTTATATTTATACTGTGTTTTATACATTTTTATTTTAGTATTTTTTATATTTTATATTGTTTATTTTATTTTGTATTACATTTTATAATATTTTTTATATTTTTATTTAAATTCTATATATTTTTTCCATTTTTATATTGATATTTTATAAATTTGAATTGTATTATTTCATTTATATTTTCGATTTTTTTTATTGCATTGTTTTTATTTTATTTATATTGTATATTTTATTTAGATTTTAGATTTTTTTTAAGTTATTTTATTAAATTTTTTATTCTATTTATTTTTATTTTTTATAGTTACATTTTAGACATTTTTATTTTATTATTTTATTTATATTATTTATTTTATATCAATATTATTATTATTTATTTTATATAATTTATTTTATTTATACTGTAGATTTTTATTTTATTTTATCATTTTTTATAGTTTATGCGTTTTTTATTCTATTCTATTATTTCATTTGTATATATATTTTAAAAAAAATTTAAAGACATTTTAGAGACATTTTTATTTTATTATTTTATTTAGATTTTAGATTTTTTAAATATTATTTTTTATAGTTCATACATTTTTTATTTTATTCTATAATTTAATTTGTGCATTTTCTTTATTATTTTTATTTTATCGTATTTATATATTTTTATTTTTTTACAATTATATTTTTTATTTTTAATCCATACTTTCCATGAAAAAAAATGCAAAAAGTGCGTGTGCGTGTGTGTGTGTATATATATGTATCCAGAGAGAAGAACTCACCAGAGGACTGACCGGCTCCTGGAAGGGGACACTCAGACTGTTACAATACAGAGAGAGGACCAACTTCTCACACTTCTGTGGAGAGAAACAAATGATCAGAAACAATGTATCTGCCTGGAGGGAACTAGGAACGCGCCACACAGCGCTCCTCCTCAGATCTTTCCTTCAACAGAACAAACTCATTATTAAGTTCTACACCAAACCCCCCCCCCCTCCCCCACACACACACTTTTCTCTGGGGTAGTTCAGCCTGGGGCACCTCGAGGGAAAAAAAATTCAATGAATTCCAAACATGGCAAAATTGCACTCACAGTGTGGGGAGTACAGTCCCCGCCCCCTCCCCTAGTTTCCTCCCCCCCATACAGACCCTCCCAAGTACAGTCCCCCTCCAGTATAGATCTCCCCCAGCACAGATCTCCCCCAGCACAGATCTCCCCCAGCACAGATCTCCTCCCAGCACAGATCTCCTCCCAGCACAGATCTCCTCCCAGCACAGATCTCCCCCAGTACAGATCCAGGGCTGGATCAAAAGGGAGGACTGGGCAACTGCTGAGCAGGAGGGCCGGCTGTACTGTCTTATTGCAGACACCGAACCTCTTCTGCTTCCCCCTGCAATGCTGCCAGCTTCTCCTTCTCTTTTTCCCTCCAGCTGCACTGCAGGGGGAATGGTTCTAGCATATGCACCCCTTCCATCTGCTGTCCGGGCCCCCCCTGTGTGCCCCTTTGCCCCACAACGCTGCCGGCTTCCCTCCTCTCCCACCGGCAGCTTCTGTGTGTACACAGAGGATGTTTCAGGATGGAGAGCGGGGGGAAGGGGCTGGGGTAAATGTGTTGTTTACTGACTCCTCCTGTTTCTGAATGAACACAGTGAGCGATCGGTACCAATCAGTCCTGTGTTTATTCATCACCGATGCGTAGTAAATTGAATTTACTATGCTTCAGCTTGTGAAAGTGCAGGAAGCTTCAGAGCACTTCCTATTCATTCATCTGTGCAGCTGAGGCCACAGAGAAAGGGACTGATAAATCTATAGTATGTCCTTAGTCACTTTCAGCCGGGGGGGGGGGGGGGCAGCAGGTAGGCTGTATGGGGCCCAGTGATTTCTAACAGCAGCCCTGTACAGATCTCTTCCTAGTACAGCTTCTCCCAGTACAGATCTCCCACACAGAACAGCTCCCCCCCAGTACAGATCTCCCCCACAGAACAGCTCCCCCCCCCCAGTACAGATCTCCCACACAGAACAGCTCCCCCCCCCAGTACAGATCTCCCACACAGAACAGCTCCCCCCAGTACAGATCCCCACAGAACAGCTCCCCCCAGTACAGATCCCCACAGAACAGCTCCCCCAGTACAGATCTCTCCCACAGAACAGCTCCCCCAGTACAGATCTCCCACACAGAACAGCTCCCCCCCAGTACAGATCTCCCACACAGAACAGCTCCCCCCCCCAGTACAGATCTCCCACACAGAACAGCTCCCCCCAGTACAGATCCCCACAGAACAGCTCCCCCAGTACAGATCTCCCCCACAGAACAGCTCCCCCAGTACAGATCTCTCCCACAGAACAGCTCCCCCAGTACAGATCTCCCACACAGAACAGCTCCCCCCCAGTACAGATCTCCCACACAGAACAGCTCCCCCCCCCAGTACAGATCTCCCACACAGAACAGCTCCCCCCAGTACAGATCCCCACAGAACAGCTCCCCCAGTACAGATCTCCCCCAGTACAGATCTCCCCCTCAGAGCAACTCCGCCAGCACAGATCACCCCCAGTATAGTTTCCCTTCAGTACAGATCTCTCCCCAGAAAAGCTCCCCTTCAGCACAGATCTCTGCCCAGTACAGACCCCCCCCCCCCCCTTCTCAGCATGGTTCCCACTAGTACATATCCCCCTTAGCACAGTTCTTCCCCTTTTCTCTCTCTCTTTTTCCTTCTCCCCCCCCATATTCCTCTCCTTATTTTTCCCTTTTTATCTCCCCCCATCCCTCTTTATCAACCCCCCCCCCCCCCCAGTCTTTCATTCACGCCTTCTCTTTCTTTCTCTGTCTCTTTTTATCTCCTTCTATCTCTCTTTCTCTCTCCTCTTTATTTCTTACTTTCTTTTTTTCTCCTCTCCCCCCTTACTCTCTTTCGATGTATATAATTTAAATTAAAGATAGATAGATAGATAGATAGATAGATAGATAGATAGATAGATAGATAGATAGATAGATAGATAGATAGATAGATAGATAGATAGAGAGAGATAGAGATAGATAGATAGATAGATATTGATTAATGGATAGATATATATTGATTGATGAATAAATATTGATTAATGGATAGATAGATATGGAATAATGGATAGATAGATAGATATTGATTGAGGGATAGATAGATAGATAGATAGATAGATAGATAGATAGATAGATAGATAGATAGATAGATAGATAGATAGATAGATAGATAGATAGATATCTCATGCAGTATATCAGAAGAGAATAATACTTTTCTCAGGTGACTTACCCTCTGATTGCAGGGGTCTAGGTGCGGTAACATCCCCTCCTCTATTTTATTGTCCCGGCTATACCGAACGTTATCACAGTCGTATTCCACCTCCGGCTTCTTCTCGTTGCGGCACAGCGTGCACACCCATTCACCACTGCAGGATACAAGGCAAAAGTACATTTAATTTCTTCATCTGCCCAACCGCTTTCCCCTGGTGATCATGAACAAATGATTACTTCAGCTGCAGATTCCTCTCAGGCCAGTAGGTGGCAGCTCAGTATAATTTTCCTCCCCACCATCCACCAGAAGTAGATGGGAGGCTTCATCAATTGGGATGGAAAAGAAATTTGTTGCGTGTTTTCAGTAAACGCACATTTTGTTTTATCACTTTATTATTATTATACAGTATTTATATAGTGCCAACAATTTACGCAGCGCTTATCACTTATGTAAAAGCACCCTCTATTGGCTGCCCATCAGGGAGTATAGTCAGCAAACTTGCTAATTAACTACTGAGATAAAAACCAACTGGCCACACAACATATTGTTTTCAGCCACCCTTAGCAGTCTCATCTTTGATATGAGTTTCTTATACTTTCTCATCCATATTTTTCTTATTGCAATAAATAGAAATTTGTAGATTGGCCACTAGAGGGAGCTCTGTTTCCTAACAACATTATCCACTTTAAGGCCAGGACTTTCCTGGCACTTTCTGTTTTACAAGTATAAATCGGTATTTTTTACTAGAAAATTATTTAGAACCCCCAAACATTATATGCACAGACGCTAGAGAGTTAATTGGGGATCGCTGCAATGTTTTATGTCACACGGTATTTCCACAGCGATTTTGAAAAAAATACACTTTGATGAATTTTAAAAAAACAAACATAATATATACCCCAATTTTTTGTAAAATATAAAAGATGATTTTACTGCGAGTAAATAGATACCTAACACGTCAT
Source organism: Lithobates clamitans (assembly GCA_037952925.1). NCBI lineage: Eukaryota > Metazoa > Chordata > Amphibia > Anura > Ranidae > Lithobates > Lithobates clamitans. The sequence goes on from JBBGZY010001826.1 coordinate 991,851, forward strand.
GCTTTAAAACTGCGCACTCTCATGGAATGGCGACAAACTACAATACTTCAAGATCTCAATAGGAAAAGCTTTACATTTTTTTGCAAGTAATAAGCTTTTTAGAGTTACAGAGGAGGTCTAATGCTAGAATTATTGCTCTCGCTCTAATTTTCGCGGTTGATACCCCTCCCACTGCTTGGGAAAGCGATCCAGCAGCTATTTAGCCTCTCGGACTACTTTCAGAACCAAACAGAGTCGGCAGTTGCAAAACAAAAATATCGGAGTCATGGCTGATAACTTCATCCAGTGGTAGCTCGTCTATACAGGGCGCAGGGGCACTGCTCCCCTAATTCATGCGCCCCGACCCTACTTCAGATGCAGGGCGCCGGACGCATAGATTCCAATGGGTTTTTTTTTTTTTTTTTGAAGCACATGACTAGAGCCTAAGGCCTCAAAAAAGGCTCGGGGGTGCAGAGCACTGAGCCCACCTAGTTGTGTGACAATAGCGAAATAATATTCGAAATAATATTGTCTTCCTGATTCTCCTCCTGGCCAATCAGGAAGCGGGTCCTGAGACCCAATTGGCCAGGGAGTCCTAGGACTCCCCGCCAATCGGGGCTCAGGACCCACTTCCTGTTCCTGGGAGGAGAAGCCCCAGCTCTTCCCTCGGCAAGCTCATCTCTTCATCTCATCCCGGATTCCATCTGCCTCCTTATGGTAAGGCCTCTGATCACCACCTTCCCAACCGTCTCCCGCAAGCGCGGGGGGGGGGGGGCGCTTCCTTCCCGGTCCGTCTCCTGTAGGGGGTGGCTTTCAGTGCGAGTGAGGGGGGCAGGTTTGTTTGGCGCCCCCCCCCCCAAATATTGAGCACCAGCTCACCACTGGCTTCATCCATAACCCCGGTAAACCACTTGCAAACAGCAACGTATTGTGGACGGCAAGTGAATATCAGGCACACGTGGAGGGCATTGTTTTCAAAGTGTTGGCCAACTCATAGAGTTTCATTGTTAAGAGGAGCAGCAAAGCACAACCATTGTGTAGCACTGCATAGGAGGAAGCAGAGCCTGCATAGTAGGAAGCAGGAAGCATAGCCCACCATGATGGTAGCACTACTTACACTGGGAAGCTGAGCAGAGCCGGGACATGGCAGGACAGGTGGTAGACCTTCGGACAATTGTCGCAGCACAGCATTTCCCCTCCGTTAAGACAAACCGCACAGAAATCTTCATTCTCTATGTGACCGGGGCCCTCTGACCTCTTCATAGGTTGGGGCCCGGGGATGGTTTCACATTTGTGGCTCGGTTCTTCCATGGCCTGCGGTGCCACCATATGTCGGATCTCCTGACCCGTCCCGCCTGTGTATGAGTGAATGCGCGGGTAAAGGTGGGGCTTCGGCTGGGGGGGTGGTGGCACAGGATTCGGCGTGGATCGGGAGAAGTCCATAGCGTATGATATCGGGGCTTGCTGTGGAGGCTCGCTGGAGGCCGAAGACGGGGGAGGGTTTTCTGTGTTCACCTGCAATGACAGATCCTCAGTCACTAAAATATCATATAAAATTTAAAAAGTTCATGTCACTTCAAAAGTATTTTCAATCATTTTTTTTTTTTAATCTGCAGTTTTCTTCAAATTATAACAACGATAATAATAATAATAATAATAATAATAATAATAAATAAGGGCTCGGCAAAGCTTGTTTAAAACTTGACAAACCTGAACTTAACGGTGAAGTCCATGGGGAAGGAATATTGGGCTGAAAGAAATGTCACCGTAATCTTTCCAAGAGATCAATACCTGTATTGACAGCTCCATCTAGTGGCCAAAATGTGGCATCGTTTTCTTAAATGCCTCAATGAGAAAACGATACCGCGTTTTCGCCACTATATGGAGCTGAAAAAATTGCGGTGACATTTTGTTCAGCTTTCAGTAATACTTCTGACATTCGTGCAACAAATGTTTTATAAACAGACCCCTTGGTTTTAAATTCTGCCCATTTTTAGGCAAACTGCCGTAAAAAAGAAGGCGTGGGAAGCTGGGGACTGCTGGGACAAGGTCATCTAGTGCCCAGGGCGAACATACCAAATTGTGCCCCCCTCCCCCCCCCCAAGATGTATCATGTGTCTGCAAACCCTCCCCGAGTACTGATCTGCATGCCTATGCCCTAAACATAAATTTCCCATCCTCCAAATACAAATCCGCCTCCTACTGAAATCCCTTTCCCAGCGCAAATTGCCCCCCCAGCTCAAATTCTCTCATTCCCCATATGCGCCCAGCACAAATCCACCCTCCCAAGTACAAATCTCCTCTACCCCTCATATTTCCCCCCTCAGCACAAATCCTCTCCCCCCACTCCAAATCCCCACTCCAGGCACAAATTCTCCCCCCCCCCCCCCCAATTTCTCCTTATAGCATTACACGGTGCCGGAGCAATTTAAAATTCCTCTAGTTAGAATTTCCACCGACCATAAAATACTTTCTGCAATTCTCACAGCCCGCTGGCTTTACAAATATAATTTTTGCTACAAAACTTTGTGCATTTTAGTGTAAAATGTTGCAAATATTACCATCAGGCAAAAACAAATACATTGTTACCTTCTGTATTTATTGTACTCTTCTGGAACCATATACAACTCGGGCAAAAACACAAAGTCATAATATTTAATAAAATAATAATACCAGAAGCATAACAAACAGTAAAATAAAGGGAAACGAGGATTATCAGCTACAATCATCTTCTACGGTTTAATCCCACCCTCCCCATCCTGTAAGCATGCTTACAGTGTTAAGGTGGCCATACAGAGATTGCCGGACATAAAGCAGCTGCAGTTTGGGTGTTCTGGCAGCCACCAGTGCTGGCTGTCACAATACAATAGCTGGCACTGCAGATTACAGCATGAATGTGGGAATCTGTTGGATTATTTTGTTCAGCCTAGGCCCACCAGGGCCATTTCACGTGGCCCTCGCACCTCTCCTGCAGCTGTGGTGCTCCCCTCATCTTTGCCCGCCACCTTGTCTCAGCAGTCTGCAGCAGAGAGGAGGACAGAACTCTTCCACCAGATCCCGAGCTTCTCTTTGCAGCCACGGAGAGGCTCGTCTCTGCCCCGTCTCAGCAGTCGGCATAAAAGAGAGGAGGACAGAACAGATTCTGATCCTCTCTGTGCAGCACCCCCTTGTCTACGCCCCCCCACCTTGTCTCAATAGTCAGAGCAGGAAGGAGCAGGAAGGAGGACAGAACTCCTCCTACAGACACTGCACTTATCTGTGCTGCCGCAGCTCCCCCTCGTCTCTGACCCCACCTTGTCTCAGTAGTTGGCAGCAAAGAGGACAGAACTCCTCCTACAAATACTGCACCTATCTGTGCAGCCGCAGCTCCCCCTTGTCTCTGCCCCCACCTTGTCTCAGAAGTTGCCAGCAGACAGGAGGATAAAACTCATCCTACAAATCCTGTGTCTCTCTGTGCAGCTGCAGCACCCCCTCTTTTCTGCCCCCACCTTGTCTCAGAAGTTGCCTGCAGAGAGGAGGACAGAACTCCTCCACCAGATCCTGAGAGTCTCTTTGCAGTCACAGAGAGGCTCGTCTCTGCCCCCCGTCTCAGCAGTCAGCGTGCACTGTGTTGTAAGGGAGGGTGGGGGGGTTCATGACATCTGATGTAAGAGGGGGGGTGGGGTGCTTTGGAGATCTAGTCTTACAAATACAACTGGCCCTTTGAGGACATCCATATGTTCTGCCCCTCCCTCTCCCGGTGTTGTGCAGGGTTTCCAATACAGAGATCTATATGTATACGATGGGAGTACCTACCTTTATGGACATGCTTTTAGACCTTGCCCCATATTTAACGAGTAAGCGCACCGAGCCATCTTCGTCCTTCTTCTGCGGCTGCACCTTGAAGGTGGGGAGCTCCCCTGAGTCCTGAGGACAGATCTTCAGGCGTTCCAGACGCACATACGGGATTTTGGTTTCTTTGGGTTCTGGCCTGGAAATAAAGAACTACTTGTTACCGACACCGAGAGGGCGAGGGACACAGAAGGGGGACAAACATCAAACCCAAATACAAAGTGATTAGTGAGCTGATTATAACAAACATTAATTGTCAGGACTGGCGTACAACACGCAGGGATGGAAATACGGCACGTTGTAGAAGAGAGCGGAGCGAGCACCATCAGGACATCTTCAGACATAATCCCACACCTGATTCCTGGACTTGGGACCTTCAGGGGACAATTCCATCATAGAAATCTGTCCAGCACTGCGTACAGGAAAATACAGGAAGACATTAGATTTCCTACCTTGGAGCTTCTTGTTGGGTCTTCCTGTCCTCAGGATAACGCGGCTTGAATCGGTTTTCAGAATCTGAAAGAAAATTCACAGTGATGTCAGTGAGACTTTCTTCATAATTAATCAGGACCTCCTTCCTCCTGCTGGTGACCCCTCTAGTGATATAAAGATCTATATAGAGGAATCAGGACCTCCTTCCTCCTGCTGGTGACCCCTCTAGTGATATAAAGATCTATATAGAGGAATCAGGACCTCCTTCCTCCTGCTGGTGACCCCTCTAGTGATATAAAGATCTATATAGAGGAATCAGAACCTCCTTCCTCCTGCTGGTGACCCCTCTAGTGATATAAAGATCTATATAGAGGAATCAGGACCTCCTTCCTCCTCCTGGTGACCCCTCTAGTGATATGAAGATCTATATAGAGGAATCAGGACCTCCTTCCTCTTCTGGTGATCCCTCTAGTGATATAAAGATCTATATAGAGGAATCAGGACCTCCTTCCTCCTCCTGGTGACCCCTCTAGTGATATAAAGATCTATATAGAGGAATCAGGACCTCCTTCCTCCTGCTGGTGACCTCTCTAGTGATATAAAGATCTATATATAGGAATCAGGACCTCCTTCCTCTTCTGGTGATCCCTCTAGTGATATAAAGATCTATATAGAGGAATCAGGACCTCCTTCCTCCTGCTGGTGACCCCTCTAGTGATATAAAGATCTATATAGAGGAATCAGGATCCCCTTCCTCCTCCTGGTGACCCCTCTAGTGATATAAAGATCTATATAGAGGAACCAGGACCTCCTTCCTCTTCTGGTGATCCCTCTAGTGATATAAAGATCTATATAGAGGAATCAGGACCTCCTTCCTCCTGCTGGTGACCCCTCTAGTGATATAAAGATCTATATAGAGGAATCAGGATCCCCTTCCTCCTCCTGGTGACCCCTCTAGTGATATAAAGATCTATATAGAGGAATCAGGACCTCCTTCCTCCTGCTGGATCATACATTGTAATACAATATAACGTACCAGTCTCGTTTTTTATCTCCTTGTTGATAACAGGTTGGGGTGGAGGAAAGGTTTTCCTGGGAGCGGCTGGCGGTTGGACTGGAAAACTTTTTTTTAGAGACAGATTTATGGGTTCTTCGAGGATATTTTCCAGCGGCAGGACAATGTCGTTCAGGGCGGAGGCGTCGTCATTAGGCAGAGGGGGTTCTGCGGGAGGCTCACCGCAGCTGAAATTCTGGTTCTCAATCTGGAAGGAAGAATGGAATACTGAATACAGAGGGGAACGACCGGCACAGACGTCACAATCTGCAATGTAATCGAGTTTTACAATCTAACCCCAAACCAGAGTCGTTCTGAGTGGAAAGGTAAAATGTGTGGCAGGTTTTTATTTCGGAGATGAAAATAAAAGGAATGTGAGCTCTCCGCTCTGCAGGGGGCGCTGTACATGTGCCAAAAAGAATCTATTCTACCACAATATATTTATATAGAATTTCTATAAAAGGTGCAATGTGTTTCCCTTCATGAGGTCCAACGATACACATATTTAATATTAATTATTAAACTGTAAATGTATATTTTTATTATTTTTTGGAAATAATAATAAAGTAGAATAAGATAAGTAGTCATGTGCTGTATATTTATAAATGTTGGCGTATATGTATTTTTTATGGATAGACACAATCGTGTCAGTCCTGGTGACTGTGCAGTTCGTTGCTGTGTTGACAAATATCTGACACAAATCAGCCCCCTGCTGCATCCTCTCACCTTGTGACAATGTACAGTCTGATCAATGGGGAGGAGAGACTGAGGAAATGCCTCCTCCTCCTTGTACAAAGTTACAATATACAGTCTGATCACAGGGGGAGGGGAGATTGAGGAAATGCCTCCTCCTCCTTCTACAAAGTTACAATATACGGTCTGATTACTGGGGGAGGGGAGATTCAGGAAATGCCTCCTCCTCCATCTACAAAGTTACAATGTACAATCTGATCACAGGGGGAGGGGAGATTGAGGAAATGCCTCCTCCCCCCCCCCCCCAGTACAGCCATGAATTCTTTTGGACATAGATTGGAAATAACAAATCCTCTCCCTGCATTATCCTTGATGTGATCTGACATATTTATTGGACTATAATCATTCTTTATATGTAGAAGACCACTTTTTCATGTATACATTCTGAGGTCAGGTGGAGTTGGGTGGAGTTGGGGTCGGGTTGGGTCAGGTGGGGTTGTGGTTGTATTCAGGTTAGGTGGAGTTGGGTGGGTTTGTGGTAGGGTTGGTTTGGGGTTGGGTGGGGTTGGGGTCGGGTTGGGTCAGGTGGGGTTGGGGTCGGTTTGGGTCGGGTGGGGTGGAGTTGTGGTTGAGTTGGGTTAGGGTCAGGTTGGGTCGGGTGGGGTCAGGTGGAGTTGAGTGGGGTTGTGGTGGGATTGGGGTCAGGTGGAGTTGGGTGGGTTTGTGGTGGGGTTGGGGTCAGGTGGAGTTGGGTTGTGGTGGGGTTGGGTTGGGGTCGGGTGGGGTTGGGGTCAGGTGGGGTTGGGGTGGGGTGGGGTTGGGGTCAGGTGGGGTGGAGTTGTGGTTGGAATTGGGTTGGGGTCGGGTGGGGTTGGGGTCAGGTTGGGTCAGGTGGGGTTGGGGTCAGGTGGGGTTGGGGTCGGGTGGGGTTGGGGTCGGGTAGGGTCGGGTGGGGTGGAGTTGTGGTTTGGATTTGGGTTGGGGTCAGGTCGGGTCGGGTGGGGTCAGGTGGAGTTGGGTGGGGTTGTGGTGGGGTCAGGTCAGGTGGAGCTGGGTTGGGTTGTGGTGGGGTTGGGTTGGGGTCGGGTAGGGTCGGGTGGGGTGTAGTTGTGGTTGGGATTGGGTTGGGGTCAGGTCGGGTCGGGTTGGGGTCAGGTGGAGTTGGGTGGGGTTGTGGTGGGGTTGGGTTGGGGTTGGGTTGGGTCAGGTGGGGTTGGGGTCGGGTTGGGGTCAGGGTCAGGTGGAGTTGGGTGGGGTTGTGGTGGGGTTGGGGTCAGGTCAGGTGGAGTTGGGTGGGGTTGTGGTGGGGTTGGGTTGTGGTGGGGTTGGGTTGGGGTCGGGTGGGGTTGGGGTCGGGTAGGGTCGGGTGGGGTGGAGTTGTGGTTGGGATTGGGTTGGGGTCAGGTCGGGTTGGGTTGGGGTCAGGTGGAGTTGGGTGGGGTTGTGGTATATTCCCAATCATCCAACAAGGAGGGTCCCCAGCAGAGAGGTGACAATAATATGATTACATTTGTAGCAATCTCTTTATTATTGTAGATTGGGATTCCCAGGAGGGGGGCTCAGGCGTAGCTGGGACTGTACACAATGCGGCAGCCGGAGAGGCAGGAGAGGTCTCTGAGCTCGGCGAATGTTTGTGTCTGAAACCCCCTGAGAGGCAGCAAATCATACCTTACATATAGCGTTTCCCAGGAGAGCGCCCCCTGTTGCTAGGTGATCGCTGGATTCTAAGTGCATGCTCTCGCTCACAGCTGCTTCCACCTGCCCGAAGGCAGCGATTCTCTCTGCTTCCGCCTCTGCACCGTAGCATCTGTCCGCCGGCTGCCCGAAAAACTGGCAGGGAACCGGCTGCATCTGGGGGTCTTCCGGGCGTGGCAGGTGGGGCGACGCCAAGTCTGGCTCCGGGGAATTGGAGAAACTTTCCGAGGCCGAGCGCTGTAATGCAAAAAAATAAAATAAAATGCAGCTCGTTATTCCTTCAATGAAATAAAATATATTTTATAGAAGAGGCCTGGTTCACACCTATGCGTTTTTTGGTGCTTTTTTTCAGAAATGCACTACAGTTCACTTAACATGGTTTCCTATGGGACACGTTCACATCTTTGCTTTTTTCAGCTGCTGCGTTTTTGGAAAGGGTCAGGGACTTTTTTTTTTAATGCAAAACAGTGCTTTTGTGGTTTAATAGACTTCAATGGAGAAGCTGCAGAAAAGCATGTAGTGCATTTTTGGCAAAAAACCCCCAAAAAATGCAAAAAGCTAAATTGCGGTAAAACCATGTGTGCAAAAATGCAAAGCGCACCGCAAAAAGCACTGCGGAAACCACCAAACGCAAACTGCAGAGGTGTGAACCGAGCCTAAATCGACCCCCAAGGCCGTTTCTGACACTTTTTGTAGCAAATGTGAAAAAACGAATGGCAAATGCTGCAAAACGCACAGTAAAAAAACACTCAACCTACAAAACGCCAACATGTCCCGTAAGCCACATATAGCACAGCCCATTTATATCAGCGGGCTGCCCTATGCGTGTCACAGGAAAAACGAGACACAAAACATTCGCTCTCCACTATGCTAGATGTGAATGGGGCCCTAAAGTGAAATTGACGCGGTAGAACGTGAACAATGAGGCTCCAATCACATCTGTGCATTTCCTTGCATTTCAGAAATGCTCCGCTCTAAAAAAAAGTTCAGACCCTTCTTTGGCGGTGATTGCTGCATGTAGGGCGGCCCATTCAGGTGGGTGGGCTGCCCTATGTCTGATGAGTGAAAAGGCTCCAAAACAACCCCCCCCCCCCCCTCCCAAATAAAAAAAACGCATGTGAGAATGTGAGTTCCCGCCATGCAGAGTTGTGAACGGGGCTTGACAGCTGAGTGTTTCTGTCCACTCCCTTCTATGTACTTGTATAAAGATGGCCATACACTAGTAATGCAATCTGATTGTGTATTGTGTATTTAGTGAGAAGGGTGATCACTGATTGATTGCATTTCATTTAAAAACGTGCAGCTGGGAGTGGGAGGGTGGATGATGCCGGGGGGCGTGTGCTAATGAGGTCAGCTGGTCAACTCCTTCCTGTGTCATGACCTCTAGTCTTTAAGGACGTAAGACAGAAGCAATAGATACGTTTGGAATCATGGATGTAGGACAGTAAGGTACGTGTCTGTAGATTTTATGGAAAGCTTAGATATTTTTGCAAAAAAAAAGTACATGAAAGCTCTATTGGTGCATAGGGGGGGGGGGGGCTGCAATTTAGAAAAAAAAAAGAAAGTGAACTTAGCCTTTAAGTGTAAATAAACCCAAAAACAAAAAAAAAGAAAAACATCAAACTCTGCACTCCAAAGAGAACCCAACTATCAGACAAGTGAAATCAGCTTCAGCCCGGCTCTATCCAGGCTACAGCCACTGATGCGTTTCGCCCTGGCCACAGGGCTTAGGCATGACTAAGCCCCATGGGCAGGGTGAAACGTGTTGGATGGGTGTGGCCTGGATGGAGCTAGGCTGAAGTTGCTTACACTCATCTGATACTTGGGTTCTTTTTGGAGTTCGCCATTTGGATTTTGTTCCTTTTTATGTGTGCATTTTGAGCCAGGACGGAATCTTACCTATCCGGCACCCTTCTAGTGTGAGTCTCCAGAGTCAATAGGGACGGGGACCTGGAGCGGCACTCTAAGCTTTCTCAGTTTATGGTCACCAAGAACAAAAATGTTCTACTTCCTTCCTAGACTGCCTGTCCTAGGGTGACAACGCTCACTCGCCTCACTGTATTTAGTTGTCACCCTAGGACAAAACTACACTCCCCCTCTTCTGGTTGTTCTGCAGTCCACTGAGATAACTGAGAACAGTGTAACTGATAAGAGTGCAGCACAGGCATCTCTAAATGGTAGACCCCAGTCTGGATCCAGATGGAGTTACAGTCCCATCTGGACCGCCATGGTCCCGCCACGTAGGAGCCAAGTCTTGCTTTTTTTTCTGTCCTGTCCGTGTGTAAATCCCTCTCCTGCTTCTTCCCACAGAGCCACCGCACTGTCATCCTCACAGCGGGGTAGAGGACAGGGGAGGCGTCCAGATCTGGACAGAGGGCAGGAGCTGCGAGTGGGTGATTGGCTGCTAGGACACTGGGCGATCCTAGCAACCCATCACCAGCTTGTTACCAAGAAAAGTTGGGCAGCTCCCGCCCTCCGTCCAGACCAGCCCTGTGTAAGACAGGACTCAAATGTTGCTGTGAAAGGGAAGGAGGGTGAGAGGACGCTACTAGAATGGGGGGTTCGGGGACACTGCATTAAAAAAAGGTGGCTGCTATGAAGAGGGGGTGAGAGGACACTGCTATAAAGAGGGGGTGAGGACACTGCTATGAAGGGGGGGCTGAGGATACTGCTATAAAGAAGGGGTGAGGACACTGCTATGAGGCGGGGGGTGGGGTTGAGGACACTGCTACAAAGATGGGGTGAGGACAGTGCTATGAAGAGGGGGCTGAGGACAGTGCTATGAAGAGGGGGTGTGGACATTGCTTTGAAGGGGGGTAAGGACACTGCTATAAAGAGGGGGTGAGACACTGCTGCAAAGATGGGGTGAGGACAGTGCTATGAAGAGGGGGTGTGGCCACTGCTATGAAGAGGGAGTGAGGACAGTGCTATAAAGAGGGGGTGAGGACAGTGCTATGAAGAGGGGGGTGAGGACACTGCTGCAAAGATGGGGTGAGGACAGTGCTATGAAGAGGGGGTGTGGCCACTGCTATGAAGAGGGAGTGAGGACAGTGCTATGAAGAGGGGGTGAGGACAGTCCTATAAAGAGGGGGCTGAGGACGCTGCTATAATGAGGGGTGTGTGTTGTGTCCACTGCTATGAAGGAGGGGCTGAGGAAGGAAGAAGGAACCATGACGTAAAGGGTTGGGACTGTGATATCATCAACAAAAATGTGATTCGGACCTCTGTTGGAAGAAAATTTTACTTACCGGACCTCTGTGAATTTTAATTCAATACCCCGATTTATAAACTGTACTCAGGTCACATCTATATCTTTAGCAATGACCGGAATGTATAGAACCGAGTGAATATAGAGTGACCCCCCTGTACAGAGCTCTGTGGGAGGAAGTGAGCCAATTACAGGAACAGGGGGATGAGGATCATGGCGAGTCCCGGCGTTCACCAACAGTATTTTATTAGACCACATCCAGCAAAGGGAACATTTCAATGCTACTCAGGAAAGTGATGAATGGGAAGCAATTGGGATTTCCAATAATATCAAATCATCCTGTTTTGCTGCTTTATCAATTATAACATCGCTATAAAAGAAGAATAAAAACCACGCACACAGTGTGTTCCTTACGTGGCGGTTCGGTGACCTACCTTCCTGGCGGGGACTGGCGTTGAGCTGGTTCCGCCGACACGCGTCGTTCTCCACCGCGGCGATGATCTCATCGGCTATTGATTGGGCTTGGGGGTTGACAGGAGAATGGCTGGCGACGGGGGACAGATCGACCGTGTGACCTCCAGGAGATATGGGGTCATCACACACCTGGGAACACAGAAAGAAGGTCAGCTCTGAGACTCAGCAAGGGATGCGGGTTCAGAGAGGTGCACAGAAAACATGGTGAGCAATAAAGAAAACTTAAAGTGATTGTAAACCCTTCCGTATCCCCAGTGAAGTGACTGGTCTCAGGTGATGCACAGATATAAATCCTTCTACAAAAGTTGTACCTGTTTATCTGTAGCATCCACCTCTCTGCCAATCCCTCCACTGCCCTCCATTCAGTGCCCCCCACACCTCTCTGCCAATCCCCCACTGGCCTCCATTCAGTGCCCCCACCCCTCTCTGCCAATCTCAACACTGGCCTCCATTCAGTGTCCTCCCCCCTTCTCTGTCGATCCCTCCACTGGCTTCCATTCAGTGTCCATCCCCCCTCTCTGCCAATCCCTCCACTGGCCTTTTTTCAGTGCCCCCCACCCATCTCTGTCAATCCCTCCACTGGCTTCCATTCAGTGTCCATCCCCCCTCTCTGCCAATCCCTCCACTGGTCTTTTTTCAGTGCCCCCCACCCATCTCTGTCAATCCCTCCACTGGCTTCCACTAAGTGCCCCCACCCCTCTCTGCCAATCCCTCCACTGACCTCCATTCAGTGTCCTCCACCCCTCTCTGCCAATCCCTCCACTGACCTCCATTCAGTGTCCTCCACCCCTCTCTGCCAATCCCTCCACTGACCTCCATTCAGTGTCCTCCACCCCCCTCTGCCAATCCCTCCACTGGCTTCCATTCACTGTCCTCCACCCTCTCTGCCAATCCCTCCACTGACCTCCATTCAGTGTCCTCCACCCCCCTCTGCCAATCCCTCCACTGACCTCTATTCAGTGTCCTCCACCCCTCTCTGCCAATCCCTCCACTGGCTTCCATTCAGTGTCCTCCACCCCTCTCTGCCAATCCCTCCAATTTCTTCCATTCAGTGTCCTCCTCCCCTCTCTGCCAAACCCTCCACTGGCCTTCATTTAGTGTCTTTCCCCCGCCCCTGTCGATCCCCCCACTGGCTTCCAATCAGTGCCCTCCACCCCTCTCTGACAATCCCTCCACTGGCTTCCAATCAGTGCCCTCCACCCCTCTCTGCCAATCCCTCCACTGGTCTCCATTCAGTGTCCTCCTCCCCTCTCTGCCAATCCCTCCACTGGCCTCCATCCAGTGCCCTCCACCCCTCTCTATCGATCCCTCCACTGACCTTCATTCAGTGCCCCCCCCCCCCCTGTCGATCCCTCCACTGCCTTCCATTCAGTGTTCTCTCCCTCCCCTCTCTGCCAATCCCTCCACTGGCCTCCGCTCAGTGTCCCCCACCCCTCCTCCATTCAATGTGCAGAATTTATACAGCTTATCTTTGCTTTCAGAAAGCAGGGGGCTTGAAGCTGAAGTTACACTCTGCAGAGCTCAGCGAGAGCTGATTGGGGGGAAGGGACACACCCTCCTTCACACAGCACATAGGAACAGAGCTGAGGCTGTCAATCACAAGCTGCGTGCTGGAGCTCCCTCCCCTGTCACCTTTTTTTCTCTCTGTGTCAGAAATATCTGTCAGAAGTGACTCATGCAGATATTAACAGAGGAAGGAGGCAGCAGACAGAAATGACACTCAGTGCTCTGGACTGAGACAAGTACACACTATAGAGGGATACGCTTTGGTCACATTTCAAGTCTGAGGTTTACAACCACTTTAATTCTTTCAATTAAATTTTTTAGTAACAGAGCTCATTTTTTTTGCACAAATAAAATTGAAAATAAGGCTTTAAAAGAGAGAGAGTAATTGCACTGAGTCACTGAGTGCTCCCCCCAGTGGCCAATCGAATGAGTCTCTGCTTCCTGCTCTGTAATGCTATAGTATTATATGTACTGAACAGGAACATTATATTCAACCCTAGTGATGTTCGGGTCACAGCTGAGGCCCCCTATACCTCATACATTGACAACCACTGCTCTAAGTTAAAGCTGAATTCCAGGAATTCAGCTACTTTGTAAAAAGTGAAGACACACTATGAGTTAAGTCCAAGGATGTGCATGACACCTCGTGGACTCATCTCTTTTATTTACATCTGACAATTTTATTGCACTCCCGGAAGATGGCTGTCGCTATATTTCCGGGAGCCCGACGCGGCATCAGGTCTAAACATCTTCAACATTAGAGTCGGTGCAACTGCTATGCCTGCCAATCATAGAAGCCTTTGTGTTATGTGAACTTTTTCTCAAAATACAAAGGCTTCTCTGAATGGGCAGCAGAGGGGAGGGGCGGGCATAGCTGCTGTATGCGCCTCTATCCCACAGCATTGCCATAACCCTGTCTGGTATAAATAATACAGATAAGTTCTGGAGGTGTCATGCACATCCTTGGACTTAACGCATAGTGTGCCTGAACTTTTTACATAGTGTCTAAATTCCTGGAATTCAGCTTTAATCAAATTGCTCAAACCAATTGAAAATAACAGACTCTCTGTGCAGCCAAATTATCTTTTCTCAGCACTAGTACAACTGGGTTGATGAACACATTCCCAGACATACAGAATCTACACATTCCTATATATACACATTATATGGCTAAAAGTATGTAAAGCCCCTCCAAATGATGGAGCTCAGAATGTTTCCAGTGAAGGGTCCTGGTAATACTTCATCATACAAAGACATTGTAGACTATTCTGCTCTTCCAACCTTCTGGTAACAGTTTGGGGAAGACCCTTTTCTGTTCCACCATGACTGTGCCCCCCTGTGTACAAAGCCAGCTCCATAAAGACATGGATGAACAAGTTCGATGTGGAGGAATTTGAGTGTCCTGTACAGAGTCCTGACCTCAACCCTACTGAACACCTTTGGGATGAATTGAATCACAGATGGCAAGCTAGGCCTATTTTCTTTTGGTGCCCAATGTGAGGTTCAAGGTATGATCAAGCTGTTCCCATGGCAAACTAGGTCTATTTTTTGGCCCCCAATGTGAGGTCCAAGTTATGAACCAGCTAAAGCTAGGACTGATTTTTTGGCCCCCAATGTGAGGTCCAAGGTATAATCAAGCTCTACTAATGGCAAGCTAGGTCTATTTTTTTGGCCCCCCAATGTGAGGTCCAAGGTATGAACTAGCTAAAGCTAGGTCTTTTTTTTGGCCCCCAATGTGAGGTCCAAGGTATGAACCAGCTCGTCTCGTGACATACAAAGACATTGTAGACAATTATGCTCTTCCGACCTTGTTGTAACAGTTTGGTGAAGACCTTTTTCTGTTCCAGCATGACTGTGCCCCCTGTGTACAAAGCCAGCTCCATAAAGACATGGATAAGCGAGTTTGGTGTGGAGGAACTCGAGTGTCCTGTACAGAGCCCTGACCTCAACCCTACTCAACACCTTTGGGATGAATTGGAACACAGATGGCAAGCTAGTTTTGGCCCCCAATGTGAGGTCCAAGGTATGAACCTGCTAAAGCTAGGTCTATTTTTTTGCCCCCCCCCCCCCCCAATGTGCGGTCCAAGGTATGATCAAGCTCTTCTCATGGCAAACTAGGTCTATGTTTTGGCCCCCAATGTGAGGTCCAAGTTATGAACCAGCTAAAGCTAGGTCTATTTTTTTGCCCCCCCCCCCCCCCCCCAATGTGCGGTCCAAGGTATGATCAAGCTCTTCTCATGGCAAACTAGGTCTATCTTTTTGGCCCCCCAATGTGAGGTCCAAGATATGAACCAGCTCTACTAATGGCAACTAAGCTAGGTCTATTTTTTTGGCCCCCCAATGTGAGGTCCAAGGTATGAACCAGCTAAAGCTAGGTCTATTTTTTTGACCCCCAATGTGAGGTCCAAGATATGAACCAGCGATTCACAAGGCAAGCTAGGTCTATTTTTTTGGCGCCCAATGTGAGGTCTTAGGTATGAACCAGCTGTTCTCATCAGTACCTGACCTCACAAATGGGCACAAATTCCCACAGACACCAACCAAAAGCTTGTGGAAAGTCTTCCCAGAAGAGTGGAGTTTACTATAGCTGAAAAGGGGGGCATCTCCATATTAATGTCCATAGGGGGAGGGGTGATAACACTATATTAATGGCCATGGAAGGAAAAGAGGCAATTCCATATTAATGGCCATGGAGGGAGAGGTGGCAATTCCAAATTAACGGCCAATGGGGGAGGGGTAACTCCATATTAACTGCCATAGGGGGAGGGGTGGCAATTTTATATTAACAGCCATTAAGGGAGGGGAAACTCCATATTAATGGCCATTAGGGTAGGGGTTCCCCAATAATAAACGGCCGTTGGGGGGGGGGGGCAATGCCATATAACAGCCATGGTTGTGGAATAGGATGTCCAGCAAGCTTATAGAGGTGTGATGGTCGGGTGTCCACAGACTTCCCCTCTCGCTGCTCCCTGTTTATTGAGGGAATTGTCCATGTGACATTGGGTCGAAAAAGTACAAAAAGATAATTTTAAATAAATGAAATTTAAAAAGAATTTTGAGTTTTATAAGAAAAAAAGGACACTGACCGGTGCCACGTCCTCCTGGCTCTGCAGAGGCACCGGAGCCGGCTGCCGCACGATGTAATTGATTTGGCCCACGATGGTTTGCTGGACGTGCTGAGGTTGTTTGCTTTGGTTGATCTGTACGTTAGACGGCTGGCTCTGCAGGAGAAGCTCCAGGCCCTTCTGCATCTGCTCCAGCTCAAACTGCTGGTTGATGATGTCCAGGCTGTTGTGCATGACTTGCTCGTGGGTGGCGTCAGATGAGCCCAGCGCCGCGGGGGCCTGACCCTGGTGCCGCTGCTGCTGCACGTGACTGACACTGTGCACCGGGCCCAGCTGCATCTGCACAGATGGGGCCTGCAGGGAGGCGGCCGTGGTCAGTGGCATGGTCGTGTGTACTTGGCTGAAATCCGGAGTGGTCACGGCACAGATGGGGGCCACGCTCTGTACGGTGGGCTGGACGGCGGCCGCTCTCTGCTGCTGACTCTCTGACCAGAAGGATGTGCTGTCCTGCTCGCTGTGCGGCTGCTGGGTCAACCATGGCTGGATGACCCTCAGGGGGCGGGAGGGACATTTCTGCTCCTTGGCTGCGCTGTACTGTAGGGGCTGCACCGCCTGCTGCTTGATGGTGGTGGAGTGGGAGAAGTTGACGTGGTGGCTGATGGTGCTGTTGACCGGTTGGCTCTTGGTGATGGGTGGCAAGGTGTGGCAGTGGGCACAGCAGACCGAGGTGGGGCACTGGACGGTGGGGGTGAAGTTCTGGGTGCTACTAAGAGGGGTCAGATGGGGGGTGCTGGGTTGGTGATGACTCTGATAGTACGATGACTGCAAGTCTTCTACTGGTGCATAGCTGGGGACCTCCGAGGGCGCTAAGTGCGCAGGATCACTCAGTATACAACCTGGAGAAGAAAATGTGCGAAACGCATGAGATCGTCTACAAAAATAACAATTTTGCATAACAAAATATTTTATGATGTCACCTCAATTATATCACTTATAACACATCAAAGAGAAATCCAACCTAACGTAGAGCTGCAAACAAAAGTTTATTACAAAATATAAAGATATTACTGACTATGGCTGGTTTCCTTTAAAGACTGTGTGTATTGGTGTTAGAATATAGCTGTCTTCCGAAATTCGAGTAGAATAGCAATCCCCCCACTGGCCTTCATTTATTGTCCTCCACCCTCTCTGCAGATCCCCCCACTGGCCTCCATTCAGCATCCTCCAGCCCTCCTTGCCAATCCCTCCACCGGCTTCCACTTAGTGTCCTCCACCCCTCTCTGCCAATTCTTCCACTGGCCTCCATTCAGTGTCCTCCACCCCTCTCTGCCAATCCCTCCACTGGCCTCAACTTAGTGTCCTCCATCCCTCTCTTCCAATCCCTCCACTGCCTTCCATTCAGTGTCCTCCACCCCTCTCTGCCAATCCCTCCACTGGCTTCCACTTAGTGTCCTCCATCCCTCTCTTCCAATCCCTCCACTTGCCTCCATTCATTGTCCTCCACCCCCCTCTCTGCCACTCCCTCCACTGGCCTCCATTCAGTGTCCTCCACCCCTCTCTGCCAATCCCTCCACTGGCCCCCATTCAGTGTCCTCCACCCCTCTCTTCCAGTCCCTCCACTGGCCTCCATTTAGTGTCCTCCATCCCTCTCTGCCAATCCCTCCACTTGCCTCCATTCATTGTCCTCCACCCCCCTCTCTGCCAATCCCTCCATTTGCCTCCATTCATTGTCCTCCACCCCCCTCTCTGCCACTCCCTCCACTGGCCTCCATTCAGTGTCCTCCACCCCTCTCTGCCAATCCCTCCACTGGCTCCCATTCAGTGTCCTCCACCCCTCTCTTCCAGTCCCTCCACTGGCCTCCATTTAGTGTCCTCTACCCCTCTCTGTCAATCCCTCCACTGGCCTTCACTCAGTGTCCTCCACCCCT
Source organism: Lithobates clamitans (assembly GCA_037952925.1). Taxonomy (NCBI): domain Eukaryota; kingdom Metazoa; phylum Chordata; class Amphibia; order Anura; family Ranidae; genus Lithobates; species Lithobates clamitans. The sequence goes on from JBBGZY010001826.1 coordinate 1,009,716, forward strand.
CTCTTCCAATCCATTCACTGGCCTCCATACAGTAGCTTCCACACCTTTCTCCCAACCTTGCACTGGCTTCCACTCAGTGTTCACCACCCCTTTTTGACAATCTCTTCATTGGTTTACATTCAGTGTCCTCCATCCCTCTCTTTAAATCCCTTCAGTGTCCACAACCCCCTTTCTACCAATCCCTCCACTGGCCTCTGCTCAGTGTCCTCCACCCTTCTCTACCAATCCCTCCACTGGCTCCCGATCACACAAAGAATATAAAATTTAAAATACTAACAACTCACAAAGCCATACACGTCACCAACTTTGCCTGAAAATATCAGCCAGATCGTTCTCTCCACCCCTCCCAAGATCTTCTGCCCTCTAGCATCCTCATCGCCCCCTCCCATGCTCATCTCTAGGACTTCTCCAGAGCCTCTACTATCCTCTAGAACTCTCTACCCCAATCTGTCTGACTATCTCCTACTCTGTATACCTTTAGATGATCCCTAAAAAAATGTGTTTCTTCAGGGAAGCCTATCCCACCTTGAACTAAAAAACTGAACTTTTAATTTTTCCATCATCTCATTCCTCCACAGTTATTACCGTCATCATCTGCCCCTCCCATTAGATTGTAAGCTCCCAAGAGCAGGCCCTCTAATCCCTCTTGTATTGAATTACATTGTAAGTGTAACTGTCTGCTTTATAATGTAAAGAACTGCAGAAACTGTTGGTGCTATATACTGTCAATACTGTATAATAGTAAAAATGACAATAGTAATGATGATGATGATGGTGATGATAATAATAAGTATAATAATACCCAAATTTGATATATTTTTGGTCCAGACGGACGGCTCCCAACTGAACTTCATCTTCAAGGGGCGTCCGAAATCCCCTCCACAGCTGGTCTCCAGGAGTCGCTGCATTTGGAACACAATCTGTTGGGTGAAATGTCACAGTCAGGAAAAAAAATTCTTTTTGAGTTTAAAGTGTATTTCCACCTTTAGCAGCCAAACAGCCTATACATGTACCATTTGAGTATCCCTGAAAAAGATCGAAGCCTGTAATTTCCGAAACGCGTTGGCTGTCTCACAGCATATCTAACCCATGTCCAAGGCTCTTGGCAGGAATTTCCTATGCTATCTGCACATATGTATATGCCATTCTTTTAATTGCTTACATCATTATTATCTACATTTTATCTTGTTGTTTAATAAAATTTATAGTTTTTTTATATGCATCTTTGGAGTATTGTTGTCTGATAGTTTCAGTATCTGTGCCTTTAAAGTCCCTTTTTCATCAGAGGATATTCCTTGTGTTCTGTGTCTACTGGGATGTTGGCACCCTCACAGTTCTCTACCATGTAAACTACAATACTTTTTTTTTTAGTACTCGCCGATACCAATTACAGATACCAACTGTTTTGTTTAAAAAGTTAAAAATTAAAAAGTTTTTTTTTTTTTTTTAAATTTTGCACTTGTTTTAATGTGAAGCATGTAAATATATGTTAAAGCTGTAAAAATAATCATGAACAAAGCAAAGAAAAAAAAAAGTTTTAATTATTGTTAGGTTATAAATTTTAAGTGAACAAAAAAAAAAAATCAGCAGGAAAATAATAATTAAATGGAGAAGGAAAATAAGGAGTTAAGTGAAGCTGATTAGAGTAAATTAAGAGTTAATAAGGGAGTTAAACAGAGAAACATTTAATTAAAAATGTACTTGGCAGGTTGTTTTAAACTGACTTCATCTGCAGGTGAAAGTTCATCCCTTTGATCTGTAGATGAATAAACAGAAAGATACAAAAAGAAACAATGTTTCTTTTAATCTTTCTGTTTCAGTAGCTGAGCAATGTTGTTGATAAAGCTGCTTTATCAGCTGCTTTTTTATTTTTTTTTAACAGCTCTAATTGTCAGGACTTCAATTACACTTCAGCTGTCAACAGGGGAACCCCGCTGACAGCTGAATGAGTCATCAGTTGTTAAGGACACTGTAGCCCCGCTCCTCAACAACCGATAATTTCAGGCTTTTTTTTTTACATTGAAGCTGTCAGTGAGGGAATCCTGCTGACAGCTGAAAGAACCGAGCCTGAAAGTATCAGTTTCGGGTATCGGAATACCGATATTCATGCAAATGCTTAGCATCGGCACTGATACAAATATCGGTATCGGTGCAACCCTTATAAAAAATAATTTATAATTGCTGCTTTCCTTTTTACTTGGCTTTAAAATCCTACTTAGCTATGTAATATTAAGAAGGTGGCTGGGGAGTTACATTTACCATAATTGACCCTGTTTGTACTGTGCTGGCAGATCTCATTATCAGTTGTAAAATAGATGTGTGCACACGCAGTTTGTCCTAACAAAGGGTTAAAGATCTCAAAGCTTTAGTTCTGCATTGTATGTTATTACACTAAAAACAAAAAGTTGCTGCATCTGTCCCATAATTGCACAATACCAGCTATTCCGAACCATAGAAGCTGCCTATAGAATCCTATACAGTCTATGCTACACAGAAACAAATAGAAAGGTAGTATTTTTTTTAAATTATTATTTAGGTATGCTGTGTAAATAGGAACATATAAGAAACATATACTGGGGGTTTCTCAGAGCTGGAATTACCCTTTAAATTCAACATTAAAGAGTAATTTACCCATATTATATGAATTATGATAATAGAGTATAAATGCAGGGTAGGTTTCTTTTTTCCACATCAATTTCCCATTTTCAGTTGTGAGTCTCTCTCTTATTTTTTCAATGTTTTTATAGATTTTTTAAGGCTTTGAAAAATTGTGTAGTGAGTCAGACGTGGTTTGACCACTTTGGTGTGGAGGACTTTAGTGTCCTGCACAGAGCCCTGACCTCAACTCTACTGAACACCTTTGAGGGGGAACTGGAACATGGATTGCGAGCCAGGTCTTATTTTTTGGTGCCCAACGCGGGGCCCAAGGAGTGAGCCAACTCTTCTTATCCAATAACAGGACCTGACCATAAATTCCCATAGAAACCCTCCAAAACCTCCATACTAAGACAAGTAAAAGAAGGCGCAATACAAAATACCTTATATACCATTGCCTATGCACACAAGGGCAGGATCCATACAAACATATATATGACATATATATGGGTGGAGTAAGAGTCATTCAAGGCAGCCGCCAGAAAGAACCAAAAAGCCAGTTCCAATATGCTAGAAAAAAACAAGGAAGAGGGGTGCCACTGAATATGTATCAGGTTAAATTTATTATTAAAAACAATATCCACTCACATGTAAAACTGAAGTGTTGATCTCAGGTACATCTCATGACACAAGAAGGAGCGGAGGACTACAAGTGACAGCAAGTCCGAATGCACTAACATCACCTCTTATAGGCTGAAGATGAGCTGCACTGAGCCAATGTTGTAGTCCATAAACACACCACAAACAGGAGAGCAGGGGAGTCGTCTAGGGTGGTGTGGGTTCCAGGAAGAGAGGGTAAGGGCGTCCAGGCTGGTACTTTAGTGTAAAGCGGTGTGTCTCAAAGTCTTGTCCGGCGTCCATGATGGAAGTAAAAGCACGGCCGTGTGATCGGAGCCAGAACGAGGCTTGGATCGCAAACACTGTGGCGCCGAGCTGTGATGTCACTCCTGTGCGACACGTTTCTGAGATAGCTCGTTATCGATGATAAAGGAGTGCCGCTATCTCCTCCATCGATAGCGAGCTATCTCAGAAACGCGTCGCACAGGAGTGACGTCACAGCTCGGCGCCACAGTGTTTGCGATCCAAGCCTCGTTCTGGCTCCGATCACACGGCCGTGCTTTTACTTCCATCACGGATGCCGGACAAGACTTTGAGACACACCGCTTTACAACATTGGCTCAGTACAGCTCATCTTCAGCCTATGAGAGGTGATGTTAGTGCATTCGGACTTGCTGTCACTTGTAGTCCTCCGCTCCTTCTTGTGTCATGAGATGTACCTGAGATCAACACTTCAGTTTTACATGTGAGTGGATATTGTTTTTAATAATAAATTTAATCTGATACATATTCAGTGGCGCCCCAAAACCTCCATACTGACCACTCTTGGAATTAATTGGAACATTTCTTTCTTGGTGCCCAACTGGGGGCCGAGGTCTGAACCAACTCTTCTCATACAACATCAGGACCTGACCTCACAAATGGCCACAAATTCCCCCAGACACACTTTTTTTTGGCGCAAAAGGTGGGGCCCAAGGTGTGAGCCAAGTCTTCTTCTCATTTAAGATCAGTACCTAACCTCAAAAATGGCTACAAATTTCCCCAGACACACTCTCAGCTTTCATACTGACCACTTTTGGTATGAATTAGAATGTCGATTGCTAGCAAGGTCTATTTTTGGTGTCCAATGTGGGGCCCAAGGTGACTGACCACCTTTGGGATGAATTGGAACACAGATTACCAGCCAGGCCTTTTTTTGGTGCCCAACGTGGGGCCTAAGGTATGAGCCAACTCTTCTTATCCAACATCAGTACCTAACCTCAAAAATGGCTACAAATTCCCCCAGACACACTCGTAGCTTCCATACTGACCACTTTTGGTATGAATTAGAATGTAGATTGCTAGTAAGGTATTTTTTTTGGGTGTCCAATGTGGGGTCCAAGGTGTGATAGAATGCTTTTCATCCAACATCAGTACCTAACTCCATAAATGGCTACAAATTCCCACATACACACTCCAAAACCTCCAAACTGACCACCTTTGGAATTGTATTGAAACATGGATTGCCTGCCAGGTTTTTTTGTTTTTTTTTTGGCGCCCAACATGGGGCCCAAGGTGTGAGCTAGCTCTTCTAACACCAGGACCTGGCCTCACAAATGGCCATAAATTCCCACAGACAACCTCCAAAACCTCCATACTGGCCATCTTTGAGATGAATTGGAACGTGGATTGTGAGCCATGTCTTTTTTTTATGGTGCCCAACGTGATGACCAGGGTGTGAGCCAGCACTTCTCATTCAACATCAGTACCTAACCCCACAAATGGCTACAAATTCCCACAGACACCCTTCAAAATCTCCAAACTGACCACTTTTGGGATTACTTTAAACATGGATTACGAGCCAGGTTTTGTTTTTTTTTGGTTTTTTTTTGGCGCCCAACGTGGGGCCCAAGGTATGAGCTAGCTCTTCCAACATCAGCACCTAACCTCAAAAATGGCTACAAACTCTCATCAACACCCCTCAAAATCTCCCTAATGACCAATTTTAAGATGAATTGGAACACTGATCCAGTATTTTTTTGGTGCCCAACGTGGGGCTCGAGGCATTAGCCCACTCTTCTCATTAAACATCAGTAGCTGACCTCACAAATGACCACAATTTCCCACCCCAGGACCTCTCTACTGACCACCTTTGGGAAGAATTGGTGGATGGAGGGTCTTTTCATTCATGGCTCGGTATGTGATGTGTGTAATGCGGTGCACAGTGTATCATACACACCAGCTCTTTGCTGAACAGGAAGGGGACGCTGTTCTTGCTGTACATGGCCCAATTGATGAAGTTCTGGACGTGGTCCAGCTGGCGGTTCAGGACCAGCACTGACTGCAAATGCTGCTCAAACTTCTGCTGCTTCTCACTGGTGATTTTCTGTGTCAGGAAGAGAAAAAGAATTGTGTGACCTACTGTATGGGAAATCAGAATCCAACCTCCATAGAGCAGAGCAATGGACTGCTGGAGGGGCCCTCGGGGGCCACATGGGTGGGAGAAAAAGGGCATCTTTGAAAAACAGAAATTTTACATTTGAAATTGAATTTGCAAAGATACAAATTTAATTTAAATATCCAGCTTTCCCTTTCAATCTCCTGTACTAATGGCTTCCTCTGATTTCACTGCACACTGTGAGCTTCTTACAATGTGCATTAGAAGCTGCAGCAAATGAGAGAGAGCCCCATTTCCTGGCTGGAGGACGTCCAGTAGTGCAATTCGTTTAGTTCTGAATTCGTTTTTCGGCAAAATTCGGCATATTTGTTAATTTGGAAACGTCCAACAAAAGTCCGTTTAACAGATTTTTTTGAAAAGAATGAAAATCCGAAATGCGAAAACCCAAAAAATTGAAAGAATGAAAATCTGAAATTTGAAAAATCCAAAAATTTGAAAGAACAAAAATCCAATAATTAGAGAATTAAAAAGAACAAAAATCATAAAATAGGATCAAAAATCTCAAAATTTGAAAATCAGAAAGAACGCAAATCAGCAAATCAGAATGAAAATCCAAGAATAGAACGAAAATTCTAAAGAACAAAAATCTGAAAGTTTTAAAAATCTGAAAGAACGAAAATCAGAAAATAGGAACAAAACTCCCAAAATTGGAAAATAGGAAAGTTAGAAAGAACGAAAATCCAAAATTTCAAAAATTAGAAAGAATAAAAATCAGAAAATAGGAACAAAAATCTGAAAATTTGGAAATTTACAAAGAACGAAAATCAGAAAATCAGAATGAAAATCCAAGAACAGAAATGAAAATTCAAAAGAACAAAAATCTGAAAATTTAAAAAATCTGAAAGAACGAAAATCAGAAAATAGGAACAAAAATCCAAAAATCTGAAAAATTGACAATCAGAAAGAATGAAAATCCAGAAATAGGAACAAAAATCTGAAAAATTAAAAATCCGAAACAAAAAACATTTGGATAATTTCTATTATAATTAAAATATTACATTTATTATTATTAATAATAATAATAATAATAATAATAATAATAATAATACAAACTATGATAATAGTTGTTAACTATTAAATTATAGGTTTTGGAATTTCCTTTCAAATTTGGCTGTTAGTGAACGTAAAGAATTTGAATTCATCCGAAATAAAGAATATCGATCATAACGAATGATCCCAAAAAACGAAAAAAAACAAACAAACAAACTAATGAAACAAAAATGAAAGAATAAGAATTTTTCGGCAGTGCACATGTCTAACCTCCAGTATCATCTAGCGCTTTCCTCCCCAGCCTGACTGTCCCTGGCCCCTCCCCTTACATTCATTTCAGAGGCTCAATGTCACATGTTGACATTACCTAGGGGATGGTCTGCATGCTAATGAAGCCTTCCTAGGAACGCCTACTTCACCAGACTGACTCCACCCATTGAGGCATTTGGGTATTTGCATAACTCCTCCCATGAGCCAGCCCACTGCTTGCATCAGCACTGAGGCCGGGTGCTGGGATGTTTTTGGGACCCTGCTGGCTCCTCCCACCAGCCAAGATCTGCCTGCATTGCATAGAGATGTCCAGTGATGACATCACAGACCCAAAAAAAAAGTATGTAATGAAAACAGGCTTTATTTAAAAAATGTGTTCAGCATATTGATGGGTTATTTTCATGTCATTAAAAAAATGGTGACAATAAGCAGCGCCACTGTCTATGGAGGTGACATAAGACAGACGTACTGATGGGAAACACTTTCCATGAAATCAGTGAAATAACACAGAACATCTTTCCCCTGCTCTGCATACTCCTCCCGCCCCCGCTCTTCTGTCTTCCCGCCCCCGCTCTGCGTACTCCTCCTGCCCCCCTCTCCCCCGCTCTGCGTACTCCTCCTGCCCCCGCTCTTCTGTCTTCCCGCCCCCGCTCTTCTGTCTTCCCGCCCCCAGGGCGGCGCTCCTGCTCACCTCCAGCTGCTCCAGCAGGGAGTTCATCCTCTTGGTCAGCTCGTTAATAATCACCATCTTGGTCATCTTGATTTGGTTCTCCACCTTCCGCTGCATGTGTTTTATTTCATACAACCTGAGAGACACAAGAGGAGAAGAGTCAGGATGTGCCGCCATCCCCGCAGTCTACGGGAGTCTGCGGGAG